>CM063306.1:2463700-3194533 GCA_032173965.1 Sitta carolinensis
GTGTTTCTTAGAAAACTGAGCAGAAAGGCTGAGCAGGGCCCGTGTGGAGCTGGGTGCTGATAGTCCCTTGGCTTCCGCCTGTGGCTGGTGATTTTGTCACCCCAGGCCTGTGCTGCAGCGTTGGACAGCCAGCGTGTCCCCAGCAGGATCCTGTCCTGTCCAAGGGTCGGGTGTTGGATTGGGGTGTTTGGTCCCCAGGGCACCAATGTTCCTGAGCAGTAATACATACACAAGTCTAAGTGGCACCAGGTTTGTGTCCCAAGCCTCTCTGGAAAAGGATCAGTGCACGTTTGATTCTCTGAGCAGTAACACCTTCACAAGGACAAGAGCCATCAGATTCATGGCCCAGGTCTCTGCCACAGGGAAAGGATCGTGGCAGTCGTGATGGGAGATCAAAGATGGGCAGTTACAGCATCAGTTGCCTGTTTTCCCCTCCAGGTTGCCCATCACCATCAAACTCAGGGCCCGGGGAAAGAAGAGAAGAGCCCTTTTCATCCCTCATTTTTCCTCACTGAGGGGATATTTCCTGCAATTTGGGGCCATCAGATATGACAAGAGAGGATGAAAACAAAGGAGTTATCCATTGGGAGCAGACTCAGAGGCAGCATTGCTCTCCCGACACCTTTCCACAAATTTTTCTTACTCTCCTGTGTCAGCAGGTAAAGCACCCACAATGCAGAAATTGGAAAAAAAAACAGTGAAGTGGGACCAGGAGGAGATTTCAGGCTGTTGGAACTCCAGTTCTGGGAGCACTGGAATCCCATGGATGACTGAGGACTTTCAAAGGGCCAGCACTCATCACACCTGTGCCTTCCTGTAGACATCCATCCCCAGCTAAGGAGGTTGGTGATGCAGGAAGGAGCAGCCAGGGGAGCCTGGAGCTGCAGCAAAAGGGACGTTTATGTTTTACACAGCCTTTTCTGGGAATGGGAGATGAGCAACAGCCAAACTTCTACCACGACTGGAGAAAGGCAGATAAGGAGAAAAGGCACCTGGGGAGCAGGGACCTGAAGAGCCAGAAACTTGGAGGTGGCACTTCACCACCTCCCTATCCTAAGGAAAACATCCAGCTGCCCCCGAGGCACTGTCTCAAACCCTTTGGCCTTCTTGGCACAGTGAGTCACAGGAGCTATTTTTGACTCCTGCCTAAGGTCGAGGTGAATTATCAACAAACCATGTGTCCCACAGCTCCAGCTCCCCGGGAATGAACCCTTGGGGAAATCAGTCTTGGAGCACTTTGCCAGCGGCCTGTGTGGCAATAGCATCATCTCCATGTGGGGAAACTGAGGCACAGTGACCCAACTCGCTGGAGATCTTTTGCGGTGGAGCCTGGGCTCACCTGCTTTCCCCTGCCCTCTTTCCTCAGGCTGAGATTTGCGGCAGGAGCTCTCAGCTTTAATCCCCCGATGTCCCCACGTCCCCTGGGCAGGGGATTGAATCCTGCAGGAGCCAAGACCAAAGCCCTGCCCCTCCCAGTGTGAAACCAGGGTGAAACTTGTCCCTTCTCAGGCCTCCTGCGACACCCCGACCCTGCTGGGACAGCCAGGGGGGCCAGGTGCTGGTTTCAGGCACCTGGAGCCCCACTCAAGACCAGAGTCTCATGTTTTGGAGTTTACAGTGACTGTTCCAAGAGCAGATTTGCACTAACCCTGCCTCCGTGACACATCGAAACTGCATCACTCAGCCTGCGAGTTGGTGGGGGTTTTAAAGAGGAAAAAACACTTTATTCACCATAAAAAAACCCAAACCAACCGCAAAACCTTTCCAGCATGTAAAGTTGAGTCAAATTTAGCAGCTTCAGCTAGAGAAACATATTTTGAAAGCTGTAATGGGAGTGTTTCTTTCATCCCTTTCCAAGCTTCTGGTCCCCTACCTCCAGGGTAATATTTTTGTGTCCTTACTCACTGGGTTTATTACAGTTAGGAGGGGGTTAAGCAACCCCAAAAATGAAACATCAGCTCCTGTTACAAACTGCAACAGCCACTCCAGTGGCCCTCAAATACCACAGAGGCATGTGTGTGAATACCAGGGGCAAGCGGGTGTCGGGATGGAGATCTCACCCGCTGAGCAAGCTGTGAGAGAAACAGAAGTGTCAACATGTCACTTCAGGTCACCCCAAATTCTCCATCTCTCTCCCTGAACCGGGCAGGCAGGGCTGGGGCCCTCAGCATCAGAAGCAGCCCCGAGGGGATCTGTTGTGGTGCCGATGTACGTACAGGGATGGAGCCGTGCTCTGCCGAGGATGTGCCCAGGCAGCCCCGGTCCCCGTGTCTGGCTACTCCGTGGAGCACATTACACCTGTGGGGTGTCCACGCTGGCAGGGAAGCACACACATGCCCAGGGGTGTGTAGATGCCCCCAAAGCACACAGATTTGGCCCAGTTTGGCTCCTGCCCTCGTTAATCAACGCCTGACATAATCAAGGCGCAACTGTGAGTGCCAAGGACTTGGATTTCACCCTCGGGTGGGTCTTCTCACCTCGGGGAGCGGAGCAGGATGTGGGCAGAGCACACAATGAGCCCCCCACCCTCGCCAGGGCGGAGGGGTCACTCCTCTGTTGCTCTAGCAGGGTGTTTCCAAACAAAACCTTGATAAAGCCAGTACGTGAAGCAGAAGATGATGTGTGAATTGCCATGGCAAAGCGGGAGGGGAAACTCCGGGAAGGATCCAGCCCTCAGGCTGCGGAGGAGCAGCGAAGCCAGCCCAGCCTGCCTGTGAGGAGGGGACAGCAGGACCCAAAGGAGCTCTGCAGGATTCACAGATGCCAAAAGTGACTCCCGGACAGATGGACGGACTGTCCGTGCTCAGCCCCCGCGGGGGGTGGGTCCCATTTCCCAGAGTTTGCAGCCGTGTTACGGGATGAGGGGATTTGTGATAACATTGTTGGATGTGTTCTGTGTGATAAATATCCCAAGGGTTTTGAACTCCGGGTGGAAGGAGCGGCTTCTCCACCCAGTTCTTTCCTGGAAACTTCGCTTAGTCCAACACAGCCCCTCTGACCAGGAGGGCAGTGCTCTCCCCCAGCTGGGTACCCTCAAAGGCGCTATTTTTGCCAGCTCTGAAGTTTCCTTTCTCCGCTTCGGCTTCGGGACGGGAAAAGGAACCGATTCTTCTGTCTCGAGTTTCATTCTTGTTCAGAATCGAAAGCTGCTGGAGATGCTGGGCTCGTTGTCAGAGAGCCAGGGCTCGCCCTGCCCCCGAAACATCTCCCCGTACCCTGGGAGCGGGTGATGGAGAGGGAAGAGCAAAAAGCGCTGCTTCGAGGAAAGCGGGCAGGTGCCGGTGCCGGTGCTGCTGTCAGTCCCGTGCCGCCCTCTGCTGTCAGTCCCAGCCTCCCCAAACGGGCGGGTTTGCAGAAAATCCCCTTTTTGAATATTTCTTCCTTTCTTTTTTAAGTGCTTCCAGCCCTCCTCTGTCCTGAAAGACTTCTTCTCCCCTAAGGCTTGGTCGATCTGGCCACGGGCAAGGTGAATTTTGTGTTGCATAAAGGACTGGAGTCAGTGCCCTGGTCTAGCTGCTGAGGTGGGGAACAGCCAAAGGTTGGACTGGATGATGTCAGAGGTCTTTTCCAGCCTAAATAGTTTTGTGGGTGGATTCAGCTGTGACACATTCCTCTAGACCCAAAGTGCAGGTGAGGCCACCATGCTCTGGAGGTTCCCCCTTGGCTGAGGGTGATGGGATTAATTCTTCATCCACTGCCAAGATGCTGTTTGGCAAGAGCTGGATGTTGTGAAACAGGAGCTCCTGGCTCTGCTGACAGTCTGCAGCACCTACGCTGGCTCTGCTGGGGGCTGGAGTTGGAGCCAGTGTGACAAAACCACCCTTGAAGGGGCAGCAGAGGCAGCTTCAGATCCTGGGCTCTGGTTTCATTTGCAGGCACAAAGGGCTTGGGCTGCTCCTCTCCCTTGTTTGCCCTGGCTCATGATTGCCCCGTAAACGGGAGGATAAAAACAGGTTTTTCCCCACCCGTGGGTGGTTTTTTTCCTTGCATGTAAAGTCCAGGCCTTCCCCAGGGTTTCATTGTCCTTTCCCAGTACTGTGAGCTTCATTTCACACCCAGAGTTGGTAACCAAACCCAGTGGCAGGAGAGAAGGCAGCAGGTCCTGCCTTGTGCTCCTGGGCAGCTCCTGCATCATCAAGGATGCCCAGGCAAGGATCTGGAGCAGCAGCACCCACCGGAGGAGCTCCTGTGTGGGCAGGAACGCGGGTGTACAGCCCCCCGGAGTGGATCCGCTTCCACCGCTACCACGGCCACTCAGCCACCATCTGGTCCCTGGGCGTGCTGCTCTACAACATGGTGTGTGGGGGACGTGCCCTTCGAGCAGGACGAGGACATCATCCGGGGACAGCTCTTCTTCCGACGGCGCATCTCTCTGGGTAGGGTACCCGGCTCGGGCAGCCCTGGGATAAGGGGCTGGGGCAGCAGCCCCCAGGGAGCTGTGCAGGGGCTCCGTCCCCGCGGGTGGCTGCAGGAGGTGGCACATGTGCTGCCCTGCTGCTCTCCTGCCAGGCAGAGGCTGCATGGGCAGGGCTGGGCACAGCTGGGGCGCTGCGGGCGGTGGCACAGGCTGCACGGGAGCCTGCTCTGACTGACGGCTGGCTGCTGCTTTCTGTCCCCAGAGTGCCAACACCTCATCAAGTGGTGTTTGTCCATGTTGGATAAATTAATAAATGAAATAAATAAATAAAAGGAAGTTTCGTGTCTAATCAGAGTGGGTTTTTTAATCCTTTTTGTTGTGTTGTTGTTGTTGTTTTGGTTTTTTGAATCCCAGAATGGTTTCGGTGGAAAGAGACCTTAATTTCTTCCAGTTCCACCCTGCCATGGCAGGGACACCTTCTGCAGTCCCAGGCTGATCCAAGCCCCATCCAGCCTGGCCTTGGGCACTGCCAGGGATGCAGGGGCAGCCCCAGCTGCTCTGGGCACCCTGTGCCAGGGCTGCCCACCCTCCCAGGGAACAATCCCTGACCATAGCCCACCAGCCCTGCCCTCTGGCAGTGGAAGCCGTTCCCTGTGTGCTGTCCCTCCAGTCCCTTGTCCAGGGTCCCTCTCCAGCTCTCTTAGAGCCTCTTTAGGCTCTCGGGTGTCGGCGGAGAGTTCCCCTCTCCAGGTTTAACACTCCCAGCCCGGCTCCGGGGCACAGGGAATGTATTTTATACTCTTTTCCCGGCGCCCTCGCGGGCCCCGCCGCGCCCCGAGCCAAGATGGCGCCGCCGGGGGCGCTGAGGCGGCCGGGGGGCCCCGCCCGCAGCACCCACTGCGGCCGCCGGGCGGCGCCAGCGAGGGAGGGCCGCCCCCTTGTGCGCATGCGTTCATTGCCGTGCAGCGAAACTACACCTCCCGGCATGCACAGCGAACACCGCCTGGCCGCCCGGCAGCCTGCGGGCGAAAGACTCCAGTTCCCGGCATGCTCCAGGGAAGGGAACGTGCGCACGTGACTGCAGGCTCCGCTGTTTTCTGTACCCTGCGGGGACACCGTCCTGGCCGACGGACCCGGAAGTGCCGCCAGGCCCCGCGTGGGTCCCGCATGGCGCCGCCCGGGCCCGCCGGTCCCGCACACCCCCGGGCGATCGGGCCCCTGGCCGCCCTCCCGGTGAGCCCCCAGCGCCCGTCCCACCCTGCCCGCATCCCTTCTCCCTCGGCGTAATGGCGGCCCGGCGCCGTTGGGGCTGCCTTGACTCCCGCCGGCCCCGGTCCCGGCAGCGCCGGCCCGGCCATCATCAGCCGTCCCTGCACAGGGCGGGAGCGTTACCCTGAGCTCCCCACAACCCACACCGGGACTCCCCTTGGCCGCATCGGCGGCTCCTCCAGCCCCGAGCCCAGCGGGAGCCCGGCAGGAACGCGCGACTGTCGCTGGAGCCCTCAGTGTCCCCTCCCGTGTCCCCTCCAGTGTCCCCTCCAGTGTCCCCTCCCTCACAGCCTGGCCCGGCGCAAGGGGAGGGCAGAGGAGCTCTCGGGTGTTCGTTCAGTCCCGGGGCAAGCCCGAGGAAAAAGCTGCTCGTGAGACCCCAAAACCAAAGCGGCGAACAGGAGGGGAGGAATCTGCTGGAGAAACCCGGGGGGCTCCGCGCCCGGGGCACGGTGACCGGGAAAAACGGACTGGGTTGTACCTGGGGACAGGGGACAGGGAAAAGGGCTGGGTTGTACCTGGGGACAGGGGACAGGAGAAACGGGCTGGGTTGTACCTGGGGACAGGGAAAAACGGGCTGGTTGTACTGGGGACAGGGGACAGGGAGAAACGGGTGGGTTGTACTGGGACAGGAAAAACGGGACTGGGTTGTACCTGGGGACAGGGGACAGGGAAAAACGGGCTGGGTTGTACAGGGGACAGGGAGAAAGGGCTGGGTTGTACTGGGACAGGGAGAAACGGGCTGGGTTGTACCTGGGGACAGGGAAAAACGGGCTGGGTTGTACCTGGGGACAGGGAAAAATGGGCTGGGTTGTACCTGGGGACAGGGAAAAACGGGCTGGGTTGTGCCAGGGGACAGGGAAAAACGGGCTGGGGTTGTACCTGGGACAGGAGAAAGGGCTGGGGTTGTGCCAGGGGAGGTTTTGGTTGGATGTTAGGGAAAATTTCTCCCCGGGAAGGGCTGTCCAGCCCTGGCACGGCCGCCCAGGGCAGTGGAGGGGTTGGAAGGCCGTGTGATGTGGCACTTGGGGACATGGGTTAGTGATGGCCTTGGCAGTGCTGGGGGGTGGTTGGACTCTGATCTCAGAGGGCTTTTCTTTCTCTGTGTTTTGTGGACCCAGCAGTCTCTACAAGACAGTTTTCCTGTGTCCAGGCAGTGTATCAGGATAAACACCCCCCCTTCTGAGTGCTCCAAACAGCCCTCTCTGGTTTATTATCCTGCCTTTTAGAGCACTGAAGTGTTTATTGTATTTGTTTGTATTTGCAGTTGATTTGCTTTAATAAAATACATAAAGCTTTGCTTGTATTTCCTCAGAAACCCGATTTTGTGAAGACCAAATGTTTTTTCCACATGACTGCAGTGTGTGCTTAAGTGATTACTCAAGGATTTGTCTGTGATTGTAGAAATGAGAACTTCACACATTGGTGCATTTCTTTGGTATTTGTCTTTTTTTTTTTCCTTCTGCACAAAATTGTTTTTTGACAGTTTTTAATGTGTATCTGAGCACCAGAGCAGCTTCCAGGGAACCCTGCAGATTTCCCAGGAACATGATTTTCTGCAAAAGAACTGGGAAGGCAGGAGAGTTTTTCCAGGACAGGAATTCCAAAGGCACTCAGGTGCTTTTGGGTAGCTGGGATGGTTTCCAGCCAGGTTGTCAGAGCACCCCTGGGAGTGGCAAACCCCAGCCAGCCCCAGGAGCCCTGGGCAGCGAGGCAGGGACCTGCTGAAGGCAGCAGAGCACTTTTCTGAGCGCTGCTCTGAGCTGACAGTCTCCAAGGTGCGTTTGATGCCTCTGCCTGGGATTTCCTGGGGCATCCTGGTGGGAGCATGCTTTCAGAGGGAACTGGTGCTGTTCAAACTGGGGGCAGCCTGGCTGGGTCGCAGGCTGTGAGTGCCCCAAGCACTGTGTGCACTGCCCACAGCACGGGGGAGGTGTTGGGTACCCGAATCCAGCGGATTTGGATCACATGTCCTCATGGTCTGCACCTCCAGGCGCCAGTAAAACCCTCGGGGGCGTTCCCCTTCAATCACAGGAGGGGAATGCGAGGGGCAAAGTGCTGCTCCTCCCGCCCTGCCCTCGGCACCCAGCCTGCCTTCGGTGAGCATCCTAGATCTGCCACGGGCCTGGGCTGGCTCCTCCTAAACACCCAAGGGAAGGGCGTGAGCCAGGTCCGGCAAATGTGAATATTGCAGATCGGGCAGATGGGGGTAAGGGACCGCCGGGAATGGGACAGGGCCGGTGTTGTCCCTGGAAATCAGCCTTCTGATTTGTTTTGGTATTATGGAGTCAGTTCTCATGAATTGTAAGATAAACAAGGATCATGTTTGCATTCCTTTGTGAAAAGATCTCACCTGATGGACTTCTCAAGTGAGCAGTGGAGATGGAGAGGTGGGAACTTCTCTGTCCAATCTCTGCTCACTGTCCAGAAACTTTTATACAGGAGGTCAATAATAAATGAGAGAGTTCTTTTCTTCTTCTCTGCCTCAACACCTGCTGTGTGTGCTGCTGTGTGTTCCCTCTGTGCCTCACAGTGACAGGCCAGGGATGGGACAAGGCTGGGAACAGAACAGGACCGGGACGGGTCGGGAACAGGAACGGGACCGGGAACAGGAGCGGGAGCAGGAGCGGGCACAGGAACAGGAGCGGGCACAGACCAGGAACGGGAACAGGAGCGGGCACAGGCCGGGAACAGGAGCGGGCACAGGCCGGGAACAGGAGCGGGCACAGACCGGGAACAGGAACAGGAGCGGGCACAGGAACAGGAACAGAAGCAGGAACAGGAGCGGGCACAGGCCGGGAACAGGAACAGGAGCGGGCACAGGCCAGGCACAGGAGCAGGAGCAGGAACAGGAGCGGGCACAGGCCGGGAACAGGAACAGGAACAGGAGCGGGCACAGGCCGGGCACAGGAACAGGAGCGGGCACAGGCCGGGCACAGGAACAGGAGCGGGCACAGGCGGGATCAGGAACGGGAACAGGAGCGGGCACAGGCCGGGCACAGGAACAGGAGCGGGCACAGGCCGGGCACAGGAACAGGACAGGAGCAGGAACAGGAGCGGGCACAGGCCGGGATCAGGAACGGGAACAGGAGCAGGAACAGGAGCGGGCACAGGCCGGGCACAGGAACAGGAACAGGAGCAGGAGCAGGAGCGGGCACAGGCCGGGCACAGGAACAGGAGCGGGCACAGGCCGGGATCAGAAACAGGAGCGGGCACAGGCCGGGATCAGGAACAGGAGCAGGAACAGGAGCGGGCACAGGCCGGGATCAGGAACAGGAGCAGGAACAGGAGCGGGCACAGGCCGGGATCAGGAACAGGAGCAGGAACAGGAGCGGGCACAGGCCGGGCACAGGAGCAGGAACAGGAGCGGGCACAGGCCGGGATCAGGAACAGGAGCAGGAGCAGGAACAGGAGCGGGCACAGGCCGGGATCAGGAACAGGAGCAGGAGCAGGAACAGGAGCGGGCACAGGCCGGGAGCAGGAACAGGAGCAGGAGCAGGAGCAGGAGCGGGCACAGGCGGGCACAGGAACAGGAGCGGGCACAGGCCGGGATCAGGAACAGGAGCAGGAACAGGAGCGGGCACAGGCCGGGCACAGGAGCAGGAACAGGAGCGGGCACAGGCCGGGATCAGGAGCAGGAGCAGGAACAGGAGCGGGCACAGGCCGGGATCAGGAGCAGGAGCAGGAACAGGAGCGGGCACAGGCCGGGAGCAGGAACAGGAGCAGGAACAGGAGCGGGCACAGGCCGGGCACAGGAACAGGAGCAGGAACAGGAGCGGGCACAGGCCAGGCACAGGAACAGGAGCGGGCACAGGCCGGGAACAGGAACAGGAGCAGGGACAGGAGCGGGCACAGGCCGGGAACAGGAACAGGAGCGGGCACAGGCCAGGCACAGGAGCAGGAGCAGGAACAGGAGCGGGCACAGGCCGGGAACAGGAACAGGAGCGGGCACAGGCCGGGAACAGGAACAGGAGCAGGAACAGGAGCGGGCACAGGCCGGGAGCAGGAACAGGAGCAGGAGCGGGCACAGGCCGGGCACAGGAACAGGAGCGGGCACAGGCCGGGAGCAGGAACAGGAACAGGAGCAGGAGCGGGCACAGACCCGATCCCGGGCCCGGCGGGCGCTGCTTTAGCTGCACCACCGCCGCCAGCCGCCAGGGGGAGCCGGAGCGCGGCCGCCGCCTGCGGGAACTGCGGCAGCGCCCCCCCGAGGGAAGGGGACACCGGGACACACCGGGGGACACCGGGACACACCGGGGGACAACGGGGGACAACCGCGGAGGTCCCGAGCCCCCTCCCCTGCCGCCGGCACACGGCAGAGCCCGGCCGAGCGCTCCGAGGCGCGGCCGCGGCTGCACCGGCGGCGGGAGGGGCGCTGCAGTCCCGGCTGCGGCCACCGGAGGGCGCGCGGGGCACGGGCCGGGGGCGCCGGCTCTGAGCCTTGGAACGAACTGGGAATTGTACAGGGAAAACTGGGATTGTACAGGGAAAACTGGGATTGTACACCAGGGAAAACTGGGATTGTACAGGGAAAACTGGGACTGTACACCAGAAACTCTGATTGTACACCAGGAACTTGAACTGTACACCAAAACCTATGATTTTACACCAGAAATTCTGATTTTACAGCAAAACCTTTGATTTTACATCAAACCCTCTGATTTTACACCAGAAACTCCGATTTTACACCAGAAATTCTGATTGTAGTCCGGGAACACTGATTCTACACCAGAAATTCTGATTTTACACCAACCCCCTGACTTTACTCTCATTTTACACCTTCTGACACTTCCCACAGGGTGAAAAGCGTTGATGATCCTGCTCAGACAATTCCCAGTAAGGGGCTCCTTCCCAGTCACCCACATGCAGCTGAACCAGGAGAAATTTCCAGAAGGGGCACTCCCAGTAATCGGCAGTGCTGACCCCAGGGGGTGCCTGATGTGCCTCGTGCAGAAAATCTGCATTAATAAAAATCTGCATGAATAAAAATTTGCATGAATAAAAGATTGAAGCTACCAAGCAGAAGTGCCCCAGGCCAGGGGGGACAGGGCTTGGAGCACCCTGGGATAGTGAAGGTGGAACTGGATGAGCTTCAAGCTCCCTTCCCACACAAACCGTTCCAGGATTCTGGGATTCCTTCAGCTCCTAACAGCGCAAATGCTGATGGCACTTGGTGTTTCTCCTCTCAAACACTTCTTGCTCTTTCCTTCCCTGTTTGCTCCCCCCCTTCTGTGTTTACACACTTCCTTGGAAAAATGTCACTGAAATGAACATTTCTGGTCACGTTGCTTCTCTTGCAGATTGGTCCTCAGAGGTTTGCCCTGCAAAACCAACAGATCCACCAGCCCAGGGTGGCTGTGCTGTCTCAGAGATGTTTTGGGAGCACTGAGGTGGGGTTTGAGGATGCTGGGTGTTCTGGGGCAGGATTTAGCTGATGCTCATCTGAGTTGGTGCTTAAAGGGAAGGGTGGCAGAAAGGGAGGAAAGGGGAGGGAGAAAGGGAACAAGAAGAGTGATTGGGACAAGGGAAGGTGAATTTTTAGGATGGGAAGAGGGAGAAGGAGAAATGGGGGGCAAGAATGAGGGGGAAAAGAGAAAGGATGGGCAGGAAAAACGAGGGTGAGACAGGGAAGGGAACAAGGACAGAAGTGAGAAATCAGGTGGGGAGAGGAAGGGAAGAGGGGACAAAAAGCAGGTGGGAGGTGAAGAAAAGAGGGAAAAGGAGGAAGGGAGGGGGAGGGGAAATGAACTGGGAGAAGGAATCTGTGAGGCTGAGGAGCTGCCCTGTGGATACCCCAGGCAGCATCTCCCCTGCCAGGGCTGTGCAGAGATAGAGGGAAACATGGACCTGAGTGAGAATTCAGAACAGGAGGGGAGAGCCTGGGGTGGTTTGTCAGTAATTCCAAGAGGAGATGCCCAGAGTATGGAGATGCCTTTGAGAAATCAAAGGGGCTCAGGACACCCAGTCTGGGATCCAGTGGGAGGTGCTGGGAAGGGTAAGGAAGTGAAGGAAGAGGGAATTCCAGGACTCCAAGGGCAGCAGTGGGGCTGTGAGTGATGCCAGAGCTCTGAGGGCAGGAAGGGACCTCAGGGGCTGTGAGGGCCCAGCCAGGTGTTCCCCCTGTCCCCACCAAAAGCTGCCTCCTTCTCTGCAGGCTGCACCTCATCTCCCCAGGGTCCCCTGCAGACACCCACACCTGGAGCAGGAGTGCCACCGCCGAGCTCTGTGCGTGTCCAGGGTGGGATCTCCTGTGCAGAGAGATTCTCCCCTTCCCATTTCTGGTGGATATTGGCACTAATGCTGTGCAGGCTGAGGGCCAGATGGACATCTCTTTAATTAAATCAGAAATACAGCCTGAAAAGCGTAATTAAATTAAAAATACACACTTCCAGGTGGAAGCCAGCCTTTATCTTGAAGAGACAAGGCACAGCAAGTTCTAGCATCTCAGTGCTAGGAGATTCACGTTGTCATTACAAAGCAGATTTTCCTTTTGTTGCTGGCACAAAGTTGTGGAGGAAGAAATTAAGACCTTGGAGGGTTTGTGTCACACTACACTGGCAGTGGAGTTGTCTACTCACTCAATATTTCTTCCACCACACTGCCCATCTCACAGGGTTGCTGTGACAGCAGTTCTGCCCGGATTTTGTGAAAAATCTGTGCAATAAAAATCACAAGTTAGTGCAGAGAGGAAACACATTAACTAAGCTCTAAATAACACTCAGATGAAACAGAAAATAAAAGAGATTTTCTAAGAGAGGTGAGTTTCTGGTGGACATCTCAGGGCAGTATCAGACAATGCATTTTCAATCTGCTGTCAGTTGTAGAGGAGGCTCTGCATCTCTTCCTTTGTGTTGGATTTGAGGTTGGTGGGGTTTTGATGTTTTACATGGTGTGGTTTTTTTAATATGTTTCTTGCTTGCACCGCCTTTCGTGCTTAGGAAATTTCCCATAAACATTTGGGTTTTCTTGTAATAGAAACCCTTTTCTTCTCCTTAAGAAATAATGAGCATAAGGAAATCATCACCAGTGTGTTGGGCTGAGTGAACTCGAACCCACTGCATCCACACCCTTCCCAAAAAGCCACTCCTGCACAGAAATCCACATCGTGTTCCATCAGAGGCTCTTCCTCCCCTCTCCCTCCACCTTTGTCCCAGATGAGACAGCTCGGAGCAGTCCAGCCCCACCTGCCCTCCCCAGGGCTCTCCCTTCCCTGCAGGACCACAAACATGCACTGGTCCATACTGGGAAGGATCAGAAAGGGCAGGAGAAAAGCTGGGGAGGACCCAGGGCCACCCAGGCTGACCTGAGGCTGCTGCAGCCACTGCTGGGTGGTCTCAGCCTCCCCTTTCCCCCCAGCACCTTCTGGCCGGGTCATTCTCAGTGGGTGGGCAAGAAAATCCTGGTCACAAAGAGGATGTGTTTGTCCCAGCCCTTATCCAAGGAAAAACTCACCCCAGGCTCCATCGAGGTTCAGTTTTGAGTGCTTTGTGCTTCCTGACCTAAAGGGGATCAAATAAACTGCAGTGTGTGTTGGAGTATTGGAATGTGGCTGCTGAAGGAGGAAGGGCAGGATCGGGAGGTAGGAGAGGGTCTTCAGGCCTGAGATGCCACTTCCTCAAGTCTTCCTTCAAAATCATTGAGGTTTTTACAATTTCCAAGCTTTCTGTGGGTCCCTGTGGGTGAGTAACCCCCACAAACCCTTGAGGTGCTCCCCTGCCCCATCCCAGGCTCTTGTATCTGCGCTCCCACTCTTACCAGGCTCTGCAGGGCATGGGACCACGGAAATCAGGGAATCCTGGAATGGGGTGGGTTGGAAGGCACCTTAAAGCTCATCTCATTCCACCCCCTGCCATGGACAGGGACACCTTCCATCATTCCAGGCTGCTCCAAGCCCCATCCAGCCTGGCCTGGGACACTTCCAGGGATGCAGGGGCAGCCACAGCTGTTCTGGGCACCCTGTGCCAGGGCTGCCCACCCTCCCAGGGAACAATCCCTGCTCAAAATCCCACCTAAACCTCTGCTCCTTTAGTTCAAAACCATTCCCCATTATCCCATCACTCTCTGCCCTTGAGGATCTATTTGCCCATGGCTTTCTCCAACAACATAGAAATTTCCTGAGAAGTCTGAGTGCATGGAATGGCACTGAATGGGAACAGAGAGGGATGAACCCTGGATAGTGAGGGATGGTGACTGCAACCTTTTTAGGGGTTCCACAGTTGTGTCTCTCAGGAGCTCATCAGTTACTCCAGCAACCCCCAAGTGCTAAACATGGAGTGTGAATCCTCAACCACAGGCCCTCAACCACAGCAATATCTCAGTCAGAAACTCCTGGCAAAGCCATCAACCCTGAGCAGCAGCCACTAAAACTGGGTGAAAACATGGAAATGCTGTTAACAGTTGATTTACAGCTAATTTTTTTGGGGGAGACAAGGTAGAATAGTAGATCCTGGCTGCAAGATGGTATTTCTGAGAAGTCTTTTACACTAAAAACACACTTAACACGTTCACAATTCCCAAAACCCCCTCTCCTCAATTAAGGCATGGAATGGTGCTTCCTATGATGAGCCTCAGGAAAAAAGGGGCCAAAACAGACTTGAATGCCATGTGAGGTAATTTTAAACCAAATCAAAGGTGACTTTAGCATCCAGAATGGGCAGGCTGGGTCTCAAAGGCTGGGCAGTGACTGACTGAGAGCTCTTGCTGGAGTTCTGGGGCACAACTGGGGTGCTGCAACACCTCAGGGTGAACAGTGAATATTCCTAAATGTGCTGTGGAGAGAGAGCTGATGAGAAAAACCACAGGAGGGAAAACCTGACCAACACAGCTTTTATGCTCCTGTGTAGCTGGCACTTTCAAAATGAAGCTGAAATGAGAATATCTGAGCCTTTACCTTTGCAATAGGTGATCCCCCAAATTCAACCCAGTGGAGAGTGAGTGGGGATTTCTGCTGGGTCACTGATTCAGGATCTGTGCAGCTCTGGCAGAGCTCCCAGACGGCCACAGATACAAACCCCACATTGTGATAACACGAAGATAAAGCTGAGCTGTGACCCAAGAACACTTCTGATGAAAGACAAAGAATTCAGGCAGGCCCAGTGGTTTTCTGATGCTCCTTTCCCTCCAAACAATTCCTTCATTTTTCACCAAGCAGCACCATCCAGCCTCAACAGCTAAACTCGACAGGCATTTTTGCCTGCTGGGGTTTTGCAGGGGTTACTTTGACTACTGATAAAGCCTGTAGTGTTATGAAATTAAGTCACATTAAATGGATTGAACAGACAGCATTAATCTGGGCAAATTACTCCCAACCATTAGAAGACCACGGCTGTGGCAAAGTCAGACAATGGTTTCCATTAGAGAATAGAAAATTAATGCCATATATAACCTCCTTTCTCCTAGGCCCTAGAGCTCAAGGAAGCTTTTTGTTCTACTCTGATACAATTTAGAAAATATTTCCTAGATCTCTGGTAGTGCAGAGGCTTTGGTTTTGCTCAGTTACTGTGAGGGGCTGGGATGATGGGTGAGAACTCTTTTCTTTTGGAGAGCCCTGAACTCCAGCTGGGGGGAGAAGGTGTGGGAAGCAAAGAGAAACGCAGATTTCTTTTATTTGTTTTGAAGTGCCACTGGAAGTGAAGCCAGCCTGGTCACAGTCCTGGTGTGCATTTCCAAGCTCTCTTTGGCAGAAGCTTTGCCATCTGCAGTAACATCTGGGCAGGAGAGAGGCATGGAAGAAATGATCATTCTGCAATTAAGCTGGAGATAATCGAGAAATAGAAGTTTCCTCACGTCTAAATCTCCTCCTGTCCCCTGAACTCCCTCTTTTGAGATTTCTCTCCCATATTTCAGCCATCCAATAATCTGCTTCCAGCCAACCACTGCCCCAACACTGTTTTTCCACCTATTCCCATGTTCTCATCATTTAGGATCCTGACACCTGCTGTGCCTCTGCTGCCTCCAGTGCTTCCCTCCCCTCTTCCATGGAAAACAATCTTTGTATTCTGCCAGAATTAGCTCCCTTATCTTATAAAAATACATCAGAGACATACAACCACTGCTTAGACTGTCCTTATTTCTTCTTACAGTGACCCTTCCTTTAGTGAATTTTTGAGTTTTCATTTCAATTATTTATCATCAAAAGGTTCTTTTTTCCCCCCAGACTGAATTCATAGTGTAGCAGAGTTAAAAAAAAAAAAAAAAAGCGCTTCTTATCACTGTGTTTATTATCTCTAGGGCCCATATTCACAGGAAATTAAACATCTGAGCACATCAGTGTAGACTGAAAACAGTCACCCATGTTATTTACTTTATTATCAGGAAATGCTTTTGAGACAAATTTTAGAGGAAAATTTACTTAAGCCCCTGAGTTTCTCTGAATTAGCAAGGACACAGTTGAGCAGCTAAATGCACTTTGTATGCAGTACAACAGCCTCAGGCATCCAAAAGGACACTGAAAAGTCCTCAAGCCTTACACAGAACATCAGAATAACCTTCATAAAGATTATAAATAATCATTATAAATAACATTTATAGAGCATTCTTGTTGGGACATACATGGAGGAAAAACCCAGTGGTTTTATTCAAGTGCTTTCCATCTCTCAGCTCCATCCTCAGTCAGCAATATTCCTGTGCTGGCAGCCTGGGGAGAAAACTCAGCGTTTTCATTCTGATCATCAAAAACCTTGTGCTGGATGTCGAAGACCAAGACAAAGCCTTCATTGAGGGAAACAGGGAGAGTGCCTCATTCATGAGGGCAGGGAGAAGGAGTCAGGAGGATGAAATGACATTTTGCAGGCCTGTGGGCAGCACTGAATGGTGGCACGGGAGCACTTGGGGTGCATTATCCACACGGAATCCCCTGCTTGGAGTGTTCAGGCCTGGCTCTGCTCTGCCAGGCTGGAGCAGCCCTGATCCCTGATCTCCACAGCCTGGAGACAGCCCAGAGCCCTGCCTGCTCACAAGGGCTCTCACAAACCCTCTGGGGCTCTCAGGAGCTGTTTGGTGCCAAAGGTGGCAGGGCTGGGTTCAGCTCGGCTGAGCTCAGGAGTTTCTCCTGCAGAGCTCCAGGATGGCTGAGAGCAGCACAGGAGCAGCATTCCCTGCTGAGAACCAGCTCAGCTCCAGCCCCTCTGCCCTGGAGCCAGCCTGGGGGAGCTGAGGGGCTCACCTGGACAGGAGGAGGCTCCAGGGAGAGCTCAGAGCCCCTGGCAGTGCCTCAAGGGGCTCCAGGAGAGCTGGAGAGGGACTGGGACAAGGGATGGAGGGACAGGACACAGGGAATGGATTCAAACTGCCAGAGGACAGGGCTGGATAGGATATTGGTCAGGGATTGTTCCCTGGGAGGGTGGGCAGCCCTGGCACAGGGTGCCCAGAGCAGCTGGGGCTGCCCCTGCATCCCTGGCAGTGCCCAAGGCCAGGCTGGATGGGGCTGGGAGCAGTCTGGGATGGTGGAAGGTGTCTCTGCCCATCAGATGAGCTTTGAGGTCCCTTCCAACCCAAACCATTCTGGGGTTCCACAATTCCATAATTCTGGATAGTGGGGAAATGGATCACACCAAAAAGCAAATGTTCTGTGTCTTGAGAAGCTCTTTGCTTGCAGCACCTGTAAGTGCAACAAGTGCTGAACAAAATATGTTTAGGGAATTCCCTTTTTGTTAAAGTTACCCACAGAATCTGGTGAAAAATGGACAAACAGGGAATGTGGCCTGGAAAGTTATTAGGAATGAAAATTGAGTAAATTTACTAAAT
This sequence comes from Sitta carolinensis, assembly GCA_032173965.1. Taxonomy (NCBI): domain Eukaryota; kingdom Metazoa; phylum Chordata; class Aves; order Passeriformes; family Sittidae; genus Sitta; species Sitta carolinensis. The sequence continues at coordinate 2,481,072 of CM063306.1, forward strand.
TAATTGCTTCCAATAAGAACAGCAGTCAGTGCAGCCTTCTCACTGCACATTGACCAGATGCCATTAAAGCAGCTCCTACACAGAAAAAGATAAATTAATGTTCATTTGGCTCACTCAAACACAGCAAGTAAATTATTTTCTAAATAAAAACAAACATAGTCAATAAACATAAGCAGAGAATGTTGTAATCTAAGGCATGATAGAATTTGGAATGTTGTTTTCTGTCATTCTTGAAGCTGTTGGTGTATTTAAGGTCTCTTCCAGCCCAAACCAGTCTGTGATTCTATTCTGTGATTCTCTGTAATAATTTTAAGTCCACGGTTTCTGTGTGCTCAAAACCAGCTGGGACAGGGCCCTCAGAGGGCAGAGCCCACCTCAAAAATTCCCTGGAGTGTTGTTCTGCCAGAGCCAGACTGGTGATCCCTGAGGAACATCAATCCCACCTTCCCCACATCAGTCCCACTGCTCAATCCAGGTTATTTGCTTTCCCTCTGCACAGGTGGGGCTGTACATCCCAGGACAAACCCTGCCCTGTGGTTTCAGGAGGCTGGAAATCAGTGGATGGCTCCAAGCCAAGACAAAAGGCAGCCTTGTGTGGCAGCCTGGGGGATGCTGTGTGATCCTCTGCTGCCCAAGGCACTCACACAGGGCACTGCAGCCATTCCTGTTAACTTGAGAGGGTGCAAAGGATATTTTCATCTTCATTTTGCTCTGTAGGAGCGAGTGGCACTGTTTATGTTTAAATAATGCATTTACTCTTTCACAAAGGAGTTTGACATCCCCAGAGATGAATCGAGGTGGCTGTAACTGAGCAGGGAATTGTGCATTCCTCCCCTTGGCTGCTGCTGTTGCAAAGAGCTGGAAAGAAGAATTCAGGTACCCTCAGCTCCAGGAAACTCCTGTGGTGTTGGGGGCACCTGCCTATTTCTGGGGCAGCTGTGTGCTTCCCTCCCCTGAAACCCCCCATAGGTGGGGAGGTAAATTCATAGAGCACGAAAATATCTCACTGCTGTGTTTCCTTCCATCTGTGACAAATCCACTTCAGAACCCTCATTGATACAACCTCCCTCAGCCAGCTGGTGGCTCCTCAGGTACAGAGCAGTGAGTTCACCCTTTATTTCAAAGACCTTTCTGAATGGAACCTTAGACTGAAAATGTGTTTTGTGCAAAAAATGTATTTTTGTGTAAAAGTGCCTGGGAGGGGGTGACTTTTTGTTTCTTTTCCCAAGTATCAGGCATACAGACAACACGCCTTGCTTACTGACATGAACATTTGGGAGGTCTGTGTCCAAAACTATTTCTGTATATGAAAAGTGTTTCTCACCTGGGAATGAGCTATTCCTGTCTGTTGCATTCATCAAGCAGACAGGGATGAGATTTTACCTCACTGAGAAGTATAAATTTGCTTCTAAAGCCTGAAAGAGAGCAGGAGCTCCCCTGTCCAACTGTGTCATGGTGCAAGCAACTTCAATTCTTATTCCCAAATACACATGTGCACAGCAGTAGGGATCCTCATTGCTAAGCCTTGCAATAAACCTTGCTGAATTTTATAAGAGATATAAGAAATTCCTTTACGAGCTCACTGTAATAAATAAACTTTCCTTTGGTTCCAATTTTCAAATCAAATATGTTTGTAGGAGGTGTTTAAATTCCCCCATTATTTCTGTGGCAGTAACTCCATGCAGTTTTTGAGCTGTTGCATAAAAAAAAAGAACAAAACCCCCCCCAACAACCCAAAATCTCTTGTTTCTTACTGTAAATTATGACATTATGCTGAACTGGCACTGATGAAAACCAGGATCTCAGGTACTGAATACATTTGGTGCATGAGATTTGGCTCTGACATATTTATGAAATACTGCAGCTAAACTACTTCATGTAGTGTTTATTTCAGTCAGTGTTAGACTTACAGAAAGCAATGGGATTTGGGGAATTTGGTGTTACTGGGAGAGTGCACTGGTAAACTGCTCTGTCCCCTTTGTTAACTGCACCTGTAAACTTGTATTTATTCAGGATTTCCTATAAAAAATGATGACAAAGGGGAAATGTCACTGGCAGAATAAAGCTTGAGCACTGCAATGCAAACGCTGCTGTTTTTATTGGTGGAAAATGCACATTTAAATTGTACCTAGCTCAGAATACAAAGATCAGCATGCTGGTTAATCCCAAATTATTGATCAAATTTGATCAAACTGGGGGTTTTGAGGAGGTCAGCCTGGCTGCAGCACGCCAGAGCAGCAGACAGCAAATACAAAGCTAAATTGCTTTTTCCACTCAACTGATCTGAGCACAGCCCATGGCCCCAGCACATGCAGTTTGTTAAAAGTGGGTGTTTGTAAAGCAGTGGTCACCAGCTCGCGAGAAAAGCCACGAACTGCCTCAGGTGGGAAAGTATTTAAGAGCACAGTGAAAAGACAGCTTAATTAGCCCCAAATTGTGATGAACTTACAGTCTATTAATTCACACAATGAACACAGAATACCACAAGAGCATCAGCACAGCCTCTGGAAAAACTCATCTCTCATGGTGACCTGTTTTGATAGTTATTTTTGGCAAGTTGTTCCCAATCCATAGACTGACAATAGTGAATTGACTCATGGATTATAACCAAAAATGGGGCCTGGCTACAGCTCTGCATCAGCAGGTTTTTGTGTTTAAAGCTTGGTAAAGACTTATTTAATATCAACATATTTAACTGAGATTCCTGGAGGATCCACGGTGGATGAGGAATTTCCCGGGTTTTATTTCCAGCCTTGCCCTGGCAGTTGCCCCTGGCACAATCATTCCCTGGGTGGGGATCGATACAAACCCCTGGGCTGTCCTTCCATGTGCTGGTCCCACTTCCATGTGCTCTGTGTGTTTGTCCCATGAGCCAGGGACAAAGCCCTGGAGAGGCTGCAAGAGCACCAGGATGGCTGGAAGGGGGGAAATGGACAGAGCAAGAGGAGGAACCTTCCTGCTGAATATAAATAAATCCATGTGTGTGTCCCTTCTCCGGCCAGAGCTCAGTGGAGGGATGGACACCTCCCCGTGAGGAACCTGGGAGGGTCCAGCCTGGACAGGAGGAGGCTCCAGGGAGAGCTCAGAGCCCCTGCCAGAGCCTCAAGGGGCTCCAGGAGAGCTGAAGAGGGACTGGGGACAAGGGATGGAGGGCAGGACACAGGGAATGGCTTCCCACTGCCAGAGGGCAGGGCTGGGTGGGATATTGGGCAGGGATTGTTCCCTGGGAGGGTGGGCAGCCCTGGCACAGGGTGCCCAGAGCAGCTGGGGCTGCCCCTGGATCCCTGGCAGTGCCCAAGGCCAGGCTAGACTTGTTCCTGAAAATCAGCCTTCTGATTTGTTTTAGTAGAATGGAATCAGTTCTCATGAATTGTAAGATAAACAAGGTTCATGTTTGCATTCCTTTATGAAAAGATATCACCTGATGGACTTCTCAAGTGCCCAGTGGAGATGGAGAGGTGGGAACTTCTCTGTCCAATCTCTGGGCACTGTCCAGAAACTGAGAGATACGAGGTCAACAATGAACTAGAGACTTCTTTTCTTCTTCTCTACCTGAACACCTGTTGCTGTGTGTGTGTGTGTGTGTTGTGTTGTTGTGTGTGTTGTTGTGTGTGTTGCTGTGTGTTGTCTGTGTGTTGCTGTGTGTTTGCTCGTTGCTGTGTTGGCTCTGTGTGTTGCTGTGTGTTTTGTTCTGTGTGTTGCTCTGTGTTGTTCTGTGTGTTGCTCTGTGTGTTGTTCTGTGTGTTGCTCTGTGTTGCTGTGTGTGTTGCTGTGTGTGTTGCTGTGGTGTTGCGTGTGTTGTTCTGTGTGTTGCTGTGTGTGTTGCTGTGTGTGTTGCTCTGTGTGTTGCTCTCTGTGTTGCTCTGTGTGTTGCTCTGTGTGTTGTCTGTGTGTTGCTCTGTGTTGTCTGTGTGTTGTCTGTGTGTTGTTCTGTGTGTTGCTCTGTGTTTGCTCTGTGTGTTGTTCTGTGTGTTGTTCTGTGTGTTGCTCTGTGTGTTGCTCTGTGTGTTGTTCTGTGTGTTGTTCTGTGTGTTGTTCTGTGTGTTGTTCTGTGTGTTGTTCTGTGTGTTGCTCTGTGTGTTGCTCTGTGTGTTGTTCTGTGTGTTGCTCTGTGTTGTTTCTGTGTGTTGTTCTGTGTGTTGTTCTGTGTGTTGCTCTGTGTGTTGCTCTGTGTGTTGCTCTGTGTGTTGCTGTGTTCCCTCTGTGCCTCACAGTAACTCTGGACACTGGGGCTTGGAGCACCCTGGGGTGGTGGGAGGTGTCCCTGCCCATCAGGTGAGTTTTGAGGTCCCTTCCAACCCAATCCATTCTGGGGTTCCAGGACATCCCAGGCGTTAAGCACTGCTCTCCTTGGAGCACAGTCCCACAAGCCCCAGCTCTCCCATGCTCCCTGCTCCCTGCACTCAGCCAGCTTCTCCCAAGCCCAGAATTCTCACCACACTTTGCTCATAATTCACCCACCACCTTCCCTAGCTGCTGCTGGAGCTCTCACAGCTGCTCTCCACAATTCCCCCTCCCAGGCACACATTCCAGCAGGAAGGCTGAGTCTCCCACAAAACCAGTTTTCCAGGCCAAAACCAGCATGGCTCTGGGAGAACAGCAGCATTTTAAGAACCCTCTTCAAATAAACCCATGTGCCAGAGTCCTTCCTCAGGAGAGGAGCACGAGATCTCCTGGCCACTGTCTGTACCCAAGCCCTCACAATGTTAACAAGGCCAAAAATAAAACCCAGGAAGCTTTTATTCTGATAGTTTAATATTAAAAACTCACTCTGGCTATTGATAACGTTTCAAAGTCCCTACCTGGAATCAGTGACCCTTCCAGGGCTGTCTAGGGGCAAACCCAGAATAACCTCCTACCCTCACTGAGCCTGAAATGAGCTTTCCAGATCCTTTTCCAAGAGCTGAGCCTCCAGCAGTGCCTGCTCCTTCCAGCTGCAGCTGTAAGGGACAACCAGAGCCATTCAGCACCTACAGGCAAGGGGTTTTGAGCATATGGCTCAAATATGATCTTGTTCATATAGGCAGGCTAAGTGGAGATGACAGCATCGTGCATAAATATAAATGTATAAATGTATAAATGTATAAATGTATAAATATATAAATATACAAATATATAAATTATAATATATAAATATATAAAATATAAATATACAAAATGAAATATAAAAGAGAAATATATAAATAAGTAAATATATACTTAATGTAGATGTATATATTAAATATAATATATATATAATTATATAAAAAAATATATAAATATATCTGTACACACCTCAGCCTCAGGGGCTTCAAAAAACCTGTTAAAAACCATAACACAGTAGAACACCCAGTAAAAATACTCATGAAAGGAGCAGTGACAGGATCAGAGCCAAAGCTGGGTCAGGGAAGCCCAAGACAAGGAGCTGCTCCTGTTCCAAGGGCCCTTTTCCTTTAAGTGCTGGTCCCCAGCCTGGCTCCAGTCAGCAGGGCAGAATTCTCTGTGCCTTATATGGTTCGTTCTGAATTTTTTTTTTAATGACTCCACGGATTTTTTTTTTCCCATCCTATAATCACACAAAAAACTTTTTCACATAATTGTCTTCATTAAGTGAAATCCTCAGGGCGCGTGAGAAACACCCTTGGCCTGACACCATCAAATCTTCCCATGGAATCCTCAGCAGTGGATCTGTGCTTTATTTTAATTCCCAGTTTGTGCCCCAGTGGCTCTCAGAAGGATTTGCCCAGCATCTCACAATGTCCTGGGCTTGCTACCGGAATAAAGGGGGGCCAGCTATGAGGCTGCTGGTGTGGGACACGTTTGGGGCACGTTTGGGGCAGGTTTGGGGCAGTTTTGGGGTTCATTTGGGGCAGTTTTGGGGCTGTTTGGGGCAGTTTTGGGCCTGGTTTGGGGCTCATTTAAGGTTGGTTTGGGGCTAAGTTTTGGGTCTGGCTTGGGGCTTTTTTGGGTCTGGTTTGGGGCTATTTTGGTGCAGATTTGGGGCTGTTTTGGGGTTGGTTTTGGTGCAGATTTGGGGCTATTTTGGTGCAGATTTGGGGCTGTTTTGGGGTTGGTTTTGGTGCAGATTTGGGGCTATTTTGGTGCAGATTTGGGGCTGTTTTGGGGTTGGTTTTGGTGCAGATTTGGGGCTATTTTGGTGCAGATTTGGGGCTGTTTTGGGGTTGGTTTTGGGGCTATTTTGGTGCAGATTTGGGGCTGTTTTGGGGTTGGTTATGGGGCTGTTTTGGAGCTGCTTTCTGGGCAGATTTGGGGCTGGTCTGGGGCATTTTTGGGGCTGTTTTGAGTCTGATTTGGGGCAGGTTTGGGGCTGTTTTGGGGCTGGTTTGCTGCAGATTTGGGGCTGGTTTGGAACTGTTTTGGAGCTGTTTTGGACCTGGTTTGGGGCTGTTTTGGGGCAGTTCTGGGGGGCTTGGCTTGGAGCTGTTTTGGGGACAGTTTTAGGGCAGGTTTGGGGCAGTTTTGGGATAGGTTTGGAGCTGTTTGGGGACAGTTTTAGGGCAGGTTTGGGTCAGTTTTGGGGCTGGTTTGGAGCTGTTTGGGGAGAGTTTTTAGGGCTGTTTTAGGGCAGGTTTGGGTCAGTTTTGGGGCAGGTTTGGGTCAGTTTGGGGCTGGTTTCACACTCCCTGGAGAAAGCCAAACGGGTTAAACCCAGCCCCGGAGGGACCCAGGCCCTGCCAGGCTGCCCAAATCCCTCCCACCACCTTGTTCAGAGCCCCGAGTGCTGAAAAGAAACTCCCAAAGCCTTCCGCTTGTTTGGCAACCGACAGAGAAATATTTCTGTTCGCACTTAGCAACACCCTGAATCAGAATTTTGAGTACAAAATCAGTTTACGGAGCCTTTCCTGTTACTCCACGCGCTTCCCAACAGTTTCACTCTGGCTTCTTGCCTTTTAGAAATCTGAGAAATTTTTCAGGGGACTCCACTCAGGGAAAGATGTCCAGAGTTTTCCTTTTGTTCTTTCAGAGTGTCTTGTTTGGCTTGTTAAAAATAAATTTATAGGAAAGCCAGGATAGCACTAAAAATACCTCCAAATTAACATGGGAGCATGGAAATAGCAGTATATAAAATGACTGTAGTATGTTGGGGTTTTTTTGCTTTATGACAGAAAACAGAGCTGTGCTGTCTGCACACAAAAATAGGAACTTTACTATTTTCTGTCTCAAATATGAGTTATATAGTAAATATTTAATATTGTTTATTACATATTAAAATTAAAACAAATGTAAATTATTGACTCTAAATATTGAATATAAAATATTGAATACTCCAATCTTATTATATTGAACTGTTTTATATCATATCATAGAGTATCATATATAATATTGGAAATATTTTAAAATTATGAGCTTAATTAATGCACTTATTAAAATGAATAATGTAGAGATGGGTAAAGTTTGTACCTTCTCAAAGCAAAGTTGCCGTCTGAGCTGCCATCTGAATTCAGAGTTTCTCATCTACTTTAGAATTAGAGCAAGGAATTTAAAAGCTGACCTTGCTGCAGTTCAATAAAAAAGCATTAAATATGGATCCCAATCCTAAATATTGTCTGTAACTATCTGAAAACTCCTTGCCTTTTTAAAAACCAAAGCAGGGCAAAAGGGAAAGCTGGTAAAACAGTTTCAAGGCAGCTGCCTGGAATTTTTCATGGTAATTAGCTCAGTTTATAGACTTCAGAACTATAAACAAGACTCATTAAATACAGCACAATGACATTGTCTACATTTACAAAACTACAGATCAGCATTTGTGAGCCCTCAGGAAGGCATTTAGCCCTCATCCTAATTAGATATACTAGTTTAAAACCCAAAAAAAAGGGTGAGGTGGATATCTATTGTTGTTATATCAATGATAGCATCTTTAATTAGAGTAAAATTGCACACAGGCTTTGAAGCACAGGATCCAGTGCTGGTCTCTGTAGTTGTGCCAACAACAAGCTCAGTTCCATGATCTGGTGTTGCACTTGACTGCCTGTCTCCTCAGTTTAAGGGATGTGGCCTGAGGCCACAGCCAGGATAGAGAACTATAAATATCCCTGGCAATAAACTGGCTCTGGAATTCTCACAGGAACTGGGAGAAAACAATTCTAGATCTGCAACTGCATTAAACTGCAAGGGTGAGTCCTGTGCTGCACCATTGGTGGGACCTTGAGCAGAGAATTGAAACCTTGAGCCAAGGTTCACATGGGGGGAATCAAAACATGGAATTATAGAATCCCAGAATTACAGAGTCCCAGAATCCCAGACTGGGTTGGGTTGGAAGGACCTTAAAGGACATCCCATCCCATCCCATCCCATCCCATCCCATCCCATCCCATCCCATCCCATCCCATCCCATCCCATCCCATCCCATCCCATCCCATCCCATCCCATCCCATCAATCCCATCCCATCTCACCCCTGCCCTGGGACCCCTCCCACCATCCCAGGCTGCTCCCAGCCCCTTCCAGCCTGGCCTTGGGCACTGCCAGGGATCCAGGGGCAGCCACAGCTGCTCTGGGATGTGCCAGGGTCTCCCCACCCTCCCAAAAGTACATTTTCTGGAACATGGATCTGTTTTTTTCTGTGGGAAAATATCAAATATCTGTGAGGAAATGTTATTGGTTTTCTATCTAGAAGCGGAACTGAGGAGCAGAAGCCTTCAGACCTCAGACTTCCCTTTTCCCCAAGACAGAAATCCTCAGAGAGGAGCTGGGATCCCTTGGCTCTGGGTGTGGCAGCAGCACTTCCCTGAACTGCAGAGTTCAGGGAGAAAAACTGCTGTGCCCTCCTACTGCAGGGCAGGGGACAAAACTGGAAGATATTTACACAATATTCATCATTTAAAAATAAAAAATCACTGCAGTGGGAGCTCTGAGAGCTCCAACACTGTCAAAAGATTAGAAGCTAAATACATTTTGAATAGAAGTATTGGAATTTGATGAGCCTTGTCAATTTAGGAGTCCCTTCCAATTTAGGATGTTCTGTGATTCAATGTTTTATCTGTTTCATTTACCACAATATTGCAGAAATGGCCAACCTAGCACAGAGCAGGTATGTTCATACCAGAGCAGAGGTTTGGGACAGCTGAGCTGATCTGAAATCCCGTGCTCTGATGCAGATATTGATCTATTGAGATATTGAGATATTGAGGAATTTTGTGGGCACACCTTGTCACAGGTGGGGGCAGCTCAGACCCAAGGCTCTGCTTGCACTGGTGGTTCTTAGTTTGGCTGAACTGGAGCAAAAGGAGAGGAAATAATAATTGTTTAGAAATAAGTTTATAAGAGAGGAAACCATGAACAGCTAAACAGCTCAAAGTATTGAAAAGAAATGAAAGCTAAAATCACAGAATGCCCTGAGCTGGAAGGGACCCACAGAGATGATCCAGCCCAGCTCCTGGCCCTGCACAGGACAGCCCCAAAACCCCACCCTGTGCCTGAGAGGGTTTTCCAACATGATGATCTTTCAGAGGATGTGATGGACACAGGTAGTTCATCAAAACCTCAGCACCCCACATGAAAGTTAATTCAGTATTGGTATTGGAGTTGAAAGGATGACCCAGCAGGTCGGATTTCTCTTTACTGATGCCCATCTAATTTCCCTCTCTCCTCAGTTTCAGTTGTATTAGGATGACATTTCAAATCTCAGTGCTCTGCATGAATTCCAGAAGCAGCTTGTGCCAGTGGGAAGGGAGAATTTAGCATCTGAATGAATTTCAGCCTCGTGTTTTGTCCTGAACACTTGCTGTTCCCTTTTCAGATCTGGAAAGTTGCAGAGTGACATATCTCTGGATTTTTTATGTTGTGATTCTTTTCTCCTAGGATCTATGCCCTGCTGGTTCTGGGAAACTTGTGACCTCTGCATTTTTAATTAGAACTCGTAACTTTTTCCATAGCAACATATTTTGATGCTGCAAATACAGAATCTGTCAAATCAAACAACTCCTGGTCAGAGGAAATCCAAATATATGGAAATGCCGAGCAGTAATAAGATGTAGGATATGGCACAGTTAAGAAAAAAATTCAGAGGGACAATAAAAGAAGGATGGAAAGCTTTGGTTAAATTCTAAGTTTGATTTTAGTAATTAATTAATCAGTACAAATTATTAAATTGTTGTGTCAGTACCCACCTGGTACAAAGGAATGAACTGTTCTCGGGAAGTATTTTAGATGTGGCAAAGTCTCACTCCCAGGGATGAGCAGTAGAAGCAGGTGGTGAAAGCAAAAGAAATCCTCTGAAACAACCCCTAAGCTCAGATATTAACAGAATAATGGAATTCAACAGGATGGGTTAAGGGAAATAATTCAGTAAAACACAGCAGTTCTAAATGGACTTTCTCAAAAACATTGATTTATGATGCATACCTTGCATGTGCCAAAAAACTATTTCCTTCAACAACAAAGTTTTGGAATTTTTGCCATTTGGCTTTACAGTTTTAAGGGTTACTGTAATTCATTCACTGATTCTCAATTACAGACATTTTTTGGCATTATTGTTTTTACTATATTTACTACAATTTGGTATTATTTATTAATTATTTACTATAATTTGGTATTACTGTTTTTTGACATCTCTGTGAGCTTTGTCAAGATATTTCTTAAAAATATCTTTATCTGTCAAAGTCTTTATCTCTCAAAAGAGACCTGTTCAGAAGACTGTCACCTGTTCCTTGGGCTTACCAAGTAAGGCTCTACTAAATTTCCTCTCTAGCATGAAAAGTCTTGGACAAAATTATTGCAATTTTCTGATTAACCAGACCTTTGCTCACTCTCATAGTCAGTTACTTGGGGTTCCTTTTCCTGCTTTAAGCAGAGGTTTTGCTTCAGGCTAAGAAATCATCCTGCCATTCCTAATCCCACAGCAGTCCCTCACCCTTCTGCAGGGCCATGTCTCTGGAATTCCCTGTCAGGCCAGCAGCCAGGAGACACCCATGGGCTTCTGAAAGGTTTTTAAACAAATGCTGAAGTGCAGGAACATCTTCTAGAAGTGAAGGCAAACGCCAATGTGGGAATTGCTGCTTTGGTTTCTCCCCTCTGGTTAGTGTTAGACACATATTACTGTGCCTTTGTCTAGTCCATCTGTTTCCACTTTCCATAAAAAATGCTGGAATATAAAGTTAAACTTGGTGTTTTAACCTTGCATTGCAAACAAGGGGTTCGTGGGTGCTCCATTCTCACAGACACCCTGGGGGTGTGTCTGGGCACAGGGGCACAAACCCCCAACATTTCCTCACAGATATCTGATATTTTCCCTCAGAAAACTCAGATCCACGGTCCAGAAAATGCCCTTTGTAGTCTGCAAGGCTGTCTAAACAGAGTATGAAAATAGATGACATCACTTACACAATTTAGATTTTCTCCACGAAAATGAAAAGCTCCATTCGTGTGAACTCCCTGACAATTGTCAGAGGAGGGAACTTTTCAAATGAAATGCTTCATCTCACTAATTTAGAGCAACAAAAACCACAACACTGCTCTGAAAGCTTTGATTTCCCAAAGCCATGACGTTTTTTAATTTATTTAGAAGCACGATGGAACAGTTTCATAAATCTCCTGCCACATATACCATCCACTTAGGCAATCTGACAGCTTGTTTGCCGGAATACATGAGACACAGAAGGAGCATCACTATATTTATGTGTGCCCAAAAAGGACACAATATTATTTTTAAAAACCAAATAGAAAAAAAAAAAAAAAGAGAAAAAGGCATGTTTTGGAGTTGGGAGGAATAAAATTTCCTGCATTTTGCCTTCCAAGTATAGCTGGTTCAAGGTTCTGCCTGCAGCAACCAGGCGTGATTTCTGCCCGAGGAGCTCGGTGAGAGCAGCTGGGACTGGCACTGCTTGGACCAAGCCAGCACCATTCACTCACTTTCTGTGCCTGCAGTTTTCCCAGCTATTTCCACAGATCCTGGCTGCCTCCTGGGTCCTGAGGATGCCACAACCTCAAACAGTCTTCCAAATCCAGAGGGGGCAGTGATCTGTCTCTCGCCGTAAGCAGAGAGCCCACGAGAACGCCGGTGGGGTTTTACCAGCAAAGCTGCTGAGAAAAGAGCCAAGATGGGATCCCTGACCTTTCCCAGCCCTCCTCCACCCGGCTCAGCCCACAGCCTGCTCTGGAAAAGCTTCAGCTCACCCAGGGAGCTAAATTAGAACTCTCCTCCAGGGACACTGGTACGGTCTTGCCCCAAAGCTCTGCTCGGTGCCCGGGGCTGGGAGCAGAGCGCAGGGTCTGTCCCTGGCAGGGTTCCCACAGCACGCTGGGATGCCCAGACACGCTCAGGCAGCAGAGCCAAGCCCTGGCCTGTGATTCATGGAGCAAGAAAATCATGTTTGAGCCGAGTAACAGCAGCACTTCCCAAGTGTCCAGATCCTCTCATCCCCACTGCTCACGCAAACCTGGCTGGAGGCAGGGAATGGAGTTGCCATTCCAGTTACAGTCCAGTGATGGAGTTCTTTTTCCTAAAGTTTTTGTTACTTAAGGCTTTTTGAAGGTTTATGATAACTGTTTCTTGGAGAAAACTCTGGTTATTGTAGTCTTGTTTTGATCCTAAGGCACCACAGCAAGGTGAAATAATAAATATGGAGAATTGTCCAATAAATTAAAAGTCGGATATTCCAATGAACTAAACCCCAGGTATTTCCAATAAATTAAAAATCAGATATTACAAACCACCAGCTGCAGTACACTAATGTTTTTAAGTTCAGGTCAATAGTTGTTGGGTATGATTAGAGATTTTAGGTGAAAGCTACCAAAAAGTTTGTCCAATTTTGTGATCTCTTCCAAATCCTGTCCTGCTCTGTGAGATTCTGGGAGGTTGTGAGACTTGGGGAGATTTCATTCCACATAGGGCAGAACCTCACCCTGCACCAGCCAGGAGGAGAGCAGCTGCTCCCAGGGAGCTCCAGGTGTGTTTTGGATGGGCAAAACAGAATCAGCACGAAATTCCTGGAAGGTTTGGCAGCTGCTGCCCCACCAACACAGAGCTGCTGCTATTTCAGCAGATTTCCAGCCTCCACACTGTGAGCATCTCTGCTGGGTGCTCCAAAAGCTCTTCTGTGCTGGAGCTGGCCTTAGCAAGCCTCTGTCCCTCTGGCTGCTGGGGGCACTGAGGGCAGCACCACGGAATTATGGATTCATTTCTGCTGGAAAAGCCCTCAGGTGGTGGAGTCCAACCATTAATGCAGCACTGCCAAGGCCACCCCTGTGCCACACTCCCTATCCAAACCCTGCCAGGGGTGCAGCTCTGGGCAGCCCAGCCCTTTCAGGGGAGGGATTTCCCCAATAGCCACCCTGACCTGCCCTGGCCCAGCCTGGGCTCTTCCCTCTCCCCCTGTGCCTGTTCCAGAGCCCTCCCTGGGGCTGTCCCCTCCTGGCAGGAGCTGTGCAGAGCCAGGAATTCCCCCTGAGCCCCTGTGCTCCAGGCTGAGCCCCTCCAGCTCCCCCAGCTGCTCCTCAGCAGAGCCGTGCTCTGCTGTGTGCACAGACATCTGAAATCACAGGATTTTCCTGCAGGAGTGGGGGAGACACAGGGCAAAGCCCCAGTGCCAGCTGGGCCCAGGAGGGCTCCAAGGGCCCAGGGAAGCTCAGCAAGGCCAGGACAGGAGTCTTCTCTGGCCTGGGACCACACACAAGTCATAATCTTTTTCCTTAAATAATCATAAAATAACTCAAAGGAGGAGGGAGCCATAAGGATCATGGTGTCCAACTCCCTGTTCCATGCAGGAATATCTAAAACTGAGCCATAAGACTTACAGCCTCACCCAGAAGAAAATAAAAATATATATATAAAAATACACATAACCTGTAATATATTACAATATATATATATAAATATACTTCATTTTGTATGTAATGCACTACAGAATACATAAATGCAATCACCAGAAATATAACAAGATGTAAAAATTACTCTCTCACCTTTGTAAATCTTTGTATTAAAGCAACTATCTGTCATTTTTCTGTACCCTTTTACTGGGTTTTGTGCTTATAGTCTAAGGTATCTCAGGTAGGCAAGTGCTTTAAGTGCTGTGTTTGTCCAGAACTGAAGAGTATAAAAGCCATGCACAGTAAAAGCAGGTTTCCCTCCTCCACTCAACCCCTGTAGAGGCAACAAAAATTAAAAAAAAAAAAGAAAAAAAAAAAAAAAAAAAAAAAAAATAAGAGTGGCTCTTGCTCAATGTAAAAACTTCACAATGCAAAACTTGGCTTCCTTTCTCAATAAATTCCATATTACACAGTGGCAGATAAATGTAACAAATATTTAACACAAGCTGCCTTCACACAAACAGTGGATCAGATCAAACACTGTTTAATTAAATATCTTCCCTCCTAATGAAACCTCTTCCCTACAAGCATCTGAAGGACATGGAAGTGTGTAAGATTAGGACACACATGTATTAAAGGGCTCCAGAGTATTCTGTCTGCCTCCAGAAAGTTGCTTTTTAGGGGTTTCTCAAGCCAGAAGTCAGCATTGGTCCTGCTTGGGTTTCCTTCCCAGGAATGTGTTCATTTTCCCCTGAATCTACAGAAATTTCCCACGTTCACACCATTCTGCAGCAAAGGGAAGAACAGCCATCCATCCTCTTTTCTGAGAGGATTTTGTTGCCCCCTGCTTCCCATGCTGTAAAAGCACACAGCTTCACCTTTGCCACGGCTCTCAGGACTCAGTTCCATCAAATCCCTCCCATTTGCCACATTATTTTGCTCCTTTTCCCCATTATTTTACTCCTTCCCATGTAAAGTTTTCCATGTATTCTTCTCCTTCTGCCTGAAAAACAACAAAACGACTGCATTCCCTCCACTGTCCTTCTCTCCCTTCTCCAAACCTCTCCCAGCTCCACTCCTTCCCCCTGGGGCAGTCAATAACTGCACATGTGCCTGGGCAATTTTCACAGGGACAGAATTTATTCTACAGATTGCCTCACATTAGAGAGCAACTAAAAACAAGTCATCCAAAGGTATTTTTCCTGATTCTGGACAGTCAGCTCAGAGCCAATTACTCTTAGTGCAAAATTAGGTTTTTGAAGGCGTTTTTATTCTGTTATTTTTTTTTTTTTGTTTTTAAATGCAATCTTGGTGCATCACTTCACATACCTACACTGACCTTTACCTTTCATTCCATTTGGCAGAAAATGTAATAGCATCCTCCTGCAATTTCTCAGGGAGTTTGAAGACCAGAGCCACTATGAAAACAGAGTCTCCTTGCTATTTTCCCACTCCTAATCACTTCTGAATACCACGAGTCCAGGCTCAGACCCCAGGACCTCCTGGAAATCAACTCTTTAATCCCACCTTTTTCCCCACCTTCTAAAAGATCCATAAGGAGTTTCTTCCCCTGGACCACAACAGCCCAGCAGTGTCAGCACAGAAATTGGCTTTCTGAAATGCATCACTATGATTTTGAGATTGTTTCAGCCTAGAGAAGTTCATGTTTTTATTTGGTCCCATTTAAGTGGAACCACTTAAAGAGTGGAAGCATTTTAGGAGGCTCAGGGGGAATTTCTGGCTCTGTACAGCTCCCTGACAGGAGGGGCAGCCAGGTGGGGTCGGGCTCTGCTCCCAGGAACAGGGACAGGAGAGAGGAAATGGGCAGGGGAGGGTCAGGATGGATGCTGGGGAATATTTCTTCACTGAAAGGGTTTTCCAGCCCTGGCACAGGGATGGAATCACCAGCCCTGGGGGGATTTAAAAGCCATGTGGATGTGGCACTGGGGATGTGGATTAGTGGTGGCCTTGGCAGCGCTGGGTTACTGAAAAGGAGGAATTCCAAGCAGGCTGAAAAAAGGAAAGGAGAGGAGTGTTCACTCAACCCAGATTTATTGTAGTTTCCATTTATACAGTTCCTTACAGAACTTCTGTTTGACCACTTTAACAAGAGGGACATTACAGCTGTTGGTGGTTTGAGTTCACAGAACAACATGAAATATTTATATCTATGCAGGAACAGTTCACCTGTCACCAGAATAAGATCAGTTCAGGGAGACATCACACCAAGGACAAGTGAAATTTTATCTGAAGGTCTCTTAAACAAGGAACAAAACCATACCTTAACAGTAGATTGTTTTGTCTCTACTAGAACAAATATAGAACATCCTGATAGAGTCAGGGAGACTGAGGAATCATTTTTCCTGAAGATAACTGACTTTACAGTTGTCAGTAAGTGGAAACTAAGGGAGTCTCCTCAGAGAAAACCACTTGGATTCCCCCACAGTCTGGGCTGTAGCTGATGTTCTGTGGCAGAGGGGAAGAGAGAACAGGGCAGGACAATGAAGAGGAATTGTGGGGCTCCTCTGCCTTCACTGCCTTTAGATTTTGTTAGGAAAACAGATTACATAACAATTATCTACTTCAATTCTATGCTATAACTTTACACATATTTTTATAAGGCAGTTAAATCCTTAAACAACTCGATTAATAAAAAACAGTGATGCCAGCATTTACCAGTGCTGTCAATAATTTCCAGAACATTTTGTCTCTCAGCCGATGTCAATAATCATAGTTTACCAAATTCTGTATGTCGTCACTTTAAATCTTTCCAGACAGCTTTAAATCAATGATGGAAACACTCAAGTTTTCCGTGGTTGATCTCAGCTGTGGAATTCTGACCCATGTGTTGGGGATGGAATAGAGCAGAGCACACAGGGAATGAGGCCTCGGAGCAGGGACTGCGCCCCTTCCACTCAGAGCCCACGGGGCTCAGCCCCTGCATCTCCAGGGAATTAATTAACTTGGAAATAAAAGAGCAGGATGACAGTTGATGGGAGTGCAGTAGATACACAGAGGTTTTTCCACATGGCTGTTTTAAATTTAGGTGACCAAACTCTGACCTCTGCTTTCTGCACTTGGAGTCTGGCTCTCTGTAGAAGACTTTGAATGCAAGAGGCCATGTACAAATGTCACCTTTTATCTGGGCTGGATGGGAGGTGATATTTTTGGCAGCATTAAGGTTTTTTTCTAGAATTTCTTTATGTCCCATATTCCTCAGTATTTATTTTATAGTTTTGTGTCCATGTCCTCTGGGAGCCTTGGTCTGAGAACTTTCTGCCGTGGTTTTGGTCGGTATTTGAATGAACATTTAGCTCCTTTTTTGTGTCATTCAGTCACGTTTCCCCCCATCCCAGGACTGAATTTGGGTTTCTTTATGCTTCTTTGGAGAACTTATTGTCTGACATTAATTCCCTGAGGCTACAGATTAACCACCCTGGCATTTTAAAGTCTAAAGTTTGAAATCCAATGAGAAATAAAGGTGAAAAAAGGCACAATCTGAGAATAAAAATTATATTGATCATCTGGCAATATTTCAGGAGCTCCATGGAATTTGTTCTCATCTCAAAGTGCCAGTCAATGAACCTTAGTTTTCTTTTCCAGGGAATAACTACAGGGAATTATTTTTTAATGCTAGAAGGCTAAAATATCATACTACCAAATAATATCCCATATCATAATTTCAAACATACCAGCCTATTAAAAGTTGAACCTGGTGATCAGCTACTCTGCAGTTTAATTTTGCAGAAGGAAAGTCACTGTTCCTTAGGATACTGACTCCTCAGAAAAGGCACTCGACTTGGTTTTTCCTTGCTGAGTTCCAGCTTTAACCAGCAGTGATCAGCCTTTGTTTCTCTGCTGGGAAAACCCTGCAGAATTCCCTCTGCTCAGCACCGTGTGCCAACGAGCAGCCAAACTCCAGAGTCTCCAGAAAAAGGAAGAAAAGCCCAACCTTGGGGTGTGTGTAGGGCTGCAGGCCACTACACCCAGGATAAAACAGTGGAATCACTTCACCCAGGATAAAAAGATGGAAAAGAAATAGACTCCAGCACCTGTGATGATAACCAGGCATTTACACATCAGTCTAAGCAGTTTTGAAGAGCCACAGGTGTACTCTAGACCGCAGACACCTCCTTTTCCCAAGAGAAAACATCCAAAGAAAACCAGGGAATGCTGTACATCGGGATTATATCCTTCACTCACAGTCACAGAATATCCTGAGCTGGAAGGGACCCACAGGGGTCATCGGGTCCAACTCAGGACACCCCAAATCCCACCCTGGGCATCCCTGGAGTGGGGTCCAAGCTCTCCTGGAGCTCTGGCACCTCGGGGCTGTGCCCATGCCCTGGGCAGTGCCAGCACCCTCGGGGGGAAGAATTCCTTAATTGCTCTGACTGGATGGGAAATTCCTTCCTGTTTTCCACTGCTGACCGTTCTCACTTCTAAGAATTTGAGGGAGGGTTGAATACTGAGAAACGGGATGGCAATTGTGATGAAAATGAAAGCAGCACCTTCCAGAGAGGCTGGAGCAGCGCTGGAGCAGATGCTGATCTTTGCCTTGAGGTTACCGGGGCTGTGTTCAGCATCTGCTGGTGAGTCACCAGGGCAGAGATTAGAACGCTGTGTTTGTGTTTGGATTATCTGCTGTAAACGCATCCGGGTGACTGTCCTGGGATTAATTTGAGCAGGCTGACATTTGTGTACTATCACCTCATTGTTATCTGCTCCTCACAGGCTTTGTTGGCAGTTCCATGACCACCTCCCCCATTCAGCTGAGGAAGGGGAATAAGTGGAAAAGGTCAGATGTCTGAAGTGATCCTCACCATGTGCTTAGGATTTCCATCACAAAATTAATGGAACAACTGCAACCCCAAAGCTAAAGGACAAAAGCTCTCTCCCCTTTGGGGTGCAGCCACTTTCTCACACACAATTTGTGTCGGATTCTTCTCCCGGTTTTGTAAGACAGTAAGAGAACAGGAGGAAGAGTTTTGACTAAAAGAGGGAGATTTAGATCAGATATTAGGAATGAATTGTTCCCTGGGAGGGTGGGCAGCCCTGGCACAGGGTGCCCAGAGCAGCTGGGGCTGCCCCTGGATCCCTGGCAGTGCCCAGGACAGGCTGGATGGGGCTGGGAGCAGCCTGGGATGGTGGAAGGTGTCCCTGCCATGGTGGCATAGGAGGAGCTTTAAGGTCCCTTCCAGCCCAAACCACCCAGGATTTTATGATTCTGTGATTCCATGATGATTTATTTCCCACCCCCCAGTCTGTCACTGACATTTGCTCAGATATTGCTTTGACTTCTCCTGCTGGAACTGATGGGAACACATTGCAAACACCTGCTCTTGGCACAGAGAGAGGTGTTCCAGCTGAGAAACATCAGGAGGAGCCCCGGAGTGCCCCATCCCTGGGCAGGGATGGCTCCCACTAGAGCAGGAGAGATCTGGGGTGCTGGAGCCTGGGAGATCAGTGCTGAGCTGGAATCCCTGATTCCATGAAATGAAATTTTCATCTAAAGCTGAAGTTGGAGAAAGGCCCCAGCTCAGCCTTCCCAGAACCAGAGACCTGCCAATGCCAGGAAGATCTTCCAAGGGGTGGTGGGGAAATTCCCACCTGGGAGCTCTCCCTGAGAGCCCTTTGGACTCTGCTGGAGCCAGAGGGAGCTGCTCGTGTCAGCACCAGCTCGGGCAAACGCAGAATCTGAATTCTCTCTCTTTGCTTTCTCTTTCCTGTGAAAGTTCCCAGGGGGTCCCATGGCTTTAACCACCAACATAGGCAGCCACTTTCCAGGGGCACCAATTATCACTTCATTCCGCTGTTTTACAAGGCAAAACAAAGAATCTGAGGGGGAAGAAAAAGCAGTTTATTAAATTCACAACAATAAGTTTTAATGTAATTCATTAGTTTCTCCTCATTCTAGAGAGGACAATGTGATTCCAGGAATCTTTGGGCCAAAAGTTTCAATGTCACTGAAAGCCTAATCCTTAGAAAACATTGGAAGATGAACTTTGACTGTATAGAACTTTAAATAAAAATAGCATTTTAACTAATGTATTCTTCCCAAGTGCCTGCTTCTTCCTAGCATGTTTCCCATCCCAATACTGTTTTTGCAGCTGGCAAATGACACTGCCAATGAGTCTTTATGTCAATGTTATTTAATATATTCCCATCAGAAAGCTATTTTTACTGTACAATTTCAATATCTTCTTGAAGTGTCTTGTGTGTAATGTTCATATTTTAATTTACATTTCTTTCCCATAGGATAAGTAAATAGAGATTCAAACAACAATATTGAACCAATTTAGGGTTTTTTTTTGCTGAGAGAAGGGATCTTATATAATGGAAAATTGCTTTGTTTTATTGAAAATAAAAAGAAAAATGCAACTTTTTCAGGCGGTTATCCTGCAGATAATGGATAGACCACCTTCCTAATGGGACATTTGAATTTCATTTCAGAGATTTGGGGGAATAACGTGGTCAGTAATCATTATAAATAGTGGGATGGAATGTTCTCAAAGTCCCGCCCCATTCATAGAACAACCACTTTAACAGGTACAACCTTCCACTTGAGGAAAACACCAGCCTGGCCCAGGGCTCAGGATTTTATTTGGGTGTGAGGAGCAGGTATCAGTTACAGGTTTGCCCAGGACAGGTTTCATCACACCAAGCCATACAGTCCCTTCCTGCTGGACTCTATAATAATAATAATTAATACACATCCTTTGGTCCTTCTCTCAGACTGAGAAAATTTTTATTCACACACAGCCAGTATAAAAATACTGTGACCTCTTTAACAATCTTCAAGCCAATAGTTTCTGCTGAATTGGAAAAATAATCTTATGTGGCTACAGAAATAATGTTTGTGTTTTATCAGCGCTGTTCCCGCCAAAGGCTGGATTATCTGTTTCACATCCATTTAAACACAGGAAGGTTATAATGGGGCAGACAGCAATCTGGGCTTTATTGGCTGGGAAAACTGACCTCATAAATCTGATTTGATACATCTGTCCTTTGGGCTGTCTGCATGTATGCCCATGCATCCACTTGGCCATGTGCCTGCTCAGTGGTGGATCAGCTTCTGTGGCTACTGCTCAGAGGATTTTCCATCTCCCCCTCCCTGCTGCAAAAATAAATACACTGAGGGAAGTGCAGAAAGGAAGATGTGTTTATGGGTGCTTGGAGGTGCTTAAGAGAGACAAGATATTCTTGGAGGAATGCTCAGGAAAACATTCAAAGCCCCCAGGGCAATGCTGATTGTCCATTTCTGGCAGCAGACAGGGATGTTGCTCCCACTGGCCCAGAGCAGCTGGGGCTGCCCCTGGATCCCTGGCAGTGCCCAGGGCCAGGCTGGATGGGCTTGGAGCAGCCTGGGATGGTGGAAGGTATCCCATGGCAGAGGTGGCACTGGGTGGTCATTAATGTCCCTTCCATCCCACAGCAGTCCAGGATTCTATGATCCTGTGATAAGGGTTATCTCCAACCCCTCAGTTTGCTCAGACACTGCTTTGACTTCTCCTGCTGGAACTGTGGCACCACACTGCAAACACCTGCTCTTGGCACAGAGAGAGATGTTCCAGCTGAGAAACATCAGGAGGAGCCCTGGAGTGTCCCATCCCTGGGCAGGGATGGCTCCCACTAGAGCAGGAGAGATCTGGGGTGCTGGAGCCTGGGAGATCAGTGCTGAATTCCTGACACAAACACAGTTCCCAGTGAGGCCCATTGGCTTTACCACCAACATAAGCAGCACTTTCACCATTTATTCTTTCACCAATTACTGGGGCACCAATTATCACTGCATTCCACTGTTTTACAAGGTAGAACAGGATGATCTTTAAGGCCCTTCCAACCCAGTCCAGTCTGGGATCCTTCATGATCCTGTGGTTCCCTGTGAGGACACAGCAGAGTGTGAATGCAGCCCATCCTTACACAGGGCTGCACCCCAAATATCTACTCCCACATCAACACCAAAAGCTTGTGCCTGTCACCTGACCAGCACATCCCAAACCTGCTCTTCCCATGGTGATAAATGTTCTAGCAGAGATGTGTCAGGACCCAGGATGTCTCTGTGCCAGCCCTGGCTGATCCCAGCTCCAGCCAGGGGGCTCCACAGCCCTGGCAGGGGGGTCACAGACCCTGGCAGCAGCCAGGGACTCCTGGGGCTTTGAATTTACCTGTGGAACAAATTACCACCTGTGAACGAAGAATTAAAAGTCACAAAGTTCTAGATAACATGATAGTAGTAGTTATAGAGTGCAAAGGGAGTTTTTTGAGATCTTACCATAGGGGCTTAGGGGGTGAGATGGAGGGATTTGGGCATTGTCCTGTCCTCCTTCCTTCTTCTTCCTAAGCCCATCTTTTGGTGATGGTGGCACTTGGGGATTGGATTGGAGTAGAATGCAACTGTCTAACACAGGTGAGAGGCATTGGATCATAATTGTAAATAACTAACACATCGTTTGTAGTATAAAAGTTAGTGCCTGCCCCTGGGGCAGAGAGTGTGCCTGGGGCTGCCCTGCTGAACAGACCCGGGCAGCCCAGACAGAAAATATCTGAGATAAGAAACAATAAAGCAACCTTGAGAGCATCAGCTGAAGACTTCTGACTCATTCTTTCAGCAGCAGGGTTTGGAGACAGCAGAATTTATATATCCTGGGGTCATCCTGAGCAAAGCAGCCCCGAGAGAGATGCAGCTGGAGGAGCCATGGAATGGTTTGGGTTGGAAGGGCCCTTAAAGCCTGTCCCATTGCATTTCCATCACCCTCCCACATCAACACCAAAACTTTGCTGTCTGCCACCTGAACCCAGCCCAAAAATACTGAATTTTCCATGAGCCCAAGGGACTGAGGGGTCAGAGCTGGCCCTGGGTGAGCCCAGGCTGGCTGTGCCCATCACTGCAGGTGCAGGGCTGTGCTGGACTGCCTCTCCTGCAGTGAAATGTTCTGCTTTGTCCATCACAAACACGGGGGGAGCTGAGCAGCACAGTGCAGATCCCCTGCACTGAGTTCTCAGAAGGAAACCACCACCAATCCCTTTTCCCTCCTGTTTTCCAGCCATTCCATGAGTCAGGACTCCCCACTCTGGTTTACACAGTTTTCCACCAGCAAACCAATCTAACATTGCTAGTGAGTAAAAGAGAAAGAATTCAAATGAGTGTATTTTGCTCTTTGCTCTTTGTCTATTTAAATAGAGGTCCAGGTACCAATCATAGAATCATTAAGGTTGGAAAAGGTCATAATTGGCAGTTTTTGAAACAGCTCATACAAGGTCAGGAATGTGTTTGCTCCTCTCTTCTCTTCCCCTCATATCAAGGACCTTTGATGTAAATCTTCAGAAGTGCTGCTATTATGGTCTACATAAAAAGTGAAATATATGATAGAAATAGGAAAAAATTTTAAATTAAATATTGTCATTTTAGAACATTTCCCTCCTGCCTTAGGTTTTCTTTTTTGATAGACCCACAGGTAATTCAAGGATTAATAAATATTTCTGTCCCAAATGTCTGATGTAGTTGCTAGATGCAAGAACAGCAGCAAAATATATTAAAAAATATTTTTAAATTATAAATATACATAAACCCTAAGCAGCCTGGCTTGGAATCTGTACTGATTTCTGCTTGTTTCAGGCTCTGTTGTTTAACTTCATAGTGGGAGAGCAGAGGATTAAACCCCAGATTAGCCTCCATTCTCTGGCTGGATTTGGCAGTCCAGCTGTTTAGAAGGGAAGCAGAGAGGAATAGGCGCAGGCTATTGATCCAATTTTCTGCTCTGTGCTGAGAGGACACAGCAGCCTGAGCTGATTTTAGAACGACTCCACTTCCCAACAGTTCTTCTTGTAGTGCAGGATAAGATAAGAAGATCATGGGAACAGCAGCTGATAGACTAATCCACCCATTGATTTCTCCTCCCTGCTTACTCCCTGTGTTTTAATTGAATTTTGTGGTTCAGCATTGGTTTCAGCCTTTGCTTTCCGAGTCAACCAGAGTACAAAGTAAAGCAATGGGAAAAATCAAATTCTTGAATTTTGTCCAAATGGAATTGGACAAAAATAGACTCAAAGATTCTCATTGCAAATTGGACTCTGGAATGAAGGTTGTGTTGGGGGGTTTTTTGTTGTTCTGGTTTGGGTTTTTCTCCTTTTCACTCAGCTCTTCCTTGCAACAAGGCCAATGTGAAAAGGAGAATGCTGGGAAAGAGACATTTTCTTGTTCCCAGCAAGCAGGTTAAAAAATTGAGGGAGCTGGAGGTTTTGAAGAACTCACTTTTGACACAGAAGTCACAGAAGAAACTTAGCAGATGGGACAAGTTGCTGTCAGTCACCTCTTACACAAATATTTCCTCTGCCAGCCGTGCTCCAGCTCGGTTTGCTGGCTCTCATCAATGCTCTAAGTGCTAATAATTCAACTGCTGGACATCCTGAGGCATCACAGTGTTGAACATAATTCTAAAAGAAAGGGAGTAATTTAAAAATAGAGATGAACAGTTCCCTTCCACTGCAGCACCGGGCAGTCTTTCCATGCCCTGCCTGCCCTGTGCCTCAGACAGTTTACAGATTTTCCCACCACCTTGAGGACAGCTCCTGGATCCCTCTTTTCTTCTGCTTTTCCTGGACAAGGCCCCTAAGAACTTAGGAGACAAGATATGCAAACATGGGTGATGATTTGTTTGATCACTTACAGCTATGATTAAGGATGATAATTTCAACATCTTATTCCTCAGCATCCCAAGCAAACTGCAGGGAATGGATGCCCTTCCTTCCTGAGCTGTCTCAAAGCCTGGTTCCAGTCCCAAAGTGCTGTGCTCAAGTGGCAGAGGAACCAAAGGCCACGTGTAAGCAGAAAATCCAGGATGGAAAAAGGAAAAGCACATGCACAACACAACTTTTCCCACTGACCACAGTGTTGTAAAATGACTCGGGTTCCACAAAAGAGCTGTGGGAATAGAATCAGTATTAGACTCAAAGAATAAGGGAGGCATTCTTTGAATATCCTGTGAGTTCCCTTGGACTTCCAGAACTCCTGAGTAGTTGTTCTTTACAGGAAAACATAAAGCATATGTATTACCTGGGAATTCCAAGTGTGAGTTCTGCTCTTAATGTAGTAACAAAATTCCCACGTTAATTCCGAAGCAGAATTACTCTACCCACGTGACAGCTTGAATTTGGAATGACCCAGGCTTTGGAAAAGCTTGTGGAGTGACAAATGCAACAAAAAATTGTCTTTCCTTTCCTGAAAAGAACAGCATGAAGAGGACAGCCCAAAATACCAACTGTCCCTCGGTGCATAATGAAGAACAGTTTGGGGACACAACGTGGTTCTGTGCTTCCAAGGAATCC
The DNA here is from genome assembly GCA_032173965.1 of Sitta carolinensis. Taxonomy (NCBI): domain Eukaryota; kingdom Metazoa; phylum Chordata; class Aves; order Passeriformes; family Sittidae; genus Sitta; species Sitta carolinensis. Next base: position 2,506,144 of record CM063306.1, read on the forward strand.
CAGCACAGCGAGGACAAGGCTGCCAAGACCCAGCAGCGTGGCAGGAGCTCCTGCAGAGCCAGGCCTGGGGGCAGCCAGGCAGGAGCCAGGAGTGGTGCTCCCCACGAGGAGCTGCACATCCCCACGGTGCCACCCAGGGCACTGCCAGAGCCCAGGGGCACAGGTCTGAGGGGAGCCCCCAGGGGCACTGCCCAGGGGCACCACCCAACCTCTGCAGTGGCTACAGCTGCTCCAGCCTCACCTGCCTGGAGCTCGGGATGTGGGGGGCCTGGGAATTGTGCTGAGGAAAGGGGGGAAAGGGCTGATGTGCAGGTTAGAAACAGTAACTGGTGTGGGGATCAGAACCCCAGTCTGTAACTGGTGTGGGGATCAGAACCCCAGTCTGTAACTGGTTTGGGGATCAGAACCCCAATTAGAAACTGGCATGGGGATAAGAACCCCAGTCTGTAACTGGTGTGGGGATCAGAAGCCCAGTCCATACCTGGTTTGGGACCAGAAGCCCAATCTATGACTGGTTTGGGGATCAGAAGCCCAGTCTGTGACTGGTGTGGGGATCAGAAGCCCAGTCTGTAACTGGTTTGGGGACCAGAAGCCCAGTCTGTGACTGGTTTGGGGACCAGAAGCCCAGTCTGTGACTGGTTTGGGGACCAGAAGCCCAGTCTGTGACTGGTGTGGGGATCAGAAGCCCAGTCTGTAACTGGTTTGGGGACCAGAAGCCCAGTCTGTAACTGGTTTGGGAACCAGAAGTCCAGTCTGTAACTGGTTTGGGGACCAGAAGCCCAGTCTGTGACTGGTTTGGGAACCAGAAGTCCAGTCTGTAACTGGTTTGGGGACCAGAAGCCCAGTCTGTGACTGGTTTGGGAACCAGAAGCCCAGTCTGTAACTGGTTTGGGGACCAGAAGCCCAGTTAGAAACTAGCATGGGGATCAGAAGCCCAGTCTGTGACTGGTTTGGGAACCAGAAGCCCAGTCTGTAACTGGTTTGGGGACCAGAAGCTCAGTCTGTAACTGGTTTGGTCTCAGTGGGGCTTTTCCTGCCATCCATAACCTGAGCTCAAGGTGAGCTGGCCAAGACCTCGCCCCTTCCCCCTGTTTCCAGAACATTCTGTACTTCCCAGTCCCAAGGCAGTGCTGGAAGGTCATTAACCCACTGGTTCCAGCATGAACCACTGCAAATCCCACAGTGCCATCCATCCCCTCCATCCAGGGCTTCCATTCCTCAAGAGCACAGAGTGAGTTTTGTTTGTTACACGACTGCATTATATAAAGCTGCTGCTGGCAATATCAAAACATATTAAAAGTTTAACTAAGACAATGTGTTTGAGAAGAATTTGCTTTCTTTGGAGCTGGAATGTCCCCATAAAAAGGCATGATCTGTACGAGAGTGAGCTGTCCAATGATCTGCAAACACTGTGTTGTGTCCTGGAGTAAACCCTGCTCTCCTCAAACCCAAATTGGTTTGGATTCCCTCTGTGCATGCAAAAAGCACTTTCAACTCTTGCTGCAGCTGAATGTCTTAAATCTGCATTGGGGTGGCTGATTGTCACAGGTGGACTTCCATGTCTCAGTACTGCAGGTCTGGGGCCACAGAGGCTCTTCAGGACACCCCTGGGAGGGGGGTGTCAAAGTGTCCCTGAAATGCAAAGCTGTTCCTGTTTGCAAGGCTTGATCCACTACAATGGTTTGGCAAAAACCATGAAAAACTGTTTTCCTTATCCCAAAATTCTCCCTTTTCCTACAAGCCCATTGAAAACACTACTATTGCACTGAAAACACCATTACTGCATTGAAAACACTATTATTGCATTGAAAACACTATTATTGCATTGAAAACACCATTATTGCATTGGAAACACTATAATTTCTGCAGATCTGTGCAGGGGGTTACTGCTGGCTCCTCGTGCCTCCTCCCCACCTCACCTGGCTCTCACCACTCCAGCCCAGCTCTGTAGCATCCCACACCTCTGCTCCAGCTGCTCCACTCTTTCTCCTTACAGCTTTGTGTTCCCCAGTCTCCCCAATCCTTGTGGTGCCACGTGAGCTCAGGGGGCAAGGAAGTCCAGGATACACAAAAGTGAGTTGCTTGTGAGCTTCACTTCACTGCTGATAATTGAGATATTTTATTTTGCAGGCTATTTACCCAGCAATCCAGAGGTGGAAATCACAGTGAAGATGGGACAAAGTCTAGGATACTGAAATAAAAACCTGGTTGTATGAGTGTGACAGCCCTACCAGGGGCTCACCCCATGCCTAGTTTTTCCTCCCAGCAAAACTGAAAAGCTTTGTTTTCATTCAGTTTTTGACTCAGAATAATTGTCACAGGCAGAATTTTGCCTTTTCCTGCAGAACACACTGAGCACTCCCACACTGGCTCAGCCCAAAGGTAGTCCTGGCCTGGAGTTCTGCCTCCAGCAGAGCCCAGAAGTGTAGAAAACAAGTGTAAGACACAGGGCAAGTGCAAAGCAATTCACTGGTGGATGTGCCCTCCCAGTTTACTGCCTTTTTTAGTAGTAAAAACAAGTTGTAACATTGGCAGGTTGCCCCAGTGTTTTACACTTTCATTATCTCTATTGTTATACAATACAGAGCTCAGGTCCTGGAAGATGAGTATGATATTAAATACTTCTAGAGCTTTGCTTTAAAAGTGATTATTTGCACTTTTCAACCTTCCCCAAAGCCTCACTAAGATTTATCAATAAAGATAAGCAGATACTGGACAGAGAGATGACGAAGGGCAAATCCATCCTTTGTGTCCCTGGTGTCAGGGCAGGGTCCCTCCAACTGGGCACTTTTTTTCAGCTATTTTAAAATGTCCCACCCCCAACAGAATCACAAAATCATGGAATGGTTTGGGTTGGAAAGGACCTTAAAGCTCATCTCGTTCCACACCTTCCACTAGACAGGATGCTCCAAGCCCTGCCCAGCCTGGCCTGGGACCCTTCCAGGGATGGGGTAAATTGTCAAATCCATCTCCCCCCAACACTGATGTTAAGTCAATATTCCTAATTTCATAGCAGGAAACCCTCCTACATCCCTTGTACCTGCCCAGCTATTGCTGGAAGGCTGGGAGCTGAGTGCAGAGCCTGGTCAGACCCACACTGAGTGGGGACAACTTTCATAGCTCTGATATTCTGATCCTCAGTGAGAGAAAGGTGGTTTCACTAGTGATGACCACTCTAAAAACATGGGCTCTGTCCAAAAGGGACAGACCCAGCTTTCTGAGCCAGGTGAGAGGTGCTTGCATGGCTGGACTTGGGTCCAGGCTGGGACAGAAAAATTGCAGCCGGCTCTGACCTCACTCCTGTGAAAGCAGAAAAGCTTTTTCAGTCTCTGCAGGATTTAAACCACCAGAAAAACAAGGGATCAGCCTCACAAAGCAATAGCACTGCTCTCTTCCACGACAAAAATCCAGTGCAGAAAAGAAACATTTCAGTCTAAACTGCTGTGAGCCTGCTGTCCAGGCCTGGGCTGTTTCTCCTGGTCAGGTTAAACACACCTGGGTGTCCCTGCAGAGAGGAGCCCTCTTCAAGCACATTTTCCTTCTTAATTAAAAGAACATTTTGAAATTACAATTGGCCTGTGACAAGAACAAAGGACAGCTCAGCAGCTGGAGTGATCAGCTTGCAGGGACTTGCAAACAGGCACCCACGAGCTGGAATACACTCCTGCAGCATGGAGAGGGATTTCTGCACATGGAGAAGGGATTCCTTGGGTTTTTTAATGAACATTCAGTGCAGCAGATGGCTTGATGCTGTGCACACAAAACTGGTTTTGTTGGCTATCATCCCTGCTTGCAAATGACTCAGGAAATATGTGAGGCTCAGAAATCACAAACCTGGGGGCACTCCCTGCATCCACCCCGCGAGCCCAGTGCAGCTCCAGGCTCGGGAAGGGCACAGGGCAGTGAGGAAAGGCTCACAAAAGGGCCTGGAAAGAGGTGAGAGTGCTGGAACTGCTGCCTGGTGAGCCTGTGGCTCCCTGGGTGGGGAGGGACACGGGGAAGTGTGCAGGTGATGGATGAGCTGGGAGGGCAGAGCTGCCCTGACACTGCTGGCACCTGGGGCACTCACCAGGAGCAGCTGAGAACAGGCACGAGTGCTTCACAGGGTGGTGGAGAACTTCGGGATACTGCTGCCAGAAAAGGCTGGGAAACAAACAGTGCCTCAGGCAGACAAGTTCATGGACAACAGGTTCATCCAGATATCAATGGAATTAGGTAGGGGTGTGCCTTCAACATCTCTCCTGCAACAACTGTGAGTAAATCTTACCTCCAGCTGTCACTTCTGGGGACAAACTGCATTTTTTATTCATTTACATCTGCTGTAGTCACTAAATGCTTTTTTCTGTCTCTAAAGAAATATGAGTACTAGTAGCAATAATAAATAACAACAAATAATAATGGTAAGAAATAATAACAATACAAATAAAATACAAATACAAATGAAAATGAAAATAAAAATGAAAATAAAAATAATCCAACCAAAACTTCCCGCCAAACCAACCCAGTCCATTTCCCACAGAACACAGACCCACAGAGCTCACGCTTCCAGGCGTTGGTATGTAAAGAGTGAATAACAGTCCTGGTTTTAATTACTGCCCTGCACCAGTGCTCAGAACAGAGCCATGTTTTACAGCAATTCCTAAGTGTGCTCCTTCTTGGAAACACAGGGAAGGGCTGGCCAGGGAGAATCTTGCAGATGGGATTCTTTTTCAAAGTTGGAATTCAACCTAAGGAAATTAAATCTTGAATGACTGGGGGGCAGTCTGGGGCTCTCCACGAAGTGTGGCCTCTCTCATGTTTGCTGATTTATGGTGAAGCACAGGTAGCTGGAAAACTTTTACAGGGCAGAAATGTTTGAAGCAATTGGCTGATTTATGGTAAAGCCTGTCCTGGTATCAGAGTCAAATCCTGGATGAACAAAATCAGGACAAATCCTGGATGAACTTTAAAGCAGCCAGGTAATTCCTGTTATCACACAGTAATTGCTAACTCTGACAAATTTCTTTTTTTACCTTAATTCCACGGCTTGGTGACATTTTGCTAGTTAGTATTTCTGTGTCCTTTCCACAAAAGTTTTCTTAAAAACTTCCAGCAAAACCAGTGCCTGAGAAGGAAGCTTTAGAAAAAGACCATGTTCAGACCAAAGGGCAGGAAAAGGTGTTCCATGAAAAGCCTAATTTTACCCTTAAAAATTATACAGCAGCAACTCAAATGCCAAAGTGTTTGTCCCACCCCCTCCACGAGATTTAAGCAACGAAGCAACATTCCCTGAGAGCAGCAAGCTCTCTCGTGGGCTCTGTTCTGCAGCAGGAGGTCAAGGGGCAGCCTGGAATGTTTTGGGGCACTCTGAAAAAAGCAGATACTTCTGTGGGAGAATCCTTGGCCCAGTGGCTGCAGTTCCTGCGGTGGTGTGTGCATGACTTTGCTGTCCAGGGCCATGGAAGCATCCCTGGAGAACAGGCACAACCTGCTCCCACAGCTGGGGCCCCAGTGCTGCTGCACGGGAGGGGTCAGGCCCAAAGGGAGGGAGAACTGGGCTATGATCATGTGTCATCTGCCCACTAACAGGGCAAAAAAAGGATCACAGTTTAATGCTCATCCCCTGCAGATAGAAAATGCCCTGAGCAGCTGCCAGAGGTCAGGAGCAAAGCAGGGTCCTGCAGGGAAATTATTCCCCTTGTGCCAGCGTGGGCTGAGCCCCCCAGGGTGGGATGGGCACAGAGGGGTGGGAGCAGAGGGGACGGGAGGGGAGCACGAGGCCATTGCAGCCATCAGAGCAGGGAGCAGTCACTGGAGCCCCTCTCTGCTGCCAAATCCTCTGCAGCAAGGAGAGGGGTGAGGCTGAAGCCAGGGATCCCAGGGAATCTGGAATTATGGTCCCACTGCCCAGCATCAGGAGGAAGGTGCAGACCTCCCCCATGTCATGCTGGCACTGGGGAGGGAGTCCTTGAGCTGCTGAGCTTCTCTGGCAGTGCTGGCACCCCCAGAACAGGATCCCCTCTCAGGCTGTGGGGTTTGAAATATTAATGCTGGCAAGGTGCTGGCAGCACTGAACCAGGCAAAAATACCCAACCCCAGCACCAGGGAGGGATGTTTTTTTGCTGGCTCTTTGAAAGCCTCTGTCAAGGAGATGAATGTGAAAGGTACATCAGAGCAGGTGTTCTCCTTCTAAAAATCCATCAGAGCAGTTTCTGTCCAAGGAGAGAGACCTCAAACAAAATCCACCATCAGCAAGTTCTGACAAACAACAGTTTCCAAGGAGAACTCAGACTTCTACCCAAGTCTGGCTCAGCCAAGTGCAAAAAGCTCAATCCTGGGAAAAAAAAACTTTGCAGCTACTAAGCAGAATTTATTAAAAATATTCATCCTCTCACAGAAGAGCACAGAATGAACATCTGAGTGCTGATTCTCAAACTTTATAGTTTCTCTAATATTTTAAATAGCATATACACTTTTTATTTGATCCACTCTGGCAATGAACAGCTGATAATTAATCATAGAATCATTGGGTTGGAGAGAGCCCCATATGCCATCCCATTCCCCCCTGCCATGGCAGGGACACCTTCACATGCCCAGGGTGCTCCAAGCCCTGTCCAGCCTGGTCTTGGGCACTTCCAGGGATCCAGGGGCAGCCCCAGCTGCTCTGGGCACCCTGTGCCAAGGCCTGCCCACCCTCAGAGACAATTTCACCCTAACATCTAATCTAAACCTACTCTCTTGCAGTTTAGAGCCATTAATAACAACAAATATTAAATAAAGCATGTATTGCCTGCAAGCCTGTGCATTCCAGAAAAAAAAATTATAGTTGTTGTTATCTCTTCAAACAACTGTCAGGCCAAATGTGTGCAGAGTCTGAAGCAGAATGTGAAGTTTTCCTCAGAGCTCTGTCTATATGTCACTGCCACTGCAATTATGTCCTGTCTGTAACAGCACTTGAACCAGACATTTTGCTTTTAGTCAGCTCAGGCTTTTGAGATGTTTTCATTTAGAGTCAAAGGGTTTCTTTCTCCTGTGCAGTACAGAACCAGGTGAAAGAGAAAGAAAGGATTGGAGCAATCACCTCAGCAATCCAGCCCAGATGAGTGGCTGTGTCCCTGCTCAGTTTGGATTGCTGGGGGAATTGCAGCGTGTTCCCATCGATTTTCCAAGGGCCCAGCCCGCATTCCCTATGTGCTATCGACTCAGCTGTGAAGCCATGAGGCAGAGACAGTTAAGAAAATATTTACAGGAGACTGAGTCCTACAGTAAATCAGTAATGAACTTGTTTGTCTGACCCATTTATTCATGACCCATAAGTGAGCTTCTGCTTTTTTCCTGGAAACGTCTCCCCCAAACACACAACCCCACAGTGGAGCTGCACAAACCCCCAAAGGCAAAACAGACCCTCAATCCCTCCATCAACTGTTTCATTTTCTGTAGTGAACACAAGAAGAGCATTTGCATTGTGATCATTCCTTCCAAACTCTTGATTAACTTCTACTCAGCAAGCACGGGTGAGCTTCCTCCAGCTGAGGAAAGGTTTAATGTTCAATATCTCCCATGGAGCCAGCCTGGGGGAGCTGGGGGGCTCACCTCCTGGAGAGGAGGAGGCTCCAGGGAAACCTCAGAGCCCCTGGCAGTGCCCAAAGGGGATCCAGGAGAGCTGGAGAGGGACTGGGACAAGGAATGGAGGGACAGGACACAGGGAATGGTTCCCACTGCCAGAGGGCAGGGCTGGATGGGATATTGGGAAGGAATTGCTCCCTGGGAGGGTGGGCAGCCCTGGCACAGGGTGCCCAGAGCAGCTGGGGCTGCCCCTGGATCCCTGGCAGTGCCCAGGGCCAGGCTGGAGCAGTCTGGGATGGTGGAAGGTGTTCCTGCCATGGCAGGGGTGGCACTGGATGAGCTTTGAGGTCCCTTCCAACCCAAACCAGCCTGGGATTCTGTGATCTCTTTCCATTCAGTTCAGCCCTGGGAACAGCTCTCAGACAAGTTTACACAAGTTAACAATGTTCTGCTTCCTGCAAATGTAGAAGTGTAAAGCTAAATATTCTTTCAGGTAAAACAGACACTGTCTTCCACTCTGAGTGTTTGATTTGAGCTGTTTATAACTCTTCCTCACACTCACATCAAAGCACCCCAGGACAGGCAGGGGAAGAGAGTTACTTGTGATACATCTTTTCTCATGTAAAGACTTAGCATTACAAGGAAGTATTGAATGTAACACACACACACATTTAAATAAGTGTCTCTGAAGAAAATAAGACTTGTTAAGCTCATGCCATCCCTTTATACTTTTACAGGATCTCTGAAAACTGTTTGATGCTCTGTGTGTCCCTTTCTCAGTGACCTGACACCTCTCTAAAGTGCCAAGATTTTATGAACAGCAGCTGTACTCACCCACGTTGCTTCCAAACCCACAAAGATTTCAGAAATAAATGAGGATTCATCAAAAGCAACATTTTTCCTCGAAGGCTGTTTCTTCTAAACCAAAAAAGCCCAGACACTTCTTCCCAAATGCCTTCTCTGAGACTTTCAGCAGCATAAAGAACACAGATTCCAGGAGGAATCCATAGAATTTTGTGACATTTTGGGTGGGAAGGGACCTTAAAGCTCACCTTGTCCCACCCCCTGCCACGGGCAGGGACACCTTCACTGTCCCAGGGTGCTGCAAGCCCTGTCCAGCCTGGCCTTGGGCACTGCCAGGATCCAGGGGCAGCCCCAGCTGCTCACAGGAGCTCATCCAAGAGATCATGGGAGACTAAACTGTAGTAGAAGCAGAGAAGTAACTGGATGCAACCCAGCAGAGAATGAGGATTCATTCATCCTGTGCTCACCAGACTCTTTATCCAGCTGCCTCTGATCCCAGAGCACATCCTTTCCTTACTCAGCCTCATATTCCAATCCCTCACCTTGCACCAGTGAGCTGCCAAAGCAAGAGAACCCTCAGCTCATGGGTAAGGATTTCCTCCTCAAATCTGTGCCTCCAACCACTGCTGAAGGAGAGGGATTCACCTCCAGTGCCCTGGGATCAGACATTCCTCCGTGCTCTGCTGCCACACCTTCTCCAGGAGCTGAGCTGGTGTTTGTTTGGGTGACATGGGAACGTCAGGAAAAGCAGACAAGCTCCTGCCTCTTCCCAGGGCTCCCAGCTGAGCTGCTTGCTAACATCAGCCTGCTGGGGTGAGCTCAGGAGGGACGAGAATGTGGGACAACAGGAGGATTGCTTCAAGACAGAAATTAGTGCTCGTGACACAGATTAAGTACAAACACAGTGAATTGTTGATTGTTGTGTCCATACGAGCTTTTGTAACACGGTTTTAAGAAAAACAGGCAGCTCCTGCCAAGAAGTACTCTTAGAGATGCTCGACACAAGTGTGCACTAACTTTGAAGAAAAGAAAAATCCTCTCATTTCAGAGCTCTCATCTGATGCTGTTTGCTGCAGTCACAATGGGCTCTAAGGCTCTTTTCAATTTTCCAGCACAAAGTCCTAATCTGAGGGTGTCCTAATGAGGAGAGACAAATGCTCAGCACAAGCACAGCCTGGCAGTTCTGTCACAGACCCCGGGGCTCCGACCAGACCCTGAGGTCGAGGATTGCAGGCAGCATTTGAAGAATCTCTCCCTGTGTAAATGAAGACACACTTTGGTCTGTGGCTGCCATCATGTGCAGGAGCATTTGTCTTGGAGGAAAACAAAGCAATCTGCATAATCCTGGCAAATGGGAAAGGCAATTTCAGCACTCACATCCAGCATTTTGTGCTGCAATTTCCTAAAGGATATGCCAGGCAATTTTAAACACACATCACCTCCAAGAATCAATCTAGCACTGAAGCCACTTTGGCTCTGTGGGGCAGGAATTTAAGGTTTTTCTGCTGGTCCTAAGAAAACATGAGGCTATGGGTGCTCCAGGTTCAGAGAGCAGCACATCCCTGTGGCAGAAAACTTGATTATCTCAAGGTTTCTCTGCCTCCTTGCTCTTTGCCTCTATGTAGTGCCTTCCACACATCTTTCCCTCTCCCAAAGGATTTAAGGACCAGTCTCCAGCTGGCTGCCCTCTCCTGGATGGAATCAAAAAGTGTTTGATTACTTCCACTTAGATAAAATGCAGTGATCTGCTTTTAATTTTTTTTTTTCCTTGGGTCTGTATAATCACAAAGGTTCCACTGTGCCAGAACAAGAACTATGAAATACTAAGGGGCTGCTTCTTAATCCTCAACAGAGCTGCCAACTTTTTTGAGAGCGGAGTTTTTAGCCAAATTGCCTTTTATATGTACGTATTACAAAGTTTTAAATTTTTACATTTCTTTCCTGTATTTACCATTGCCTAAATCCCACTGTTGTTCCTTTGTAAACTACTTAATCCCTCTCCTCCAGCACGCTGGAAAACATTTCCATATCTCTTTGTCGCTGAAGGTAAGCGTGTTAAACACGGAATATTTCGGTTGGAAGCATTCTTATATAATCTTTTCCTCTGCCTCAAGTCAGGGTCAAATATTTCTTTGCTACTCTCAAGCAGCGCTTGGCTGACCCCAGTTAAAGCCAGCTGATAATGGGGACGGCACAGTTTTAGCCGGGAGCCGCGTCCACTCCTTCCCCAGTTAACCATTGGTGCTCCCGCAGGTTCCTTTCCACACCCCCGCGACGAGCGCAGGGCTCGGGAGACGATCTCCTAAAGGACCCGCTCATCAGCGAGCTGGGAGTTTCGCCCTGGCCGCGCTCATCTTTAAATCGCGGGCAGGGATTAGGATGCGGAGTGGCCGGGCCGAGGGCAGAGCCCCCTGGCCGGCGGCTCCCGCGCCTGCCGGCGGCTCCGCGCAGCCCCGGCGCTCCGGGCTGCCCGCGCGCTCGCCCCGCCGGCCGCGCTTTGAAACTTTCGCTGCACATCTGTGCATCCCTGCCTGCGCTCGGCAGCCGGCCAAGGGCTGAATTCCTGCGAGTCCGTGCAGCTCCCACACGTCCACAGCGCTAGGACCCAGAGGGAGCCGGATCGCTGTGAATCAGAGCGGAGCCCGGAGCGCTGAATGAGGCTGCGACGGCAGCGGGGATGTGAATGGCTCTGCGGGCTGGGCACAGCGGCCGAGCACAGGGGTGCGGCGGAGGGAAGAGCAGCCTGGACACCCCTCGGGCAGCGGCGAGCCCCCGGGCAGCGCCCCGGCTCTGAGGTGAGCCACCCGCCCGGGCTGCGGCAGCGCCCGGCCCCGCGGCTCGGCCAGGTGCGAGCCGGCGGCGGGGAGGGATGGACGGGATGGATGGATGGATGGGATGGGATGGGATGGGATGGATGGGATGGGATGGGATGGATGGAACGGGATGGGATGCATGGAACGGGATGGGATGCATGGAACGGAATGGGATGCATGGAAGGGGATGGGATGCCTGTGCCACACGGAGCGCTCGCTGCAAGCACGGCGTGGTCCGGTGACACCGAAAATCGCATCTGCTGAGGCAGGTTAGGCTGCCCGCACATCTGGAAGGTGTTCGTGGGGCAGCTGCGGATAAGCCTGAAGCTTGGGAAACATCTTTAGCGAGAGCAGCTTAATCTCAGGGAAATGCAAGCGTTCGTACTCTTTTTATCCAGGTATATGGGAACTTAGTTTTATTTGCATTCTACAGCAGTTACACCTATATGAAAATTCTTTACTGGCTTTGTTCTGAATATTGAAGCTTTCTTATTTCCTATTCTCCTCCCCCGTGATAATTCTACTCCAGATAAAACCTCCTTTTTTTCTTTATTAATATAAATATATAGGAACTCTGCTAAATCAGAGCGTGCCTGACCCAAGGCAGGATCCTTTTAGCTGCAGACAGAGCAGCACTTCACCAGAGACCGTGTATCCTCTGGGATGTCCACTTGGGAAAGCTCACGACCTCCCTGCTGCCTGTGTGCAGTGACAGGATGGAGCTGACAATGTTTATTGATTTATAGCTGGTGATAACACTGTCGGAGTTGAGACACTGCTCACGGATAAAAACGGGGACCCAGGCAGGGAGACAGAAGGAATTTGTGTGCTGAGAACAAAAAGTGTTTGTGCTTCGCTTCTTTCTTCGCTTTAAATTCTCCTTATAAAGCTCAAGAAGTTTTACAAAAACACCAAAAGTGAGCATGCTTGTCAGGCTGGTTTTCCAAGTTGTCACAACTTGGAAGTTGCATTGTGACTGTTAGACAGATAATTTATGGATGTTTTCATGCATTAGAGTATCACAATTAAGTTTTTGGAGCACTTTTTTTGCTAAGCCAAACTAAAATGTGACAATTATCTGCAACAAGACAGAGTGGGAACTGACTTGTCTGTACATTCCTGCTTGTGGCACTTCTGAGCTGGTTCAGATATCGTGGAAAACAAGCTTTAAAAATCCCCCTGCCCACTGCCCTTTCAGGCAGTTTTGTCTGAAATTCAGAGGGTTACAATATTTTCTGCACTTCCCCAAGAGGTTACAGGGATGGAACGGAAAATCAAATATATTGGAGGGTTCTCAAGTAAGATAAGGTCGGCCTTTAAATATCAGAATAATAATCAGAACAGATAATAAATCAGATTAGATGTGAATCATTTTAAAACAAATCTCCTTGAGGTGTGGAGAGGAGCCCCTGACACCTCTGGGCAGTGCCAGTGGTTTCACAGCTCGGTCAGTCCCAGCCACTCGCCCTGCAGGGAGCTGGCCCTCCCAGCAAGGTGAAGAAAATAACCCTGGCTGCATTTCCTCGTCCTCCTAGCTGAGCAGTGCCCCTTTTCCCCATTCAAATGTGAAATTAGCTTTTTAGATGTCTTTGTTTAACTTCGGTGGGGAGTTGTGATGAACGCAAGCATCGGTTTAACCCAGAGGCTGAATAAACAACGTAGGGTAACTGGGCAGACTGAGAAATAACCAGAAGATATTAATTTAAAAAATCAGTTTAGAAAAATACCTAAAGTACGTGTTCAGATTAGCATCTTCAAGTGTAAAATACCTTTATTTAATGGGATGTCTAGAACAAGGGTCAAATAGAACACAGTAAAACTAAAATTGTTTCAATCAATAGAGTAAATCCCATAAATTCCCCTACTGCTCTATGGCTTTGGTCATATAAATTTTCCTTGAAGCACAGATTCTATTAATTGTTTTTCTGTTTCCTTACAAAATGCTTTTAGGACTAACAGAATTTTAAATACGTACTAATTAGCATTACTGACTTCAATTAAAGGCACGTGGAAAAAATACTGGTAATTTTAAGAAGTTAGCAGAAATCTCAGGGTTTTTTTCATGTACATTTTACAAACAAACTGCTGATAAAGAAAAAAAAAAAAAAAAAAAAAAAAAAAAAAAAAAAAAAAAAAAAAAGATAAAGGGTTACTAAACCCGATGGTTTCATTCCAAAAGAATCAGTGCTGTAACAGCAACAGTCAGCGCTGGATTGGTGGGGTTAGAAATATTTGTCAATCCCAAACGTGAGGCCAATAAAAGCCGGGGAAACTCAACCCCTTGCAGCCCAGCTACAGCAACGGTGACCTCTGCCGGCAGCTGCTCGGGCAAAGGATTCGTTAAACCGATTGATTAAATCTCATTCTATTCCCAGAGAAAGGGGGCAACACCTCTTCCCCCCAAATTTATCTCGTGGAAATAAATAAATAAATAACTTTGCCCCAGGGCAGCGGAGCTGGGGAAGGGTCTGGGGCACCAGGAGGGGCTGGAGGGGCTCAGCCTGGAGCACAGGGGGCTCAGGGGGAATTCCTGGCTCTGCACAGCTCCTGCCAGGAGGGGACAGCCCCAGGGTGGGCTCTGGGAACAGGCACAGGCACGGGAGAAGTGGCCCCAAGCTGTGCCAGGGAAGGTCAGGTTGGGCATTATGGAAAATTTCTGCCCTGAAAGTGTTGCCAGGTCTTGGGACAGGCTGCTGAGGGCAGTGCTGGAGTCAGCACCCCAAAGCTCAGAAATGCCCAGGTGAGGATCTTGGGGGGAGCACTGGGTAATAAGGTGTGGGTTCAATCTTCCTAGAGGGCTTTTCCAACCCTAATGATTCCAGGATTCTGTGGAAGCAAAAGGCACATGCACCAACGCTCCTACAACTGCATTCCTGCCTGGCCAGAAGGAAATTCTCCCTGTGCTGGGTCTGACCTGAGCAGGGTCACAGAGGCCAAAGCATTTAAGAACATTTCTCCAACCAAAGCTCTGGGACAGATGTCCTGTGGGATGTGTTGTGGCTTTTTCTCTCCCCACAATGCCCTTTGTGCAGCCCCACAGAATTCATTAAATATTTGTGTGTGTGTGAATGTGAATTTGCACTAAAAATTATGTGGTCCAGCAAAACAAGATCATTTTTGCTGTTGCCAAGAGATCACAGTATCAATCACTGTCAGTTACATGCACTCCTGTCTGCCCAGTGCCACTCATAATAAAGCCAGGGAATTTGGGGGAAAGATCTCAGACCCTCAATATAAACTCATCCCATCCCCAAATCCTGGGTACTGCTTGTAGTTCTGGTCACTGGTTACCGGGATAAAATGATAAAGTAAAACAAGAAAAGGTTCAGGATGATGGAAGCCTGGAACATTTTCTGTATTTAGAGAAACTACAGAGATCATGATTTCTAAGTCTGGAAAAGAGAGAGCTGAGCAGGGGTGTGAGGGAGATATTTATAGTCACAGTTATCCTTAAGATGTTGAGAAGAAATGGCTGTTGTCAAAAATCGAGGAGCAGGAAATAAAACTGGCAGGTGGCAATGTGGAGGCAGACAAAACAAGGTGGTTCCTCTCTCTGGGCACCAGGGAGCTGTGAATTCTTCCCCAGGGGACATTGCAGGTCACAGGGCTCAGGAAGCAATCAGGCACACTGAGAGCAAAGCTGCTGCCTGTGCTTCCAAAAACCTGTGGTTCCAGAATGACCTCTGAGAGGGAGAGCAGCCCGAGGAGATGATCCCACACCGTGTGTGTGAATTCCTGACTGGATGCTCTTCTGCTCCAGTTCCTTCTCCTTGGTGCTTCAGCTGGCCAGTACTTGACCTACTCCACCCCAGAAAAGGTGACTGTGTCATATTTACTGTGGGTTGCTGGTTCGTTGGTGAAAGAATGGCAATTCTGGCAAAATGAAAAGGTAAAATAGCATCCCTCATTTTGGTTTTTGCTCAAGGATTAGGTGTAGGCCAGTGTTCATGGATGTTGCCACTACAGAAAGACATCAGTGATGAGAGCTCTTCAGGCAAATCAGTGTCTGAGCAGGTTATGAGACAGTAAAGAAGGGCCTGTGAATCTTGGGGCATCTTGTGAAATTCACTGAAATGGGGAAATATCATTTTATCTCATCTCAATGTGGTCTTTATATGGAGCAGGCATCTTATTTGAACATTTTTGTTGAACTCAGGTCTTTTCTAGCAGTTTCCACTAAAAATATTATGCACAAATAAATCTCAAGTAAAAAGTAGCAGGGAAATGCCTCATTAATTACACCGACAATAACTTTTCACTCCGAGAACTGCATCACCCTGAGAAATGCAGCAGAGAATGGCAATGCCAGCAGTGAGACCTGGATGCCAAGAACCTGAGTGCACTGGCAGAGAGCTGGGGAGTCACCAAGGACATCCAGAGCTGCCTACAGCAACCCAGAGTCAGAACAGCTCCTGGGAGAGACATTTAGATCACACCAGGGCTGGACTGCAGGAGGAAATCAGCAGAGTGCTGCTCAGCATTTGGAGCCTGCACACAGTGCAAGGAGCAATCAGGCCCTGAATACACACACCCCAACAGGTGTGCTGTTTATTATCTAAATTCCAATGACTGCAGCAGGTAGCTGGAAATAACCTTTGATGGCTTTTCTGCCACCCTTTCTGTCCATCCTTTGAGTTGCCCCAGGCCAGTGCTCACTTCATGAAACATCTCTGACTTTCCCTTACCCTGGAGGCAGCTGTCTATCACCTTTCTTCTTTATTCCCCGAGGCTCCTGCATTTCCAGCCATGCTTTGAGATTTTACAGCAGTGGTTGACACCATCAGATCCCAAATCAATGTATCAGTCACACACTCTTGCTGGGATTGGTTTTTATCACATAAATCACAGGATCCTTTGGGTGAGAAGGGAACTCATCCCGTTCCACCCTGCCATGGCAGGGACACCTTCACATGCCCAGGGTGCTCCAAGCCCCCTCCAGCCTGGCCTGGGACACTTCCAGGGATGCAGGGGCAGCCCCAGCTGCTCTGGGCACCCTGTGCCAGGGCTGCCCACCCTCCCAGGGGGGACTTTGTCCCCAGGATCCATCCAACCCTGCCCTCTCTCAGTTTGAGCCATTCCTCCTTGTCCTAACTCACGGACACAGCTTCCAGATTTCACATTGGCATTTCCTGCAGGAAGCTGAGCTGCTGACAATGCCCCGAGGTGAGGAGATGCCTGGCCTGGCCCCCAAGCAAACCCTGGCACGATCCCCCTCAGTGTGACAGAGATCACACCTGCAGTCACCAGACCGTGTGAGGTAGTTCAAGACTTCTTTTATTCAGGGGTTTTCTAAAACTGAATATCAACACAGACCATAAACTGGTTCCAACAAGTCTTTCCCTCATTTATCTTCCTGGCTCCAAAATCCAATTTCCTGTCGCCATGGGGTCCATAACAATGTGCAAATAAAAGATCAGATTCTGCTCCCATTGACTTGTTAGGAATCAAAATCCTCACTGCTTACAGTGGGAAAAGATTCAAGCACAAAGACAGACAAAAATCAACCAGGAGGTAAAACAAGCTCTTTGGTTTTCTTTTGGGCTTTGGTTTACGTATTATGGGCAAAAATCATAGAATCATGGAATCATTAAGGTTGGGAAAGACCTCCAAGGTCCTCAAGTCCAGCCTTTGATGAACACCACAATACCCACTAAACCATAATGACCATTTATGTTATGCAAATATGAAGCTCCCCCAAGAATAAAATCAAAGAAATGAATTAAATGAATGACTAATGGATAAAATGAGTCTGGTTTGTAACTCAGGGCTGGTCATTTCTTTTGAACTGCCATATTTGTGAGAAATGTTGCTGCCTTAAAGATGATGCATCAAAAATTGCCTTAGTTCATTTACTCGTTAACTGCCCAGGAAATTAATAAAGATTACACTGATTCTGACAGTTCTGACCTACAATAAGTAAGTTAGCCCAGTGTAAATACAGCTGGGAAGCAGATTATGTGTTTGACAACTTTCTATTTGCCAAGTAGGGCTTTGCCAGGTGAAGACTACTATTTTGATTTTTTCCAGTTCTTAATCATTTGTATTTCCTCCTGTTGTATAGGTAGAAAGGTGACACAGACTTTTTACTGGTCTGGTTCACTGCTTTACTTTGACTGTTTTATTTTGTTTCTGTCACAACCAGAGATCCAGGCTCTTTTTTTTTAAAAAAGAGAAGAGTTCTGAAATTTTTGTGATGGGGATTTGCCAGGCACCTCATTGCTACGTAATACTTTGATTATGACACATTTAAGAGCTCTGGCTCACAGAATATGTGTTTTTCTATTTTGAAACATAGCTTTTATTCTTTTTCTTTGACGACTTTATGTGCTGGATGAGTCAGGTATGAGAAAAGACCTGTGCTTGTTCACAAAGAGCTTTGCCCTGTGGTGGATGACACAGCCTGCATTTTCCAAATGCATCATTTCCTGCCCATTATTCCATGATTCTTTTGGGACACTCTATATCCCAGCACCAGACCAGCAAAGGGGGTTGAGGTGGGGGAATTCCCACAGCCATACAATCTGTTTCTGTGAATTATTTATACATGAAATGCCCATCTTGCTCTTAAATCTTCTATTTGCCCCTGACAGAGACAACGAGCCCTTCACCTGCCCATTCTTCTGTACTGAGAGAACATTAAAGGGCTTCTCTCTAAAAAGGAAGAAGTTGATTATTTTTGTTTCTGTTCAGTTTTAGCAATTTTATCCATTTCCCTCAGCAAAACTGATCACAGGAACTGCACTTCTTACCTGGGAGGAGAAAGTACATGAAGTGTGTCAAGGGGAATAAATAAGCCACTGAAGCGAGGGGTGGGTTCATTTTCCACATCAAAAATCTTTTCCATCCCTTCCCTCATTGCTGAGGAGCAACCTGGCCTGTGGAAGGTGGAAGGGGTGGAATGTGCCACACCACCACAGCAGATGGAGAACAAGAGGACAAAGAAGCAGCTCAGGGACACACCCCATTGCCTCCAGCTTTGCCCCCTGATCTCACATCTAAAATCCCAAATTTCTACTTTTTCACCATGTGACATACTAATTATCATTCTATCTAAATTCTTGTGAATTATAAATCTTCCCAGGACAGTCAGAAGGATTTCCTGGTTCCTACAGAATTCCATGACTGGCGTTATCAGTGCTCGGAACATTCGACATCCACGGTTTTGTTCTGCCTGGATCCAAACCCTCCCTGCCCCAGCCCCCCCTGCCAAACCTTCCTCTCCTCATTTTCTCAGAGCAAAGAGAGAGTGCAAAGGGTCACTGCTCAGCCTCGCATTCCAGGACACTTTATCTATGCCAAAAGTGTGAGTTTCTGGGTTTGGCAAAGCCTCCAGAATCCAAAGCATCAGAGGGAGTTGGAGCCACGAGCTCTCCCTGGGTGCACGTTCCTGGTGCTGGGAAGGGCTCTTCTAGAGACCAGTTCTTTTCTCTGTGTGTTCTGAGAGATAAAAATGTGTGGCCCTTTCCTTATCATTTCTTCCCTCCTCTTTGAAAGCAAAAAAAAAAAAATATAAAAAATTAGAAAACTATTTAATGACCTGCAGAATTTCCCCTCCTTGTTCAGTACTTCAAATTTTAAAAATAAATTGAGTAATTTGAATTCAGTCTTCAGCACTTGCCTGTGCCATCACTTGAAAGCAAAAGGAAATGCTTTCTGTGAAAATAGCACGTCTCCAGTGCCACAGGAAAACTGATGTGAGGTTTAAAGTTCAGATGGAAAGTTCATCTCTCTCCCTTTGAATTTGCAAAAGCTCATTTCCAAGCGACATGTCTTTAAACTCTGGCATTGTGCACAGAAATGAAGTACACACCTAATCAGCAAAACTCCCCTCTGGTTTTCATTTCAAGCAGGCCAAAAATGATCTTGTAAGGCTTAGACCTTGATTATTGCTTTGAACCTAATACTAATGCAAAGAAACCCCAGAGAAAAGTTGAAAGATGCAAAATTCAATCACAATGGGCTTCTTTAAAAAGATGGTTCGGTTAGAAATCTGCTAGACACATGTTATTTTAAAAAATAGAATAAAAAGCCAAGTTTTTTTGTGTTAGACAATGTAAAATTGTCATGTATTCATCATCTGATGAAAATTGTAGCAAAAATAGGCAAATACCAAAGAAAAATCTATTCCTATTGCCACAATTATTTCAATAACGTGTGGAGTCCCACTTTTCAACAGCATTTAATATTTTCATGCTACAAATCACATCTGACTACAAATGTCATCTTCTGTCTCCTCCCACTCCATCCTCATCCATATTCTCTTCCTTCCAGTTCACAACAAAACTGCTTTTCTGTAACCACAATGATTCTTCCTGACAACTGATTCACCACACAAAAGCATTAACAAATAACACTGTAATAAATACAAGGTGCACAGCAAATATCCAGACAGGGAAAATATGTGATTACATATGGGGTGAAGTGTTATAATGACAGCTAATTTCCAATATATCAGGTGATTTGTGCTAATTAATATTGGCACACCCCCCAGGGAGTTTCAGATTGGGGATGGGAGCTCTCTGAATGTTTTTTGTGGAGCTACAGAAGGTGTGAAGCCTGTGCCACCGTGTTCATGTCCTGCTGCAGAAGAGTGATGGAGTTTTAAGTGAAATACAAACCAGAATCATGATTATGTGGCAAAAAGATCATGGAATTTATTACAGAATCGTTAAGGTTGGAAAAGACCTCCAAGATCATCAAGTCCAACCTTTGCTTGGACCTTGCAGCCTTTGTTAAACACCACCACAGCCATTAAATAATTTTGCAGCCCCAGTTGTGAGCAGTGCCCCCAAGCAAAGGCCAGACCCTCATCCCAGAGCTGGGGGTCCCCAGGGATTCCCAGAGGGTCAGGAGGTGAAGGAGCAGCTGGGAAGCTCTGGGCTCAGCCTTCCCTTGAGAACCCAAACACTTCCCTCTGCAGGGCTGCACACAAAGGGGGGAAGGTTTAGGTGGGATATTGGGAAGGAGTCCTGGCCTGGGGGGTGGGAGGGGCTGGGATGGATTTCCCAGAGCAGCTGTGGCTGCCCTGGATCCCTGGGAGTGCCCAGGGCTGGGCTGGACAGGGCTGGGAGCAGCCTGGGAGTGCCCAGGGCTGGGCTGGACGGGGCTGGGAGCAGCCTGGGAGTGCCCAGGGCTGGGCTGGACAGGGCTGGGAGCAGCCTGGGAGTGCCCAGGGCTGGGTTGGGAGCAGCCTGGGAATGCCCAGGGCTGGGCTGGACAGGGCTGGGAGCAGCCTGGGAGTGCCCAGGGCTGGGCTGGACAGGGCTGGGAGCAGCCTGGGAATGCCCAGGGCTGGGCTGGGAGCAGCCTGGGATGGAGGAAGGTGTCGGGGCTGGAGCTGGATGAGCTTTGAGGCCCCTTCCAACCAAACCATTCCATATGGATTCTTTCTAATGCTGGGCCTCACCTGAGGAGCTCCCACCTGCTCTGCACACTCAGCCAGATGGGGAAATGTCCAAGGCAGCTGCAGGGTTTGCAGCCAGATGTCCGTGTGTAACTCAGCCTTGATGCCACTGGTGACTACAGGAGGCTGGCTCAGCCTGGGTGCTGCTGCCCTGGGTCACAGGAGGGCTGTGGCTCATTAACTCTGACATCAAATTCAGCTGCTAGTTGTGCTTGGAATTTCTGATTTTACAATGGGATGGCTTCACATGACAAATATCAAATATTCATCAAAGCAAGCAGTCGATAAAATTGTGCAACCATGTGCGTGCAGGGAAAAAGATGATTCATTTACAGATGTGCTGCTGATAAATTTTTCATCACTGCATATAACCTGGGGCACATCAGGAACCAGACAAATGTTTAAACACCACCGTTATTTTCCACCAGACAAACTCTTGCAAAAAGTTTGACATTTCAGCTCCTCCTTGAAACAATTTCTGCTGGATGTAAGAAACAAAACCCATAGAAATATCCTTTTGGGATTAATTCTCTAAACATAATGACTAAAAAGCCTACTTGCTTTTCTCCAAAATACTGCAGTTTTTGCTGCTGGCACTAATAGCTGCAAGAAGTTGGTATTATTTATCTTTGTAAAACCTTCTAAAAGGTTGTTTTAACTCTTGGAGGCTGCAAATTTTTCTGTCCCAGAGACAAGGCAGCACTGCATCATCATTCAGGAGGAAGAAATGTGAGAGGGCAAATGTCTTGTTCCAGTCTGTTAATCTGTACATTACACTGTAACCTGCTGCAAACCTAGGAAATGGAAAAAAAAGGGAGCACTGGTGAAAATCTGCAAATTATTGCAAAGAACAAGTTTTCAGGAAGCAACTAACTGCCTGACTGGGAATATCCCTGCTTTTTATTTGATGTCAAACTCCTGGGTGGTATTTTGAAACATTTGATTGAGCTCAGTCAATTAGCCTTGATTATGGTTTGGCTTTTCCCTCAGAAGAGGCTGATCCATAGGGAATGCCACTCATACCAGCACTGAGGCAGAGCAGGATGACTCAGCTGATTAATCAGCTTTCTTTTCTCTTATTAACAAGCAAGTCTTTGGCTTCCCCAGCTGCTGCAGTGATCACTATCGAGCTGGTGGTGTAACCCTCACAGCTTTGCTCACCCCTGACTCACATTCTGAGAGAAGGAAAGTCACCTGCACCCCTGGGCTGTCAGAGAATCTGGAATTACAGAGTCCCAGACTGCTCTGAGCTGGAAGGGACCTTAAAGCTCATCCATCCCCCCCCCTGCCATGGCAGGGACGCTTTTCCCTGGACCAGGCTGCTCCAAGCCCTCCCACACCTCTGACTGGGGGACACAGAGCAGTGCTGCACCCAGGGCTTTCTGCTCACCATCAAGTCCTTGGCATTTGCAGCAGAAATGTTCCCATTCCTGTTGCTTTCTGATCGAGATTTGTCCCTAATTTGGAATAAACCATAATTCCCATGTTTACAGGTTCTGACAATTCCTTCCACATAAGCAGGTACTGAGTCCTCATCTGTATTTTGCCAAATAAATCTAATCACTTCCTTAGAACACAGCACAGAATCTGCAGATGAGCTGCTTTTTCCAAAACAAAAATTAGATTAATTTATTAACTAAGTTAATGGAAGAAAAAAATGGCTACTTGTAAAAATCTTAAGTAAACACAGAGCTCCTTTCTCCTTCTTTAATAGGTAAATGGCACAAAACACAGGCAGGGTACAGGCACAGCGTGTAATCATGGTCATGAAATGCCTACAATGTAAATGGACTTAATGACAAAATTAAACAAATCTCAATTAAAGGCACAATGATTCCAGACAGGCAAAACCCATCACTCTCCCAGCTTCCCACTAAGTAGATCTCCAAGCATGGAAAGGTTGCCAGCTATGGGGAACAGTTTAGAAAGTTAATGACAGTACAAATGGGATTCACTGGAGACTGTAATCCTGATCTGTAAGCATTGCCAGAGGCCTGACATGAAGGAACAAGTACTATTTCAAGCAGACTGCAAAGCCAAGGCAAAGATTAACATCTGTCAGAATCAGCTACAGATGAGATTCTTATTGATCCTTGAATGTCACAAGAATTTAGAAGGGCTCAAAAGAACTTTAAAAAGAATAATCAAGTATCTGTGGATTTGGTTTGTAAATCTGAAGTACCTTTCCCACATTTCAGCTATTTTTTTTTTTTTTCTAACAGCTGTGTGTGATGTAGCTCAGTGCTACAAGGCAGAAGAGCTATTTCTTCCAACTTAGTCACTGTCAAGCTTAGTCTTGCAGGGAAAGCAGTGGCAGGGAGTAGTTCTGGTGCTGTTACCAAGCTCCAAGACAGCTTTTCGTGTTTGGCCCAGGTTGCTGTGGATTTTGTTTCTGCCTCATCCGTATCTATCCCTACTAACAAGATTAAGGCTTTGCTCACATTCTTCTAATTAAAATGTTGTAATTCTGAGAAGAGATTCCACGTCTTCTTTTAGCAGGGTAATCAGTACATCTGTGAGTTCAAGTTACTATTTTTTAACATCAAAGCTTGCACAAAGATAGCTCTCTTCCATGCAGGCCACGACTTCTTATCCACACTGGTTTGGAGAAAGGCTCTGTTTTATAGTGGGATCAAAATCAGCTCCTACAAGGAAAGGCTGGGAGAGCTGGGAATGCTCAGCATGGAAAAGAGAAGGTTCCAGAGAGAGCTCAGAGCCCCTTCCAGGGCCTAAAGGGGCTCTGAGAGAGACTTTGGACAGCCTGGAGTGCCAGGACACAGGGAATGGCTTCCCACTGCCAGAGGGCAGGGTGGATGGGATTTTGGGCAGGAAATTGTTCCCTGGGAGGGTGGGCAGCCCTGGCACAGGGTGCCCAGAGCAGCTGGGGCTGCCCCTGCATCCCTGGCAGTGCCCAAGGCCAGGCTGGATGGGGCTGGGAGCAGTCTGGGATGGTGGAAGGTGTCCCTGCCAACCAAAGGCTCCCAACATCTTGTCCTGTCAGAAGCACACGTGCATTTTTCTGCAGCACTTTTTCCTTATTAAACTGGAGGAAGCATGATCTGAGTGAGCTTGTCCAGGGAAGGAACAGAGCTGGGGAAGGGTCTGGGGCACCAGCAGGGCTGAGAGAGCTGAAAAGGGGCTCAGCCTGGAGCACAGGAGGCTCAGGGGGAATTCCTGGCTCTGCACAGCTCCTGCCAGGAGGGGACAGCCCCAGGGTGGGCTCTGCTCACAGGGACAGGCACGGGGGGAGAGGGAACAGCCTCAGGCTGGGCCAGGGGAAGATTGGATATTACTGAAAATTTCTTCACTGAAGGCATTGCTACAGGCTCCCCAGGGCACTGGTGGAGTGGAATACTTGGAAATGTTCAAAAAACACATAGATGTGGTTCTGGGAGGCATGGTTTTGTGGTGGACATGACAGTGCTGTGTTAAAGATCTTAAAGGTTTTTCCCAACCTTAATGATCCTGTGAACTTCAAGTTGTATTTCACTTAACAGGTGCAGCCTGGAAATTTTATTTACAAAGATTTTAGTTCTGTAGCTTATCCTTGACATACCAAGGTACCACTCCACAGCTTTCAGAAGCCCCTCCTGCCCTCACTGCTTTCCCCTATTTTCTCTAGGTTTGTGACACAGCATTAACACAGTTTTGTTTAATCAGCTTCTGCAAGATTGTTTTGGTGAATGCAGGTTGAGGAAACTCATTACAGCAGTTTAGTCCTCCCAGTCCAAGAGCTCCCACATTCAATCACTGATTGCTCTCACTGTGGAAATGTGAAAAAAAAAGGTTCATATCTAATATAATAAAAGGTAGCAAGGAAAATAACATGCTGGTAAACACAGGAACTGTAATCTTCTAATCCTGGCCTACTTTTATAAGAATTCCCTAATTTCCAAGTCCACATACCAGGGAAGTCAGTGAACCCCACAGAAAGATGAAGTGTGAGTAGTCCAAAGATGTCCAATGCCATCAGTGATAGAATTGTGTTGCAATTCAGGGATTCAGAGCTGTTTAGACTCAGAGCAGGGCCAAAGAGAGTTCTAGAAAATGTGGTAGAAACATTCAAGGGCACGGTTTACAGGAAAAAGAGGGATCTTTCCCATTATAATTTGCACTGCAGCAAAAAATGCTTTCAACCACCAGATGATGCCAGAAAATGTAAAGACCCTTCAAATGCTCCTCACACAAATGCTCCTCACACAAGTGAGTTGCCAAACACAGATTTATAAGAGCTGCTGACACTGCCAGGTCAGTCCAACTCCCTGTTTCCTGCTCTTAAGCAAAGGTTGCTGAACTTCATTTAAACTCCTTTGCTCTCTGTTCTGTGCTTGAAGGATTCCCACAGCAGAGGACAGGATCTGATCTTCCCTTTACAGACACTCTTCTGTTGAACTGTCCTTTTGCACAGAGGGACTGTGTGGCCAGGAGAGCTGTCCAAAGGCACAGGCATTTATCCCAGAGACAGCTGCAGGCTCCCAGCAAGGGAGGGTGTCCTGCAGGCTGCACCAGCACTCTCTTCTCTGCGTGTTCCCCCCACCATCCTTCAAGCTTTGTGTGAGGTGAGGCTATTCCAGAGCTGTCAGGCTCCAGGGGTTCAAGCTCCAGAGAGACAAACCCCTGCCCACCTTGAAACATCACCTTAAATTTCATTTCACCTTAAATGGCTGAGCAGGGAATAGAAACCTCCTCTCTTAAACCATGCACAGCAGCTGCCTCCCCTCAGACTCTGACATAATACAAAGATGGAAAACTCCTACTCCCCACTGCTCGCTGGGTCCGTGCCCAGCAGCCCACAATGTCCAGCTGAAAGATGGCCCCAGTTCAAACTGCCTCTGCTCCCTGGGAGCCCCAGCAGATTTGTTGTGCAGCAGCTGCCTGACACGCTCGGGATGCTGAGAGTGCTGAAGTTTGGGCTGTGTTTCTCTGGCCTCACAGGTTTGGTGTCGGGGTGGCAGCTGAAGCAGAGCTGAGCTTCTCAGAGCATAGGAATGAAGTCACCCCTAAATCAGTCCCTGTGCTAACTCCCTGCTAGGGAACACCACTTGCATCAGTTTCTCTGAATGTATATTTTGTTGCTAACGTACAGAATCCGTCACATTTTGTTACCACCCCTCTTTGGGGCTGCCAGCAGTTGTCCGGCATTGTGAGTGAATACAGCAATGAGTTAAAACAATCACACAGCAAGGAGTAAATACCTTCCACAGCAGATGAAAGCCAAGATGCTAGAGAGGTCCCACGTGTGCTGCAGAGAAGATTGTGTGGGGCAGCAGCTCTGAGGCAGCTGGACTCAATGTGTGACAGGAGAAGGCAGGAGCCTTGCAGATAAAGGAGTCAGAGAGCACGTGGAGCAGCACTTGGAGCTGGAGAGGAAGCAAAACAGAGGATGTCAACACTTAGGCATGACCAGGGGCAGGAGTGAGAGAGCCAGAGAACAGAATTTTAGGGATGGCTCTCTCACTCTCCTGCTGCTTTTTAATCCATCCACTCCATAAAGAAAGGTGCAGAAAAGGGTTTTGGTAAAGAGGGAAGGAGCTGGTGCTCACATGGATTACAAACACTGACAAAACCACTCTTGTTTTTCTACGCTTGAGGCATGCACACACTAAAATACAATGAACAAATAAGGACAATAAGGCAAATAAAAGCATGTGAAGAAATAGGATCAGTTTCCCAAACATCCTGAACACTTGTGCTTTGCAGTGGTTTATTCTGCTGCCAAGCAATCAAGATGATCTCCCAGGCTGAACTTAGAAAAACATACATGGGGAAAATGTAGGTATGGAGCATTGTGCATGGTGTCAACAGACTTCCAGAGAAAGCAGCCTTAAATCCCCACTAAGTGCTGAGTACAGACACACAAAGTCTGAAAGCCCAGGGGTAAAAATTCCAGCAGCACCACAGTTTACAAACCAGCTCTGCCTCTTGATGGAAAACGATGCAGCAGCGGGGTCTGGAGTGCTGGAGCTGCGAGGTGAAACCCCCTTTGCTTGTTTCCTTTTCCTGATTGTGTTCAGATGAACACAGCATTAGGAGGAGCATCTGGAAGGCCTAAGCATTTGTAAAACCCTCATGTTTTTCTTGGTAAACTACCTTAGATGTCAGGAGACTGCTATTTCTCCTGCAAGAACTACTTGTGCTTGCAGAGAACATTACAAGATGACACTGCAATCTGATAACTCAGTGTTTCTGTGGTTTACTTTGTTTTATTTGGTGGTGTTTCCAGATTTTTTGTGGAAATGTCTACCCTGTTTCTTAGGAGGTTTTACCCTCTCATTTCAAAACTACACCACATCTAAGAGGTTCCTGCTGTGCAGGGAAAGAAAACCCTTTCTTCCACCTCTTTGGTAAATAATTTTTAAGCCACCAGCAAGTAGCAAAAAAAACCTTCAAAGCTGAAAGTTTTTCTTGCACCCAACTAAAGTATTTTCTTAGTTTAGATTTAATACTAAGATTGTTCCTTAATATATTTTTTACTATTATATTACTGTATCCCTATTTATTTAGATTTGCTTAGTTTAAAACCCACTGTATGTCACATCTCTGTAGTAGTGTGCTTTGGAATTCTAAAGAAATTTTTTTTTACTCAGTTTCAAATGGGAAAGGCAGGTGGAGCACATGGGTTTGAGCATTGCCAGATTTTTACAATCTGCAGAAAAAAATCAGGCTTTGCAATGAGCAAATAGACAAATATCTGCCCAAATCTTGAAAGTCACCTCATGTACAGCAGGACACAAAGCTTGTGTTCCAGTTGTCCAGAAAATATGGAAATATACTTCTCCAATGTACAGGATATGTCAAAGAACACAGAAATCAAACAGCTAATGAGCAACAGCCAATGACTGAGGTTTTTTGTACTTACAATTCACCTTGGGGTATGTGGTTTAAGGAAAAATATTAACATTTTTCTATAGTGCAAAGTATTATGTCTGTGCCTTGTGAGTTACAATAAGAAGGGCACAGAATGACTGTGACTGCTCTGGGGTCAATACCCATTTCCAGCTGCAATAAAAATAAGGAATTTTATTTCTAAAGGTGTCATTCTAAGGGTTTTGTCATGATTTTCCTATTGTAATGTAAAGTAAATCGTAAGAGAGGGAATTCAATCCCTAAGAAGGCAATTGAATTCTGTAGGTCTCATGAAAGTAAAATAGATCTAAAACCGGGAAAGAATATCCTAGAAATTAAAAAAAAAAAACAAAAGGAGGTGGGCAATGGAGAAGAGGAACATTGCTACTGCTTGGCAAGAGTCCTGTGTTATTCTTTGGGTTCTTCACGTGCTGCAGAAGTAAATTCTACTGACCAGAAGTGAGTGGGGAGGATCATTTTATTAAGTGTTTGTAAAACCACTTGACATTTCTGGATGGAAAAATCCTACACAAGCAAAGCAATATTCCATTGCAGTATTGACTGTTCCTTCCCTATCTCAGCACTCTGAGAGAACACAAGAGCACCTCCATGTCATAAGATTTAATTTTGTAGATTTTTGTCTATATCCTTAAGGGGTTTTTAATGGGAAAAAAAAAAATAATCCAGCACATCAGTTGGAATTGCTCCAGCTACAGAACTTTTTATCAGGTGCAGCCAGGCCCTCAGTTCAGTAGAGCAGAGGTTTTAAAGTTCTCTCAAGTCTATCCTTTGCTGCATCCTCCTGCACTCTGACTTGCCAAGCACAGACACCCTTCAGCTTCTCTTTGGAACTTCTCAGAATTCCTGCCCCATTAAAATATCGTTGAGTCATTTAAAATGGTTATAAACACACTGGAAGATTTCTAGGAGATAAAATTCCTTTTGGATGTAAATAATTAATAGAACGGGAAAGTCTGAAAAGCCATGGCTGTAATTTATGGCTGCTCCTTGTCCTTACATAATGTTCTTTTCCAAATTCATGATCCAGAGGAACACTGAAGATGATGGAGTCTACCTTTGGGAATCTGATCATGACATCCCAGCTCATTTTTGTTTTCTGCCTCATTTTTGGAGTCAGTACATTGATGCCTTACACTACAACACGTGCAATTGCTAAAAATCAATCGCCTGGGCTCAAGTTTATTTCTGCAGTTGTAGAAAAGTGAAAAAAGAAACATAAATGAAAATTACGAGCCTGAATAAAAACTAAATGCTAGCATTGCTGCTGGGATTCAGCTGGTTCTTATTAATCAGGGTTTGGAAAAGAATCAGGATTTATATTCCCTTCTGAATAGCTGGAATAAGATCACTAGTTGGAAAGGTTTACTGGCCCTAAAGATATTGTATTTTTCTGCCTTAACTACTCTTGGCTGTAAGAGGGGATGTAACATCACAGTCTGACTGCCCTCATATTTTCTGTTCCCAGCTGAATTCCAGATTGATTTTGTAGTGTTGTGAAGTTAAAATTCAATTCTTTCATTCCTGGTAATTTTGTATTGGAAACCTCGGGACCAAATATAGCAAGCCAACTATTCCCAAATTTAAATCTATTTGGGGAAGGTGTAGAGGGGAGAAGGGCAGGCCATGCTCAGGGAGGCCTGTGGACTCCCTGTTTTGAGCAGCAATAGCAATGAGTCCTGCTGTGTTTGGGCAGGAATTGCAGGGAGCAGCAATCCCATGCTGGCTGCCAGCTGGGTAGGATGGAGGCATCCAGCTTTATATGGATGGATTTATCCCATTTATCCTGCAGTAGTTTTCCTGTCAGTTAGTGCCTGAGATCTTTAGTCACTCCTTGGTGCCTATGAATTAGGATATATGAAACCCTGGAGCCCTATAAAATATATATACCCAGCTCCAAGGCGATATGGAAAGTTCCAAAGCAATCATCACATGTCAATCATTGATTTTAGGATTTGCTTTCTGGATGATTATATAGGGATGATATACAACCCTGCTGTGCTCCAATAACTTACTCCTAGCCAGGATTTTTATTTCTAGCTCATTTAATTTACCAGCTTTATGCCATTGAGGTCATTGACTTCGGGAGAATCAGATTCACATGCTCCTCCAAAAGCTGTTTTCTGTCTTTTATTTTCAGATTTGTCACTAGTTTTGTAAATGATGTGTTTTCCTTCACTTTATTTAAAGAGTTTTTTTATTTTGACAGACACAATTTCTTAATCTTTAATTTAATAACTGTCAGTTTGGTTTTGTTATCTGCAGCAGGATGAAGCTTTCTGCTCTGTCAGGGTGGCTCTGTGCATGTTTAACACTCACCAACAGCCAATCTGTCACAGCAAGAGCAGCATCTTGTCACAAGCCTCTACTGGTATGGCCACCCTGACCTAAGATCATGGGGTTTTTCTCAAAGGAATCACATTTTAGATGACTGTTGATGCCTCTGAACTCCCATGAGCAAGTTCTACAGGCGAGGGTGTCACGATGCCAAACACTGTAAAACAAATCTGAGAAGCAAAACAAATTATTATATTCTTCAAAGTCTTGATTTTGTTTTGCCACTCAGGAGTTTTAAAGTGAGCCTTCTAAAGGTGAGCAGTGTCTGTCCTGTGTGCCCAGAGCTGTCACCTCCTCTCAGTCCCCTCCAGCTGTGGCTCCAGGCTGGAGCTCTCCCAATAGGTGGCCTCACCCAGCACCAAATGCTCTGAGGGAATGGGGCCAGTGAAGGTGAAAGACACTCCTTTTCCTCTCTTTGGGCTTCTCTACAGAGACACCAGCAAGTGAAATATTGATGTACTGGTTCAGGATGAAAGAAGGGATAAAATTTGCCCTTGAAAGTAAGCCAATTCCATTACTTACACCCCAATAAATATAGAATAAACCTTAAGAAGTGTTTTCAGTGAGGCTTTGGATTTGGTGCATCCCACCCTTTGGTGCATCATAGCATGGTTTGGGTTGGAAGGGACCTCAAGGATCATCTGCCACAGGCAGGCACTGTTCCACTAGCCCAGGTTGCTCCAAGCCTGTCCAGCCTGGCCTTGAGCAGCTGCAGGGATGGGTTGAGACTCAGGGTGCAATTCCCAAATTCCCAGAGGCTCAGTGGGCTCTGAACCATCCCTGTCATTGCCTGTACCTGGGCTGAGGCTGAGTCAGAGCTCTGGGTGCACATCCTGATCAGGAGCAGGGTCACAGTGACACGATGCTCCTGCTGCAGGGCAGCATTTTTCTCAGTCTACTGCTCTCCCTAGAAATCCTCAAAGGAACGTTTCAGTGCTGGAGGCATTTGGAAAAAAGAAAAAAAAAAAAAAAAAAAGGAAGTGTATGAGACACAGGTAGCTTCCAGCTGGCTCACCAGCACCCATAAACCTCTTATGTACAGGCTGAGTCACTGCAGATATAATGGAGGAATGAAATGTTGGGTCCATTAGAGATTCCCATTTTCTTGCTCATCAGCTAAGATCAAGGGAAAGCTGTGCCTCTGACACTGCTCTTAGTCATAACAGCTTCAGGATTCCCTTCAAGGCCTCCTGGGGCTCAGAAATCCTTTCCCTGAGTTGCTACTGCTAGATTTCAATTCATACAACTCGGATACCTGTGAAAATATTTCCAAGAGAGATGTGCCAGAGGCACCTTCTCTTTACCAGCAACTTCAGCAGCCACTGCCTCCTTCACTTCTCTCTCACTCCCAGAAGCAATGAGACAAAACTAATTCACTACTTGTTGCTTATTTTGGTGACCTCCACGATCCCATTTGCTGCACTGACAGCCAAGCAGTTCTGTTTATTTTTTGCACATCCCTAAAATACGCCAACAACTTCAAGAATGACAGAAAACAACATTCCAAATTCTATCATGCCTTAGATTACAACATTCTCTGCTTATGTTTATTGACTATGTTTGTTTTTATTTAGAAAATAATTTACTTGCTGTGTTTGACTGAGCCAAATGAACATTAATTTATCTCTTCTCTGTGTAGGAGCTGCTTTAATGGCATCTGGTCAATGTGCAGTGAGAAGGCTGCACTGACTGCTGTTCTTATTGGAAGCAATTAATTTAGTAAATTTACTCAATTTTCATTCCTAATAACTTTCCAGGCCACATTCCCTGTTTGTCCATTTTTCCCCAGATTCTGTGGGTAATTTTAACAAAAAGGGAATTCCCTAAATATGTTTTGTTCAGCACTTGTTGCACTTACAGGTGCTGCAAGCAAAGAGCTTCTCAAGACAGAACATTTGTGTTTTGGTGTGATCCATTTCCCTGTTGTCCCTGAAAATCAGCCTTCTGATTTGTTTTAGTATAGTGGAGTCAGTTCTCATAAATTGTAAGATAACCAAGGATCATGTTTGCATTTCTGGGTGAAAAGATATCACCTGATGGACTTTTCAAGTGACCAGTGGAGATGGAGAGGTGGGAACTTCTCTGTCCAATCTCTGATCACTGTCCAGAAACTGAGAGATACGAGGTCAACAATAAACTGGAGAGTTCTTCTCTTCTTCTCTGCCTGAACCCCTGCTGTGTGTGCTGCTGTGTGTTTCTATCTGTGTCACAGTAACATTTCCCCATCTCCAGAATTATGGAATTGTGGAACCCCAGAATGGTTTGGGTTGGAAGGGACCTCAAATCTCATCTGACGGGCAGGGACACCTTCCACCACCCCAGGCTGCTCCCAGCCCCATCCAGCCTGGCCTTGGGCACTGCCAGGGATCCAGGGGCAGCCCCAGCTGCTCTGGGCACCCTGTGCCCAAACCAGTCTGGGGCTCTTTAAATTCTACTCTACATGTGCTGAGACTAAGAAATAAGAATGAAGTGAGATTGTTTTACCCACCAGCTCTGTCATCCTGTATGCATGTAAATCCTGAAGAAAGACTCACTTCAGTAGGCTATTTTATGAATGTCTGGGAGTGGTAGAACAGAGGAATAGTCTATGGATGCTGAATAACACCGCATCATTTACTGGATTCCACCACAGCCAGGAGTCCGGGAAAAAGACAGTAAAAGAACTTTTAAAAAAAGGTCCTGCTGAAAATAAATTCTTTTGTGGTTAAAACCCAGCCAGTTGGAACTGAAACAGTGTTTTCTTAGGGTGGCAGAACAGTTGGAAAAGTTGTTGGATTATTTTTGGCAGTGGCCAGCACATTATAGCTCTATCATTACTGGTACTCAACTCTCCAGAGTTCACTGAAAGGGTTATTACTTCACTAGTACATTCCTGCAAAAACACAGCACACTCCATCTGTAGCACGGAGCCCTGGATTCTGGAACTCTGTGTGACCTTTCTGACACTCTGATAGGAGTGTAACCAGCTCAGCTCCCAGATGCTGCAACACCCGGGGGACCCTGAGCCAGGGCCCCAGACAAAGGCAGGGTGGCCAAACCACTGCAGCAGCATTGCACAACGAGCACGTAACAGGGTGACTCCTGTGCCCTGCACTGATGGAAACCGGCTGGGAAGGTTTCAGCAGGAGGTTTAAACATCAAGTAACTCGTACCTGGGTGTTGGTAAGAGCCAAACCCAGTGGCTGCCTTTGCTGGCAGCCAGTGCTCCCGCAGACAGACACTGTGCAGGTGGAAAGTGAGTCCAGTTCATGCTTTGGCACTAGCAGCTTGTTCTCCTTAGCAAATGTGCTTCAGCCTGAATGCAGCAGGATCTTTGCAGTACAGGAGTACCTTATTCAACCCCTATTTACCTTGTACAACCCCTACTTCCCTTATGAAATGGAGCAGGCAAGGTACTGAATAATAAAATTAATAAAATACTATTTCTATCCCTTTCAGTGCCATGAATTTACAATCAGAAAATGCTTTTTGCTGAGAAGGTGTCAGTGTGCTTGATTTGATTGATGAAGAAAATAATGGTTTTCCTTTAGCTGGGGTCCATATGACCATTCACAATGCAGTGATTCAGACTGGAGCCATTGCTGCCCTTACAGCAGCAACACAACAAACACCTAAGTATGTGCTTTTATGTGCCTGCAAGTTTTGTCTCTTCAATTCTTCTCAAATACCAGCCACAATCAGATTATTGTTTGCCAGTAAATGGTAATCTGTGATTCTCCTCCTGAATTTCCTTGTAACCAGCCTTGCCTCCCAGAACAGCTGTTGGGGCAGTGAGCCCTGGTTTGTGCCTGGCTGCTGTGCAGTGCCATCAGCTGCCCCACAGGGCAGCACTCCTGCGTTTGCTGAGCCTGCAAGGTGTCTGAGAGGAGTGGGAAGCAGTGGATCAATAACCCCAGCCTAGTAAAGGTGCTGAGTAAAGGCAGCCCTGTCCTATAAATCTGCTGCTCTGCAGTCTGGAACTGCTCTGGACAAGCTTGATGCCGTGACAGGGAAAAGGCACAGCTCAGAAAGCCAAGGGGGTTTGTAAGGGGGGGATGGCACTGAGAACTCTGATTTGCTGGCTAATTACTGACACAAACCCTTCTGCCCCCAGTGACCCAGGGCACACGCAGCTGGCAGGAGCAGCAGGGCCCCATGGCAAGGAGCAGCCCAGCCCGGCTCAGCTCTGGATGAAGTAAGGACCTCGCTGGGGGAGCAGTTCTTCGTGCAGCCCGCTCAGAGGTGAGCAGCACTCACTGCCCACATTTCATTTCATTCCTCCATTATATCAGCAGTGAAAGCAGCCTGAGGTCACCCGAGGCCAGGCTCACACAGCAGCTGCACCAGAGGGGGTCAATGCCCCCTGCCCAGCACAGAAGTGGTGTTAGTACAGGTGTGGTAATTTTGGCATTACAGTGCCTGTGATAACCTCTGTGGCCAGGGCTCCCACAGACCCCCAGCACTGGAACTGGCAGCTGCACATCCCCCTAACCCTAACCCTAACCCACTGCAAACCTCTCAGAAAGCACCATCAGAGCTCTAATAGCTAATTATGTGACAAAGCTTGGAGAGAGAATCGTGGAATCCCAAAATGGTTTGGGTTGGAAGGGACCTTAAAGCTCATCCTGTTCCAATCCCCTGCCATGGGCAGGGACAACCCAAACTCCCCAAAATAGCCTGTAAAATACCTTTATGTACCACAACCCTCACAGCCCAAGGCACACCTATTCTTCAATGCTAACTTCTCTTGCCTGGCCTGTCATCGAGTTCACTTTTTTAATGTGTCGCTTTCTATTCTCCTAACTAACTCACTACTTGATAAAAATATTCCATTTTGAGTCTTCAGAAAAGTTACCATGTATCCCAAATACATTCTATCTGTGTTTGGGCCACAGTCCACATAAGGATTTAGCACAAGGAGAGGGAATACAAGGCAATTAAAGAAAAAAGGCAAGCAGGCAAGGTTTATCTGCTTTTGTGTTAATGGCCTTAAAGCAAAAGTCTCGGCATGGTCAACACAAGAAACCCAGAGAAGGGAGGTAAATTTAGCTGCATTTTAGAGCAGCAAATCTTGTATAGCACAAAACCAGAACCAGCTCCTTGCTGACATGGCAGCACCTCTTTCCTATAGAAGGAAATAATAAAAAAGGGGTTTATGCATAAACACAATACACTGAGGCTGCTATTGGCATGGCTAAATTGTGCCTGGATTTTATTCTGCAAACCTTTTCCATTAACATTTCTGTCGGGAAAGCTGACTCTTGAGAGATGTAATGAACCATCTGACTTTAATTTGGTTGTAGAACAAGGGGTTACTCTCTGGAGGGTGCACAGCCAAGCTCTGAGCTACACCCAGCTCTGTTTCCTTATACAGAGGATGACGAGTGCTCCAGCACGAGCAGCACGTGGGAAAGCAGCAACCCTCAGCTTAAAGCAAATTAAAGTGGCTTTGGAACAGTAAGGATTTGCTCTGTGACAAACATTTGAGTCTCCTCGTCATCACCTTGTCCCCAGTGCCTCCAGCCCAATGGTTGCACAGACAAGTGCTCACATGGCTTTTGGCCTTTTTCCTCCTTCCTCCCCTCCACACAGCCTCTGATTCTCTGCCCTCCTCAGTCACTACCTTCACTTGGCATCTCCTGCTGGTTTCCTAAATGTTTGCTCAGCCCTGCACCAGCCCTGCTGTTTATGTCATTTCATCTCCTGTCTGAGATAAGACACACAAGATCCTGTGGGACATCTTAGGGTTGTTCTGCATTTTCCACAGGATTATGCTCTGGCAGAGCACCCTGGTTGAGTCTCTTAGTGCTGCTTGGGATTCTAATCTGAGAATGCTCCACAGAAGGGGGGGAACTGCAACCATAATTGACCCACACCCAGAAAAAACATAGAGACATTCTGGGAAATCACAGTGGAACTGCAGAGCCCGATTCCTCTGGTACAAAACCCTGTTTGTCCAGTGGCTTTGGGGCTCCCTGCCTGCTGGCCAGCCAAGGCAGAGCTCGAGGCCAGCTGAGACATGTCAGGAAAACAAGGCAAAGAGACGGGGAGGAGCCTCACCCAGGCTTTTCTGTTTATACCCTGTCTCTGCTTACTAAGTCTTCACAGAGGAAATACAATGTCTGCCCTTCACTGCCATTCCAGAGCATTTTTGAATGTCTCTCATTCCCAACATGTGGCTGAATTAGTCAACACATGATAGTTGCCCAACGAGGTATTGCTGCTGCTGCTCTTCCTGCATGAAATGGGTCTTAGCAAAGGTTTAGACATTTGGCTTGCACTCTTCCACGCCCAAACAGATGTGCCTATCCTCTGGATTGAAGGAGGACCAGCACTGGCACTACATCTGCTCTGCAGGGACTTTTGGGGAGTTCTTGCTTGTGACATTCTGAAAAAAATGTGGTTCCTGTCCAGAATTCCCAGTATTTTGGCCACAATGGCTTTAGCTGTGCTGTATCTAAGATGCCAACGCAGAGGTAGCTTGGCACCCACAGTGCTCTCATATTTGCCCTTGAATGTGGAAAAATCCCATCTGCCCTTGTGACACAGATACCTGAGCTCTTTGAGGAAGGAGCCTGGGCTTTGTCTGCCCTGACTCAGTGATGTGGTGTGTCCTGAAAGGGCAGGAGGGAGAGCTGGCAGCTGCTGGAGGCTGCTGAGCCAGCCAGCAGTGGGGCCTGGCCACGTGGCAGGTGAATGTGGCTGCTGAGGGTGTGATAATGGCACAAGGTACTGACATGGTGGCCCCCACCACAGCCCCAAGGACACCTCTGCAGACAAATCTGGGGAATGGACAACTGTTTTAGCCAAGGGACTGCTTCTGCTTTCACTCCTCTGCAACCAAGAGACTGGCCCTGGCCAAAAAGGTTGCTGCAAAACTCACTAGAGATCTCACTCCTGGGAACATGCTGTCGCCATATGGTCTTCACATTAATAACACCAAACAAGTGCTTCATAAACAGTGCTCTAACAACAAATACCAGAGGAATTAATAATAATCTAGCTATTATTTTCTAATGTTCTTGCTTTATTAAGAACACTGATGCTGTCTGAATGAGCTCCTCCGGAAGAACAACATCTGGCACTCACGTGAACACCTGATGAGATCCGTATGATCCAGGGATCTGAGAAATTTATGGCCAGAACAGCAGCGGTGTGTGCCCGCCTGGCTGGCAGCAACAGTGCCTTTCTCTCTTGTTCTAGGTGCTGACATAATGCCCACGCTGTTCTCCACCCTGACTGCAGTAACAGTGCCTCTCTCTCTCGTTCTAGGTCCTAACGTAATGCCCACGCTGTTCTACACTCTGACTGTAGCTTTTTTGATCGGCACACAGGCGGCTCCCAAGTCAGAGGACAATGCTCCGCTGGAGTATCCTGCAGAACCCTCCCTGCTCAATATCCAGAGTGACCCACACCACGTTGCCCAGGCGGCTCTGCAGACATCCCACGGCCACGCCACGTGGCGCCTCGGCAGCAGAGAAGCTGTAAACATCACCGTGGACCCCAAAATTTTCCGGAAGCGGCGTTTCCGTTCTCCCCGGGTGCTGTTCAGCACACAGCCCCCGCCGCTGGCCGGGCAGGGCCGGAATTTGGGATTTCTCAGCAGCACGGGGGCTCTCAACAGGACCGCCAGGAGCAGGAGGAGCACGCACCCCGTGCTGCACCGCGGGGAGTTCTCGGTGTGCGACAGCGTCAGCATGTGGGTCGGGGACAAAACCACGGCCACCGACATCAAGGGCAAGGAGGTGACGGTGCTGGGCGAGGTCAACATCAACAACAACGTCTTCAAGCAGTACTTCTTCGAGACCAAGTGCAGGGACCCCAAGCCGGTGTCGGGCGGGTGCCGCGGCATCGACGCCAAGCACTGGAACTCGTACTGCACCACCACCCACACCTTCGTCAAGGCCCTGACCATGGAGGGCAAGCAGGCGGCCTGGAGGTTCATCCGCATCGACACCGCCTGCGTCTGCGTGCTCAGCAGGAAGGCGGCCAGGCCCTGAGCCCGCGCCCCTCCGACCCCCTACCTCAGCCTGTAAATTATTTTAAGTTATAAAGGACTGCATGGTATATTTATAGTTTATACAGTACAGAAAGAACCTCATTATTTATTAAACTCTTTTGGAAACCTTTGGTGTTTTGTGAGTTATTTACCGGCAGCGCTGCTTAAAATGTTTAGCCTCGTTCACCTCTATAATTCTGGGCTACTGAGTGAGCTTTCAGCAAAAAGAAAATATTTTCCACACAGTTTTCATATGTGTTGGTCTATTCTACAAGAATATTTCCCTGCCAGTTTATTGTAGGTTTATTTTCAACTGAATTTTTTTTTTGTCCAAATACCAAGGGACTGAAAAACAACTTTCAAAACTTGCTTCCAGTGTTACTAATTATCCATAAAGGTATTAATCATATATTATTAATAATTTTAGTGAAGTCCTGGTAGAAACACTAGTTCTTCATTGTTGCCAGATCAATTTCTAAGACCGTTAGTGCATATTTTAAAATTGCCAAAGTATTTTCATTGCAAAAATAATCCATTCTGAATTATTTTGGAACATTTGTTTGCACAAGAACAGAATCTCAAAGTGTATATTTTTGTGTTAAAATGGTGCTCATTACTGATTGTGTTAAAATTACAGCTCATTACTTCAGAGCTATATTAGAGTGATGGGATTTCAAATGTCAATATACTTACATAAATTTAAAAAGTTCACGTGCCTTATAATCCAAATTTGATAATTTTCTCAAGCCAGTGTTCTGTTAATGGAGACCTGCCATAGGAGCAAGCCTTTTCATGCATGACAGAATAAAATCCAAAAATAAATATTAAAAAAAAATTCACTGAGGCTGTGTTTTAGCTAGGACCCAAAATAACCCTGTGCTCAAGATTTCTGCGTGTTGGGGACATCGACCTCCAGAAATACCCGGCGGAGCCCCAGGCCTGTGCTGGGCGTTTCACTGCACTCTCCAAAAGCTGCAGATCCTCTCCTTGTTTCCCTTGGAAGAGCAGCTGTTCTCCATTGCAGAAACTGTTTCAAAACAAATACCATCAAGGTTTTTCAGCGTGGTCCCTTCCAAATCCTAGAGGGCACAGCCACCCTCGCCTCCCCTCCTGCACGGTTCTTGCTTTAATGCGAAAAGCAGAGCTGACCTTTGCTTCCTCCACGTCAGCAGGGCAGCAAACCTCCAGAGAAAACGTGCTGGGGTAAAACAGTGCCAGTGGAATTGACCCAGGCCAGGCAAGAGGTGCTTCCTGGTGGGACTGTGCCAGTTTGTGTGACGTGGAGGGCACAGACACCCCTCCTGACCATCTGCCAGTTTTCACCCCCTCTGATAAGTTTTTATGGTGTGGGACAGCAGTGTCCAATGAGAAAGTATGGCTCTCTCCAGAACAACATATCTGCAATATTTTGGTGAATAATGACTTATCTGAAAGGTCGAGGAGGAGGCAGGCTCCTGGCTGTCCTGATCCTCCAAATAACGACTTGGTCTGGAGCAGGGGGAGGCAAGGAAGGCTCAGGGTGCTTCAAGTACAAGCCCAGAGGTACCTGATGCCCTGACACGGCAGCAGAACACAGGAGCAGGGGCAGCCACCTCCCTGTCACCATCACAGGAGGGATGGAGGGATGTCAGTGACACACAGTGTTCTGAGGCAGAGGAAAGCATGGAATTGGAGCAGGCTGCCACCTGTGCTCCTAAGCGGCCTGAAAGCCACGGTAACAAATTGCTGGAGAATGGTTTTCCAGACCTGACACAATGGGACTAGAGAAGAATGGAGCTGCTGCTCATTCAGGACTCCTAGGTTTATGGAGACTGAAATTATTTTATCACTGACGTAAGAGAATTGCAATTGAAAGTGTCTTCTGGATGCCTTTGGTAATTCCAAACATGTGTAAGACCTGGCATTTCTTCAAAAGCCCTGAAAGTGATGCCTTTCTTCCTCGGGAAAGCTGGAGAGGGACTGGGGACAAGGACACTTGTGATAGTTGGGGGATGGCTTTAAACCAAAGGAAGGTAGATTTAGATGAGATATTGGAAAGGAATTCCTCCCTGTGAGGGTGGGCAGCCCTGGCACAGGGTGCCCAGAGAAGCTGTGGCTGCCCCTGGATCCCTGGAAGTGTCCAAGGCCAGGCTGGATGGGGCTTGGAACAACCTGGGAGAGTGGAAGGTGGCCCTGCCATGGCAGGGGTTGGAAGAAAATGATCCTAAAGCTTCCTTCCTGCCCAAACCATTCTGGGATTCCATGATCATTAAAGCAATCTTGGGAGCTGCCATCCCCAATTACTGAGCACACCAAGAGACCACAGAGCAGAGCAGAGGGGGAAATCTGTTTGTCACTTTAGGGAAAGAAGAAAACAACTGCAGGATTTACTGCTCAGTGAGGACAGGCTGGGTTCTGAGCGAGACCTTGGGTGATCAAACCTGGCCCACAACTGCAAGAGAAGGGTGAGGGACAGAAGGGCCAGGGGACACCACAGCTCAACTCATGCTGCTGAAATGCTGCCAAAGGCACCCAAATCAGCCTCATCTGCTTTGTTCCTGCTGCACAGGACCGTGATCCTCAGAGAAGTTACTTTCACTCGTAGTAGCTGCATTAGAATCTGTATGGGGAGTCAAGACTGGCCCAGCTGGAGA
The DNA here is from genome assembly GCA_032173965.1 of Sitta carolinensis. Taxonomy (NCBI): domain Eukaryota; kingdom Metazoa; phylum Chordata; class Aves; order Passeriformes; family Sittidae; genus Sitta; species Sitta carolinensis. The sequence continues at coordinate 2,546,521 of CM063306.1, forward strand.
AAGGAGCTGATGCCCTGCTCAGCTTTTCGTGTCAGGTGACAACAACTGAAAAACCTGTGAGGAAGGATCTCTACAAACCAACTTTGCTCAACTTTAACTGCTCACTCACAGCTCTCTGCGTTTCCCAGGACTTCCAATGGTGCTCTCAGCTTTTCCACTGCTTTTGGAACAAGTGCTACTCAATGTGTGCTGAATTATCTTCCCACTGTTTAAGAAGTCTACCAGTTCTAACTATATTTATAAGAATGATAACTAACTGCTTCCCTAAAGATGGAGCATCTTCATTTCTTCTTAAACACCTGCTTCTAAATATAAGGATTGCAAACATTTACGGCTAAGAAAATATAAAGCTACTTCATCTAAAATAAAATCAGCTAGAGGGACTGCTATGAAGCAGTTTTATTGGAAGAATTGCAATCGCTAATTCAAGAATCTGAAATTCTCTTTGGAATCTGAGGACAGAAAAGCAAGATCCTTATATTTAAAAAGCAAATCAGATCAATTTGGTTTCACCTTTAGCCGAATGCCGCACGCCTGACACCCACAGTTTCACTCCTGCTCAGCGGGTCTGACTAAGGAGTGAAGGTTAAAGTTTGCCTGGAGGAAAACAGATCAATCTCTAGAGAGATGGATCATAATCAGTTGCCATCACCCAGCATGGGACTCATCCTCTTATCGCTGCTGTTATTAGTTTGGTGGGGCTTTTTTGGAGAGGGGCGTGGGAGGGTGGCAACAATTCATCTGAAAGCCCACAGGTTACTCAGTCATTGCTGCTGCTGCGGGGATGCCAAGAGCCTGGAATGCCAGAAAACCCATTCCAACGCCTACACCTGCAACCGGGCTGCTCTTCAGCGGGCCTGGGTGATTATTTTCACTGCGGCTGCAATACAGACAGGAAATGTTGACACTGACAGAGGAGAGATGGTTTACATAACAGTCGTGCTTTCTCCCAGTTTCCTTTCACCCCTTACATGACACTGCTGCTCCGCTCTCTAATCCCTTGTTCAAACATGCAATTAAAGAGCAGCCACACCCTTGCCAGCTCTTCCTTAGTAAGCAACACCTCAGGAGAGCAATTACAACCGCTCAGGGAATTTACTTGCTGGGTTTGGAAGCACTCTGTGTGTTTTCACTTTTCCCAGTCTGTTTCCCTGAGAAATTCTCTGCTCTGGAGACGTCGGTGTCTCTGTGCTTACAAATGTTCTGATGTGGCACCTCCAGCCTGACATAAATCATTGGGCCTGACATTCAGTCCTGAATCCCTTGGTCAGTAAAACCATCGAAGATTGTACACTGGCACTTCAGGATCACCCTTCAACCAAACTGCTGTGGGAAGTGAAAAGGAATCAGCAAAACCTAAGGAACACCGAATGTAGCCCAAAGCAGAACAAAATATGGAATTACCACTGACCATCAGCTTAATACATAGAGAAAACACTCCAGCAGAACACCTGGCTCAGGGATGGAACTAGGAAAATACAAAACAGAATTATCCAGCTTCTAATCTGGCCAGGAGACAGCATCCATTGGTTTTAGACAGCAGAAGGGAATCCTGACAGGACCAATATCTTGTTAGAAAAATGGATGTTCTTTGGTTTGGTTGGTGTTAAAGAGGATCAGATGATCAACTCTTTGTATGCTTAATTTTACAGCAGAACCCAGGCGCTGGCCTCAAATTACCAGATAAAATATTTAGTCTTTATCCTCACAGTGATAACTATTCTGCAATAATTGTCTTTACTTCAACAACCTAGTCAGCACTTCCTCAGTGCCCTTTGATTTCCTTCTTGTCCTTCCAGATTTCAAACACCAAATACTTCCCAAGGGAATCAGAAATTCATAGCTTTTGGAAGGTTTCCCTAAACTCTCTGAGAATTGAAGAGGAACAATGAAGCTGCCAAGTTTTACTGTGCACCTCTGCTATCTGAATGATGGGCACACTACAAAATGACAGTTATAGTGGCTGGGGTGTTGTAGAAGGTTATTCTGTTGTGTTTCTGACAAACTGTTCTGGAGGAAAACCTTTTCTTGTTTTACACCAAAAGAAAAATAAAAACAATCCCAAACTGCTCATGTCTAAGTCCGTGAAATGGATTTCTGCTTTAAATGCAAATAGCTTTTTCTTTTGCAGCGTTGCTTAGGCACACATGGCTTTGAAACAGAATATTGCCAGCAGTTCCTGCACAAACCCCCCCCAGACCCACTGTGCAAAGTGGTGCTCGGCTCCAGCGCCGGTGTGGAGGCTCCTTCTGCCTGGAAAAGGCAAGCCTGTACTGAGCACACTGACTCACGGATTGCCTCTTTTTTTATCGCCTCTATTTCCATAATCCGGCACACAGAGTGGGCCCTGTCAGGCGTTTAGCAAGATCTCGCCCTCGGGGCTGTGATCCGAGGGTGATGGGCGCCGGGTGAGTCACCCTGCTGAGAGTCTGCAGTAACCCCAGCCCAGGTGATTCCTGCAGCCTGGGATGAGCAGGCAGCAGATGCTCGTGGCACCTCTGTGCAAAACACATCTGCTGTTGTTACTGATCAGATGTGTCCTCTGGGGATTTTGTTCCGTTTCCCTTTTTCCTCTTGAATCATTGGATTTGGTTACATTCCAGTTCTACTGCAAGGAGTCCAAGTCTGAGAACAAATTAAGCTGTGGCAGGAAGGAAGGAGTGTGCACAATCCCAATTCCCTGGTGACAGGTCTATTAAGCAATAAATAATGAGCCTTCTATTACAGGTTCTAATTAGAACAGGGCTTGTCTGATTTAGGAGCTAAACCGAGCACCCATTCCAAAATTCAGTTTGATCTGTTGCAGTGACATTCCAGCGCTATTTGTTTTCTCTTTGTGTTGATGATGCACAGGAAGAAAAGGGAAAGGAAAAGTGTTTGTGTCACCAGCTGCAAAGGATTGCTTTGGTTCTAGGCTCTTTACAGAGACTGGAACCCACACTTCTAAAAACATGTGCATTCCAAACCTTTAGACACCATGAGATGACATTTTAAGTGGGGTGGAACATGCTGGACATAGGAAGGAGATGCTCAACAAGGAAATACAAGAGAGTGTGCTCAATTTGCTAGATAATGTCCACTGTACCAAACCTATAAATGTAAAACCTAAGTTTTTATTTTGATTTCTCACACATGGTCCAGAATACTTTTCAGAAAGTCATGGAAAACATTTTCCTATTAAGGTAGTAAAAAATCAAGCAGACAGATTTTGCACAAATTTTTTAAAAGCTTTTACGTCACTGACAACAATTATAAGAAATTTTTAGCCATGAATGTTGTTTAGCAAACAGTAAAACAGGAGGCTTTGTTAAAAATATTCTGAATCAGAACAGATGTAATGAGCTAAAATGAGGAAGTGAAGGTGACCAGAATTCAAAATTGTGTGAAAAGTCTCTTGTCCTCCGTTAACGTCTCAAGACTATAAATCAGAATAGACAAGAAGAGCAAAAAAGAGGTTTTGGAATCATATCTGTAAATTTAGATGATTAGTAGCACAGGAAAAGCAGTATCTAATGGGAAAGTGCTGTTCTAAACTGGGACTGTTTACTGGGGAATGATGGAAGTCCAGTCCTCTCGTTCTAGGAAGTCAAGAGTTCTTGAAGTTCCCTTCCAAAGTGCGCTCCCAAAGCAGATCCCCGAAGCCAAAGACAACAAACTTGGCCAGGGTTACTGTCAAGCTGAAGCAAACAACTGCTCAGCTGTGTGACTGCAGCGAGCTGTGAGCCCAGACAGATCACTCAGGCACCACCACTGTCCCCAAACCCATCCCCACCAGGCAGCTCCTGCAGCGTTATTTGCCAGCTGCAGGGTCAGAATCACCACACACAGCTCTGCCACCAAACTGCAGAAACCTTTCCAGAATCACCACACACAGCTCTGCACGAGACCAACCCAAACGATGCAGAAAAACCTTTCCAGAATCACCACACACAGCTCTGCCACCAAACTACAGAAACCTTTCCAGAATCACCACACACAGCTCTGCCCACCAAACTACAGAAACCTTTCCAGAATCACCACACACAGCTCTGCCACCAAACTACAGAAAACCTTTCCAGGACATCACCACACACACAAGCTCTGCCACCAAACTGCAGAACCCTTTTTGCCACAAGGCCAGGAGCTGAGGCAGAAAAGCCACATCTAACTCACAGCATCCTCTTGCTCCACCCTGGCCACATCAGCACAGTGACCTACACAGAATGCAGCTCATTGAAGGGACTAATACAATTAGTGACTAATTTCTGACGTGGGAAAGAGAAAAAAATCCCCAACATTTGGGTTCCATGCTCTTGACAACCTCCTGTTGGAGTTTGCCTGCTTCCTCCATGCTGCTGCAGTAAGAGAGAGCTCAGAGCCAGGAGAATGGTGGCAATGAAGCTTCTGGAGAAGTGAGAGGTTTTCTGCTGTGTCCTGAGTGGAACCAGTTACTCCTATTGCAGTTTCTGCAGCCAGCACAGGCAGCAAAGTGGAACTGTGAAAGTGGAGGCCACACACTGTGGGAGTAGCAGGTCCTGTAGAAGCTCAGCACTGCTGACAACCCCCCATTTTCACAGTCATGGAATCAGGGAATGGGTTGGAAGGGACCTTAAGGCCCATCCCACCCCTGCCATGGGGTCACTGGCCCAGGTTGCAGCAAGCCCTCTCCAGCCTGGCCTTGGACACTCCCAGGGATCCAGGGAGCCACAGCTGCTCTGGAAAACCCATTCCAGCTCCTCACAGGGAAGAATAGCTTCCTAACATCTGATCTAAACCTGCTCTCTGTCACTTTAGAACCATCCAATTAAGTTACATCAAGAGATTTTTCTTTCTGAAATTGCAAGATGGGATTCCCAGCACCTCAAATATAATCAACCCCAAAACTTTCTTGAAATTTATACTTGAAATACTAAATTGCTTCTATTTCACCAGTGTATTGAAGACATTACAGGTCCTTATTTTCTGATTTGCTTAAAAATAGCCAGACATTTATCTAGAGAATTTAAGATACAGATTATATTATCTACAATGGATTTGGGACAAATTGAAAAAAATATTATTTATCTCATCTTCCCTAAACACAGATCACCTTGAGCTTTATCAAACTGCTTAGACATTGTCTAATGTGAGTGAACAGATGATTCATTTGGTGATTAATAACTCCCAATAGAGCTGTCAGCAGCAGCAAGGCTTAAACACCGACTTCACAACATCAAAGCCATGTGAGGGCAAACAGGGAGAATCAAGTTAATAAATGAGATTTTTGCAAACTGGATCTGCTCTGGCTCCTTCAGCACTGGGCTGAATAATGATGTTGATTGAAATAGTTTATTCTTAATGTTCATAACAACCCATCATTCTTCAGACAGAGTATACAGCACTTATCTTCCCATCCATCAACCAGCCCTGGGTTTGTGTTAACCAGTTGTAACAGGATCTTGTGTTTGAGCATCAAAGGTGATTCAACAAACACTTCACACTGTCACTTTCTCAGCATCGCCCAGTTTCTGTTTTGGTTTAGCCAATTTTCTCCATCCCATCCTCATTTCTCTTTTATTTTCACTGACTATTTTTTTTTTGGGGGGGAGGGCCACTCAGGATTTTCTTTATTAGTATTATTTTTTAAATGCTCCTCAACAGCAGCAGCTCTCATTCTATTTTTCCTATTTTTTTTCAATATATTTTGCTTTGCACTTCATGCCATAAACCTTCATTTGTTTCTCAAATTGTCACCTGGGAGATGCTGTGACTCCCCCCAAGCAGGTGACCGTGCACAGGGTGGGTGCTCCAGCAGTCTGAGCCTTCAAACCAAGTTTTATTCCTTTCCAAAGAATCTTCCTCTATCAATGCCCTAAAGGGAAATGGCAGCTGGAGGCAGGGCCACCCTGGCCAGTTTTAGTGCTTCTGATGAAGTGCTGGCTGGGGGAGCAAAGACGATTTCCCCTGCAGAGCTCCTGCAGAACAGGCTGCAGCAGCACCAGTGCTTCCCTCTTCCCTGACACAGCCTCTGTCACCCAGATGCCTCAAATCCTCATTAAAAGCTCTGGTTTTCAGCTCAAGCATCAGTTAGAGCTGGAGGCAAACCCAGTCCTCCAGAGGATTCAGAGCAACCCATGGAAATAATCAATTTCTTGGCCCTTTGCCCTGGGTGTGTGAGAGCCCTGCAGTTCCCTCCACTGGAAAGCTGCTGAAGAGAGCTCTCTGCAAAGCTGGGCCTTTGCAGACACCTGGGGAATGTGAAGAAGTTCCTATAGAGGAACTGAACAATGTTTTATTTATTCAATTACTTATTTGAGGCAGGACTGGAAATGAGCAAAACCACATGCACTTCTGGCATTTATTTTATGTTTCACATTTCCCTGGCAGTCTCTGTGTGGGTACCACATCTCAAGCATCATTGTAAAGCCCTAAAACGCCCTTTCAAAGAAAAGGGACATTTTTGAAAAGGCTTTTTTGTTGGTTTATTGAGGGGGTTTGTTTGTTTATTTGTTTATTGATTAAATAAAGCAGCCACAAGGATAAAAATGTTTCTGGGCTGGCTCCAGTTGTTTTCCTGGCTTTTTCCCAGTGATATTCAAATCAGGGGTTGTTCAAACTAGGAAACAGTAGTTTTGCCATTTACTCATACAAAAACTTGGGAGCTCTGGTATTTTTTTAGTACACATTGCTAACAGGGTTCAAGAGTACCCTCTCCTCTGTCATGTGGCTCTGGCTGTGCATAAACATTGCTTTGACCAATAGGGGCAAAATTAGATACTTCCCAGAATGATTTGTTGCATTCTCACGACAGTTGCGATCCCAGACTGGATTCGATCCAGTGGAAAATGTTTAGACAAAGTCCTGCAGCAAAAAACACTCCTGAGAGATGTGCCTGTGGTCTGCCTAGGACAGAAGGCAAGGTTAGAGCCAGGGGAAATGGAGAAATGTGCTACAGGGAGGTGTCTTGGAGTGCTCTGCTTGTTCAAGGGGAGAAATAAAAATTGGAGCATCCAGCAAAAGTGCAGCCACGTTCGTGTTCTTCCCTGGGAGGGTGGGGAGGCCTGGCCCAGGCTGCCCACGGCAGCTGTGGCTGCCCCATCCCTGGAAGTGTCCAAGGCCAGGCTGGTCTAGTGGATGGGATTGAGGTTGGAACTGGATGAGCTTTAAGGTCCCTTGATGCCTTGGGTTTTAGCTTTTATGTTTTTCAGCTCTCTGTTGCTTGATATGTAACTCTGAAACTTCATGTTTGGTGTTGGAGAGTTCTCTTCACAGGGTAGTTGGACAAAACAATCCCTTCCCAGCCAGAAAATTAAGGACAACCATTACCCAAAAAGCAAAAATAACATCAAAGGGAAGGGGGCAAGCCAGGGGCTTGAGACCTCATTACCTAGAGCTGTAATTGGACAATTAACTCCAATATTGGAGTTAATATAGATGAACCAAAACTTATAAAAGTGTAAAAATTCCTGTCTTGGATTCAACCTGGGTTGAATCCCTTTAGCCCTGGCCAGGCTCTTGTGCTGCCCAAGGTGTATCCTTCTAAGGCCTTCCAATAAATACCTATTTTATTAACTCTGTCTACTCTCTGTTCCAGATTAGCCTTCCTAGGCATCACCCTCCCAGCCCAAGCCACTTTGGAATTCTAAGATCTCCCATACCAACCATTTGGTTCAGCTTGTGTTACTCAGAAACAAAAAGGAGAAATATGGAGAGATCAGAAAAGGAAGGTATCACTCACCCCTCTCTTCAAACACTCTCTCCTGACCCACTAGATTTTAGGTTTCAAGAGCTTTAGGAAATATTCAGCTAAAGGCTGCCCCCAGTTCAGTGGTCCAGCAGGAGAGATAAGCACGTCAGGACTGAGAAAGTGCAAATGCAGCATGCAAGAGGAAGCAGGAACGTGGTCTTAGCACCTCCACTGTGCTGCACCAGCCAGAGCTTAACCAGCCTCTGGGGCAAGCCCCTACTCATTTCTCCTCATCAATTACTTTGGAGCAGCATTTCCTAACAGTTGCTTGGGGTTTATTTCTCCTTCCTACTGGTTTCCCCTTTCTTCTGTGAGAGTTGTTGGGACTCGTTCAGTTTGCAGATTCCACTCAAGGCTGTGCTTCTCATTCAAAACATTTCTCCTCTCAAAGGCATTTTTGCCTTTGCCTTCACTTTGAATGAAAGCTGTGCAACCTGCACAGCCTTGCCTTTTTAGCTCCTTCAAACAAGTTTTATTAATGTTTTTTCCTCGCTGCTCCAGCAGATTGCTCTGAGTACTTTCTGCACACATCCACACAACACCAAAATTGTGAATTACGCCTGGAAATCTGACACACATATTGTTAGAAGTTCATTAAACCTGCATTCCTGCAGTCATATTGTGACAGCATGCTTAGGAATACATTTCCTGACTCAGGTGACACCATTACTCAGCTTTTCCTGCTGCCTTTGATTGCTGGAATATCTCCTAAAGCTGTTTAGAAGACAGAAGATGTGAGAAATTGAAATCATCTGGAGACAGCTTTTGTCTGCCACTGCTGACAGGTAACATTACAAGAACTAATTCACTGTTGTTGTTAAGTTCCTGTTACTTTCATTCACATCTTTGCTGTGAGGGCATGGAAGATCCTTTGTCCAGCAGAGTCTAATGAACAGCAAAAATAAACAGAATATGTAGGAATGACTTGGTAGTGCTTCAACTGTACATCCCTATTTTATGTTTTTTCTTAGTGTTTAAATGACCTTCCTCTCCAGGCCAGAGGTCAAAATGAAGTTTCTTTTATTTATTTTCCCAGTGTGATGGAAGCAGCAGAACGTGGTGGTGCTCCTCCATGACACTGCAGACAGAGGCTCAGGCTCCAGCTGAGGAGTGTTTTGGAGCAATAACAGAGGAAAGCTGAGCCCACTGCTCTCAAACTGGGAATTGTGGTGCCTTTGGGACAGTCTGGTCCCTGAAAGAGGAGGAAAACTTCAAGGTTCTTGGTTCATTTTATCAGGATAGAAAAAAAAAAAAACCAAACAAAAAAAACAGAGATAAAAAATACAGGACCCCTGAGCCAACAGCAGCAAATCCAAAATCCTTCTTAACCTTGTCTAAACCAGCTGCTTGTAGCACCTAAACAGGATTTTGGTATTATTGTAAAAATATCTGTGCCTGTGCTTAGCCTCTTCCTTTATAAATTTAAGGCACTGAGGGAGCTGGGAATGAGCAAGGAATCAAATAAACATTTCAGCCTCCTGTATTGGAGCTCACCACCCCAAATATCAGCACTGGAAGGAGCTCGAGGACACACCAGTGTTACCAGGAGTCTGGGGAAGACAAATGCACTTCAGTGGTGGAAGGCACAGCAGTTCCCTCCCATCCTAATTTTGCAGAAGGACACAGCAATGTACATTCAAACTCAGCTGCTGCAGCAGGAGGCAAAGTGCTGCAGAAAGGAATCAACTCAGAGCCATGGACAGACCTCCCCTCTGCATCCTCCCTGCCATAGCTGGAATAAACAGAATTTATTGTTGTAATCATCCCACATCATGGGCTGTATGTGTCCTGTACCATTACCAGCATATTCCATAGGCCTCCTGTCCCTCTTTCCCTTCCCTAAACTTTTAGCCACCTTTTCATTTATAAATAACTTTTAGATTCATACTTCAGGAACATACAGGCTCTTGGCCTCTATAAAATCTCCAAGAAATCACCTTTACTTCCCACAATGTAGATCCAGAGCATCCAAAGTCTGTTTGCTTGTTATATTAATAGAATTCAGAAAATTGCTCTACAACATTCCTAAAAAAGAGAATCAGCCAAAGTTAGACTTGGCATCTGCACAAGTCTCAGTTATTTTTTGGAATACTTTGACAACACTCTTATGTTATTGTCTCCGGGTTCATTTTTCTGTTCATGTATTCCCCAAAGAAGGAAAGAATGGTATTCCTGTTCTCTGAATAAGGACACATCTTGCTTGTCAGAGAGATTTAATTATTTATTTTCCCTTCTCCTTCTTGACTTGTTGGATCTTCAGGAAGTTTCAGGTCCTTCTAAACCTTGCTCTTCAGAGAAAGTCATCCTAACTGCCTCAGATAAAGAAACAAGAACAGAGTTTACCTGCAGAACAGACACCTTCAGGTATTGTCCTCTCAGCTTCTTCCTGCAGGGAGAGCCTTTGGAGAGCACAGAAAACCCGTGAGGTCCCAACTCTGATTTTACAACACAGCATACCTGAGCTACTCAGTGCTGGCACCAGCACTGTGGCAAAGCCCCAGCTCCACAGGCTCCACTTGGCTTCTCCTGGGTGCACCTAGGGACAAAATAAAGGTGTAGGATGAACGAGGTGACTCCTCCAAATCTGCTTCTGAAGGAACCCTGCAGTCAATTGAGAACATTTTAATTTTCTTTCTTCCATTTGATCTTCTCAGCAACATATTTTTCATATTATTCCTCACATTTTACTTCCATCTGGTTTCAGCTTTTGATTAGAGACTTGGAAGCTCAGCCTTAACAGCTCAGTGCAGAGACCTGAGCTGCTTCCAGCCATATTCCTTCTTGGAGCATCTTAACTCAGCCGTATGGTTCTTTTTACTGAGGCTCTGTCCTCAGTAAATAGCTTGCAACTCTTGGAAAGAGCAAAAACTCTTGCAAACAGAGGAGGGGTTTGTTATCCTGGAAGAAACAAAACCTGCAAGACAGATGATACCAATTGAAAAATATTTGCTATGCAAAGTGGCATTTACAGGGAAGCTGCAAATTGCCAGGTTTAGCAGACAGGACTCAATACATATTTAAATGTTGGTCGACATCTCACCAGGAATACAGGGCCAAGAGTACCCTGATAGCTGAACTCAGCCCAGAATTCACTGCAGCCACCAAAAACAGATGCTGAAGTTACTGCTCAGAAAACAAATACAAATTTAAATGTTCAATAATAAGCGTTGTATTGATGCCGTCGTAAAATTGTAGAATGACCATTTTAGAATGGTTTGGAAGGGAACTGAAAGCTCATCCAGTGCCACCCCTGCCATGGCAGGGACACCTCCCACTGTCCCAGGCTGCTCCCAGCCCCATCCAGCCTGGCCCTGGGCACTGCCAGGGATGCAGGGGCAGCCCCAGCTGCTCTGGGCACCCTGTGCCAGGGCTGCCCACCCTCCCAGGGAACAATCCCTGACCAAAATCTGATCTAAACCCACCCTATCCATGTCCTCTCCTGGGGAGGATCAGGAGAAGCTGGCAGTCATCAGGGCAGGAAAGGTTGGTGGATGGTCCCATTTTTGCACTAAAGAAATAATTTTTACCTTAAAAGCTTTAAAACATCCTGAGCCAGAACAAATCTGTATCTCCCCAGGTGTTTGCAACAGGGCACGACTGACACAAACCAGCAGGCACAGGAACACCCAGGAGGTGTGGGTGGAAAGAAAAGAGAGATGGGAATGGTGATCCTCCCACATCACCTCAATTCCAGCAGAAGTGCTTAATTCTCAAACACAGAAGTCACAGAAAAAATCTAGATCTAGGCCAGCATCAGAGGCACCAGAAATCCTGGGATTTCCAACAGCTTTTGAGCAGCACCAAAAGTTTTCCAAGGCATCCTGAATCACCACAAGAATCCATGAGAAGTTACCTACCTGGCCTGCAAGTGCAGGGGAGAGCTGGAAAAAAAGACATTCAGCTCCTGACTGTTTAAGAATCAAGGAAATGGGTTTAGACTTCCCCATTTCTGAGCAATCAAACAAGACAGCCAAAGAAAGACAGAAAGCAGGATCCTAATCACAAAGCTATGAAGGAGCAAGTTTCCAGATTCATCCAGCTTTTGTCACTTGGACTTTTTTTTCCCCCTACATTCTAAGTTTTTTTTCCTGCATTCTGATACCACCTCATCTGGGCTGTGCTTTTATATTATTCTTTGCAGTATTTGCAGAGTTCACAGTGAAGACATGAGACATATGTAGGACATATGCAGGAGATATCCTGGAATGATCTCATGTTTGCAGCTCTAGAGGGATAGAGAGCTGAAAGTTGGTCTGGGTTGTCCCCTAGTGGTCCCCACCTTTCCTGGGGAGCAGAACCCCACAGGGGCTCTGAGTGCTGACTGTCATGGTCACCCCCAAACTGGGACCTGCCCACACTCACCAGGGGTTTCCTCCTTCCCTGCAGCATTCTCTGTTCAGCTGGCAGCATCTCCCAAATTCCTCACTGCAGACCTTACCTGGCCGTTTGCTCCCAAAGCTGCCCCTGTGATGATGATTATTGCTACACAAATCCATGATCTTCTATGCTATGATTGAGTCATAGCTACTCTTTTAGAGGTTTTCCCCAACCTGTCATTTATAATTCAAGTTCTGTCCTCCCCCATTCTGACAGCATTTTACAGCTTTGTTGTCATTCATAAATTCCTGATGGAGTTCCCATTACATTATCCAGGTTATGGAAAAGGAAATATTGGCCAACACAACATCACCCAGCTTCACTTGATAAGCACTAACAAGCACAGGGGACTGGTGCAGGTTATATTACCAAAAACATGCAAGGGAAAGGACTGGCTTCCAGAAAGTTCTCACAGATCTTTACACACATTTATCTTGTTTTCTTCAGCCACACATCTCAGGGAAACAACTCCATATCTAAAATCTGAAATGCTGCTTTTTCAGTAACAGGTCAAAATTCTGAGTCCAGATCTGTTGCCAACTCTGCCCATGCACTATTTTTAAAATTTACCTCTTGTCCAAATCTAGTCATATGGCATCACATAGGCTTTCTTCCTGCATATTTCTCCTTGTTCAGAGCATGTTTTGTAATTTAATTAGAAAGTTGACAGCTCCAGACATCCTAAATCTCCACACAGTCCTCTCCTTCCTCTGTGTTTGACCTCAGCAACTGGAGGGGCTCCTCTGCTTTTCCAAGAGCTTTGAACCAGGGAGAAGTTTTTGCTCTCGTTCCTTCCTTTCTGCTAAATCATCCTCCAGCTCCCTGTGCATCCCAGCAGTTTGGGTCAGACTCACACTCAGGTCCATTTTTCTGATATTCTTCCTCACTTCTCTTTTCCTTTCCTTATTCTGAGTCCTCTCTAATGCAATTTCAGCTGTTTTGCTAAGAAATCTCCTGTCAGGCCACACATGCAGCAGCACAGGAAGCCCAGAAGAAACTGTGGCATTAAGTTCAATTAACTGAAGGATTGTCATGGAAACAATCTAATTTAAGCTAAAGAACAAAGTCATTCGTCTCAGAATTTCACAAAACTTTCATTTCTGTTCTCTATTCTACCCAAAAACAGGAAGGAAGGAGGGAGTTCACCAGAAACTTCAAGTCGTGATATTTGCTTTAAAAAAACCCATAAATTTAATTTAAAAACTCAACAATGACAAAATATATTTGCAAAACCTCCACTCAGCAGAAGGAAGGTAATTTCTTCTTACTCCAGGCACAGAAAGCTCCTCCTAGGGAGGTAAAATTTATTCAGTTTTAAAGTATATGCTCCGTTTTGACAGACAAGCTCCCTTGTACACAGCACTCTTACCATTCAGGAGGTTACTACAGAATAACTCCTTTTGTTACCCATGTGCTCGAAATTCTGATTATAATGAAACTGCAAAAAATCCCCTTCAAGATACTTCAAAGAGGAGCTTTACAAAAGTGATAAAAATTGGAGGATTTGGGTGCTCAGTGTTTCTAGTGGTATGTTCTTATGCCATAAATATCCAGGATATACATGGAAAGCATGGAAAGATTAGATCAATATGTCAGTAGTAAAAACCAGAGCTGTATCTCCATCCACTCCATCCCACTCAGCTCTTGCATTAATCTCATTAACAGGTCCCAGTAGTGCTCCAAAAAAGCAAAGCCAGCATCTGCCACAAGCCATCCTCCCCCTCCCCCTCCGTGGAGCACGGATGGAGGTGCTCCTGCCTCACTCCGTGCCTCCTTGCTCTGGAGCCAGATCAAAAGAGTACACCTGGCATCTCAATGGAATGCACAGAGGTCTGAGGTGGCTCCTGGATCCTGTGAGGGCTTGTCCAGCTCTCCCAAGGCTGTTTCCTCTGCACACAGCTTGTCCTCGCTGCAAGGACGTGCTGCACGTGTCAGCCTGTCAACAAACAGGTCCCACCTCACTGCTGGGAGCAGGAAAACTCCCCCTGTGCCTGGATACTCATGAGCAAACATGTACTGAAAGGCAGCAGTGGTAGGGCAGCAATTCACCTGTAGTTTTTTTAAGAGTTGCTGCAGGTGGGATCTCATGAGGGCACAGGAAGGGGAAAGATGAGAGGCTGAGAAACAGCAAACACAAGAAAGGTCACAAAACTGGCCAGCAAATCCCTGTGACTGGGGGAGTGTGAGCCACAAAAAATAGGTGTTCCACAGTACATGCAAAGAGTCCATGTCCTTCATAAGAAACCTGACTTACCAGAAATTCTGTAAATTGCCCAGAAATTTAATTGCAGCTTGTAGCTTTGCTTCAGCGATGACAGAGTGAAGTTGATGTGAGCTGGAGTCTGGTTGTGCCTGTCAGGGCAAAAGGAGAATTGTTTGAAACTGAGCCACTCCTGCTTCAGAGGCAGGCAGTTCTGGAACAGAGTTTGTTTTCCAAACACATCATGGTCATCTGCAGGAATGGATGGCCAGTGCAGCAGCACCTGAGCCCAGCAGGCTCTGCACAGGCAGAGAAGGTGCCCAGGAGCTGCTCTGCAGGGCAGAGCTCCAGGACCTGGAAATGGGGGGCCCAGCACCAAAGGCCCTGATCCCCAAGAGACCAGAGAATCATGGAATCATTCAGCTGGAAAAGCCTTTCAGGATTATCAAGTGCAGCCATTCCCCCAGCACTGCAGTGTTCACCTCTAACTCCTGGCCCCAAGTGCCACATCCCCATGGCTTTGGAAAACTTCCAGGGATGGTGATTCCACCACTGCCCTGGGCAGCTGTGCCAGTGTCTGATCACCCTTTCAATGAAAATATTTTCCCCAATATCCAGCCTAAACATGGCCATTTCCCCTCCTCCTGTCGCTGTTCCCTGGGAGCAGAGCCAACCCCCCTGGCTGTCCCCTCCTGTCAGGGGTTGTGAAGAGCCAGAAATTCCCCCTGAGCCTCCTTTGCTCCAGCCAAACTCACTCAGACTTCTGAGTTTTCCAGATTGGGAACCAGATCAACATATTAATTTTTTTTTTAACCAAACCTCTGAGAGTAGGTTATAAACAGTGGGGTCTTCACAGCTTATGGGGCCTTCAGTATGATGGGTACTTTACAGAAAGGCTGTCAGGTGCTGGTGGTTCCATTCCCACAAAATCAATCATTTGAGGGCACTCCAAACCCAAAGTATCCCACATTTCTGTGGTTGATCCGTGTACAAAGACAAAACACTATTGCAGTCATTCAGCAATTTTTACACTATTTCATCCTAATTGCTTACAGTACCTACAAGCAAAATTTAGACCTGGAAATTCACACCTATTCCTCCCTGTTAGGCTGTTGGGGGAAATCACTGATTGTTCTACCAACCTAACACTGATAAATCCTGATAATTCCCATGTTCAGTTCAGTCCACTGCTACTCCTGGATAAGCATCCTACTACTCTGACCTTTATCTACTCAAGAGAAAGCAGCTCAAGTGCCCTCTAGTGTGGTTTCAGAATATCCAGTCCATGCTTTTCCCAAGTTTTTGGTAAGAAATGACAGGGTTTGTCTTTGGTTTGAAGCATTTCTATAGATCCATAAATTTCATGACTTAAGCCACTTGTGAAAATGGGTTGACTGCAAAATTGATGGTGATTGGGATTTTTTTATAAAATGATAAATGATAGTTATGGCTACTTTCACTTTATCCTTAAAATAGCAAAATTTACTCAACATGTCTGATATTTTCATGACCATTATATCTGCTTGTGGAGTGTTGCTGTTACTGGATTGTTTTTCTTGATATAAAAGGGTTTAGAGCATCACCATTCTACAAAAGAAAAAAAAAAAAAAAAAAAAAAAAAAGGTACTTCTATTTACTTTTCCAGTTTCTTATAAGGCCAAACTTTCAATACATATTTATCAAAGTCGATTTTATTTTTCTACCTCCTGCATTTTTAGTGGCTCCAACAAACATTTCCTGAACTGCTCAAGCAATTCTTACTGCTCCATTTGAATTACTTTCCTAGCTGATTCAACCCGAAGAAATTTGGCCCTTTTAGAGCTATTCACAGTCTGAATAATGAACGTGCTGAGATCATCTCGGAGCACATGTTTCTGGAAGCTTTCCTGGCTGGGCTGCACAGGCTTTGAAATCAGCTTCCTGTTTTAGCTAATTCTGATTTAGCTCCAGTCGTGTGCACACCATGTGAGAGAACAGACTCAGGCACCAAATGGGTTTGTTTTTTACAGACTGAAGGTGGAAATGGGAAGAGAACAGGCTGGGCACTGATATTGTTTCAGACATCTTGCATAGTAGTGAAATCCTCAGAGCTGACTTGAAAGAAATGCCAGAGAAAGAAATGTATGTTCTGGTAGCACCAATGGCCTGTCCACTTCATGGGCAGCTGCTAAAGGAAATGTTAAAGGAAACAGCCTGGGAATGTAAGGGTAGGAATAGGAGGAGCACATTCCCAGTTTGGCCTGCTGGAATTCAGTGATGTTTGTCTTAAGAAGATCAGAAGAAGAAAATTTAGAGTGAGAATAATAGAAATCAGTGCAGGCTGAGCTGTGGGGTGATTTCAGAGGGACAGTCCTGTCCCTTGGCTCGTGGTTGCACAGACTGGAGCACTGCAAGTGGGTCTCTCCAATTCTCCTCTGCACTTCACAGCCAGGCACAAAAACTCCAATACCTTTCCCCTAATTTTCCCTAAACACTTAATCCTACTCCACTCTTAACAGCCTTTTCTATTACTTCTTAGACCTGGGAAAATGTAGAAGTCTATTTAAAACACTGGCAAGTTTCCAAGCAGCAGCAGCAGCAGCTGTGCTCAGATCAGCTCTCCCTGATGGAAATTTTCTCTTCTTGTACCCAAACATCATCACACCACGAGCACATCAGTGTATTTCCTTCAAGTGTTCCAGCCAGAAGCAGAAAAGCAGCACTCATGTGAATGGGACAGAAAATGAGATTCTATCATGATTGAAATGGGACCCATGTGAAATAGGAATTATGTCCTCGTACTGTCGTGATTTTCCTTTCCACACGTGCAAATATTTTTCCACACTGCAAATATTTCAACGGTCCTGAGGAGTGTTTCTTACAGGGGTTAATGGGAACTGAGGAAGGGGAGGAGGTTTATAAAACTCAGTGAAGTTTTCTGTAGTTAACATGCAATAAATAGAGATTTTAGACATCAGATGATTTGACTCAGCATGAAAATAGACATCTTGGTCTTAGTGGCAGGTTCTTGAGATACACATCAGTCACTATTAGCTCTGATTTCAGTCTTAAAGTCAAAAGTACTTGACTTTTCTACCCAGATCCACGAACAGTTAAACACCTTTATGAGTTGCCAAATATGTCTGAATAAGTCTGAGTACATTTGCTCTGGAAGGACATTTTGTACCTCTCTAACATGCAGTTACTGATGCAAAGGCTTTGTATAAATAGCACAAGAATAGCTTTGGATACATCATTTTTAAAAGTTCTTTCTCTCCTCAGTTCCTCTGCTTTCTAGCAAATTTCCACGGAAAATGGAAAACTCAGCAGCATTTCTGTTTATTTGAGAAGGTATCATTCACGTAACAAAGCTCATTTTGGACCTTTCCCTTCTGTTCTGTCCTTGCAAAGGAGTAACTTGGGGTAGAATTCAGAAAAGCTCTTTGGACTCCTCAGTCATTGACTGGGATTCCGCCCTCAGCAGCTCATCCTGCAGGGATAATTTTACATTTAATCAGTGCCCCAGAGTTCCCCCAGCACTGATGGTGCACGTGAAGGAGCTGAGTTAAAACTATTGAATTCAAGGTGCAGCCCAGCAAAGAATTTTACTCCTGGAGTGAGGAGGAGGAGCAGGAGAAAAGCACTGCTGCTGCCAGTTTAACTCAAGTGGAGTCCTTGCCATCCTGTAGCCTGCAGGACAGATCAAATAGCAGAGAAATCTTCCCCAAAAAATTTACAAAATCATTTATCATAAACATGCTGGACTGATGATTTCTTTGAACAGAACCCAAAACTTCCCTCAGATAACTGAATGCTGTGTCCAAATATTCTTCTGATCCAACACAGGCAGAGTTTTTCTGTGCCAAGAGAAAATCACATTTCATAGTAAGGGCAGGCAGCACGGCGGTGCCCTAGACATAACAATAACCAAATGTTAATAGTGATGAAGCTTTTACACTCCATAGTTTTATTTGTCTGTTTGTTTTAAAAGCTGCCTTTCCTGATGGAAAGTCATCAATATCCAGAGAAATAGAAAAATTAATGGGCTTTCTAGGCTTCTTCAGTTCCTTTGTTTTCTTTTGTTTAACCAACAAAGAAATTTATATCCTTAAAGGCCATAAACATGTTCAGATTTCCCTTTGCCTTGGGTTTCAGGGAGTATTTCTCTGTGACAACCGAGCACCTGCTACAGTTCATGCATCACCTGCTGCTGCTGTCCTTACACTGAAACTTGAAAAAATGCCTAAACCTCCACCAATTCCCAGCTTAAAGCAGTTTTGTGGAAGCAGACACTCCTCTTTATGGATTTCTGCTGTCTTCTGGGTACCCTCTCCACCGTCACTACGAGGTGCAAACCCTGTGAGTGCCACTCAGCCCCTGCTGTCAGTGAAATCTCCAGCTCCTGCCAGCTGGAGGCAGCTCTGAACTGCAGCCAGGCTCTGCTGGAGGGAGCACACCCAGCAATGCATCCCTCCCTCCCCGGGAGCTGCCCGGGCTCCCAGACCTCACTGGTGGAACTGGTATTTCTCGTGGTGTTGCAAATCAGCCCAGTCCCCGATGGCAGGCAAGTGAAAGCAGAGAGGACGTGGCACGTTCCACCACTCACTTCTCTGATTTCACATTCCAGCCGGGATGCATTTTTGAAGGACCACAGAAATGTGCAGTTTAAAACCTGTCTAGTAAACTTCCTTGATCCTGAGGCATAAGCTTTGAATTTGAGTAACTTTCTTTTTTTCCACTGCCTTTTGGAGCAGTTTCCTTTTCCTACTTGGCTCAAACAATTTTCAAGTCAAGACAGCAGCAACAGCTTGTTCCCTCCTGTGATGCAGATTGTGAGTCAGGGCCTTTGGGACCTCCGTGCTGACTGCATGAAATTCCCCGTGCCCCCAGGGGATTGCCCCAGGGGCATTCCTGGAATGGCTGGCAATGTTTGGAGCTCTGTACAGCACCCTGGGTTTCTGCTGTTGCTACTTTCCAGGCTAAGGGCAGAGCTGCACACCCTCCTCTAGCCCCTCGAATCATTAAGGTTGGAAAAGATGATGGAATACAGCTCAGAGATTAGCAGAGCTTTTTAATAGGCTTTCTGTAATAAACAGTCCCAGAGCACTATGAAATAAGTCACTCTTAGACCCTTTTATATGTATTAGATTTTAATTCCCTAAAGAGAACAGATTATATGGGAGTAAACCACAGGGCTGAGCTAGGACAAGACTCAAGAACTTACAGTTCTGGGATCACTCCAGTGGCCCAATCTCTGCAGAAAATCTCCATTCCTCACTGGCTGTGTGTGTCCCCCAGACCTGTGGGAGCCTCCTGGGCCCAGAGGCAAGGAACACAACAGAAATCCTGGAAAAACAGCCTTTTCCTCTGTCCCTGGGCATCGAGAGCAGGCAGTGTCTCAAGGTGTTCAGTCTGTAAGAATGAGGATTAGAAGGTCAATCCTTCTCACTGGGAAGGCTGTAGATACAGAAGAAATATCCATGTGCAAGTAGGGACCCCTTCTCCTGGGAACTGTTCCCACTGTAATCCACAGCAGAGACTCATTGGCCTGGGCAAAATGAATTAATCCCTGTCCAGCTGTCCCAGACCCCCTGTGACTCATCATGGAATCAGTTCCATACCTCATTTTCCATGCTGACCCAAACAGCCTGATTAGCTCAAAAAGACCTCAGCCATCACATGTAACAGAAGAATTCCTTCTAATTAAACTTGAGCAACAGTTCTGATAACCTGTTTTTCTTTAGTGTTTTTCACAGTTCGACAGATCATGTTATTATCTTCTAGGCCAGGTTTCCTGGGAAACAAAGCATCTCCTTAATTTTCTAATCTTTCCAGGGAAATGATGCCAAATTAAAACATTTCATGAGCATTTATTACATTTGGTCAGAGATGGTTCATGGATAAATCAGCGTCAACTGCCCAGAATGTGCTACTGATTAATGGGGAGCAGAAACAACTAAGCTTGCTTTTTCAAAGTCTACTTCATGTCCAGAGGCAACATTCACCAGGGACAAAAGTTCCTCTCTGGCAGTTCTGTCTTTTGGTTAAGGAAACTACTGCTGAGAATGGGATGTTACTACAGCAAAAATGTATGGAAGCGGCTCTTCCCATGGACACGAACTCCACCTCTTACCACATCTCAGAATCCCAGAATGGTTTGGGTGGGAAAGGACCTTAATGCCCCTCTCATTCCACCCCTGCCATGGCAGGGACACATTTCCACCGTCCCAGGCTGCTCCCAGCCCCATCCAGCCTGGCCTTGGGCACTGCCAGGGATCCAGGGGCAGCCACAGCTGCTCTGGGCACCCTGTGCCAGGGCTGCCCATCCTCACAGGGAACAATTCCTTCCCAAAATCTTTCTTGTCCAGCCCTTCAGCTTCTGGAAGGCCACAATAACATCACCCCAAAGCTTCTCTTCCCCAAGCTGGACAATCCCAATTTCCCAGCTTTTCCTTACAACAGAGCTGCTCCATCCCTCTGAGCTGATCATCCTTGGTGCCTCCTCTGGATTGGCTCCAGCTGTTCCAGGTCCCTCCTGTGCTGGGCCCCAGGGCTGGAGGCAGCTCTGCAGGTGGGGTCTCACCTGAGCAGGGCAGAGGTGCTGAAGTCTGATATGGAAGCTTCTTTCCCTTGCCAAGGGAAGATGTTCCTTTGAACACCCACAGCTTAGAGGCTGTGCAGGCTGTGCCTGTTACAAGAGCCTGCAAACCAGGTCACCTCTGTTCCTGCCCACCAAAATCACACAAATTGATGATCATCTGGGCAGTGTCAGGCACCACTCACCTGCACCTTGCAGAGGGACTCAGCAGGAAGAGTTGCTGAACCCAAAAGGGAGGGTACAACTCACATCTACCTGAGCAGAGAGAAACCTGGCCCAAGAGCAGAAGGAATCAGCAAAGAGATAATATAATTGGTAATTGCATGAACCCCTCTCATTTGTTTAGTGGAGACCTGGGAGGGGACTCAAAATGCCAAGCTGGGACTGGGAAAGGCTTGTTGGAACACAACAGAAAAGAAAACTTGGTGTTCTATCTTCTTTCCCACTTTGGTCTTTAAGGGGTGATGCTAGAAGTAATATCCAGATCGTGCTGCTGTAGAAATGACAGGATTCTGGGATTTTACACCCTTGCAATGCAGTTTCTGAAAAGCAGCTTTCAGAGGCAGGCCAGGATTTGAAGCACAGCATATTCTGAACACTCCTGAAAAAAGAAAACAAGGCCAGTGCATTTGCCAGGGCATCCAACAAGTTCTCAACAGCCCTGTATGAGCTTTGCAGACTGACCCAGCATGCCAGTGCCTGATGCAAAGCATGTAAATATATCGAAAAAAAATTGAAAAGCATGGAAGGAAACAAAGGAGCAGACGATTTGCCCAGACACTTGGAGAAGTACAGTCCCTTCTGACCTCCTTTGTATTCCAGGGAGCAATTCCTGATCTGCATTCAGAGACAGACACAGAGTTGCCAGGCCCAGAATTCCGGCAATTACTCAGTGGAAATGGAAACAGCAACACAGATGCCAAAGGTATGATGCAAGTTTCATTGTGCCTGGAAGAATGGGAGTCCAGTATGGGTTTGGGGCTGTTTGCTTGGAATTTAAAATCAGTTGTAGTTCCACGTAAATGAAATATTTAAGTCAGGGAATATGTTTATTTTTTTTAAGGAAGTTCCTCCTCACTCCCTGGCTGATGTTTCTCTGAAGGGCTAGTTTGGACCCTGAACAGGGAATTTGAGCTTATCAGGCATAGATGCAGCTGAGAAACTGGAAGCAAATAGGACAAGGGGGAATGGCTTTAAACTGCTAGAGGGCAGATTTAGATGGGATACTGGGGATAAATCCTTCCCTGTGAGGGTGTGGGCCCTGGCACAGGGTGTCCAGAGCAGCTGTGGCTGCCCCTGGATCCCTGGAAATGTCCAGAGCCAGGCTGGACGGGCCTTGGAGCAGCCTGGGACAGTGGGAGGTGTCCCTGCCATGGCAGGAGGTGGTACTGAATTAGCTTTAAGGCCCCTTCCAACCCAAACCATTCTATAATTTTATTCTTTAATTCGATGAAATCTGAACAATCCTCTGCAGATCTAAGAAAGACTTACAGGAGTTTTGCTGTTCATAAAGAATAAAACTGGAATTGTAAGCCACTTTGGAAACAGTCAAACTCCGGAAAGAAAAAAGAATATTGTGCTCCCCTGATATTTTAAAGGTTAATGGGTTACCAGAGAACCATTTGGAAGACTGAAAAACAGAGGAAGGGTAGGTCGGATCTGGAAGGAAAATGATAACATTCACCCCTCCCTCAGCCAGATAAATTTTTAAATATTTTAATTCTCAAGTCAGCATAATATTTATGGGAATAATAACTCAGGCTTTCTTCTAGTAATTGAAAGTAAACAGCACTTGCTCTAGTAAGGACGGTTTCTTATCCATCTGTCACTACAAGTACAAGTAATTCCATGTGTTCAGCTGTATCTGAGCACCTAGTGCTGCAGTTGGATAACACTTGGCTGAAAAGTTTCTTGCAAGGCCTGCAATCAGAAAATAACCAAAACCAAACAGTCTTTGTCCCAGGATTTGCATAATTTAAATCTAACTGCAAAGAAATTGCCAGACTTGAAGCCTGTTACAGACACATGCTTGGTTCATCTAAGAACCTCAGGGGAAAAGGACACTTTGATAAGAGAAGGGTCTCTAATATAAAAAGCAATAAAACCCATGGATTTTGAAGCTGGACATGTTCAAGAGGGAAATGTCACTCTGTTACTGTGACACAGATAGAAACACACAGCAACACACACAACAGGGGTTCAGGGAGAGAAGAAGAGAAGAACTCTCCAGTTTATTGTTGACCTCGTATCTCTCAGTTTCTGGACAGTGCCCAGAGATTGGACAGAGAAGTTGCCACCTCTCCATCTCCACTGCTCACTTGAGAAGTCCATCAGGTGATATCTTTTCACCCAGGAATGTAAACATGATCCTTGTTTATCTTACAATTCATGAGAACTGACTCCATTATACCAAAACAAATCCGAAGGCTGATTTTCAGGGACAACATCACTCTTCCCAGCAAGCAGGACTAACTATAGCAGCTCGTGGAATAATAATACAGCGAATTGTCACCCAGCAAAGGCCTCCTTCACAACCTGATGATAGCACTGACACAAATCCAGCGCCTCTCTTCTTCCTTCACAATCTGATAATGGTGCTGACACAAATCCAGCTCCTCTCCCGTTCCCTCACAATCCCATACTGGCACTGACACACTCCCAGCTCCTCTCCCGTTCCCTCACAATCCCATACTGGCACTGACACACTCCCAGCTCCTCTCCCATTCCTCACAATCCCATACTGGCACTGACACACTCCCAGCTCCTCTCCCGTTCCCTCACAATCCCATACTGGCACTGACACACTCCCAGCTCCTCTCCCATTCCTCACAATCCCATACTGGCACTGACACACTCCCAGCTCCTCTCCCGTTCCTCACAATCCCATACTGGCACTGACACACTCCCAGCTCCTCTCCCGTTCCTCACAATCCCACACTGGCACTGACACACTCCCAGCTCCTCTCCCGTTCCCTCACAATCCCATACTGGCACTGACACACTACCTCTCCACATCCTTGGCCCCCCTCCTCTCCCGTTCCTCACAATCCCATACTGGCACTGACACACTCCCAGCTCCTCTCCCGTTCCTCACAAGTCCCATACTGGCACTGACACACTCCCAGCTCCTCTCCCGTTCCTCACAATCCCATACTGGCACTGACACACTCCCAGCTCCTCTCCCGTTCCTCACAATCCCACACTGGCACTGACACACTCCCAGCTCCTCTCCCGTTCCTCACAATCCCACACTGGCACTGACACACTCCCAGCTCCTCTCCCGTTCCTCACAATCCCACTGGCACTGACACACTCCCAGCTCCTCTCCCGTTCCTCACAATCCCATACTGGCACTGACACACTCCCAGCTCCTCTCCCGTTCCTCACAGTCCCATACTGGCACTGACACACTCCCAGTCCTCCTCTCAACCCGTCTTCCCTCACAATCCCATACTGGCACTGACACACTCCCAGCTCCTCTCCCGTTCCCTCACAATCCCAACTGGCACTGACACACTCCCAGCTCCTCTCCCATTCCTCACAATCCCATACTGGCACTGACACACTCCCAGCTCCTCTCCCGTTCCTCACCATCCCACACTGGCACTGACACACTCCCAGCTCCTCTCCCGTTCCTCACAATCCCATACTGGCACTGACACACTCCCAGCTCCCTGACCTCTCCTTCCCGTTCCTCACAATCCCACACTGGCACTGACACACTCCCAGCTCCTCTCCCGTTCCTCACAATCCCATACTGGCACTGACACACTCCCAGCTCCTCTCCCGTTCCTCACAATCCCACACTGGCACTGACACACTCCCAGCTCCTCTCCCGTTCCTCACAATCCCACACTGGCACTGACACACTCCCAGCTCCTCTCCCGTTCCTCACAATCCCATACTGGCACTGACACACTCCCAGCTCCTCTCCCGTATCCTCACAATCCCAACTGGCACTGACACACTCCCAGCTCCTCTCCCGTTCCTCACAATCCCACACTGGCACTGACACACTCCCAGCTCCTCTCCCGTTCCTCACAATCCCATACTGGCACTGACACACTCCCAGCTCCTCTCCCGTTCCTCACAATCCCATACTGGCACTGACACACTCCCAGCTCCTCTCCCGTTCCTCACAATCCCACACTGGCACTGACACACTCCCAGCTCCTCTCCCGTTCCTCACAGTCCCATACTGGCACTGACACACTCCCAGCTCCTCGTCCTCCATCCGTTCCTCACGCTAATTCCCAATACTGGCACTGACACACTCCCAGCTCCTCTCCCGTTCCTCACAATCCCACACTGGCACTGACACACTCCCAGCTCCTCTCCCGTTCCTCACATCCCATACTGGCACTGACACACTCCCAGCTCCTCTCCCGTTCCTCACATCCCATACTGGCACTGACACACTCCCAGCTCCTCTCCCGTTCCTCACAATCCCATACTGGCACTGACACACTCCCAGCTCCTCTCCGTTCCTCATCCCATGCATGACACACCAGCCCCTCCGTTCCGCTCAGTCCCACACTGGCACTGACACACTCCCAGCTCCTCTCCCGTCCCTCACAATCCCATACTGGCACTGACACACTCCCAGCTCCTCTCCCGTTCCTCACAGTCCCATACTGGCACTGACACACTCCCAGCTCCTCTCCCGTTCCTCACAATCCCATACTGGCACTGACACACTCCCAGCTCCTCTCCCGTTCCGCTCAGTCCCACACTGGCACTGACACACTCCCAGCTCCTCTCCCGTTCCTCACAGTCCCATACTGGCACTGACACACTCCCAGCTCCTCTCCCGTTCCTCACATCCCATACTGGCACTGACACACTCCCAGCTCCTCTCCCGTTCCGCTCAGTCCCACACTGGCACTGACACACTCCCAGCTCCTCTCCCGTTCCTCACAGTCCCATACTGGCACTGACACACTCCCAGCTCCTCTCCCGTTCCGTCAAGTCCCACACTGGCACTGACACACTCCCAGCTCCTCTCCCGTTCCGTCACAATCCCACACTGGCACTGACGCACTCCCAGCTCCTCTCCCGTTCCGCTCAGTCCCACACTGGCACGACACACTCCCAGCTCCTCTCCGTTCCCTAGCGTCCCATACTGCACTGACACACTCCCAGCTCCCTCCCGTTCCACAGTCCCATACTGGCACTGACACACTCCCAGCTCCTCTCACCGTTCCTCACAGTCCCAACTGGCACTGACACACTCCCAGCTCCTCCCCGTTCCGCTCAGTCCCAGGCCGGCTCGGCCTTTGCGGCGCTGCCCCTCCTCCCGCCCGTCGCCAGGTGGCGCTGCTGCCCGCGGCACGGCAGCGCCCGGAGAGCCGAGCGGCCCCGCGGGATTCGCCTGGAGCTGCGGAATATCCCGGGAGCCTGCCCTGCACACAGCCCCGAGCCCGCGCTGGGCAGCGCTGGGAGCGCTATGCGAACGCTCCTGGAGCTCTGGCAGCCTCGGGGCCCTGCCCAGTCTCTGCACCAGCACCCTCTGGGGAGGAGGCTTTGCCTGAGCTCCCGGCTGGCCCTGTCCCGACACAGCTCCAGCCTTTCCCTGGGTCCTGGCCCTGTCCCCACACAGCTCCAGCCTTTCCCTGGGTCCTGTCCCTGTCCCCACACAGCTCCAGCATTTCCCTGGGTCCTGTCCCGACAGAGCTCCAGCCTTTCCCTGGGTCTTGTCCCTGTCCCCACACAGCTCCAGCCTTTCCCTGGGTCCTGGCCCTGTCCCGACACAGCTCCAGCCTTTCCCTGGGTCCTGGCCCTGTCCCCACACAGCTCCAGCCCTGCCCTGGGTCCTGTCCCTGTCCTCACACAGCTCCAGCCCTTCCCTATCCCAGAGATCGGAGCTGTCCCTCCGCAGCCTCTCGGGAGGAACTGCAGCCCCCTCTGAGCTCTGAGCTCAGGCTCATTCGTGTCGAACAAACCGAGCGCCTTCACCATCCTCGCGTGCCTCCTTTGGGCCCTCTCCAACACCTTCATCTCCTTCCCAGATTGTGACACCCAAAGTGACCCCAGAGCTGGGGGAGAGGCTGCCCCGGCCCCGAGCAGAGCGGGACAGTCCCTCGGTCACCCTGAGCTGCCGTTCCTGGTGCCCGGGACAGGGATGTCCCTCCTGGCTCCGGGGCACACTGACTCACATCCAGCCAGTGCCTTTCAGGGCTCTGCTCTCCAGTCTCATTCCCTGACCTGTGCGGACACCGGGGTTAGCACGCCCTGCAGCCCTTCAGGTGCCGAACGCAGCCCCAGCCCTTGTTAAACCGCGCACGGTCAGTGATTGCCCCGCACTCACGTTCATCAAGATCTCTCTCCCTCCGAGGGTGACAGCGGCTCTTCCCAGTTTCATGTTGTCAGCAAAATTTCTCAGTATCCCTTCGAGCCCTGATCCGAGTCGTTTATGAAGACGCTGCAGAGCACTAAAACCGAGCCCTGCTGGTGACTTTTTACCGGCCTCATGTAACCCCTGTGCCCCCCAGCCCTGCCTGAACCCCCGTGTTGTCCCTGAAAATCAGCCTTCTGATTTGTTTTAGTATAATAGAATCAGTTCTCATTAATTGTAAGATAAACAAGAACCATGTTTGCATGCCTCTGTGAAAAGATATCACCTGATGGACTTCTCAAGTGAGCAGTGGAGATGGAGAGGTGGGAACTTCTCTGTCCAACCTCTGATCACTGTCCAGAAACTGAGAGATACGAGGTCAACAATAAACTGGAGAGTTCTTTTCTCCTTCTCTGCCTGAACACCTGCTGTGTGTGTTACTGTGTGTTTCTATCTGTGTCACAGTAACAGCCCCAGGCACTAAACCTGTGTGACCCCCGGGGGAAGCTCTGAGAGGCCTCCTAGAGATGCCAAGAACCGCTGCTAAAAAGATTAATTCATTGCAAGAACTATGTGGGAAGGAGACCTACTTATGAAGGCTGAATGCTCCGTTCCTACACTTTTAGAAAAAATCAGCATAAAAGTTTCTAGAGAAATAGAGAAGCCTAATAAAAGACTTTTTAAAAAGCTATTTCTGTTGCCATCACAATCCAAGGCAAAACCGCTCCCCGGTTTTCCCTCTGCTTCAAATGTGTCAGAGGATAATGAAGACTTTTGCTACTGTTTGATGCATCTCATTGTAATGAAGTTATTTTGATTATTCTAATGCATTCGTGCTTTTGTTATTTTAGAAGGAATACATTGGATCTGGTAAGTCGACACCATCTAGCAGAGCATCACAGAAGGAAAAGGGAAATTGTGGAGTTTTACTCTGAGTTATAAGAGTAGATTCAATGTTTCTTTAAAACAACTCAACCAATGAAGTGTATTTCATTGCTAATGGAATAAGATATTCTTTAGTAAACTCTGTCATTGCAATTCAAATAAACTGTTTGAGATTATTTTTCAAAAATGTGGATGGGTTTTAATGCAACTGAAAATGAAGGGCAAAGTGAGTGAAAAAGAAAACCACCTCCAACATCCTTCGGTATTATTGTGTCACTAGATGAGTGTAATTTGAAATAATAACACCAAACATCTTTTCCCATGCATTTTTGCATGGTATCCATACACACCTCAGGGAAAAAATATTCAAAACCTGAAAATAATCAGAATAGGTAGAACTCTACAGTTACGACTGGAGCACAAACTAAAATAAGAAATAAGTGCTTTATTCATTAAATAAGGAGAGCAAATGTTTACTATAGAAATCCCACTTTTCCAGAGACACAGCCTTACCTCGTGCTCCCCTGTCAAAGCCCCACAGGCAATTTTGGACACAGAATTCCTGGAGACCTCGAAGGAGCAGCTGAAATAAAAAATCATAAGATTACTGTAAGATTTTGACAGCAGAGTCAGCATTTGGGGTCAAATTAGAGAACAAATTAATGATTGGAAAACGAACTTGAGGGGCTCTTAGTGAACCAAGACTAATTTAACGACATCACTTTCTTGATCCTGCCTGTGATTTTATGGGCAGCATCTGCAAGACCTGCGAGATCTTTCCGAGACAGGCGGGACGCCGAGAGGGATTGCGCCGAGCGCCCGGGGCCAGCGCGGTGCCCGGCCCCGCCCGTGCCCCGCCCGGGCCGCTGCGGCCGCGGGAGCCCCGGGCACAGAGTCCGCCCCGGGGCGGGCCCAGGTCGGCGGAGCCGCCCGGCCCCGCACCTGCCCCGGGCCGCCCCGCCGGACTCGGGCCGAGCCGCCTCGGGAGCTGCTGCCGGAGCCGGCGCCCGCCATGGGCGTGGGCTATGGGGGGATGCGCTGCGTCAAGATCCTGCTCTTCATCTTCAACCTGAGCTTCTGGGTGAGCGCCGCGGGGGCGGGCAGGGGCACCTGCTGCGGCTGCGGGGGGCGGGGGGCCGGGGGTAGGGGGTGCCGGGGTGCCGGGGTGGGGTGGTGCCGGGCTGCCGGGGGTAGGGTGCCGGGGGTGGGGGTGCCGGGGGTGGGGGGTCGGGGGTGCCGGGGGTGCCAGGGGTGGGGGTGCCGGGGGTCGGGCGGGTGGCACGGGCGCGGCTATCTCCGGGCAGCCCTACGGGATGGGCTGCCCGAGCTGAGGCTGCGGGAGCGCCCGGCCAGCGCTCCCGGCTCTGCTCGCTCCGCGGGAGATACAGCTCTGCCGGGGAAAGCACCGGCTCGGTGTGAGATGACATTGCTGTGCAGAGACAGCATCTGTCTACACTGATCATTTAAAGTAGCGATCATTTCCCCGGCAACCACGCGGCTGCAGGAGGAGGCTGGGAGAGGTTCCCCCAGTGCAGTGCGGTGAGCTGAGCATTTCACAGCATCACGGGGCTTTTTACTAATGTCATTTCAAATAGGGAGCCAACAGCTGCTACGAGTTCATCCTAAGGCAAAGTCCTCGCATCACCCCCGAAAGATTTAGGGAATGCTGTGTCCATTCTCCCTCACTGCACCTTTTCAATAGTCTCACAGTTCCACGCAGCTGAATTCACCCTTTCTCTTCTCTCACTTTCCCTCATGCTCTGTTCTTCCTTCAGCTTTCCAGAAAACAATCAGCAATGTTATCCTTCTTAAACGTCTTTTTCTCTCCTTCTGATTCACTGGGGTCTTTTTAAAAGAAGTCACAAAGTCATCCTGTTCAGCCTCTCTGGACCAAGCAGTTTTGGGCTTTTGTCTCCTTTATGCTTGAAGCACAGTTAAACCAAAGGCTGTTCCCTCGTGGTGACAGCGCTGCGCGCTCCGGGGACACAGTGCTGCTGTGCTCGGGCTGGAGGGGCAGAGTGATGCTGCCCAGCTGCAGCTGCAAGGCAGCAGAAGGACAAAGCTTTGTGTTATTTGTTTCTCAAAAGTGTGTTTTGTTATCTGCCTTTTCTCTGAGATGGAAGGAACCTTCTCCTCAGCTGGCTGGGACATTCATGCCGAACTGCCAGGGGCACTCCACAGCCTGGAGAGGCCCTGGCAGCCCAAGGCTGCCAGCAGGGAGGTCCCCATGCTGTGACAGGGTGGCAGGGGACCCTCACCCTCTGCTAGGACACATCTGTGAGGAAAGCTGTGATCCCGAGCTCTCCAGCTGTACAACTGCCTGCTCCCTTGGCTTTGGAGCTGTGCCAGTGGATCAGGTGCCAGGGAATGCAGGACAGGCCAGGGGAGCACCGTGCCAGGCTGGCACCCACATGGGAAGCAGCAGGTGTTTGTGAGCCTTGTCCAGATTGTGCAGGTGCCACAGACTGAGGCTCTGGGCCTGGACAGCAGCAGGACACTGTGCCTGCTCCTGTGGGTGCTGGAGCTGCCTGCAGGACACACAGCTCTGCTCCTGTGGGTGCTGGAACTGCCTGCAGGACACTGTGCCTGCTCCTGTGGGTGCTGGAGCTGCCTGCAGGACACACAGCTCTGCTCCTGTGGGTGCTGGAGCTGCCTGCAGGACACTGTGCCTGCTCCTGTGGGTGCTGGAGCTGCCTGCAGGACACTGTGCCTGCTCCTGTGGGTGCTGGAGCTGCCTGCAGGACACACAGCTCTGCTCCTGTGGGTGCTGGAGCTGCCTGCAGGACACTGTGCCTGCTCCTGTGGGTGCTGGAGCTGCCTGCAGGACACACAGCTCTGCTCCTGTGGGTGCTGGAGCTGCCTGTAGGACACACAGCTCTGCTCCTGTGGGTGCTGGAGCTGCCTGCAGGACACACAGCTCTGCTCCTGTGGGTGCTGGAGCTGCCTGCAGGACACACAGCTCTGCTCCTGTGGGTGCTGGAGCTGCCTGCAGGACACACAGCTCTGCTCCTGTGGGTGCTGGAGCTGCCTGCAGGACACACAGCTCTGCTCCTGTGGGTGCTGGAGCTGCCTGCAGGACACACAGCTCTGCTCCTGTGGGTGCTGGAGCTGCCTGCAGGACACACAGCTCTGCTCCTGTGGGTGCTGGAGCTGCCTGCAGGACACACAGCTCTGCTCCTGTGGGTGCTGGAGCTGCCTGCAGGACACTGTGCTCTGCTCCTGTGGGTGCTGGAGCTGCCTGCAGGACACTGTGCTCTGCTCCTGTGGGTGCTGGAGCTGCCTGCAGGACACTGTGCTCTGCTCCTGTGGGTGCTGGAGCTGCCTGCAGGACACACAGCTCTGCTCCTGTGGGTGCTGGAGCTTTCTTGACAGGGCACACAGCTCTGCTCCTGTGGGTGCTGGAGCTCTCTGACAGGACACACAGCTCTGCCTGGCAGGCTGATGATCTGTCTGGCATGTGGTGAGGCTCAGGCCTCTGACTCTAGATCTTTCCCCTCAAACAACATGCTGTGACCCTCCTTTGTGACCTAATCTTGTTCACATTAAGGGGAATTTTTCCTTGCACTTGACAGCATCTATTACTGGTTTGTAATTTCTGTGATCCAAGATATCTACCCAGCAACAATCCTTGTACCTCCTGGTTTTGGTGGGGGTCCCCTGCCCCACTCCATTTCTCATGACAGTTCAGGCCAGTTTTGATGATTAAATGACTGACAAGGTTTGAGAGTCACTAGTAAGTTCAGAAGCACCACTGCACTGAAGAGCTGAAAGAAAGAAGTACATTGCACTGCAATAGGAATTTGTTATCATACCCTGGCAAGTGCTGCATGAATTTCATGACAGTGCAGTCTGAGCTGTGGGATTTCAAGAAAACACAAGGTGTCCTGACAGCCGTGATGCTCTCCAGCTGTTTGTCACTGCAGCCCTGACTGCTCTGTTTGTGTTGCAGCTGGCAGGACTGGCTGTCGTTGCCTTTGGGCTGTGGCTGAGGTTTGGCGGGCCCATGGCTGAGTTTGCTACAGACAAAAAGTCCCCGGAACTTTTCTTCATGGGTAAGTTACAGTGCTGGGTGGGCAGAGCCTGTAACATCCTGGGGCAGGTGACACACCTTATGCATTGTCTTACAGAAAGGTCAGCAATTCCTGGGCTGACCTACACCAAACTGGACATTCTGGTGCTGTGTGCCATGTGTGTGATGGCTTTTGACCTTTCTCTGCTTGGCATCCACTTCCTTAGACTTAACTAATCTCTTCTCCTGGATTTGATCCAGTCCCCACATATCCTAAGTGAATTGTGCTAATACTCTCAGAATAGAAGGTGAGACAGGTCAGAGACTTATGGGGCTCACCAGTATATCCCTCCAGAGTTTTCTGTGCAGCTGCCAGCCAACAGAACAAGTGTCCTTTCAGAACGTTCCCAGAACCAGGACAGCAGCAAAATTCTGCTCAGCAGTTCTCCCTGCGGGGGCCTCAGGGGGACTGAAGTGTCAGAGCAGATCCTTCCCCAGCTGAAAAGTGAAACTACCTGGTGTTCAGTCACCTCAGGAGCTATTTATCCAACCCAGGTAGGAATCAGCTAATTCCTGTGCCCACAGAACTGGGATTAGTCATGGCTAATTTTAGCATTTACGATAACTTTTTTCTCCCTGGGATTTCCAGGGTGTTTTGGGAAAACCTGTGTTTCATATCTTAAATAGCAGCTGACTGGGACTGCCAGCAATTGCAGCTGTCACTGGCAACTGTAACATACCTTTACACCAGAAAAGTTGGATCTTTTTCTGTTTAATACATCACCCCTGAGGATGAACCCAATAAAATCCCATTGGTACAAACACATTTGCCATCTACAAATGCCAAGTGTGAGTGAACACCTGGTCCTGCCCTGGCCATCAAGCCACTCTGACAGGGTGGAAGGACTGGGAGTTGAGCAGAGGTGGCCTGCAGCAGTTACCCATCACTCCAAGAAATACCTTAAATACCCCAGACCTCTCAGTGGAGACACTGACTCAGATCCACCACAGCCCCAGGCCCAGGGTTTTTTCTTTAACATCTGCAGCCAGGCTAGAGGCACAGAACTGGCTGAGCACCCATGGGAATAGATGAAGAGAATGTTATGTCCAGCAATGTTTCCGTGGGATTTTGTGAGGCTGAATAAAAGCATTCAGATGAAAACATTGTCTGGGAGCTGAGGGTTATTGTAAAGCACCCTGCAGCACCTCCACTGACGCAGAGAGCCAGGAAGTATGATTTACTCTTTCTCTAACATCTGAGCTGCTATGAGAGCAGCATATTAGATCACCAACTTCATTTCCAGTTCCAGTTTATACCTGCTGAATTCCCTGAGCTGTAGATTGGAATGCTTCCCTGACTGATCCACTTATGTTTGTCCCAGGAGAGCAAACAAGACAGAAGGATGTTCTGGCCTTCAAATTCAAGTGCTGCTGGTTTGTTGGAAGGCAGAAAATGCTACATCCTGTGCTGTGAATAAGCACCACAGCTCCAGTACAGCCTGGAACACCCGGTGTAAACAAGATATTCTTTGGTGCTTGAGTGTTTAAATCTCCAAAAGATGTAGTCTGCTTCTGCCCTGAATAGTAATTACAAAAGTTGTTCAAAGTTGTTAATTTTGGGAAGTCCTGGGGAACGTTCTTGTAAAAGTTTCATCAGATGCCATGACATTCAGCTCTTGGGCGGCCACTCGTATTTCTAGAGCTGCCTGTTGAAATATGTAACTGTCAGAGGAAGTGCTGAGCAACAGTGCGCTGGGATGTTCAGAACTCTTCAACTTTCACTTCAGACTGAATTCTAAAGCAAAGGTTTTGCCTTTTGTGTAATAGGCACCGAACAGAGCATTCCTGTGAAAGAAAACCAAAGAGTTTTCTGCTGCCCTCCCTTCCTCCCCACAAATCCTGCTAAATGCTGTTGTGAGTCCTGAGCATCCATGGCACAGCCATGCTGAGGCTGGCAGCAGCCTGGGACCAAGGCCGTGCTAAAAGGACAGGGAGAAATTCAGTTACAGTGGGTTTGCAGCAGACAAAGCTGTGTTTGAAGGTCATGCTGAAGAGCTTTCCCTCTCTAGGAGATTGCAGCTCGGAGTCCCCCTTGGCAGTTTGTATTGGGCCTTTCTCAGAGTCTCTGGGACTGTTGTTTATTTGGCTCTGTGTGTTTGCTCTCTAACATGCTTTCTGGGTGGCAGCCAGGGTTTTGCACAGAAATTCTTAATATGGAACACTGTGCAGCACACCAGGAGCAGCTGCCCCAAGGGCTGAAAGAGAAAGCAGATCAGCAGTACAACTGAAAATATCAGCATACAGCTATACATTCAAAAATATTTTCTTTATCTCTGTTCCCCTGATGGCTTTGGTGGCTCCTGGTGATAACCCAGGGCCCTGTGATCACATCAATTT
This sequence comes from Sitta carolinensis, assembly GCA_032173965.1. Lineage (NCBI taxonomy): Eukaryota > Metazoa > Chordata > Aves > Passeriformes > Sittidae > Sitta > Sitta carolinensis. The sequence continues at coordinate 2,581,005 of CM063306.1, forward strand.
TGTGTCAGTGTTTGGAACAACAGTGCAGGTGCATTTGGAGTTTGCTGTGTAGGGTGAACCACTCCAGAATCACCATCTTCTGAAAAATAGTTAATTTGCTTTCTCCTAAAGGGCAGCACATTCTGCTCTTTCTGTACCTGGATTGAGCTGCCAGCCGAGTCTAACCAGCTTCTCTCTTCTGCTTCCTTGTGATTGTTTTTTTCCTGGATCTGAAATGTTGGGTTAGTGTAAAGTAATTGATAATTCTATCCTTGCATTTTCCATTAGGCCAGAGTGAGTCTCCTTAAATAGCCCTGTTCTTTACCAGCAGTCCAGCTGTCTTTTCTGCCCCTGGAATAGTTCGGGCCATGACTTGGCAACCAGGCCTGTTCATCTTTTCCAGCCACTGAGATGTTTTTGTTGGTTGGAGAACAGCTTACAGGCAGCAGTGCTGTGGGCAAGCACATATGTGTTCCCAGCTTTCTGTTGCTTGTGGTTTTGTGTTTGGTGATCCATATTCCCCACTGCAGTTTGCAGTGAAAAACCTATAACAGAAAAGGTTGGAATTGTCACTCTTTGACCCACACTTTGACCATTTTACCAGACAGATCTAACACTGGAGCAGGCTCCTAAAATTGGACATCCTCTCCCTGCAGCTCCCCAGCTTTTGGAGTTCCCTCTACAGTGGGATATATTTTTATGTTACTCCATCTCACAGTACAGTTTTTGTGCCTGTGCTTCAAGTGCTGAAGCAAAACTGTGGCTTCCCTGTTCAGCTGTAGTTCAGCTCTAGGAGAGTTCATAGATCCCTCTCTTTGCTTGAGAGAGAAAAAATGAAAAAAAAAAAAAAAGAAAGAAAAAAGGATAATTTCAGCAAAGGTCCATAGCTGGCAGATACCTTTTTATCTGAGTTGTCTGTGACACTGCTCTGATTAAATGGAGAAAAGATCTGTAGAATTAAAGGAATTCCCTTGGATTGCTCATCCTCATGGAGACTCCTGTATGAAGACTGGGAAGTTTTCTATTGGGCAGGAAGGTCTGCAACAGTCAGAAGGAAATAAGTTGTTTGTGGGAACCCAGGGTGTCAGCACTGCTGGCCTACAATTAATTGGTCCTTAATTAATTCCTTGTAGTAGTATCATTCTTAATTTTAGGAAGAACTAAAGCACAGTAGTACAGACCAAGTGCTGCTGAGTGCAAGTAGAGCACTTGTGAAGCAAAACCTGACATGGGGACTTTAAAGATCAGTTCCAGACCCCCATTCCTCCATCTCTGCTTTTGGTGGACAAAGGGCAGCAAGCAGGACAAACTCTGGATTCCTCAGAAATGAAGTGCAGAGGGGCCCATCCCTGCCAGCATCAATAAAAGTGAAGTGTATGTACTCAACAAACCCCCTCAGGAATGGTAACAAAACCTGATGAATGCAAACAAATCAGTCTTTCAGCCCTGAAAAGTTGCTTCTCCTGCACAGCCAGATCTCACAACCCTCCTGCTCTGTTCTTTTCTCTTTGTTTCAGTCCCATGATCCAATCTGTGGTCCAGGCATCCATCAGGGCCAAAACAGCTCTGGACAAAAGTTTTAGGGTGATTGTGGTTTTTTCTTGGGGTCAGTGAGAGCAGGAGTGATGCTGCTGGCTTTGAAAGGTACAGTTAGATGGAGCGTGCCTTAGGATATGAAGTCATGTCTGGAGCTGAAGGATATTAGTAGTTTTTCTCCATAGCAGTGGATGCCCATACAAACAGGAGTTGGCTGGAGTTCCATCCATGTGAACTGCAGTTCTCTGCTCCTGTGCCTCACTTTGTTCAAGTTCTAGTCATGTATTTTGGAGTCAAGCACTATGCCCTTAGTCAAGAGGATTTTCTCTCCCAAATCCACCACCTCCCAAACTCTACCAGCCTTTTAAATGAGAGCTGTTGGCAAAGCAGCCCCTGTGTAGTGATGTAAAACCACAAGAAGAGCATTAAATGATCCTGCCATTATGTATTGGAGAGGCTTTTAGTCTGTACTTAAGACTTGAGCAATGAATTTGTCTTTCTTCCTATCATCTTTTGTGCAGCTCTCTTTTTCTGTCACTCAGGAAGAGTGGTTTACAAAAGGCTGATAGTGGCCCTGAGTGGAAAACGAAAGCTGCTATACTGGAAATTTGCTTTAAAAATATGACACCACCACTACCACCCCTTGAGAAAACCTTACTCAGAATGAAAGTTGTTCTAAAGTCCTCAGTCTCTGTTCTGGATCACAAAACCTTGCAGCAGTTCTTAAGAGTTAGTATTCCCCCTGACAGAATAAAGGCAAGAATAAAGGCAATTCTGACCAAACGAGCTAATTAAGCCTAATGGAACAATCTGTCCATCTGCCTCTGAGTGATTGCTGTATATTTGCAAGACACTGAGGTTCAGGAGGCTTTTTTTCTTTGATCACTTAAGCATGATAATGCACTTTATGCTTTTTGCCCATTAAATTGTCCTCCTGGGTGACTTCTCCTACCCTGCCCTCCCTGCTGTAGCTGTGTAAAAGCCAGCCAGTCCCACCCCACAGCAGCAGCTGAACCCACAGTTACCCCGTTTCCTTCTCCTCCCTCGAGGCAGCTGGAAGCCAACCCGGTTCCTGCTCCCTGCTGGCACTGCTGTGCCTGCTGAGCCCTGAGGGTGCCCTGAGCCCCCTCGGGCAGCACCCAGGCTCCAGCAGTCCCTGTTCTGCTCAGGCTGCCCAGCCCAGAGCTCACCTCAGCAATGCTTGGTGCTCTCTGGGAAGAGCCTCGTTCAGGAGGGGACTGGGGATAAACCTGCTCTGCTCCTGTGGGAAGTGGAAGGGCATCGAGGTGCTCCCCATCCCTGCACACCCCAGGACTGGCTGGTTACATGACTGTTAACCCAGAGGGTGGGCAGGAGCAGCTCTGGCTGCCCCTGGATCCCTGCAGTGCCCAAGGCCAGGCTGGAGCAGCCTGGGGTGGTGGAAGGTGTCCCATGACAGGGGGCTGAACTCCATCATCTTTAAGGACCCTTCCAACCCAAACCATTCCATGATTCCTCTTGCTGGAGCAGCACCCCACACTCCAGGGTTGCTCAGGCTCCTTTTTCATAGAGTCTCTTTAAAAGGAGCTCTACATGCTCTGAAGCAGTTTCTACATAACAAGCAAACCAGTATAACCCATTATAACTCCTGTAAGTTCAATGTCCCATGCCGTGTTTCACTCTGACAGAGCTGTAAATACATTTGGACTGTCCACTTTGAAGCTCTTAAGAGGAAAGTGTTTTGTCTGCTATAAAAAAACCCCAAAGCAGCAACCAAGAAGTCCTCAGGCTTCTTTTTGATGTGTGCCAGTTCAAAAAAAAAAAAACCTTCAGGAGGGTTTGGATTGAGCTGGCTCATTCACAGAGTATTATCCAGAGTGTCCTAATCTAGAGAGGATTGCAGAGAATCACGAGAGAATTTCAAAAAACCAAATGACTAAATATTACAAAGGCAGAAGAAATACAGTATCAACAAAGTGATGCAAGTGGTAACAGATAATGTAAACAGCACACTGACAGACTTTAGCTACAACCACACTGGAACATGATCTTAAACTCACTATCAGTTGCTCTTGACAATAAAGTGCTTTGCTTACTGCAGTCAAACAGGCATATAAATGTCAGGAATTACGAAGAAAGCAAATGGGAATCCAATTGAAAAATGTTAATGCCATTGTGTACATTTCCAGTGCACTCAGTGTCCTGAACACTCTGTGGTTCTAGTCAAAAAGGATACAATAAACCTGGAAAAAGTACCAAGACATTTGACCATGTGTTCTGACCACAGTGTGAGCTCTGAACAGCTCCCGTGTGAGGAAGTTCCCCACACTATCCACATCATTAAATTGTGGAATCCATTGCCTCGGGGTTCTGCCAGGCCCAGCAGGGTAGAGCAGCTGCAGCTGGCACAGGTGTGTTGGTGACACCTGAGTCCAGAGCAGTGTGTGGGTGACAGACACTGAGAGAGCCTTTAGGAACAGCTTTGGGAACACTGCCTGAGTGAACCTGGGCTGGAATTAGATGAGCAAGATTAGTAACAAGGGCTAATGCTTGGTGGGAAAGGGAGGAACTGATAAGTTACATTACAGTGAGGCTGCTTTTAAATTGAAATTCAGGATTTGTGCATCAGCAGAAGCCTCCAAACTGGCCAGTGCCTCTAATGCTTTTGTGGTTCCAGGAAGATTAACCACGACATCTCTGCTGAATTCACACAAGACACTTAATCAGATGCATCCATTATGCTCAAATTAAGGGTATGTTCCACTTCTCCAGAAATTCATGCTACTTTAGAGGCCTCTGCAGCTTTTCTCCAGTCCTGTAAGTGCATTTTATAAATAAACATACAATGGAAATTTCTAGTAACAAGCCTGTTTCAGGGGCTGAGTTTGGTGCCACACGAACAACTGTCTCTGTCTGGAGGGTTTTTTTCCAACTCCTACGTGTGTTTCTCATATTTTCCAGGAGTCTGTCTGTGCTAGAGGTTCCTTGGTGCTCTCCTAAGAGCTGGAGAGCCTCAGCCCTTCCATGGAGGAGAACATCTGCCTCCTGGGCTGCAAGGAACACCCGAGCCCAGGAAAATCCCTTCCAGCCCTGTGTGGGTCCCGGGCTCTGCTGCCCAGAACAGAGCTGCTTGTTCTCTCCCTGCAGGAGGAACAGTTGGGGGTTTGTTCAGTGTTATTTACTCAGCCCAAAAGAGAGGGAAAAAAAGGAGAATTATTTCAAATGGAAAGTGCCCATAGCAGCCAGGTAAACAAGAAACCCATGTGAAATAAAGCCAGAGACAGAGACAGGGTGTGTTTGTCTGCTCCTGCTCTTTGCAGTAGGCTCCAGGCAGGGATTTGTGCTTTAAACCTGCTGTAAGACTTGGGGGAGCAAACAAACAAACAAACAAACAAACAAAAGTAGCTCTGGGAGTGAGTTCTCTTCTAGACTCTGAAATTAGATCTCTTCCAGCCCAGGCTGATGCTTCCCTCACTCTTGAAATACATAAAAATGTATTGCAGCCAGTAGCTATAAAATTCCATCCTTCTCCTGTGTCTGGTCTAAAGAGATGGAATTCTGTAATACTGCTAATCACAGAGGTTCTGTTCACTCAGAAATAACACACAGGAGCCCTTGGTCCATTTTAAGGTGCTTTTTGTGACTTGCAGCTCTCCTGTCTCCAAGCACAGCCCAAGAAGGGATGTGTCCTTATATCCAGAGGAGAATTATCTTAGGGAAGCCACGAGCACTGAGGCTGATCCAGAGTTGTGCTGAGTTGTGGATTTGCCATTCTTCACTACTGGGAGCCACTGTGAGTCTGCCAGATGACATTTTAATTCCCCTTGTAATTGCAAAGGAGAGTCTGCTAGAAAATGGGAATTCCTCCTGTTGGAATTTTCACAGGGAATACCCCCATTTGACAATTTCCTTTCAGGAAAGAATGATTTTCCCCATGGGATGAATCCAAAAATCAAATATACAGAAAAGCTGCTGCTTTATGGCTTTCCAAATTTATCTTTGCAAAATAAAACAATGGCAGAAGAAGGGGCTTCCCCTCTTACACTCCCTACATTATAGCCAGAAGGGAAATCCATTTATCAGGTGTTCTCTCACTTGACTGACTCATAAAAGGAGAAGTCTTCATTTCTCCTCACATCTATAAAAAACTGTGTGTGAGGGGGTGGGTGTCAGCACAGCAAAACAAACAAACCACACCCCAAAACCTCAATATTTCCTCACAAAAAAAAAATTAAATTAAGAGAATAGGCTCTGTTCAAAAATCCCCAGTCCTGTGACACGTTGTTTTTCATCCTCTTGTGGTTATAAAAAAGCCCCTATTTCCTCCAGAACCCCCTCAGTAATCAGTGCACTGGCTGTGTCTGCCTAAATCAACCAATTTTCTGTCAGATTTGCACGTGGATTTTAACCTTTGGAACATGCCTCTTCATCCCTTTGCCTTCAGGGGCTGAGAGTGACCTGTTTGTGGGCCATAAATGCAGGTGGAATAAATATTCCAAGGGTGGGCAATCAGAGATGGCAGAGCTGTGTCCTGGGGCCAGCCCCAGAGCATTCCTGCTCTCTGCACTCCCTGCTCACAGTCCAGGTGCCAAACCTTCTCTCCTCCCCATGAGCACACACAGAGCAAAGAGCAGAATTGCAGGAAATGAACAGAGGCAACCAGAGGTGAGAGGAAAAAATTCTCAAAGGCCACAAACCTTTGCTTCCGTTCTGCCTTGTACTTTTTTCCTTCTGCTGCACAAAAAGCTGCAGCTAGAGTCTTCTCATCATATCCCACTCACCCAAACAAGCTCTCTACCCTGACCTGACTCACACAATTCTTTTTGCCATGTTGAGCTTTGTGGTGAATTTTTTGTGTCAGTTTGTAGCTCTCAAATCTATTCCATTTTGTGGCTATAAACTGACTTTTCTTTCTTTCCCTGCTGTGCTGTCGATGCCAAGTTGGAGGCCATGCCAAGGCTTTGTATTTTACAATGGAAGTGCTGATGAATAGAAGCTGATTAAGGCTTTCCACCCTGCTTTTTGGGAAGGGATGGGTTCTAGGGAGGCTGAGGTACTCCTGACACTGGATACTATTGCAAGGAAAGGTGTGATATTAACCACCAAATAAATGTCTGGATTTGCACTGCTGACCCTGACAGCTCTTGATGGCTTTGGGTAAAGCTGGGATTCCAAGGGCTGTGTGCCAGACATTGCCACCCTTGGCTTTTTTCCTCTCTAGAGAGCCTCACTTTAAATTTAGGTCTCTTCTTATCAAGAAATTGAAGTGATCATGCCTACATTGCTGTGTACAGCCCACTAGGAAAAGAAATACCAGATCTTTGTCCACCAATCCAGGATATCTCTGCATCTACAGCTTTGATATTGTTACAAACTGGTTTAAACACAGAAGAGCAAAGAAAACTAAGTCTGTGAATAAAACGGATCAAACACAGACAGGTTCAAAATCTATCAAAAAAACCATATTATAACCAAATGAGGTTAGATGTTGGTGCCAAAAATTTGATGTATTTCATTTAATAGTAAAGAGGCAAAGAGAAATGAAGACAAAAGAAAGAACTAGGAAAAGAAAAGGGGGGTGGGGCACGGACAGGGAGTGACAGGGGTTAGGTGGATGTCACCCATCCGAGGGTCCCAGCCATGCCTCCCTGCTCCCCTCCATCTGCTCTTGGGTGCTGAGGGTCCTGCTCCGCCGCAAAGTACACACCAGTGGATTAACAAAGGTTTCGGGCAGGTGCCTGCCGAGGGCGGTTTTGTACTGTCCCTTGCACGGCTCTGGCTCTGCCGCACCCCGCAGAGCCCCGGGCCCCTCGGGGGCTGCGCTGCTCCCTGCTTTCTGCTCCCTGCTCTGCTCTCTGCTCCCTGCTCCGCTCCCTGCTCTGCTCTCCGCTCTCTGCTCTCCGCTCCCTGCTCTCCGCTCCCTTCTCTCCGCTCCCTGCTCCCTGCTCCCTCCTCTGCTCTCCGCTCTCTGCTCCCTCCCTGCTCTGCTCTCTGCTCCTGCTCTCTGCTCTCCGCTCCCTGCTCTCTGCTCCCTGCTCTCCGCTCTCTGCTCCCTTCTCTGCTCTCCGCTCTCTGTTCCCTGCTCTCCGCTCCCTGCTCTATCCCTGCTCTCTGCTCTCCGCTCCCTGCTCCCTCCCTGCTCCCTGCTCTCCGCTCTCTGTTCCCTGCTCTCCGCTCTCTGTTCCCTGCTCTCCGCTCTCTGCTCCCTGCTCTCCGCTCTCTGTTCCCTGCTCTCCGCTCTCCGCTCTCTGTTCCCTGCTCTCCGCTCTCTGCTCCCTGCTCTCCGCTCTCTGTTCCCTGCTCTCCGCTCTCTGTTCCCTGCTCTCCGCTCTCTGCTCTCCGCTCTCCGCACCCTGCTCCCTGTTCTCTGTTCCCTGCTCTCCGCTCTCCGCTCTCTGTTCCCTGCTCTCCGCTCTCTGCTCTCCGCTCCTGCTCTCTATCCGCTCCTCTCTCCGCTCCCTGCTCTCCGCTCTCCGCACCCTGCTCCCTGTTCCCTGCTCCCTGCTCTCGGCAGTCCGGGCTGCTCCCGGGGCAGGGATCACCCTGCCCTGCTCTCGGAGGCTGGGAAGGGAGGGCTCTCGCTGCCTCTGCCGCAGGGTTTGCCGCACACCCAGGGCTCTCAGCCCCGGGCCTGGCCGCTGATAGCCCTGGTAGCCCCGGGGCTGCGGGCTCCGCCCCGGGGGTGCCGAGCTCGCTCCCTGGGCTGAGCCGCTTTATCTCTCTGCAGCAGAGCGGGGCCTTGGCAGGGCGTGGTGATCTTCTCTGCAGCTTTTGTAATACAGTTTTAGGCAAAACTAGGCTAAAGTCCTGCATGAAGATGTTTAAGCCATAAATTATAACATTTCTGCCTCTGACAGACATCCTTCCTGGAAGTCATCTTCCAGTGAGCATCCCTGGATGTGGGTGCTGGGAAACCTCTCAGTGCAAGCTGAGAAATAACTTGGCCCCTTTGAATTTTTTTCAAGCTACTCTTCATGTGTCTCATGGAATATTCAGAATTGGAAGGGATCCACAAAGATCATCGAGGCCAAGTCCTGGCCTCAGGACAACCCCAAAATCACAAGTTTCATTCCTGTGTGAAAGATTACATGTGTGTATATATAGTAGAAAAGTAAAAATATCTTTATTTTTGTGGAAATTCTAAGTGCCAACATTATTTTCCGTCTAGAAATAGCTGGGTATCAGCAAGTGGTAGTCTCAGGCTGAGAAAGGACAAAGTGGGATGAACTCTCCTGAGCAGAAGATGGAAGAAGGTGGATTTTAACTCCTGGCTGGCTCAGCTGTGGGGCTCAGCTTTGTTTAGTGAGCGGTGTGAGTTCTTCCTGTAACACGCCTTAAAAGGGAAGTTCGGATTGAGGTGGTGGTTTAGCTCTGAGTCATGCGAGTGAAATGCTCAGGCTGTTTCTCTGACAAATGCAAATCCGAATTCCTGAAAGTGGTCTCACCCCCAAGACTCACAGAGCTTTGTCTTTCCTAGCTGCAAATAGGAAAAAGAAATGGGAAAACTCCTTTCCTGTGTCCTTACTCAAATTTATCTTTGCTAAGTGGCCTGATAAGTACAAGGACAGGGACAGGAGTAGGGAGTGACACAGAGTGTGTCCAGGAAACATCTTTGTAATGACACTGTGTTTGTTACCATGGAGATCCCAGGAAATGGCAGTGTTGGTGTTTGGCTGTTGAGCACCAGGATCTGCACCTGAGCGAGGGTTTTTCCAATTCATCTTCCCCCAGGGCTGGCTTGACCTTTCTCCCCTGAGCCATAAATATCTTTGTACAGCAGTAAAAACCATGCTGTGAATATGTGTACAAGTATCAGCCTGAAGAATGCTCAGTCCCAGTAAGCCACAGGTGGCTGAGTATTAAAAATCCAGAAAACATGGAGTAAGAACTGCCAACACAGACAGCATCCCTCCAGCACCATGTATATTACAATTAGTAAGGCAAAGCCATATTACTTATAATTGTTTTATTGCTATTTAGCAGAAGGTATCTCTCAGCAGGAGCTGGGGCAGAAGGAGGGAGGAGAAGGATCCCAGCAGCTGGGATAGCCACAGAGGCTGGAGGGTGAGGTGGCAGTGAACGGGCAGCAGGCTGGAGTTTCCCTGCAGGCTGCACCACTGAGGCAGAGCAGCTGGAGGGAAGTGCTGCACTCAAACATTGACTGGCTTTACATCTTCCTAGCAATCGCAAACTGCAGGATTTTCTACTCTGGGTTACACAAGGCCTGCTAACAGCAAATTCCAGCAGCTCTGCTAACCCTGGGTCGGATTTTATAATAATGTTTACACTGGTAACTGAGCACACTCCAGGCTCTCATGGGAAGCTTGGGTAGTTTGGGCTGGGAGCAAGGCTCACTGTGCCCTCTAGTGTACTCTGCCTGCAGCTCCACTGCCCCTCTCCAGCAGGGAAGGAGATGGAGGATGAGGAAGATGAAGCTCTTTTCCCCAGCAGTAGCTTGGCACGGCAGATTTCTGTGCATCCTGCACAGGGCAAGGACTGGAATTAGACCAAGACGGTCCCAGAGGCAAGGCACAGCCCCGTGGTTGTGGTCTGGAGGGAGCTGACCCCCACAGGAACCCGTGTGTTGCCCAAGCACAGATCAAAAAATGTCCATTCACAAGTGAGGAAAGAAAAACTCTGCTCTGTTTCCTTTTGTCCCAGATAAAGCCCATAAAAAAAAAAAAAATAAAAACAAAGCTAAAACACCTGTTGAATAAGAGTATTTCTGGGTGTCAAGTTACAGCTGGGGTCCTGGATCTGTAGGGGGCTCTGCTGCCATCTCCCATGTTCCTTTCCAGTCCCCCCTACAGAGCAGTACAGTACATTTCCTGCCCAGGTTTCCCAGAAATAAGCCCTCTAGCAAAGCTGGGGGGGTTACCTTACATTGTTTATTGCAGAGGTGCAAGGGAGCTCTGGATGGTGTGGGGCTGGTTCTTCCTTCACTGAGCTGTCCCTGGGACAGTGAACTTGGAAAGTGGAAGTCACAGATTCTTATCAGAGAATATTCTCAGTTGGAAGGGATGGACCAACAAGGATCATCAGGTCCAACTCTTAGGATGAAATGGCCCATCATCCATCCAGGAATCCAACCTGCAAAACTGGTGTTTTTAGCACCATGCTCTAACCAACTGAGCTAATCTCAAATTGTCTTACTTAATTCTCCAAGAATTCTGAAGAAAGCATTGCTCTCCTCCTGTGGTCAGAGAACCTTCTCTGTGTGTAACCAGTTTTGTGAGAGCCAGAGATCTTGTTATTCCTGTAAATGGGTGGGGCTGATGAAATAGGTAGCAGACTTTGGGGAGAGAAACCTTCTGAACTTGTTGCCTGGCTCTGATTTCCACAGGACTCTATGTACTGGTGGGAGCAGGGGCCATCATGTCAGCAGTTGGATTTTTCGGGTGCTGTGGAGCAGCACGGGAGTCCCAGTGCTTAATTGGAACAGTGAGTAAAAGGTTTCCAGGGCCTGGGCTGTGCAGGAAAACCATGCAAAGCATTGAGTGCTTGGTGTCATTAATGGAAAGATCTTTACAGTCCAACTCCTGAAAGGTCTTATGTCCTTTCATTGGCTAATGCAGTTTCTCTGGACTCAGCAGCCAGCATGCTACTGCAGAGCTGGCATACCTGGAGAGGTGCCCTTGCTTGTCCCTTGGGATGTATTCCCTGGAATGACCCTCGGATTTTCCTGCAGCTCCCTCTGAGCCACATCTTTGCCATTTCCCCTTTGACTGTGACAAGAAATCTGCCCAGGCAGCCCTGTGCAGAGCCTCCTCAGGAGCTTTGGTTCAGGCTGGGCTGTTGAGGCCAGGGCAGGATGAGGGGCTGGCTGGCAGCCCCTGTGAACAAGCTACACTCATGAGATTCTCTCCTTTCTCTGCAGTTCTTTGCTTGCCTGTTGGTGATATTTGCAGGTGAGGTCACTGCTGGAGTATTTGCCTTCATAGGCAAGAAAGTGGTAAGTAGCAAACAGCCTCTGATGTAATAATCATGGGGTAGCTATAGATTCCAGTGTCCACTGATCTGGCTAGACCATAGGAAAACTTTCCAGATTTTTCCCTGGAAGACTCTGACATTTTTATCTGGAGCCAATGACAGCTTGTGTTATCACACATTTGGAATAGGATGAAGTTTCTGCCTCCTCTGTTCAAGAAAAAGTGGAGGTGTGGTTTGGCCTTGAAGGAACATCAAGGGGAACTGTATGAAAAGAGGGTGTTGCCTGGCAGAAGGGCAGACAAATTCAGGCACTGAACGTCCCCAACTCAGTGTTTAACCAAAGCACAGAGCAGAGCCTGTGAACATTCTGACCCTCTGAATGCCACCAGGCCACAAACCCTCCTGGCTTTTGAGCCACCATACCTGTTCACCAGGCACAACCTTTTGGAGTTTGAGGACACAAGGTGAAAGTCTTGGACTGGGGTTAAGACTGATTTGCAACTCGCTTAGAAAGTCTGATTTCTGCAGGCAATACAGGAAGCCCAGAAAATCTACGAAGATGCTTATGAGGACTACATGAAAAACCCAGTGGGGAAACTGAACAGTACCATCTATCGCTACCACGTGGCTGTGAGTATGCTCCACCTCACCCTCTGCTCCACTGTCACTGCCCACCAGAAGCCAGAATCCCTCCCTCTGAGGTATGGCAAAATGCAGCTGAATGTTTCAAAGCCAGTCAGAGGCTCACAACCCTGAGTTTCCTGAGGGCTCTGTCAGAATTCTGGGGTTTGGATCTCTACATTTGAAAGTGCAATCAGCCAGGCTTTGGAATTTCTGATGCTTCTGCTCTTTGTGTGCAGAAGAAATGACTGTTATGGCCCTTCTGGATGTTGAAATCCACAGATAAATACTCACAAATGCAGAGAAAGGGAGAAATGTCTGCTTTCCTCTGCATCTGTCAGAGAAAATATGACCTGTGTCCCAGGACCTACAGTGCGGCTGAACCAAGTGGGTGAAAGACCAAAAGCATGTGTGACACAGTTCAGGCCACCCAAAAAGTGAATGAATCAGTTACAACCTGTGACTTCTTTAATCTGGTTTGTGTCCATCCTGGATCTACACTGCCTCCCATGGAGAACAAGCCCCAGCTTTGTTGCTCCTTACAGCAATTCCCACGTTCTTTAGAACAAACATTTCACAACCTCAGACCCTTTTGTCCTTCTCCCATAGCTCTTATTTCTGACCCAAAGAGGAATTCCAAGCATTTTGTGGGAGATAGGCAAACAGGAAAAACAAACCCTCTGAAACTCTGATTTATTACTGTCTCCAAACCCAGCACGATGTTGTGTCAGAAATAAAATTCCAGCATTCTCTGCTGTAGCTTTTGTGCGTTGCCCATAATTCTGGATGTGATATTTGAACTTTCTGCATTCTCCCTTAAACAACTCCTGTTTTCTTGTAAGCCAGGGATCTGCTTTTCCCAAATCCACTTGTTTGCTTTGCTATGAAATACTGTAATAAAAATCCCTTCTGGACATTGTTGTTAATACAATTGTGGCTGTTTGCTGTGGCCTCAGAAAATTGAAACTAATTTTTGAGAATTTTGTCCCACTCAGTTAGAACTCTACCAGAAGCAGCAGTTTAAATATAGAGAATAAGGTTATTACTTGATCTGTAGAGATTCTTTTTTTTTTAATAGTTATTTATTGTCTCCTTTTCAGTATGAAACTAATAACTGACTTTCAGTGAGTAACAGTCTGTGGTTTCCCCCTCTTTGATCCTTCATCTCTCTCTCATTCAGCTCCAGTGCTGTGGTAAAAGTAATGTGGAACAACAAACAGGATTACCCTGTCCAGAGAATATCCAGCTGCCAAAGGCAAGTGTCCTCTGTCCTGCTTGCTCTAAGAACTTTTTCATGTCAGTTCTTTACTAAAACTGGAGACATTGTGTAACTAAAATACAGGAAGAAGTTCCTTTTTACTTTGCAAATTCCAGTATGAAATTCCTCAGGGAATGGAGCAGAGTGGAGGCTGAATTAAGTTGGAGGTCATGCTGTCATGACACCTGTTTGTGGCATCCTGTGCCAGCTGAGACAATATTGCATCAACTGAAAGGAAAAGGGAGAAGGAGGGAACAGAACAGGACCCCAAATTCCCCATGGAGGCTGAATTTTGGCAAGTGCCCACCTTAATCATGCATGGACTAGACTAACTAGAAATTTCATTGGTGTTAAGAAAGGTATTTCTGTAATTTCTGTCTTTTCTGGAATCTGCTAGAGTTCAGTGAAGCACCAAACCTCCTGATTTAGCATGGCCTGTTATACACAGGAGTTTAAATTTAGGGGAAAAAATGAGTGTAAGAAAATTACTTGCATGTTTCAGCCTCTCCAGTCAAGAGGTACCAGAAAAGGGAAGATACTGGGAAAATTACCCAGCAAAACCCAAGGTTTAGTGATGCCTTCTCGAGGCTGACCTGGAACAGAGACGAGGCAGAGCAAAAGGATCAAGTAGGGACTTAATAAAAAGCCTCAATGGGCACACAAGATGAACCCCAAAATGGTCACAAAATGGACACCCAGTCACAAGGTCTCACACTTTTATAAGCTCTGGCCCTTTAGCAAATTGGAGTTATTGTCCAATTACATCTTCAGGTTATGAAGCTCCATCCTCCCTGTTTCATCCTCTCATTTCACTGTGGTTTTGTTCTTGGACCTGGAAGAACAAACTTGGCTTGGTGCCAAGCTAGAGAAGGAATTGTTTTGTCTATCTCCTCCGTGAAGAGAGCTTAGCAGCACTTAATATAAACCCTAAAACCACCCACTGGAACAGCACAGAATCTAAAAAATATAACAGCTAAAACGTAAGGCATTATTAGATGCAGGAATGAGGATGGTGACTGCACTAACATTTTTGGGTTTATCTGTCCTTCAGTGAGAACAGCTAATAGAATTGATTGAAATATAGATTTCCAGCCATAAAAAAATATTCTAATTTTGTTTTTAACAGAACTGCCTGGTTGAAATTCAGAATGTAATTGATACTCATCTGCACTTAGTTGGAATTGTTGGAATTGCAATTGCTAGCATCACAGTGAGTAAATCCACATTCTCCAATTGCTCCTAGAGCCCAGTACCCTGTCCCTTAGTCAAAGCTTTGTGGAAGGTATTTTGCAGCAACTGGTGAAATTCCTCAATTCTTATCACTTCCAGTGTGTCTTCTCCCTAGGAATTGCCCCATCAGTTCAAGCAGAGCTGTGTGACTCTGCTTTTCAAGCTCATTTTGTGTCCTTAGATGGGGTCCAAAGTAATAGTAATCTTTAGTTGTAAGAGGAGGAGAGCAGAGTGCACATGAACCAAACTGAAAAGCAAAAAGCTGTAGCAGCATTTAATGTATTCCAAAACATACAGATGCTTTAAATCCTTTAGGACACATTCCTTAGTTTTCCTGAGGGAATACCCACTAGAGCTGTGACCAATAGATGTCACCCTGTCCCAAGGACACGGCAGGACTGGCAGGCTGGGCTCACCAGGCTTTAGCACAAAGCTGTTTTCATCACGTCTGTGCCATGACTTCTTTCAGATTCAGACACCAGCAGCATGAGGAATATTAGTAAAGAAACACTCCTTTAGCTGCTGGGAAGGGCAGGACGTTCACAGATTTATGTGGACACTGAAAAATAGCTGAAAGGTTTCTGCAGGTAACAGAAACCATGGTGTGCATATTCAGCAGTCCTGGGGTTTGTATGAAACGAGGGGACTCAAAAATACAGCCAGGCAGCAGGGGTGGGACAGAGATCAAGAACATCCAGGACACACCAGAGCTGGGGTCATCTCCCCCTGGACCTCCACCTCAGAGACACTGAAGGTCCTGAAGTGACCACAACCCCCTCAGCAGCAGAAATGAACCTGCCCCTTTTTCTGGGCTTGTTTCTGCCTGTGAGAGCTCTGTGAGAGCTCAGCTGTGCCGTCCTTCGGGAGATGGGTGGGGAGGGGACAGGCACCCAGTGCTGTAAGTGCCCTTCTCCAGCATTAGCAGTGCAGCCCCAGGAGGCAGCTGCTGTGGAGACTGACTTGTGGCAAGAGAGCAGAGCCTCTGGCAAGCCCCACTGCTCTCTGCTTTTATCATTCCCTCTAGTGAACATTCCCTGACACGAGTGGGGGTTTACATTCAATGTACAGTCTTGTTCTGAACTATTCTGAGCTCAGCACCAGCTCCAGGGCTCTGGAATCACCCTCTGCTCATACTCAAAGGTGTCATGTAGAAGCATTCTGAAACTCAGAATTCTCCTGGTATTGCACCAGAGGAATACCAGGATACCACCAATAGTCTCGGTTATTATGTGACTTAAATTGATGTTAATAACATTAATATTTGGGGCACTTGTTCTTGCCTGGACATTTAGAACAAAGAACAGTGAAGCCAGTGTGAGCTGATAAAATCAGTGAAACCTCTTCCATGTTTATTGCCTGATGTTTTGGGGTTTGTAGATGGAAGCAGTCACTACTCTGCCATAGAAACCTTCAGATTGTCTGATATGCAAATTGTTCTGTAACTGTTTTGTAAGTGGATCCCTAAATCACATCCCTTCTCTTCTAGATCTTTGGCATGATATTCAGCATGGTTCTGTGCTGTACGATCCGTAACATGAGAGAAATGATCTAAAACTGTCACTGCACAACTATGCCCCAGGAGTTCCAGACTAAGCTTACAAGAAGTGCTCTTCTACCCAATTTAATAATTGTAATGCATTTTAATCAGTGTTTTAACATACTGAGAGGAAAATATCCCATTAGGTGATCAGGTGAATTGTATTAGTTACAGTAAAACTGAAATGAACAAAAAAAAAAAGGGGTTTAAAATGTCCTTTTTAATGAAGAAAAAAAAGCAAAGGTGCATCTAAGACTAATTTGATTTTTAATGTTTGTATATGTGCAATTAAGTGTTTACACATGGACAGAGTGTCCCTGTGCAGGGTGTGCACATCCCACAGGGACACAGTGCTCGGAACCTCTCACACCGAGCCCAGCGGCCAAGAATTAGCAGAGGGACAAATGCCAGTGTAAAAAGTAACACCTATGATCCATTTTATGACTTTATTTTCCAAAGCCCAAACAGAATAGAACTAATAAAATGGAATTTAATAAAAAAAAAAATTAGTGCCTAAGGGCCTGCTCCAGCAAACTTGAGTTCATGTGAGCAGACCCATTGACTTCACTGTCATGCAGAGACTGGGTATTTATTTTTTGTACGAATGGACCCTTCATACAAATGCAGAAAGCTCTGGGGGAGAAAACACATCCAAGGAGATTCAGGCTAAAGGAAGAGGGGGAAAGAGGTGGGAAGCTGGCAGGACCAGGCAGTCATTTGGGACCAACTGCAGTGCAAAGTGTGCTTAAGCTTCCCAAGCTAGGCTGAGATACACCAAAAAAACCCAGCTGTGAGTTCAAGGGGCCACTAAGCCCCACAGTCAGCAGCCCCTCTGTCCCAAAAGCCTCGCCAGGGCTGCAGAGTGGTGCAGGAGTGGGGCCTAGGTCCAGAAAAGCAGCCCCTTTGTCAGATCTCTGGAGAATCTAACTGGCCTGTGGAAGCCAAACGAAGAGTGAAAGCGGTCAGAAAAAGACACACAGCACTTTAATATCCTCAGTTTCTGCTTCTGTGACTATCACAGCTTCCACGGGGCTCTTACCTCAACCTCTCGCCCTTTCCTGGGGCAGAAGGCAGGAAAGGAAGATGGGACATTTTGACAGAGCCATGAAGTAAGTTTTCTTACTGGCACCTTTAGATTGCATGTCAGGTATAAAAATGACACTGTGTGCTTGAAATACCTCAGGGCTTGCGTTTACATAGTTTGTTTCTGTATTTTAATTTTTCTATTTGTCATATTTATTCATAAGAGAATGTTCCTTTTGAACCAGCCTAGAAGGGAGAAAGGCTATCCCCAAAAAAATAAGTTACATCACAGGCTCAGGATCTCTTAGTTTTTGGCTTACTTGAGATAATTCACAGTTTTAGAGAACAGCTTTTTGTTAACTCTACCCCCAGAGCAGCAGATCTGGTGATCACCAGTTCAGATTCCTGATGTATTTTTTTCCATACATGATGTGGAGAAGTTCAGTTAAACTACTCATTCCAGTAGACCTCTGTCTAAGAGGCCTTGGAATTTACAAGTCATGGGGTCCTTGTTCCATGGAAACACAGTGGAACAAAATGGGATTTCAGGAAATATGTGCACATTTGTGTAGGATATACCACCCTTTATCTATTATTTATTTTTTATCTCTTATTCCCCAAAGAAACTCAAACTCCCAGCAGTTTTCTGTCACTTCAGGACTTGGGGTAGAGCTGCTGGTCCAAGTCTCTCGTTTAATTAGCACATCTTGCTGTTTTTTACATGGATTTCTCTTTTCCAGTTGTCCAACCACGAGCTGTGGCACTGCACTAAGAGCTGGGCACAGCAGGCACTGCTGACTGAGCTGTGTCCAGGCTGAGCTTTAGGCTGGCAGGGACACAGGAGATCACACCAGAAGAGAGTCAGGCTTGTGTCACTCTGTCACAGCTGATTAGCAATGGATGTTAACTAAAAACAGGGTCTGGGACCTCATTCTTTAAGAACCAGAACAGGAAACAGGGCCCTGATCTGCTGCTTGCTCCTCAGACAGGCTCAGCTGGGAGAATGGCAGTGGCAGCAAATCCATGAGGGTCTCAAGCTGAAACTTGGAAATCAGTTGAACACAGCAGCCAGCCAAGCAATTTCCTGGCTCCCAGGTGAGCCTGAGACTGTCCCTACAATGGTTGTGCTCTGAAGAGACGAGGGGGTAGTGCCCAGCTGGGGTGTGTTGTCCCAGGGTAGAACTGGCACAAAGAAGAAACCTTGTGGAGTGTCATTTTCACCACTCAGCACAAGCCAGTTTTCCTGGAAAATCAGTAAAAATAGCACCACAGCCAGTGGTTCCAAGATTTTTGCCCTACAGGAACAGAAACTGATTGCAAATAAAGCAATTTCCTTGTGTTACGTTCTCCCTTATAATGACAGTATTCTACTCATTTTAAACACATCTACACACAATGAAGACTGAGATTCCTCATCTGAGGAATGAGGTTTCATTCCTCAAATTTGTAGCACCAGAATGTAATGACAGGACCAGAGTTTATCTCTTTATTTATTATTTCTTGAATGAATTGGAAGATGCCCACTCCTGCTTTGAGATGCACTGAATGCCAAGGCAGCTTGCAGAACCTGCTGTTGCTTCCCCAGCCCTCCACTCCTCCAGAGAACAAAAACACCCCAGTGCCTTAGGAAAATGGGAAAAAGTGCTAGAAAAAAAACTTGTACAAATTCAGACTCAAGCCACCAAACTTTCTGCTGAAGTGTTTTGGCTTTGTAATTTGTTTTTTCCTTTTCTAAAGAGGGCATTAATTCTCTGAGCATTCCTGCATAAGCTCTAGGGTTACTGTTATTTAGGTCTAGGGGATACTTGCACTGCATACCAGGAACAGGACAGTACCTGTTACTGGTTTAGTTCTCTAAGTTATTGGTATAAATTAAGCTGGAAATCAACATATTATTCATATACTAGTGCCTTTAACAGAATCCAGGGATAAAGGTCTTGTGTAGTTTCCTGCTGTTGTGAGGTGCTTAATATAATTGCAATTTTCTCTGCATCTCAGTAACTGAAGGTTTTTTTTGAGAGAGTTACTGGCACATAAGGCAGCAAAAATACCCATTTATCCTGTCCCTTGCACCCGTGTCAGAGGAAGGTGAAAAAAGGTCACATCCCTCCAGGTGATACAGTTCTGAAAGCACATCACACACGTTTTCTTGTTCTCCTGTCAACCAGTTTGTTCTAAAGCATAAAGATGTAAATTGTTGATGCCCTTACTGTGTCTCTAAACATCCTTATTCACATTTCCCTTGTCTAATTTTTCTAAGTAACTGATTTCAGTGGGAGCTTCCTTTGTCACAGGGAAACTTCATCCAGTTTTGGTACCTCCCAGAGATCACACAGCAGCTGATGAAGTTCAGCCCTGTGACATCCCTACAGTGCATTGAGTCGTATTTCGCTTGTCTTGATACTGATAGTTTTATAACAAAACATGTTTCATGTGTCTTGAAAAAGAAATTGAGTTGTCTTAAGCCCTCAAATGCTGTATTGTACAGCCTTTGCAGGCTACAGATTAACACCATCGGATGCTGTTCATAGAAAATGTACATAAATAAAGCTTTTCAATCTTTTTCCTCTCTATTGGTGCTCCAGCCACGAGGTTCTCCAAAACACAAACCGCTTTCAGGATAATGTGTATGGTACAGCATAAATTCTGATTTTGGACAGAACTGGCGTTTCGGTTCATGCTGCCAAGACTGTGGCAGAATTACCTCTTGCTTTGAAAGAAAACAAACCTAACTCTGTGGCTGGAATTAGCTTTCACTTCCCTATGATGTGTTCCGAAGTGGCGTTTTATCGGCTTTGTGTCTTGAATTTGAAACAACTTCCTAATAAAAATAACCTGGAATATACGACTCCCGGAGAGAACTCGATCCGCACGGCCAGAGCCGCCGCAGGCCCTGAGGGCACCGCGGGGCTGCCTCCGCCTCACCTGCTGCATCCAGGACACCGGGTGGGCTCCGGGTGACGGAGCAGGCTTCGGCCAGCGAGGCAGGCAGGGCCCCGCACCGGGACCGGGACCGGGACCGGGACCGGGATTTCCCCGGACCCGCCGGGCCCCGAGCCCGGCACCGCCCGACTCCCCTCAGGGAGCCGCGCGCGAGGCCCCGCCCCTGTGGGCGGGACAGAGGGCGGAGCTCGCTCCCCATTGGCTGCTCGCGCGCTCGCGGGGCGGGGCCACAATGCCGGCGGGGTTTGGGCGGGAAGCGGGCCCAGAGCTGATCCCAGTTACCCGGGGCTCCAAACCCGTGTCCAGCCTCGGACTCTGCCAGGGGTCACCTCGGCACGGTCTCCTCACCCCCACAGGAAACAATTTCTTTCTAATATCTAGTCTAAACCTACTGCCCGTGTGAAGCCATTCCCCCTTGTCCTGTCTCCCTTGCAGAGTCCCTTCTGGTACCGGAAGGCCACAATAAGGTCATCCCAAAGTCTCAACTCCAGGCTGGACAATCCCAATTTCCCAGCCTTTCCTCACAGCAGAGCTGCTCCATCCTTCCGACCATCCTGGTGCCTCCTCTGGACTCTCTCCAGCAGCTCCAGGTCCTGCCTGTTCTGGAGGCAGCTCTGCAGGTGGGGGTCTCACCTGAGCGGGGCAGAGGAGCAGAATCACCCCCAGAAATGCTGCCCACGCCGCATAACAGGCGGCGCTTTCCCGCGGGGGAGCGGCGGCGGCCCGGCGGGAGCGGGCCGGGACAGGCGGGGAGGGACAGGCGGGATAAGCAGGGAGGGACAGGCGGGACAGGGACAGGCGGGACCGGGACAGGCGGGACAGGAGGGGACAGGCGGGACCGGGGACAGGCGGGACCGGGACAGGCGGGACCGGGACAGGCGGGACCGGACAGGCGGGGACAGGCGGGCCGGGACAGGCGGGACGGGCAGGCGGGGACAGGCGGGACCGGACAGGCGGGGACAGGCGGGGCCGGGACAGGCGGGACCGGGCAGGCGGGGACAGGCGGGGCCGGGACAGGCGGGACAGGCGGGACCGGGCAGGCGGGGACAGGCGGGGCAGGCAGGCGGGACAGGCGGCGGGACAGGCGGGACGGGACAGGCGGGACGGGATGGCGGGCAGGCGGGACACAGGCGGGGACAGGCGGGACACAGGGCGGGGACAGGCGGGACGGGACAGGCGGGACGGGCAGGCGGGCCCCAGAGCCGTCGGCACAGCGCGCCCGGGGCGGGGGGCAGCGGGGTCCCGGAGCGCGCCCGCGCCCCCGTTCGGGGTCGCCGCGGGTGAGCGCGGGCCGCCCTTCCCCTCCCACTCCGCTTCTCCCTTCTCTTCTCTTCCTTCCCCGTGCCCCACGCGTGAATGCGTTCGGGTTTGCGCTCCGCTGTGGCCGCAGCCGCCGCTCCTGCCCGGTCTGTGCTCTCCGCCCCCGGCCTGAGACGCGGCCAGCAGGAGATGTTGGGATCCTGCGAATCCATCGCTCGGCTCTGTGGAAACGGTCTTAGGAGAAATGGAAGGTAACAAACACACGTCTGTGAGGAATCATCTCCTGAACAGGGATTTATCACTGGGCCTGGCGGGTCTTAAAGTTGAACATGAAACCTGCTTAAAGGTCAGGGGGGCACGGTCCTCAGGGCATGGAAAGGCACGGTTAAATAGATATGTTAGCACAACACAAACGGCTCACTCTGGGTTTTTCTGAGGTGTAAAAGAAAGGACATAGTTTCTTTTCTCTCAATGACTTTGTATAGGCATTAACCATAAAACGACTTCATTTTTGTTTCTACTGAAGATAAATCTGTCAGGCCATAAAGAACATTACAATAACTTATAATGCTGAGAATGTAAATAGGCCAAGTACCCCTTTTTTGTTTTGCTAAGTACAACTGCTGCTTGATAGTAAACAATTATATTTTCCTGTGCTAAATAACATTTTTAACGGTCCAGACACCTTAAGAAAAGCTCTGGCTGATCTTAAAGCTGAACATTTTGTTTCTTTGGCATTTACTAGATACCATAAAGGCTGCTTTGTTCAATAAATAAATAAATAAGTTCATGTTGCAGATCTTCCTTGGAGAGCTTGGGAGACCACAGGTCTGTGTGTTACACAGAAAAGGCTGGAAATAACAGATTCTCACCACCAGAAAGTATTGGTGACTTAACTGTAACTAACCTCTCTTGCTCCAAAGAGCTTTAGAAATAGTCCTGTACAAAATTAGCTATAACTGGGTTGTTTAAACCATAGGTGTAAGGGATCAGTTTTACAGAAGTAGGCTGCTCCTGCAGATGCTCTGGATTTTCTGTAAATTCCAAACGTGTTTTTGGAGGATTTAAATTTTAAAACCTTGCCTGTGAGGGTATTTCTTTATCACCAAATAATGCACATGATAATTGCAGTTCATACCACGTGTAGAATCTGTGAAATGTATTCAAATCATGAATTGGTTGAGGTTGGAAGGAACCTCTGGAGCTCAGCTGGTCCAAACCCCTGCTCCAGGGGGCACCAGCAGTTTCCCTTGGGCTTTCTCACAGGTTTTGCTGCTGATAAAATAAAATGAAGGTATTTGGAATAAGAATCAGATTCTAGGAACAGTCCTGAAAACTGCAGTCCTGAAAGCAGGATCTTTCTAAGAATGTTAAATTTCATGTTTGTATCCTGTGAATTCTGGTTCCTTTATTTACTATTTCAAGCCAAGTGTGAGTGGAATACCTGTAATTTCTTGGGAGCTACAATCTCAGTGGAAATGAAGCAGTTGTTGGTTTACATGAATGACATGCATTCCTTTCCTTTATTCCTGGCTCTGCTCCTCTCACCTGTGCATGTTCAGCACCAGAGTGGGCTCAGCTCTCCTTCCACTCCTAGGGGACCTGTTGACCTGTGGGGAAAAAGGGGATTTTTTGAGTTTTGCTTTCCATTTGATGGCACCACACTCCCCTGAGGAGAACAGAGCAGCCAGGTTTGAAGCTGCAGTGATTCCTTAGTGCTCACAGGGATGGGTGTATTTCAAACTGTGTTTCAGCAAGGGAAGGGGGGTTCTGCCATTCATGTAGAGAAGCATTCCCAATAAACACAGGTCAAGACAACAGCAGGCAGGACACAGACCTGCAGTGCCTAAACTAATAATGCATAGATGGAAAAATACTGCTAATAATTTGAAGGCTGTAAGTATCTGTCAAAATCTATTTTAAAAGGTCAGTGCCAAGAATGTGTATGACCTCTTTTTTAATTTGGAACTATATCAAGTGAAATATGTAAACTCTGAAATAAATTGATATGAAATTCTGAAATATATCAATATAATGAATCTCTGAGCATCTCTTCACAAAACATCTGGGATTTATGAGCAAAGGCTGATACACCCAGTCACATCTTCTTCCCCAAAGTAAATTGATGTGGGTTCTCAATACAAACGTGCAGCCTTCAAGATTCTTTTCTGCCTGCCTCACAACACCCAATTAATTGCTTAGAACCATACACCTTCAGAACAAATCTTTGTGCACAGCAGTTTGCAAACCGACTCTGAGACACAGTTTTATTTTATTTCAGTTCAGGTGTGAGCAGAGCAGTACATTTCCCCGCATCCCATTGAAAGCTTTACAGGGTACAGAGCTTCTGGGGCTTGGTGCAGTAGTTCGTCCTGACCCTCTCCCGCACACAGTCACTGTAGTCAGTGTTGCACTTGCCGCACTTGCAGCTCACAGCCACGGGGTAGGAGTAGTAGGGGAGGGTGTGGTGAGGGCAGCCCGGGATCAGCGGTCCGGTACAGCATCTCTTTGTACGTGCACACGTTCTGCGACAGGGAACTCCTGAGGAGCAGCTTCTTGCCATTGCTGTCCTACAAAGAGAAGAGAAGGGTGCTGTTTCGCTGGAGCACACGTGTGTCAGAAACGTCCTGTGAGGTGCAGAGACCAGAACCCCTACCTGAGCCCAGCTCTGCTGCTGCTGAGTTCAGAGCTCTAATTGTGGCTGGGGCTCCCTCCCCACACAGACATTCCCCTTGTTTTTATGGATTAACTAATCCTCATGGCTCAGGGTGTTCCCTGTGCTTTGTGATCTCTTCTGGCTGCCTGCTGCCCAAGCTGGAACTCAAAATGCTGTGTTGAACAGTGACGTTGTGTGGCTGCTGCAGGGCTGTCCTGTGCAGGGCCTCCTCACCCCCACAGGAAGCAAGCAGCAGTGGGAGCAGAAGTTACCCAAGTTATTTACATAAATTAAGAGTGACCCAATATAATCTGCCCCTCACCTCTTCCATCCTGCCCTCACAAACTGCCCACGGAGGCTCTGCAGTGGCAGCAGCACTCAGGTCTCTGTTGTGCCACTGGTGTTAGCAACTCCAGAGTTCCAGAGGCTTGGCATTTTTCATCCACACCTTTGCACATAGCTAACTTGAAAACACGGTGAGGGTGCAGTTTTTCTGCCTGTGCTAAACTCTACTACAATCAAATCACTTGCACAGTATTTTCTGGAGGACAGAGCCTTGGTTTGCAGTGTTGGCTGCTGCAGAAACGCCTGCCGGTCGTACCCGAGTCATGCAGAAGCCAGCACAGATGGTGGTGTTGATGGCCAGGCAGTAGGCACACTCCCGTTTCTCCACATGGATTGTGTACTCAGAAGGAGCACAGAGTGATGCTGTTTGTCCAAAAATCAGGCCAAAGAGGAGAGACATCACAAAGAAGGCACTCATGCTGGATGGGGAAGAACAAGCAGAGCAAAGCACAGGTAAAATGGGATGAGCCTTCCAGCCCTGTCCTCAGCATTGCACAGTCACAGACCTGGAGTAATCTTAATGTTTCTAGCTACAGCCCGACAGTTTCTTTCCAATCTCAGTCCTTATTGAAATAATACTGACCATTAAACAAAAAACAAGGGCAAAGAGGCCATTAACAACATAGAACAAATTACTTTCCCCCCACTTAAGCACAGTACATGGAACTTCTCACAAATGAGTGACGAAATCCTGACACAGAACAAATAAGAGGAGCTGAAGGATTTGAAAGTGTGACACATAAGAGAACATGAGCTCTAGAATTAAGTAGAGATATTAAAATAATCTCACTGCTTTGAAACAATTTTCTAAGGAAAGCATCTTATAAATTATTTAAGAGACAAAAAGACAAGCCTGTGCATATCAGGCATAAAACTGGATTTTTCAATTTCCAGTGTCTTAGAGGTGTGATGAGATGGGAACATGGCCAAGAATTAAATAATAGATTCAATCAAATTACAATAGAGAACATCAGCAAAGAGCTCAACTCAATAAATCCAGCTTTATCTGTCTATTGTGCTGACCTCATTTCTCAGACCTGCAGGGGGATCCTGAGAACAAAGCCTTAATTAGCTCCAAGACACTTTCAGGAACTACTCTAGAGCCTCTAAATGATAAACTTGAAATGACAGTGTCTACCAACATCTGGACATCACCCTCTAGTCTCTCCCAGCTGCCAGTTTCCCACAGCAAAGCCATCCATTGCACAGGCTGGTTTACCCTGTAGCTGCAACAACACCAGTCTGGAAAGACCAACCTCTTGTCAGCAGAATTCTTCCCTATTACAGGAACCTGATTCTGCCTTGAGCTGGGAGAGGCAGTGACCCAGCACAAGCTCTGTGTGTGCTTTATACTCTCCAGGCTAATTCCAGGCTGATCTTACTGTTTATATAATTGCATCTGAATTGCTGCTTTCTTATCACAATGTCATCTATTGAAAATTCATACTGAACCACAAAGCAAATGTGATAGGAACAAACGTGTCCATAATATCCTAACCTGGAAACTGGAGCTGAAAATCTAATTATATTAACAGTCATTCTTTCCTCAGGCTTTTAAACTAACCAGCACTTTAAAAAAGTTGTTATTATTGATTAATTTAATTGCTCCATAGGACAGCAAGACCATGGCAGGAAGGCTGGCATGGAGTCCTGCAGAGTCACAGATGAGGTTTTACACCTGTGTTTTGCTAAGGTTTAACCAGTCTGGTTCACTCTGCTTGCTCCTTGCCAGGCACAGCTGGGAGATGCTGGCACAGGGTGCCCAGGGGACCTGTGGTGTCCCAGCCCTGGAAGTGTTCCAGGCTGGAGCAGACAGGGATGGTGAAAGTGTCCCTGCCCATGGCAGGGGGAGGGATGGGATTTAAGGTTCCTTCCAACCCAAACCTTTCTGGGGTTCTCAAAGTCTGTGCAGTGCCCATGAAGCAATAATCCTGAACTCAAACCCACTGCTCTGCAGCCTGCTCAGGCACAGCCTGACTTACCTGCTCGAGCAAAACACCCTCAGAAATTGGCTGGCCTGGAACCTCCTCAGCAAACATTGAAACAACAGGCAGTACACTCATACTGACTGATAGGGAAAGAACTTATAAAACTTCTCCTTGCAGCACAGTAACAAAGAAAATATTGCATCAATACCAGTGAAACAATGTCCCCAGATGGGGGAGAACAAACACTCACATTTGGGGAGCAAGAAGGAGAAGAGGTCAGCCAAGCCACTCTTCTCTGTCAGCCCCTCCCTGAGCTCCCTGCCTGCAGCTCTGGGAACACGTGCCCTTGCAGGCAATCACCTAACTCCATTTGGAATCTGATCTGATGGATGGCTTATGCAGGTCAACCATATTCCTGCTTTACATAGCCATAAGAAACATGGAAAACATGAGTGTGAGGTGGTAAATGTGGTCACTTTGAGTTGAAGGAGTGATCCAGTTGGTCCCAATTGGTGTCCAGCTAATTCCTCAATAAAAGTGTCTCCTTTTCCTGTGGTTTCAGACTACTGCCCACAGGTCTGGGATAATTTTTTAAGCATTTTTGGGATAACATAATAGAGGTTTTGTTCTATGAAGACTAGTCAAATACTTTCTGTTTTCATGGAATCTTTAATTCTGGGTTGATTTCTACCATATAATTTCTCAGGAATTAAATATAATTTAATTATATTTAAACCTCTTTCTGGCTTAGGGACATGAGCAGAGTATTAATTGTACTCTTTGTAACATCTGTCCATCTCACTTAGCAACAGGAGTGTAACGCTCACTTTGCTACTACTCCAGTATGTTATTTAGCTCTGTATTTTTCTGATATATTTGGAACACAAGCACTCAGGTTCTCTCAGTGTACACTACACAACCCACACATAGATAATGTAAATGTGTATATTTACACTGTACATACACACACACTGCATGCACATGTATGGGCTTGGTTGTTTGAAGCTTTAACCACAGAAAAGAATGTTTGTTCTTGGGAAATACAGAGAGTATTTCAAAGCACACAAAGAACCTGAAAGGAAAAGAACACAATTTATAAAACTAAAACCCAGAGAGGACAAAAAACGCTCAAAGTACTAAAACCCAGCATTCTTAAGGCAGAAATGTCACATGTGGCCTTTGCATGCACAGCTGAGTTTTTCCTCTAAAGATTCACAGCTTTAGGCAGTTGGAGCTGGATTTGTGCACCCTGGAGACCACACAGCCAGGTTTGAAGTGTCTCAACACCCCCTGCAAGAACACAGGCAGAGAGCAGATCAGAGAGAGGACTGGTACTCTGCTGCCTCAAAGTGCCCATTTCTCTGAGCTGAGAAAACTGGGTGTAAGGTGTGTGTGGGGTGGGGGTGGAGATTAGGGTAAAAAAAACCAGTTTAAGAATTTTCTTTAACAAGATTTAGGGAAATGTCTACAAACTTCAGTAGCAAATTATAACAAGGCTTGAAAGTCATAATGAAGATGAAAAGGAGAGTGCAACAATAAAAACTATAGCTACAAAAATAGAGGAAAACCAACAACAATAACTGTTAGAGGTGAGAAGATGCAGAAAACTTGTGCAGGAAGCTGAAGAGTAGGAAATAAACTTTTGCCAGGCCAGAGGTCAATAATAAAATCAGGAAGATTACAAGATGAAGACAAGCTGTTGATGCAGAGCAAGTGCAAAGGCTTCAGCAAGTACTTGTGCTTTTGAAAACATAGTGACTGAACAACCCCACAGAGATGTGCAACAAAAATTATTAAATAAATTATATAAGGAATAAATATTTTAAACTCAACATGATTAGCTAGCTAATGTTCATTTCAACAGGTCTGGAATACTGAGGAAATTTAAAAACATTAAAACGAAGTGCTAATACTATGGCAACATTTAAGAAGAGAGTGTTGACCCAGGTAACTCTCCACCAGCCAGGTAAAATAACAGAAAATTGATACAGGATTTGAGCAATAAAGAATTAACGGATGAAAACATAATTACTGATGTTACATAAAACAGGTCATGCCACACAAACCCAATTTCATTGTTTGCAGTGATTACAAATTTGGTTGTTAAGGCAATTGCCCAGATGCAATGTCTTTAGCTCCACCTGTGCAGAGCCCCCCTGTCAGAAGGCTCAGAGCTGTCAGGCAGAGCCCAGTGTGGGGATACTGAATGCTGGCAATTCTCAACCAGGGGAGCAGGCAGGTTAATCTCAGTGCTGCCTTTATTCACTGCAATGTTTTTACCCAGCCTCTGAACACTCTGCAGTGCACTGGACAAATACCTGACCAGGTATTAAGGATGAAAAGTCATTTCTCTGGAAGGGTAATAAATACTCAGAGTGGAGCTGCTGTGACTGCTGCTGTCAGCTCAGCCCTGTGCTGATATGGTCACAGACCCTCCTGGCTGCTGCCTTGCCCCTGCTGGCACTGTTATCCTGCCCATCAAAAGGCTGCTGTCATATCTTCAGTAACGTACACAAACTATCAAACTGGGAAAAAACCTCCTGGACTGTCCTTCTGGCAGTGACCACGGAGCTCTTTCACTACTGACCTCTGATGAGAGTGAGATCACACGAGCTACAGAGAGCAGCAAGACAAAAGACTGTGACAGGACAAGGAAGTCCAGTGTCACAATTTGTGAGTGCCTGAGGCTTCTTCCATACAGTTTCCTAAAATCCATCATCCACAGTCTGATGCTTATGGATCCATTTCTTTGGTTGCCCTTCTGCTGACCTGCAGAGACTCAGTGATAGAAATTTTTAATCTGCTTTTATAGCCCAGCTTTGTAGCCCTGTTCTGGAACAGCCAGTTACACTGTTAATTATTTATCTTTAACCTTTGTGTTAACCAAACCAATCCATTCCCTGACATCAGTGATTTTACTCTTTCATTAAGTGAATGATGGTGTGCTGATGTTCTACAGGAAGTGCTTCAAGTGATCTCTGTAAATAGAATTTAGTAATTATAAAACCGTTGGGTTCATTCCCCAGGAGTCTCCTGTAATGGGCTACAGAAATTCAGTGCATACCAGAAGTTCATACATAACAGTAATTTAATAGGATTCTCTGTCACTGACCAATGCCTAAAATAAAAGTAGGAGCAATGAGAACTTATCAGACATTATTCCTAGTCACTCTGCCCCTGGCAGTAGTACAACACAGAAAACTTTGTGAGCTCATGAGCAGGTTACTTATGGAGCAGGGCTACTCTTACTTCCATTAAACATGCAACTGTAGATAGTAAAGTAAAATAAAACCATGTCCACACTTGCAAACAACCAATAATGGGAAGCTCTGCCGATGAAAAACAGACAAAACAAATCAGATTCTGGAAGATGACTATTCTGGTAGAGAAATTAATTCCAACTCCATCCAGTTGCAGTCCAGTTTATCCTTTACTGATAAAAGGAAATAAGATCCTGATATGCTGCCATAGAAACAAGTATTTTTGCCAGGTTTTGCATTTAAACAGCATTTGGCTGTTGAATTTTCAAAGCTCATCTGCCTATTGCCAGTCTCTGTAACAGTCCAAAACACAGCTCTCATCTCTGAAATTTATAGATTCACAGTCTGCTCTTCTCTTTCTTTCCTAGGATTAGCTGCAGCATTTCCTATCAACCACAGATTAAAACAGCAAATCTCTTTGTTGCATATCATATGCCAGCAATCTCCATTTATGGTCTGAAAATACTTCATAATCCTATTTGCTGTTTGGCTCAGACAATAGAGCCCTTTGGATTTGGTTTCATTTCTTTGGAAAGTGCTAGATATTTCTGTTAGTTTGAGATACACAATCACCGTGCTCAGGGCAAAGCTAAACAAAAAAACAAACAACAAACCACCACCAAAGACAATCCCGAGCCTCCTGCAGTGTTGTCAAGGATGAACAGTACCAGCCCAGCATCATAAAATGCTAAAGGTAAAACTGCCCCAGGTGTGACAGCCTAGGACCTGCCAGGTGAGTGCCTCCCAACAGGGAAGCTGCTCTCAGATTCCAACTAAAAGTTAAAATGCCTGTAAGGAAGGAAAAGGGAAGCCTGGTTTTCCCCAGGAACTCTTCCTGTCCAAGATACTCCTGGTAGAAGCAAGGCACACTGCATTCAACTTGTCACTCTGGGTGAGCCCTAGCAGTGGGACTTCTGCAGATTTGTTCTTATTTTCCACGTTCTGTTTTGCACACTCTGCTCTTGCAGCTGTATACAACACAAGTTTGGACACACCCCTAGGAAATGGCTTTCAGTAGTGTGGAGTGGTGATTCCACATCCCTGGGAGTGTCTGTTCGTGTATTCCCTGGATGGGAGTTCTAAATTCTTCTGGTCACATTCCTCTCTGTCAACTAAGATACAGAATATGAGTTTTCTTGAGTTGTCAGAATCAGCTTGGGGTCAGGGTGGAAATACCTGCAGTATTGCATCAAGCTTTGTCGCTGTGATGGAATTGCACTCCTGACAGAGCAGGTCCCACCCACGCTGTCACTCCACGGTGCTGGGCGCTTAACTGCAGAGAAAACAGCCACGGGAGGAGGTTTGGGCTCCCTCGCTGGGGAGAGGCCTCGCTGCACTCAGGGCTGCCACGAAGTTTGAGACTCTGGCTGAATTACACAGTGTTAGGCAGTTTGAGACTCTGGCTGAATCTCTCAGTGTTAGGCAGTTTGAGACTCTGGCTGAATTACACAGTGTTAGGCAGTTTGAGACTCTGGCTGAATCTCTCAGTGTTAGGCAGTTTGAGACTCTGGCTGAATCTCTCAGTGTTAGCCAGTACAGAAGTTAACTCTAAGTACTGGGTGATAACAGGGATTGGAACACTCATTTTAAAAGTTCAGCTCCTGAGTAACCCCCCAACACTGTGTACTAATGAAATAAAAGGCTGGGAATTTTGAATTTTCCTGTGCTCAATAAAACCACGATGGACAAACGATACCAACTTTTCATTTGGATATTTTGTGAGAGCATCAAGAGAAGCATTCAAGAAGGTAAATGCTCAGTATTTGTCTTTTCAGAACTGAATTTTTAATTCAACTTTATACTTAAGAAAAATAGAATATTTACTAAAAAATGCTACTAAAATGTCATATTACATATATTTATAGATTTTAATAAATCAAGTGTATTTGCATTATATTCTGTAAATACTTTTAGTATAAATTGCTTAAAATATTGAAAATCAGGTTCTGAAAAGTAAATTTCCTCAGTGGAACCTGACTGTAAGTGTGCAAAACTCAATGTCTTTTCCTCTTGTAATCTTCAAAAGTTCTCACTGGTTGACTTGTCCTTAAAACTACCCTGCCAGCCCTGATCCCACATCATTTGTTCCAGGCAAAAATAGGGCCTGCAATGCCCCAAAATTCTGCTGCCGACTAGTAACAGAGTAAAATTATCATGATCCTGTTTTTAATACCTCTATAAACAATTACATTTTACTATAGCAAAGTGAACGCCTACTTTTTGATTCTATTAAGTCAGCAAACTGATTTTGTGACTCCTGCAGCTGAGCTTTGATGTCTCCTATTAAATCATCTTTTTCAACACTCTTTACGGCCAGAGCTGAGATCTAACAGAATGAGAATAATTTGATAATGAAGGAAAAAGGACAGATTCCACTTCATTTGTCCCTGTGTCTGACAAGCAGCCATTCAAGTCAAATAAGGGGGTTGGTTGTAGACAAATGTTGATCAAGCTTTGGGAAAGTTCTCCAAAATTAAAACACAAATTCCAACAGAATTAAAAGCAGAATTAAAGAGCATTTACATTTTCTGGACTTCTCTGTGAAGTGACTACAGGTTTCCTTGAAATCTCTTCTAAAAGAGAGAAAAAACCCATATTCTGTGTCGCAGGAATGCACAAACTCTGTGGGCCTGAGGATTAATAATGTAATGACCTTTACAATTTAACAGTTAAACATTCATGTTCACACCAGTATACTTCTCAGCACAAAAAATGTTTCACAGAAAAAATTCGTCTGTGTTTCTTACTCTTTCAAGAGATCTGTATTTTCACATATCTCATCTTCCAGTTTTAAACCAAGTTCATCATTTGCAAACTTACTTCAAAGGGAACAATTAGAAAACCACATCATTATTGAAAAATATACTAGAAATACTTTTGTTTCTCAAATCTTGCATAGAAAAGTAATTTTGTTCATGAGAAGACAGAAGTCTGTTTTATTTGGTATTCCTTGCTGAGTCATCTTTTGCAGGAAAGGCAGAATAATAAACAATAATTTACCATCAGCTGAAACACTTGCAGGTTCTTCATGCACACATTCACACAGAACAGGTGCACACCCCTGCTCAGAATAATCATCTCCTCAATGTAAAAATCAACGTGCTTTAATATTTAATTGTATTAGTAATACTGTCATGCTAAATCAAGAAGCATTTTCCTTTTACTTCATCTGTTCAATGTATATTGTACAATCCTGGCCTGCAGTTCTTGAATTGCTTTATGCTGTGCTTCAATAACCTTTCTATTTCCTTGCACTTTCTTTCTGGTTTTGTTCCGATTCCACAGTCAGTTTCCACTGTTTGGTCTTCTCAGTCTCTTTGTAGAGTTTTGAGTACAATTCATGCATTGTTTCTATACTCTGTTGAAAGAAGTTCCACAATTTAATCTCAAAAGCTATTTAATTAATAATGTTATAAATACCTATTTATCTCTTAGAAACATCACAAGAGTAAAATTCTTTTCCACAGAGGGTGACACAAACCTGATTAGGAACCAAAGTTTAAATCTTTGTGCACCCGCTGTGTCTGCATGAACAGACATTGTGGGACAGGGAGGAGACGAACGCAGGAGAAAAATGTCCCTCTGCCTTCAGGCATCCCAGAGAGAAGGGCTGGAGGGGGAGGAGAAACCGCAGAGAGAAGGGCTACCCCCCCCGGAGGGAGAGAAACCGCACAGAGAGGGTGAGGAGAAACGCACAGAGAAGGGCTGGAGGGGTGAGAGAAACGCCAGAGAGGCTGAGGGAGAAACGCACAGAGAAGGTGAGACTGGAGGGGAGAAAACGGCTGAGGAAGAAACCGCACAGAGAAGGGCTGGAGGGGAGATAACCGCACAGAGAAGGGCTGGAGGGGAGAGAAACGCGACAGAAGGCTGGAGGAGAGAGAAGGGCTGGAGGGGAAGAAACCGCACAGAGAAGGGCTGGAGGGGAGAGAAACGCACAGAGAAGGGCTGGAGGGAGAGAAACCACAAGAGAAGGCTGGAGGGGAGCGGAGTGAATACGCACAGAGAAGGACGCCCTGGAGGGAGAGAAACGCAAGAGAGTGGGAGAACCGCACAACGAGAGAAGAGGAACGAGGAGAGAAACGCACAGAGAAGGCTGGAGGGGAGAGAAACCGCACAGAGAAGGGCTGGAGGGCGGATAACGCACAGAGAAGGGCTGGAGGGGCGGATAACACACAGAGAAGGGCTCGGAGGCACGGATAGCGCACAGAGAAGGGCTCAGAGGCACGGGTAACCGCACAGAGAAGGGCTCGGGGGGGCGGATAACGCACAGAGAAGGGCTCAGAGGCACGGGTAACCGCCGAGGCTGCGGGGCCGGGCGGCGCTCCGCGCAGGGCGAGCGCTCTGGTTCACCGTGGGGTCTCCAGCGCTGCCCCGGGCTCAGCTGAGCTGACAGTTTAGTCCTCAGGGATATGAAAATCAGGAGGAGAATGGCAAGAAATAAGTTCCATTTTTTGGTAGCAAACAGCGTTTTGTATCTGAGAAGCGCAGAAACTACTGAAAAACTGAGCTTTGCTGAGTTGTAGTGAAGCAGGAAAATGTTGGTGAAGACACTGAGAGAAGAATTAAATTCTTGAGGAAACCACTCCACTAAATTAATTGTTTATAGATAAAATAAAGCCAGACAGTGCATTGGGATGATCTATTTCATTTTTCCAAAGAATACTTTGACTTCAAATCCTAAAGCCTTTCAACAGACTAATTAGAACCAGTTTAAAAGAAAACCCAAAAAACCTGAACCAAACCAAACCAACCAACCAAATACACAAAAAACAAAATACCCCAAACAAAGCTAAAAACCAATAAACTTGGAATCACCATAATTTTTAAAGGTTTGTCTCTAAGCATGTTTGCTGAATCACAAATATCTCCTCTAAGTGATTCAGTTGTAAACAGGAAACAGAGAATTATTATTCCCTTTGCCTTCTTATTTAGCCTTGAAATACCCACCGAATAAGGCTTTAGAAACTGTTTGGGAACAAACTGAGAGGCTCTAAGAATTTAGATAAGCAGAGTTGATGTGTAGCTGACTTCATCCACTTCAGAGCAAAGTTTTACTTGCTGTGAAATCATATCTGAACTATGAAGTGATTTTGATCAACATATTTGAAAAAAAACTAACAGTGAAACTGTATTTGACATTTACAGCCACAAAACTGTTAGACTACTCATGAATATTAAAACTTGAAAATACTAAAAAATGTTAAAGAATGTGCAGGGTAAAAATTATTTTAGTTTTACCTGAATCAGTGATTTTGCCACAGTACAAGAACTGAATGGCAAATTAAAATCATCACCTGGGTATTTGTTAAACCCCTGCACAAAGTTAAGAGTTAGTTTCCTATGGGTAGATTTGAAAAGGATTATAAAATCTAGAAGAAAAAAAAATACAACTAATATGAAAATACAATTTTTAATTAATAAATCAACTGCCTGCAACTTTCAAAACTACCAGAATTGATAATGGCTTTGAAACTCACTTGCTTTGCACTTCAGTGTCTTTTCAAACCCTCGGTTTTTTGTAGTTTGCTTTATAGGCTGTGGCCAGAGTGGAAAGTTTTGACGAGGAGAACTCAGCTGCTGCCTGTCTGCACAGGTTCATGATAAAGGATTCAGAAAGCAAAATTATTTCTTTAAAGTCCAGTAGTTGACATTTATTTTTTTTCTTTACTCCCATAGGTAGTTCTAAACACCACATCTGACTATGTTTTAGTATGAAAATGCCGTTTTACAAGGTTTTCAAGTCACAGAAAACAGGATAAATAGTGTAACTCAACTCCTGTCAGAATATCACATTAGAATCTAAACATACTCTGTAAGGAAGCTGAACGTGAAAATAAAACATTTGTTTAATTCACATAACTCAGTGTGGTGACAGAACGTTTTCACTGCACATTTGGTCTGGTGTAAGCAGGACTTCAAAACCAGTGCAAGCATCCAAGTGAGGCACTGCTCTCTGCTGGATCACCCACATCAAACGTGGATTTACCATCGGTGATGTGCAGTTACAGAACAGAGCAGATGATCCAGAGGATGATTTCTTTCAGTCTTGACAGAGAATAACATCATAAGTCTTTGAAATTAAAGTCAAATATGATTCCTCCAGCACCGTCTTGGCAGTCTGCAGAGAAATGAGTTCAGCGGATTTCACACACACACAGAACCATGGCCTGGGTTGGGTGGGAAGGGACCTTGAAGCCCATCCAGTGCCACCCCTGCCATGGCAGGGACACCTCCCACTGCCCCAGCTTGCTCCAAGCCGGTCCAGCCTGGCCTGGAGCCCTTCCCGGGGTGGGGCGGGTGTGTGTGCTCGGGTCAGGGCTCACCGGGCTCCGGCAGTGTCCCCGTCCTGGCGTGTCCAGGCCGTTCAGGGGCACCCGGGGGCACCATGCCCTGCACAGCCCGGCCCGAGCGCTCGCCGGGCTGCGGGCGAGGCCCTGCCCGCACCCCAGCCCGGCCGGCTGCCCCGGCTCGGCGGGCCCTGCCCCGCCGCTCACCCGGGCCCTGCCCGCGCCGGGGCCCTGTCCCCGCCCCACCCGGGCCCTGCCGCCGCCGGCCCGGGCCCTGCCCGCCCACCCGGGCCCTGGCCCCGCTCCGGGCCCTGCCCGCCCCGGGCCCTGCCCCGGGCCGCCCGGGCCCTGTCCCGCTCCCGGGCCCTGGTCCGCACTGCCGGGCCCTGTCCCGCTCCCGGGCCCTGGCCGCACCGGGCCCTGCCCCGAGCTCAGGCCCTGCCCCGCTCTCGGGCCCGGCCGCACGGGCGCTTTGAGCGGGCTTGTTCTCGGTGGGCCCGGAGAAAAGCGGTGACACCGACACTCGGCACCGACAGCGCCGCCGGTACCGACACCGGCACTGAAACCAGCACCGACATTGGTATCAGCACCAACACTGGTACCGACAGCGACACTGACACCAGCAGCGACAACCGGCACCGACACCGAGAGCAGCAGTGACACCGGCACGGAGTGTGGCACCCACACTGATACCGGCACCCACACTGATACCGGCACCCACACCGATACCGGCACCGACACGGGCAGCGGCACCGACACTGGTACCGTCACCGACACTGGTACCGACAGCGACAGCGCCACCACCACCGACATGGGCAGCGGCACCAGCAGCGACACCGGCACGGGCACAGGCACGGGCAGCGGCAGCGACACGGGCAGGGGCAACGGCACCGGCAGTGGCACCGACCACCGCCACGGGCAGCGGCACCGGCAGCGAGACCGATACCGGCACCGGCACTGACACAGGCACGGGCACGGGCAGCGACACCGACACCGACACGGGCAGCGACACCGACACCGGCACGGGCAGTGGCACCGGCACGGGCACCGACACGGGCAGCGGCACTGACACGGGCACGGGCAGTGGCACCGGCACGGGCACCGGCACCGGCACGGGCACGGGCAGCGGCACCGGCGCCTCACGGCGGCCGCTGAGGGAGAGCGAAAAGGGCGGGAAACGCGGGCGCGCGGCCGGGGCGGGAAGGGCGCGCGGGCCGGCGGCGTTGGCGCCCCCTAGTGGAGGTCCCAGAGGTCGCGCAGCGGCGCGGCCAGGCGCGGGTCCCGCGCGCGCAGCGCCCCCGCGTGGGCGTGGCGCAGCGAGCGCAGCTCCGTGAGGCGGCCCAGCAGCCGCGCGAAGCGCTGCGGGTCCCGCGGGTGCTGCAGCTTCGAGTGCTTGTACAGGATCCCCAGCAGCGGCTCCTGCAGCTCCTCCACCTGGCGCTTGTCCCTCAGCAGCGGGCGGTCTGCGGGACAGCGGCCGTGAGCCGGGCGCTCCGGGCGCCGCCGCCCCTCAGGGTCCGGTCGGCGCCGCCGCCCCTGCGGGGACAGGTGAGAGCTCCCCGGGGAAGGGACAGCTCGTTGTCACCTTCCCGACTTACCTGAAAAGAACACTGTTGTTGCCACGAGCAGAGCGTATTCTGTCTCGGTCACTTTGAGTTCCCCCATGGTTCTGTAGAAGTAGAACAGGGCGGTGATGAACTCCTCAGTTATACCTTGCAGATGGAAAAAAAACACAAAAAAACACAAAAACCCAACAAACGTTGGTGTTGGAATGATGAGGATGTTATTTCAGTGCAGAAACAGTTGCAAACATCTTTGCCTGGAAGGTTCGAGGTGACGCTCTGGGCTCCTAGGACAGGGAGCGCCCGGAGCAGCCGAGGCTGTGGGGGCATGAGGGGACAGGACATCTTATGGGGAAATGGTGAATGGTTGGACTCTGTGATCTTAGGGGTCTTCCCGAGCTCAGTGTTTCCATGATTCTGTGAAAGGCTGAGGGAGCTGGGCTGTGCAGCCCCGGCTGGGAGGCGCCCTCAGCCCTGCTGTCCCTGTCTGCAGGGAGGGCTCCCAGCAGCGAGCGCACCAGAGGAACAGGCAGGAACGGATGCTCAGGTCGTTCCACGTGAATGTGAGGAAGAACTTCTGTTCTGTGAGGGAGCAGAGTGCCCAGGGAGAGTGTGCAGTGTCCCTAATTGGAGATATTCCAGACCCATCTGCACATGAGCTGGTGCCATGTGCTCTGGAATGACCCTGCTGGAGCAGGGAGGTGGCACCAGGTCACCCACTGTGATCCCTTCCAACCTCACCCATTCCGGGAGTCTGTGAATCCTTTAAGGCTCAGGACTGTTCCATTGCACGACATAGTTAACCAACTTTGTGAAAACAATGTTAGTTTCTAAAACAATAACAAAAGTTGTATGACAGTTGTACTGTGGAGCTTTGAATGTGTATATAACTGAAGGGATGTAAGCAAGCATGAGCACACCTCTTCCTGCCATGAGGATGTAATGCCAGAGCAGCTCAAGGGAGAGGGAGAGAAGGAAAGGGAGAGGAGAGGAAGAAGAGAGGAAAGGAGCTGGAGAAGTGGCCATAGAAACAGTGTAGCTCAATGTAATAAAAATAGAACCAGAAAAAGATTCACAGTATTTAGATTCTGAGACCTCCATTACCTGTGGTAGTAGTAGAAGTCGGCCTCTCTTTATTATGACACATTTCCATGGAATAAATACTGGTTTTATCAAGGTTTTGAATATGACAACAAGTCCCGTGATCAGAAAGTCTTACATGACCTGGAAGAAGGCAGATGACAGTTCCCAGTCAAGCTTAAAGTGATCTTAAATATTTGTCTGTATCATTGCTGAAAATGTGTGAGT
Source organism: Sitta carolinensis (assembly GCA_032173965.1). NCBI lineage: Eukaryota > Metazoa > Chordata > Aves > Passeriformes > Sittidae > Sitta > Sitta carolinensis. The sequence goes on from CM063306.1 coordinate 2,619,647, forward strand.
TTTTCCCAGACCCATGAAGGTATAAAATCCTGGAGCATCTGGCTCCAAGTTCTTTGGTTGTGTTTTATTGGTCGAGGTCTTTGTGTTAAATTTGACACAATGTATGATTTGTAATTAATATAGCTGATATCATGCACCCACACCCTACCCCACAGTGATACAAGTCAAGTATTTCACACCTACTTTCACTGGTTGATGGCTGGCACTCGCTCAGTCTTTGGTTGTAAATTTGGGCTGATCTCAAGAACATAGCCTCCACTGTGGACCCTTTCAGCAGAGCAATCTGGTCCTCACTGGCTAAACTCTCAAACCCTGCAGAGAAAGGTGCATTTCAGAATCAGCGAAGGCTGGGGCTGCCTTTAAGCCCTCAACATCATGTGGAAAAATTATTTTTATATTTTTTTTAATTAATGCCTTTACTGGAAAGGAGGGGCCATAGTTAAATGATGCATGTGCCAAAGACTTGGGATCCTTCTTGCTAGTTTTCAGGTTAGGCAATTAAAAAGGGAAAAAAAGGGGAAAAAAATAAAAAAAAAAAATAAAGGAGGGGACAGTTTTCAGTGTTAAGATTCACAGGAGGATATAAGTAAAAATTTTGGGACTAAGCAAGCTGTTATCAAAACATTCTTCCTAATATCTGATAAATACCACAGGGCCTAACACTTGCTAAATTTGCTGCATTGTTTAGTGACTGTGGATACTCCATTCATTGCTATATTATTTTAGTTTTAGAAATCATGTTCATCTTTTGACGGGCTCATTGTCTGCACTTGTCATTCAAGAGCAAAGGAACTTCGGTGATTTTTTTCTTAAACCTGATCAGAGCAGGATATGTAGCACAAGAAAACCAACAGCTCACCCCTTCCTTCAGCTCTGCCCCACAGAGATGCTAAATTACCTCAAATACCTGCTTTAGATATGGTGATTGACCTTTGTCAGGGAGTTTTACAAAGATAAGTTATCACCCTCCCTGTAAAATGTTACTTCCTCAACTTTACACTGAAACGCAGTGAATTTAAGTGCTTGTTCCCTTGTTCTTTATGAAAGGAAAATATGAATAAGAACACCTGGTTAGTCCCTTCTGTGCTGCTTTTCCTTTGAAGGAACATCTGTTTTTCCTTTGGTGGTTATGATAAATTACAGACTGAACTGGATTTCAGAGAATGTGGTGAGATAGTAATTCCCTCAAGGTGGTGTTTTCAGCTCCACTTGCTTCCAGAAAAATGTCTGTACACCATAGCAGAAATGGAGAAGAAATCTAATCATAGCAAAATTTTGAACTTTGAAAGCTTCTAGGTTGTCCTCCTGACACATAATAGCAGGTTAGCAGTACAAATTACCAATTTAAAGCCTTTTCTTAAAACCTGTATTTTTCTCTGGTTCATGCCACCGGTTTGATTTGGTTCCTCTAATGTTCCCCAAAGGAAGAAACTCACCTGGGAGTCTTTTTGTGAAATCCACCAACACCTGGACATGGACAACAGCTGTCTCAGACAGGCGGAGGAAACTTTCCTCAGGACTTGCAGTTTCCTGTAGCTGCACAAGAGCGTTTGGACATTAAATAGAGCCAAGATACATGACAACAATGACTTAGCTGGCTGTGCTGGATACCTACAAACTTCTTGGCTTCCTCAAGGGGAATTGTGTATTTTTGGTGTGCTGCTACAATGTGGTCAAGAAGCTGATGCTCTCCTGGAGTAAGTTCCATCTTCTCTGGGATCTGCAAAAAAAAAAACAAAACAAAAAAACCCAATCAAATCATAACGATTTGGAGTAAGAAAAAGAGATAAAAAGAGATATTTTAAATAGAAAAATATCCCACTTTTCCAGATCTTGTTGTAGATGATACTTGCTTACTATTCAGTCCCTCATCTTCCAGCTTTATGTTGCAAAGGAAACTGCTCTTCTGCTTGAAATTCTTTCTGAGTCGCTTTGACTTGCACTGGACTTCAGTCAGCAAACCTGTGAGGTGTGAAGTGGCCATCAGTGCTTGTGTTGTCAATCAATTACAGTCTGAAGTCGTCACTTTTATTAGAGATAACTCTAGGCTTGCATCACAGAAGCTGTCACCTATAATGAGCAGTGTTTCCTAGAGAATGAGGCCGGGTGTTACTTATCAGGAGAGCTGAAGTTCAGTAGCCACCAAAAGCCTGAGGGTCTGCAGTCACCTTTGTCCTTGTGGCTCTGTGACACACAGGCATCAGAATTTTTCACCAAAGCCCATCATGCCGTTTTTATTCCTTTTTCTCCCCCTCAAACCCTAAAGCTCATCTGATCTGCTCACTGCTGTCCTGACAAGGCTCGGGATATTTAGCTTCTCATGTGTTGCTGTGGGGCACAAAAGAAAACACAGCACACACTCACAGGTGTCCAAAGCACAGAAGAAGTAGTTTATTGAAAGCTCAGCTATTTATAATTTCCAGGACACTGACCAGGGATTGGGTAACGAAGTATCCACCTCTCCAATCCCACTGGTCAAATGAGAAGTCTCTCAAGTGATATCTTTCACGAAGGACTGTAAACTATTCTTGTTTACCTTACAATTTGTGAGAACACTGACTCCAGTTATGAAAAACAGATCAGAAGGCTTATTTTCAGGGATGACACTCTTGTTAGTATTTTTTTTTTTTTCTTGTAGTGTCTCTGAACAACAGCTCTCTTAAGGTGAGGGGATACTTCCCAAGCATTACTACAGGTGCCACCATCCCCAAAGTCAATTTTCTGTTACTGTGACGCAGGTAGAAACACAGTAACACACACAACAGGGGTTCAGGCAGAGAAGAAGAAAAGAACTCTCTCCTTTATTGTTGACCTCGTATCTCTCAGCTTCTGGACAGTGCCCAGAGGTTGGACAGAGAAGTTCCCACCTCTCCATCTTTATTGGTCACTTGAGAAGTCCAGCAGGTGATATCTTTTCATAAAGGAATGCAAACATGATTTTTATCTTACAATTTGTGAGAACTGACTATTATATTAAAACAAATTAGAAGGTTTATTTTCAGGGACGACAATTTTCCTGCAGCCAAATGAAGCTTAGACCAGAACTATGGGAAGGGACTGACTTTGGAGAAGGTTTTATCTGCGGTGCTAGTAAAGAAGCCAGCAGGAAGGAGCACTCACATTCTGCCAGCATGCCCACGGCTCTGCACTTCTTGAGGCGGCACTCCTGGCACTTCCTCCTCATGTACATGTCCATCTCGCAGTGCCCGCCGCTCTTGCAGCGGTACACGGCGTTCTTGGTGATGCTGCGCCGGAAGAATCCTGCCAACGAGCACCAGGGCGGGGCTGCAGCGAGCCGAGGAGCTGCGGCTCGCAGCGAGTTCACAGCGTCCTCTGGGTTTGAATGCTTGGGGGGTTTATGTGGAAACGTTACCTTGATTTTAAATCTGCTTTGGAAAAGCGTAGTTATGCCTCGTTCTTTCTGACTGATATTAATTGGCCTTTTCTGTACATTGAATCATAGGATATGCTGATTTGGAAGGGAGCCATAAAGATCACCAAGTCCATCCCCTGGATCTGCACAGACACCCCAACGATCCCACCCTGGGCATTGCTGGGAGCACTGTCCAAACCCTCCTGGGGCTCTGGCAGCCTCGGGGCTGTGCCCATTCCTGGGGAGCCTGGGCAGTGCCAGCACCCTCTGGGGAAAGAACCTTCCCTGAGATCCATCCTCAACTCCCCTGGCACAGCTCCAGCCCTTCCCTGGGTCCTGTGCCTGGTCACAGGGAGCAGAGATCAGAGCTGCCCCTCAGGAGACAGCTCTAATACCAACAAGTGAAAATACGATTAGCAAGTAATAGCTACTTGCTTTTATTCAATTTTAATAGTAAGTGAAATTATTAACACTGACGTAAATCTCTAAGAAATGTTCAGGAGAAAACAGCACCTGCTTACACTGACACTATTTTAGCAAGTCATCAAGGCAAAAATGAGATGCTTAAAGCACTCGTATTAAATACAGACTGTGAAAATATTTCTTCAAGCAATGTTATAAAAATGCTGCCAGAGTTCCCACACCCTGAGGTTCCTGCCAGGCTAGCACAGACTCTCAGAAGGGAAACTGAGGTGAGGACAAAGATAAAAGACCAAAGGCGCTCTTCCTATTCAGGCACGGTCCTGCTGCTTTAATACAGAACTGACTCCATAGGATCCTGATAGGGAAAGAGCCTGGGCACGTGGCCAGGGGGTTTTGTGCCCCCTTGGGAAAGGGGAGGGGGAAGGAAGGGTCTGCTGGCCAATACAGGCAGACTCCAGGACAGGTGGGAGTGGTGGTGTCAGGTAAAGGGGCACCGGGGTTCATGGGAAAGGTTCGTGTGGATTTATATATAACAAAAACCACACCCAGTGCGATTTAACAGCCACTTAGTACAATACAACAAAGTGTGAATTTGGAGTAAGGGTGTTAGACTGGGGGTCCATTAGGCGAATTAAGAGCCACCGCAGTCCCAGCAGCTCACGGCCCAGCCCAGCGCCTGGCAGCTGCGGGAGGTGGCACCAGTGCCCGTGTCCCCGCTCACCTTTGCAGCCCTCGCAGGTCAGCGCGTTGTAGTGGTACCCTGAGGCTTTGTCCCCGCACACCACACACAGCTCCTCCTGCCCCTTCAGCCGCACCGAGTGGCTCAGCCGGGGCCTCTTGAGCCCCTGCAAGGCTCCATCCTCGCCGTGGGGAGCCAGGAAGGGGCCCTTGCCCAGCTCGCAGCTGCTGCCGACGCAGGGCCCGTCACTGTACGGGGGGTCCAGGCTGTAGGAGCCGAAGGGGCTCGGGGCAGGCTGGGGCTGCAGGGCTGGCACTGGCACTGCTGGGTACTGGCAGTACGGGGCAGCCTGGAAATCCACCTCCTGCAGCTGGTAGTTGATGTGCTCCGGTAAAACGTCTGGGCAGGGGGAAACCAAGAGCGGAGTAAAAGTCTGGGCAGTATCTCGCCATCAGCTGCTCCAAAGTTTCACAATGTTTTATGGATTTAGTAGCATAAATGTTGGAGGAACACTTTTGCAGAGGGGGTATCTGACACATTTTATTCAAATTTAAACCTGTAATGTTCTTAAGGGAAATCTTAAATATAGGAAAAATGGCTCAGTAGCAGTTTGGGCAATGTCACGTGGATGCCACTGGGCTAGTGTTACTAGATAATTGACTATCATTTGCCAGCTGATGGCACAGCTACCTTCAGACCTTACACTTAAAGGTTGTTTTTATTAGTTGTCCACACTAAAGTCAAATGTCTTCCATAAGTTGATTTTTAGTGAATGAAGTGTTTGTTACTAATACTAATATCATCTCAGGCGTCATTTTGAAAATATTGCACAAAGGTCTGAGAAAAATTGTATAGAAATCAGAAAGTACTAAAAATTGCTGTGACAGGAGTCTTAGAGTTGAACTTCAGAGGAGTAAAAAGCAGAGACTTGTATAACTTAGTACTTTCCCACATGTGTGTCCTTACAGTTATGAGATTTTAGTATAGCAAAATGTAAGTACACAATTACAAAGAGAATTTATTCCTGCCTTTCTGTCTGTTGAGTTTTAGTTTTATCCAGCCTCCCTTAAATACACACAGCTATACCAAAGAAAGCCTGTGCAACATGCATCATGTTTCATTCTTCCTTTGGGATTATTAAAATCTCTATAAAAACAAATTGCAAAGATTTTTTAAAACAGTTGGGAGGTTTAATTTTTCCTTTTAGTGGGCTTTGGGTCCTGCCTTTAGTCTTCCAGAATCAAATTAGTTATTGCAATTATAATTACATAAGATATAGAACAGGCATTATCTATTTATAATGTAGCTGGAATACTGCAATAAAACTGTGTCTTCTCCCTGCAGGTCAAAGGGAGACAGCACTGGGGATGTTTATATGGAATGCTCAGCCAGAATAATCACATTGTGCTCAAAAGTCTCTATGAGCACGCAGTAATAGATTTCAGGACAAGCTCAGTAAGAGCTTTCGAGTGCTTTAAAGATAAATTAAAATGAAGGAAAACCCAATAAAATTCCCCCAGGAGTTCATTTTGCTGTGTGCAGAGCCCCAGGCTCGTTCACTCACCGTAGTACTGGATGGGCTCGGGCAGGCCGTACCCGTCGGGCACGCTGACAAACGTGTTGGCCATGCTCTGCTCCCAGCTGCACTGCTTCATCCACTCTGCTGCCAGCTCAGCCCCACACAGCAACCTGGGCAAAGGGGAAAGGAAGAGAAACATCCCGTGGGAAAGCATTGCTGGGGAGGGCCAGACACAGAGCCAGGAAACGCCAGAGCACGGCAGAGTTTGCCGAGCATAAGAAAATCAGATGTCTGTGTGAAGTCACAGAACACCCTCAACGAGGCTACAAAATGTTTGAGTGTCCTGATATTACACATTCAGAGTACAACTCTTTCCTTAATTTCCATGTTATGGTTAAAAATGTTTTGCTCTGAATTTTACACAAAACCATGTGGAAGAATTGGACTAATCACTGGTAAATTCTGTAGTTCAGAGCAGGTTATAAGGAGCTGCACTGGATAGACATTTACTCAAGTGTAGATGTGGGGCTCTCCTGTTTGTGCGCAAAGATAGGCTTTCAATGAGTTAATTTCATTTGCTTTTTATGCAGAGTTAAAGCAAGGAAAACACCATGGAAAGGCCAGCATGGAATATCTGTCCTTTGTCATGTAAGTACTCACTTATGCAGTAAAACTCAACTTTGGCTTGCTTAAGCACTGCCTGAATTACTCTTCCTGTGCTTCTTTAATAGTGTAAAGTTTTCAGTGAGGACCAAAATATTGATTTCCTATAGCATGTCTGTCTCTATAGAGCTTTCCATTGTCCCAGGAGTCTGAACTCCTGGTTGGATTCACTGACATTCCCAATAACAAAGTGCACTGAGAGCTCACAGAGTCACGGTGAGAAGAGCTGCTGTGCTTGGAGTTCAAAACTTAACTCATTTTTCTGAAATTTGACTTATAAATTCAAATTTCAAGAGAGGTTCTGAAAAAGTATGCTCTAAAAACTCTTAAAAGAGTTTTAGGGAAAAAGAAGTCTGTATGGACAGTGGCACGAGGTGGCCTTGAGTTTACATACCTGCAGCAAACCTCTGGTATTGCTTAGAATTGGGAGCTAAGCCATTAGAGGGGTAACAGGAATATTTTCCTTGCCCCCTTGTCCCTCTGCATGAGTGGGAGGTGGCCACAGGTCAAACCTTTGCTGAGCCTGCTGCCCACTGAGCAGGGGCTGTAAGAGACAATCTGCCCATGAACCACTCACAGGCTTTCCCTGAGCACACAGGAAGGGTAGAAAAGATGAAAAAGGCATGGAAGGATTTGGAAAATACAACAAATCCAGCTCCTGCAATGGGATTCTCTGCAGAATTTACAGCACGTTGGGTTTAAAGACCTTCTCTGAAGGAAGGGGATTGTGCTGTCCCTGCACCTTGCTGCAGCTGAGGCAGCAAATGATCACCCAGGGAATGCGAAGTCCTGCCTGGAAAACCACACATCCCTTCCCCCAAACCGGGCAGAGCTTTGGGGCTGCCCACTTTCGCTTCGTGTTGTCAGCAGAAGGTGAAAGGATGCAGTGAGGCTGGAATGCTGGGGGTTTGTTATCTCTGCTAGTAAATATTTGTTTGAGAGCAAAATAAGTCACTGAATCATGAGGTCTTATCAGTTAGATCAATTTGGCCTGGGCAAAGTCTACATTTTTTCCCAAAAATGTGTGTTTGCTGAAGAAATGTGTTTCTGAATTCCAGTGGTTTCTTTAAATAAAAGCCATAATTGAATAGCAGATTAAAAAAAAAAAAAAAAATTACATTGATCCAGTCTAATAAAAACAGTATATTGGGAGTATGAATTACCAAATGTAAGGTGGCCAATTCCCTAAACATTCTAAATCTTGGAAGCAGATTTTCCTTAGGCAAAGTTTCCTCAGCTTAGGTGTTGGATGAGAAAGGATTCAGCCCTTCTTACTCATTTTTATGACTAATAACAGTAACCAGTTGCGCCTACAAAATTTCCAGCTTAGACTGAGGCTTTGTAAACTGAAATCTTAAACTAAGAGGATGTTAGAACAGTGGGAATAGTAAATCCAATGGTTATCTGAGGAATGCTCTACTGTCTTTGAATGAGACTTATGAGTAAACATTAAGAGTTTCGTTTTCTGATATTTGAGAATTTAGTGTTGACAAGCTTGTTCTTCTGATCAAACAAAGCACTGGACATTGTAAAGCAAAAAAAACAAAAATCAATCAAACAAACAAACCCCAAAAGAAAGAAGAAAGAAAGAAAGAAAAAAGGAAAGGATAGTGTAAGGAAAGGACTTCATTTCCTAGGCCAGCAAGTTTAGATTATTTATGAGTCTGTGAGAGTTGTTTTCCAAGCTTTGCCTCCCCCTCGTGCCAGCTGCAGCAGCCCCTGGGATGCCGTGGTCCGCAGGGCTCTGTGGCCATCCCAAACCCCTCACACCTCACAGGGACACCTCCCCAGCCCACAGACACTCAACAACCTCTGCCAGGGAATTCTGCACGTGCCCAGCACGGTGAAGCTCCTGACAGGAGGTACCAGACATGCTCAGGTGTAATGTCCAAAACAGCAACTGGAACAAAGGTGAAATAAGAATGGAGCAACTTGTTTGGATGTTTGGGGCAGTCACAGCCTTGCCATTCCCAAAACAAAATGTTTTGTGCCCTTTTTCTCTTTTCCATGTATCCCCAATATAACCACATTTGTGCATGAGCACTTTAAAAGGAAGCAAAAATCTGAATACATTCCCAGAGAGGATGTGTAAAGGTCCTTAGCCTAAAAAGTGGCAATGACTGGGAGCAGAAGATGAATTTTTAATGTCTTATTTTGTAGCATCCCAAGCAGTAACACACATAGGAGGGGAACCTTCAGTCCTCAGTCACACAGAGCTGACAGAAAATGTCATCTGCCTACAGCACATGCTGGTCCTGCTTTTCCTTCTTCCCCTGGGCATTTTCACCTGTGAAGCCCTCACCAGCTGAAGGGAAATAGTTTTCTTTTTGGAGAGGTGACCTACACTCAAGGTAGTTTAAGCACGTTTGAAAATGTTGTGTTTTTACAGGCTTAGCTTTGTCTGTGCTAATATTCTGAATTACAAATGCTCAGTATAAACCAGAACATGTTGATTCAAGGGCTTGGTTATCCTTCTCATGCAGAAATTTAGTTCTTAGTCCCAACTGAAAGACTTGACAACTTATCAAAAATGGAATCCACTAAAGAAAGAAAGAAAAGAAAAAAGCCATTGATTGATAAAAGTAAAGTAGAACCATAAATAGAATGCAGACATTCAGACTAGAATCTGTACAGCTATTTATGGTGAAGGATGTGGGGTTTATCACTTTTATTGCTATAAAACCCCATATCATAAAGCAACATATCATCAACTTATCAAATTTATTGGGATACAAAACATCCCTCATGGAGCAGGGCCACAGGGAGCCCCTTTAGAGGTCGGTACTGACAGTGCTTTAGCTGCTACTGTAAATATTTTGACAGTTGTGTCATGGGGAAATTTCTTGTTTACAGGGAATTTTAGGAGCTGAAGGTCTTCACCATCTATTTAGCACACCTTGGGGCAAGTTAGTGATCACATAGTGGAACCCAGAGCATGTTTCAGTCTCATGTTTAATCACTGTACTTTGCTTGCAGAAGGGAAAGTGGGGGTTTTTTTTGTTTTGTTTTTTTTTTTTTGTTTTGTTTGTTTGTTTTTGGTTTTTTGGTTTTTGTTTTTGGGTGTTTTTTTTTTTTCTTTTAAAAAGCAAAAACTGAAAAAAAGTAACTGAGCATAATCAGTGCCAAGTAGGTGTGATGCCAGATGATCTATTCAATTTCACTCAAGCAATTCAGCAATCACTGCTTAATTAAAGAATGATTTTGCAGGGGAAATTGTAGGATCACTTGATTGATCTTTCATGCAGCTTACATGCATTATTAAAGGCTTTTCTGTTCCTCCTGGTTTTAATGTGCCAAGAAGCTCCCCAGAGTTGCTCTTTGAAGAAATTCCACTTTTCTTCTTATTAAATATGTTCCTTTCTGGTCATATAATAACCATAGTAGGAACTAGCTTATTTCACCAATGGACTGCATCGCAATAATCTTGAATTTTTCCTTCATTCCATAAATAATTATTTCAAAAGCATAATTTTTACACATTGTAAAATAAGAGGTTAGAGGTCATTTGAAACTCACGGTTTTCCAGGTACTTTCAAGAAGGGAAACAAGTCATTAATTTAAAGGTTATTTTTCTTCACTCTGCGTGTCAAATGAAGCACCGTTGGAACAAACCCTTGGCAGCAGAAGCCTAGATTGAGAAGCGCACGTTTGCTGCTTTCATTCAGTCAGAGGTTTCCAAAGAAAGAAGAAAAGAAGAAAAAGGGAGGTAAAAGAAGAAAAAAGGAGGTAAAAGAAGAAGAAAGGAGGTAAATAAGAGCAAAGGCCAGCACCTGGAGTATTTTCCCGTGGCAGGCCGGTGCCCGGCTGGCTCCTCGGCAGGGCGCGGTGCTCGCTGCTGCTCCCCGGCGCGGCTCCGGCGCTGCGCGGCTGCAGCTGGAGCCCGGCAGCCCTTTCTATCCCTATTTATCAGCGAGCGCGCTCAGCCCGGCTCCAGACACTCGGCAGAGCCGCGCTGCGGCTCCGGGACACCAACTTCCCACACAGCTCCTCTGGGGTCGGAGCGAGGGCAGCTGCGAGCCCACATAAATCACAGCAGAACTGGGTCAGCGGGGACACGGGCCATGGGGACCCTCACGTCACTGCTTCCCAGAGGCCTCCCTGCCTTCGGATTTCTTGCTGGAAGTCAAAATTCTCCCGTTTCGAGTTCAAATTCAAAATTCTCCCGTTTCGAGTTCTTCGCGTTGATGTGGTCAGGGTGCTGCTGGAAAATGTTCAGTTCCCAAGCGGGGGAAAATCTTGCAGTCGTATTATTTGGAGATTTCTACATGACATAATAATTTAATTTGGAAAGGCTGGGTCAGGCCAGGAGCTCCAAACGCCGAACACTTACCTCGTCCTCCGGGTTCTGGTGCAGACACCACTGTGGTGATGCAGCACACACCAGGCTCACAGTTCATTGGCAACCTCAGTGAACTTAAGTTCATGTTGCCACTAACTCAGCAAAATTTCATTCTTAAAACCCGAGTGTTGTCCTTGAAAATAAACCTTCTGATTTCTTCTAGTGTAATAGAGTCAGTTCTCATGAATTGTAAGATAAACAAGAATCATGTTTGCATTCCTTTATGAAAAAATATCACCTGATGGACTTCTCAAGTGAGCAGTGAAGATGGAGAGGCAATAACTTCTCTGTCCAATCTCTGATCACTGTCCAGAAACTTATATATACGAGGTCAACAATAAACTAGAGAGTTCTTTCCTTCTTCTCTGCCTGACCCCCTGTTGTGTGTGTTACTGTGTGTTCCTATCTCTGTCACAGTAACACCTGAGTATTTCCATTATTAGCAACTTCTAATTAATGAATGTTGCAATTTGATGTTTTCATTGTTTCTTAGGTAGGTGTGACCTCTTGGATAGGGAATTTTCTTGTTAGGTATCATGCTGTTCCAGTGCTCCCAGCAGGTTGCAAATCTCCTGACTCCAGGAGGAGCTCACCTACCTTCAGGGTAAAATCAGTTCCCCATTCACCTCAGGGAAAACTGCTTCTCTTGGATACAGCATGGAATTAGATGGGAAAAGGATGATATAATTTCTTGTTGGGTAACTTACAACAAAATCCCTTAAAACACTCTTTTGGGACAGTCACTTTTCACGGCTAAACTCCCATCACCCTCCCAAGGAGGGACGTATATTCCATGGGCTCCAGAGAAGAGCAGCCCTAAGGCTGCTTCTTTCCATGTGCCATTTAGGAATCTGTCTGGGGAATGGAATGGTTGAGTCTTTCAAGAACAAGCAGCTGAAAAATGTTACTTGAGCATATTCTGGGGTTTCTAAGTTTTCAGATGTCACATTGATCACATGTGGTGATGTGGGGCTGGAACGCAGCAGTTATGCAGCAGAGTTGAAGATGATGATGTTCCAAGCCTAATTATGATCAGCACTTGTCTTTCTGGTAAAAGCAGCCTCATACAGAAACTTGACAAGCTGTCCAAAAATTTCAATAGTAAAACTGAAGGTTTTAAAATTGATAAAACAAATATTTTTTTTCACAGAAGTATCTCTTTCACAATATTCCACTGACTTTTTCATCCAATCTTTCTCATAAAAGTTGGAAAAACAAGCAGAGGTTTGTGAAATATTTGGGTTAGCTTTTAAATGCTACTGCCTTTTATTTTTAGCATTTTTTCTGATAGAAGGCACCTCACTGATAAGCTGTCCAAATTAGCTGTAAGGATGTGGGTGTTTAAAGCCTGTTGACTCTGGGGGACTTAAGCCTGAAGCCCAGGTTTTTAAAAGGCATCAAATCCCCATTCTACTCAGTTTATAAAGCCTGCTGGATTCAGGGTAAATTCAGTTTATAAATAAGTCTATAAAATAATTATATAAAACTTAGTTGTAATAGAAATGAATTGCAGTAATTAAGTATTAGCCCAAGGTTAATTAACTCCCACGCTGTAGTAATGAAATTATTTTGCATAATCATGAAGTGATTCAGACCAAGTGGCTGGGTAAATATTTATGTAAATACAGATATTTACATTATTTTAACAAATCACCCTTCCTATTCAAAGCTTAGCATGCCAAAAATGGGAGACTTGAGGGCACACTTGAGTCACCTAAAATATTGCTGCAAAGAGAAGGAAAACAAACTCTTTTCCATGCTTGTAAATAATCAAAACCCAGAAAGGTTATTTAGGAGTAAGGGAGATTTAAATTACAAACTAGAGAAAGCAATTACTGTGGTAAGAATAGCACTGGAGTGAGTTCCTTGTACAATCTTCTCCACTGGCTGCTTTGAAGATCAGTTTGGGCAACCAGACTGAACTAAAGAATTTTTTTCTCTGAGTTGCTTTGGTTTGTAAGGAGGACTTTTTGTAAAGGACTTTTAAGTTCTGTTCCAGCTCTGTTTTCTGTTATTTTTCTATACATTCATCAATTCTGTAAAACCCTGCTGAGGTCTCTGCTCAGTAACATGCCCAGGGCCACTTCAGTGGCAGAGGAAATGATAGCAGAGCCCAAGCTTGCTTTACTAGCAGTAAGCAAAGTCACTCACAGATAGGGCCTGAAAATAGGAGCTGGACGAGTTCATGCCACGAGCCAACATCCACAAGTGGCACTGAAGTGGGGAATAAGGGACACACGTGTGTTCCACAGCAAACCAGCAGATCTGCTGACAGCAGCCTGACCTGGCCCTGCTGCAGCCTGGCTGTGAACAGGGAGATTGGGCAGGCAAAGCCCCGTGCAGAGCGAGAGATGGGGCACTAAAATCCCCGTACAGACCGGGAAATTGGGCACTAAAACCCCCGTGCAGACCGGGAGATTGGGTACTGAAACCCCCGTGCAGACCGAGAGATTGGGCACTAAAACCCCCGTGCAGAGCGAGAGATTGGGCACTAAAACCCCCGTGCAGACCGGGAGATTGGGCAGGCAAACCCCCGTGAAGACCGAGAGACTGGGCAGGCAAAGCCCCGTGCAAACCGGGAGATTGGGCACTAAAACCCCCGTGCAAACCGGGAGATTGGGCACTAAAACCCCCGTTCAAACCGGGAGATTGGGCACTAAAACCCCCGTGCAAACCGGGAGCTCTGGGCACTAAAATCCCCGTACAGACCGGGAAACTGGGCACTAAAACCCCCGTGCGGAGCGGGAGATCGGGCAGCTGACTCCAAGGGGCCGATGGATGAGGGAGCTGGAGAGGAAGGAAGAGCTTCCCTGCATCCATACCTGCCGAGAGAATCGTTTTCAAAGTCAACACAATTCTTTGTTCATCTGGGCTGGAGATTCCAGACGTCCGTGACTCATTTGGTATCCGAATAGTTAAAGGAAATCTCATCTACTCCAGCTGCGTCTTCTCTACATAAATGACCCGTTTGGCTTGATCTGGTATTGGATTGTTTACGTAACTTCAGTAATTAACCACTATCAGCCTCATTAATGAAACATAAACCACCTCTTCTGCTCATTTATAAAGCATTTGTCAAACAAAACTCAAACAAAGGGCAGAATCTCAGCAGAGTAACAGCCCTCCAAGAGCTACTGAGCCCTGACTGCGAGGCACAGCAGTCACGTTGTTGTTTTTCAGTAGAACTGAAGCAGAAGTGATGGCATTGTGTATTGCTCTTGGCTAACTTCTCCCCAAGCCATCTGAGATCTGTCACATGAGGGCAAGGATGCCTGGACAACTATTTTGGCCATTTCAGTACAAAATACTGATGTTCCAGCTCATTACTGTAAATCATTATATGATGAAAGCAAGAGTCAAATACTAAACTACTGAGGCCCTCAGAAAACTAATTGCTAATTACAGTAATTGTCGTTCTATGTGAGTTAAAGGTTATAGTAAAATAATGATTATTTCATTGCAGGATTAAATCTCTCCTGTTGGTAAGCTGTTCTGAGCAATATTAAAGAAAGCTGAGTATTAGCAATAGAGATCATGTATCAAAATGATCTAACCTAATCATCACCTATTTTTGTGTCAGAGAAATAAAATGGTTCAGAGGCATAAAATACACTGCAGACACACCCATGCCAAAAGTTGTGTGATCTGAGACCTTGGGTTTCCTTTCCAATTTGTCGAGGAACTCATGAGAAAAAACACAAGTTTTCTGTTCCCCTCTCTTCTGTCATTTATAGATCTTCCAAAGGTTCAGGAATGCTGGCACTGTTGGGATTGCTCTCCTTGGGAGTGCAGATTCTGCCTGTTGGTGTTGCCTTGCACAGTCAACAGCTCCCATTTAGCACTGCAGAGAAGTGTTCATTAGTGTGAGATAAGAGAAATACTCTTTGTTTTGCATCAGATATATCAAACAAATCCTCACGATCTGATTGGATGAGAAATAACTCAGAAGATGGATGTTCTTGTTAAGTTCTTAAATGCTTTTGTGGGATTAAATGATGAAACATCAGACCAGACAGGAAGAACAATTTTGATATTTTTGAAACTGATTTTTTCTTAATAATGAAGTTGTTGGATAGTTTCACCTTGCATTTTCTTACAGGCTTGTAAGGCCAATCTTAAAGAGCTAAATATTATGTCAAATTTCAGTCCAAGAGCCAGACTGCCTTAAACTCACCTGAAAATCTCAGGATGTCCCACAAAATGTTAATGTTTCTCCTGTTCATTCTCCTAAGCTTAATCTGCAGTGCCTGAAGGCAGAGTAGGTACAATAAACCCATCCAGTTCCTGGGTACCCTGACACTTCCACCTTCCAGTACCCTCTGCCAAATCTGTTTCCCCTTGGCTGGAAGACCAAGATTTGTTAATAAAATCCTCCAGCAAGGCACAAGGTGGGAGAAAGCAAAGCCACAAATTAAGTTTGATTACAATCTCAAGAGCTGGACGTTCACAGAGAATACTCATTCCTACAGGCACTGCAGGGACTGTACTTTGTAGGTACAGCAAAGGGAAGCCAAGACCTGATTTCCATAAAGCAGCTCTTGACACTCTGCATTAAGCATTACAAAATAATTGTTGTGGAATCCCTTGCTCAGCATTTTATCAGCAGTGGTCTTGCTGCTGAGAGACTGAACTAACTGGATGTATTCCATTTATCAATGATAATGTTTTTCCTTTTTTCCAGCCTGGATTCCATCTTGAGGACATTTGTTTTAACAGTAGAAAGAATATTAGACTCATAAATGTGAGTGCTGTGGTGCAGTGGGTGACTCCTCAAGATTTATCAAAGCAAGATAATTAGGATGAACAATAAGACTGAGTTTCTTGGTAATAACTTTTGTCACAGGAGAACTCTGCATTATGCCACGTTAATCTACCTTGAAGTATGGGCTGGGAAGTGCAAGAGGAGAATTCCTTTGGGCTCCTGGCCCGTGAGCCTCTGTGCTACACTTTTGTTGAAGGTGATAGCAGGGAAATTGTGACAGTAGCTGAGAGCTGTCTCAACACTACCACTTAATTTTAAAAGCAAGCAGTCAGAAAGTGCTGGGGTGTGTGAGGGGGCTGGTTTGCTTTTTAAACACCTGTAGCTCCTGAAATAGTTGGGTTTTGAAGGAAGGACTTGTAACAGAAACAAGAATTGTCACATTCCATTTTTAAAATGCTTGTGCCCTGCTGCATCACCATGGGAGACTTGTGCTTTCAGACACTTAGCCACAATGTCTCCACCTGTGCTGACCACACTTACAATCAGTGTAATTTTACTGAAAATCCAAGAAGTATCCCAGAAATTTGCCCTTTATTCCTTTCTATGCTTCCAATATCTAGTGTCACTCCATCTGTCACAGAGGCTGCCATTTGATTCCAGTGTGTTCATAGAACCCCAGAATGGTTTGGGTGTGAAGGGACTTTAAATCCTGTCCAGTGCCACCCCTGCCATGGCAGGGACACCTTCCATTCTCCCAGGCTGCTCCCAACCCCATCCAGCCTGGCCCTGGACACTGCCAGGGATGCAGGGGCAGCCACAGCTGCCCTGGACACCCTGTGCCAGGGCTGCCCACCCTCCCAGGGAACAATCCCTTCCATATCTGGAACTTGAATTTCCACTCTTTCAGCTTGAACCCATCTCCCCTTGCCATGTCCCTCCAGTTCCTGAGGAGGGGTCCCTCTCCTGCTCCCCTGTAGTCCCTTCAGCTCCTTGAAGAGGCTGTGAGGTCTCCACCACCTTCTCTTCTCCTGGCTGGACAGCCCCAGCTCTCTCAGCCTGTCTCCATAGGGAAGGTGCTCCTGTCTCCTGAGCAACTTTATTCTCTTTTGGTCCAGCTAGATTTCCTTTCTTTGTCATTTTCCTACTGTTAGCAAGAGCTTCCTCAGCTGTACTCAGAACTGTTATGTATTTATCCCACCCCAGAAATACTATTTCTGATTTTCCAAAGATGGCCTGGAAGCAGTTTGGGCTCTGCAGAGTTGTTGTTCTGAGTGTCCCAGTACTTTGCTATCCAGCCCTCACTTCTCCTGCTACAACAACCCCGTGTTCTGTTTGACAAAATACAGCCATGTGGTTAAGAGTTATTAAAAGCATTAAAACATTAACCTCTTGTAACCCCATTTTTCACTTTGTACACACACATAAGTGTTTAATCAAATCGAAGTTAAACACTAAAAAGTTTGAGAGGCCAAATTTATACATTCTATTTAGTTTACACAGAATTGATGCGATAAGCCAAAGGAATTACAAGGCACCCCTACTCAGAAATGCTCATCTGTTGATTTGTTTAAGCTCTGTTGCTACATACTAGAAGTTTTGGTGACAAGCATTCCCAGCATTTAAACCAAGGAGCTTTGTCCTGCTGGGATCCACTCTGTGTCCTGGCGCCACAGGAGCTGACTGCTGCGCCCTGGAGCTGCACAAAGGATCCTGCCTGGATCAGCTGCAGAGGGGCTGAGCCCCAGCACAGGCTCAGGCCACTGTGGCAGTGCTGTCAGGCTCTCATCTCCCTCATCCTGGAATCCTATTCCTAGAAGCCAGAATGCCACAGAGGAAATGAACTGATGCTGGAATGACAGTCTGGTACAGCTGTGCTGGCCCTCACCATTCCCTGCTTGTCCCTACAGACAGGGGAGGTCAGGATGGCCTCTGGCACCAGGGAGAAGTGAGGCTTAAATCAGAATTAAAAGCACAAGAGCAGAACAAGCCAGCAGTTCAGCCCCATCCCAGTGCAGTTCCCGTGGAGGTGAAATGATCCTTCACACTGCCCAGACCTTCAGCTGATTTCCTACTGTTACTGTGACACAGACAGAAACACACAGTAACACACACAACAGGGGTTCAGGTAGAGAAGAAAGAAGGAGTCTCTAGTTTATTGTTGACCTTGTATCTATAAGTTTCTGGACAGAGAAGTTCCCACCTCTCCATCTTCACTGGTCTCTTGAGAAGTCCATCAGGTGAGATCTTTACAAAGGAATGCAAACATGATTTTTGTTTATTTTACAATTTATGAAAATTGACTCTACTAAAACAAATTAGAAGGCTGATTTTCAGGGACAACATCCTATGGGTGTGAACTGGAATTCCCAGCTCAAAATGGCTCATTGAGTGCCTGAATTAAGAAGAACCTCAGGGCCTGCAGGTTCGGTTTCACAGAAATCCCTATGTTGGATGAAGTGAGAAAGGGAAAGGTGGCTGTGGCACATGGAGCTCATCCCATGGAGCTCTGTGGAAATGGAGCTCTGGGAGAGGCTTCGGAGGCAGGCACGGAGCAGGGAATAGGAGCAGAGGGCAGCAGGTGCTGAACTGCACACAGGAGTCCTGGGAGGATGAGAGAGGGACAGGGGAAACCAGCACTGGCCATGGCTTAGGGAGGATGTGGCCATTTTGGGACAGGACAATCTTTACCCAACTTGTTCCATAACCAGGATGGTCAACACAGCAATATCTGTCAGTTTTCCAAGTGTTCATGACTTGCGTATTAGGAAAAAGGAGTTCTGATAAACTCTCTTAATTTTCTAGAATTCTCTAATAAGATGAAAAATAGGGAAGGACCAGAAGGTGAAATATGTTATAACCATGGTTGGACTTGTCTTTCCAAACTAGTGGAAGGATTACATTTCTGAAATTTGCAGAATAGTTCTCATACTTTACTAATTAATCTGAATCCAATGAAATATTCCAACTGCAGCTGCTCGGAATATTTCATTTTTGCATGTGTGCATGTTTTACGATTGTTGTTTTTATAAAATTATCTCATTCAGCACTTCTGCACCAGGCTTGATTATCTCTGGGATCATAAAGAACCTTCATCTGATAAAGCATCCCGGAGTTTTCTCATGTGTCTGTGTGAATAGGGATTTAAACTCAAAAGACGATTCAAATCAAAGGCAGTCCTCCTAAAATATTATTGCTGAAAACACTGTTAATGAAGTCGGTGCTACTGAACAAAGCTTTGTGGCACAAAGCCTCAAGGACACCCCGGATCACCAACAGTAGCCTCAGTTAACAAACAGGAATCAAAGCAGCGAGTCAGCATTGCACAGCTTGTTATTTTGAGTGGCGGATGTTTACTGTTGGAAGGGACAAACACAGGATCAGATAAGATGGGAGCCCCGCAGATCCCCGCCGGGATTGATCGCGCTGGGAGGGAGCAGAGATAAGCGGGGCCCGGGGTCAGGGCTGCCGGCCCTCGGCAAACAGCCCGAGCCGAGCAGCGCCCGCCCGGAGCCGGCCTCGCCCCGCGGGGCTGCGGGCACGGCTTGCTCGGGGCTGCGGGCACGGCTCGGGCACGGCTCGGGCACGGCTCAGGCACGGCTCGGGCACGGCTCGGGCACGGCTCGGGCACGGCTCGGGCACGGCTCGGGCACGGCTCGGGGCTCGGGCACGGCTCGGGCACGGCTCGGGCACGGCTCGGGCACGGCTCGGGCTCGGGCACGGTTTGTCGGGGCTCGGGCACGGCTCGGGCACGGCTGGGGCACGCCGGGCTGGGGCACGGCTCGGGCACGGCTCGGGCACGGCTCGGGGCTCGGGCACGGCTCGGGGCTCGGGCACGGCTCGGGGCTGCGGGCACGGCTCGGGGGGCACTGCTCGGGGCTCGGGCACGGCTCGGGCACGGCTCGGGGCTACGGGCACGGCTCGGGCACGGCTCGGGGCTCGGGCACGGCTCGGGCACGGCTCGGGCACGGCTCGGGCCGGCTCGGGCACGGCTCGGGCGTCGGGCACGGCTCGGGCACGGCTCGGGCACGGCTCGGGGCTCGGGCACGGCTCGGGCACGGCTCGGGGCTCGGGCACGGCTCGGGCACGGCTCGGGGCTCGGGCACGGCTCGGGCACGGCTCGGGCACGGCTCGGGCACGGCTCGGGGCTCGGGCACGGCTCGGGCACGGCTCGGGCACGGCTCGGGCACGGCTCGGGCACGGCTCGGGGCTCGGGCACGGCTCGGGCACGGCCTCGGGCACGGCTCGGGGCGGCGGGCACGGCTCGGGCACGGCTCGGGCACGGCTCGGGCACGGCTCGGGGCTCGGGCACGGCTCGGGCACGGCTCGGGCACGGCTCGGGCACGGCTCGGGGCTCGGGCATGGCTCGGGGCTCGGGCACGGCTCGGGGCTCGGGCACGGCTCGGGCACGGCTCGGGCTACGGCTCGGGGCTCGGGCATGGCTCGGGGCTCGGGCACGGCTCGGGGCTCGGTCACGGCTCGGGGGCTCGCGGGCACGGCTCGGGGCTCGGGCACGGCTCGGGGCTACGGGCACGGCTCGGGCACGGCTCGGGGCTACGGGCACGGCTCGGGCACGGCTCGGGGCTGCGGGCACGGCTCGGACCCGCGGGGCTGTGGGCACGGCTCGGGCACGGCTCGCTCGGGGCTCGGGCACGGCTCGGACCCGCGGGGCTCCCGGCAGGCGGGCACGGCCACCGGGGCAGGGGCCTTGGGGCGCCGTGTGCCGGGGGAGAGCGGCGCCTGCTCGCCCCAAACCGCCCCAGTCCCCCAATCCCCCCAAACTACCCAACCCCCAAACTCCCCAATCCCCCAAACCCCCAAACTCCCAATCCTCCAAATCTCCCAAATTCCCAAACCCCCCCCAATCCCCCAAACTTCGCAAAGGCCCCCAATCCCCCAGACTCCCGCAAACCCCCCCAATCCCCCAGACTCCCGCAAACCCCCCCAATCCCCCAGACTCCCCCAAATCCCCAATCCCCAAACCCCCCCAATCTCCCCCCCCGCGGCCACCCCAGAGCTCGCAGCCTCCCAGGGACAGCCCCTGGCCACGCCCCCACCGCTTGGCCCCGCCCCCAGATCTGGCCTCTGGCCCCGCCCCTGCCGCTCTGGCCCCGCCCCCCGGCCCGGCCGTGGCTCTCTGGCGCCGCCAGGCGAGCGCTCGGCGGTTCGGCGGGCTGCGCCTGCGCAGTGCGGCGCCGTGGCGGCGGGCGGAAGCGCCGCTCCGGCCCCGCGGGTTCGCGTCCGCCCGCGCCCGGCGGCGGGGCCGGAGCGGGGCGGCGGCGCCAGGGACATGGGCCCGCCGCGGGGCTGAGCAGCGCCGCCCGCCATGAGCTGCACCATCGATAAGATCCTGACGGACGCGCGGACGCTGCTGGAGCGGCTGAAGGAGCACGACACGGCGGCCGAGTCGCTCATCGACCAGTCGGCCGTGCTGCACCGGCGCGTGGCCGCCATGCGGGAGGCGGGCGCGGGCTGCGCCGACCAGGTGAGCGCGGCCGCAGCGCCCGCCGGCGCGGGCAGGCCCGGGGCGGCCGCACCGACCGCCGTGTCTCCTCGGCAGGGCGCGGGCCCCGCGGCGGAGCGACCCGACCCGTCCCGGCTGCGGCCGCACGTGGTGCTGGCGCAGGAGAACACGCAGATCCGCGACCTGCAGCAGGAGAACCGCGGTGAGCGGGGCCGGGGCGGCTCCCGGCGGGGATGCCCGCGGCAGGGTCGCCGCCCGCCCCGGTGGTCGCGGGTCAGGGAGGGTCCCCGGCCGGGGCATCCGGGCGCGGCAGCGAGGGGGCAGCGCCGGTCCCGGCCGCGGCTGGAGCCGGCGAGCGGCTCCCGGCCGGCTGCCGGCCCTGGCCGTGACGCGCTGTGTTCTGCAGAGCTCTGGGTCTCGCTGGAGGAGCACCAGGACGCGCTAGAACTCATCATGAGCAAGTACAGGAAGCAGATGTTACAGCTGCTGGAAGGGAGAAAACGTGAGGAGGCAGAACCGGTCTTGAAAGTGCATCAGGCTAATTCTGGGGTAAGGTGGGACGGGGACAGGAGAGTGCTCAGACCCCCTGCTCGCTGTCGTGCAATCTTCGTTGCCATTCCTGCAATGTTTGCGCTCCAAAATACATTTTCTCCAAATCTTGACTCTCTTTGCTGGTGTTTTCCCCTCTGTTCCTTTCAGAGCACACAGGTTGTAAAAGCTGTCCCAGAGGACACTGAAAGGCACAATCCCTTCACAGCCCAGGTGCAGGCTTTTTCTTTGAACCAGGTGGTGACTTCCCTTGGTTAAGTTAATGTACCCAATCCTCTGTAGTAAAATCAAAGCTGTCCAAGTTGTTATCATCCCTTTTCAGTAGCTGTAAAAAAGGGGAAAAACCCTCCTAATCTCTATGAGCTGTATAGGTTTAGTTCTTAAGAGATTTCACCCCTAGTGTTTTTAAATCCAAACCCTCTCTCCAATGGCCTGAGGTGTCCCTTTGTACACATTGGGCTCAGTGGCTTCACAACTCTAAGATGTGGCTGCTGCTAACTGCGGCCTGTTTCATGTTTAGGTGTCTAGTAAGGATAGAATAATGTTAAATTTCCATTAGAATTAGGAATTGTGTTAGGCATTTTTTAAAATGCATTTTTACCTGATTGGAGAACAGTAGGTTGGTTCGACCCAGTGATAGCTCATATCTTGTAGTTTTTTCATTGGAACTTCTCATGTGTTTGTGTGCACTGACATGTGGCAGCTCACTGATTCTCTTTTCTGAGTCGCTGAACTCCTCTGAAGGTAACTGCTGTAGCTGTGTTTGGTTTCCAGTGCACAAATTGCTGTTTATCAAGGTTTTACATTTGAGCAAACCTTGACAGTGAGAGCTGAAAAGGCTCTGAAGGAGCCCTTAGAGGGATATCCCTTGACTCTCTCAATGTCTAGGCACACTCTTCTGTACTTCAGATTAAGTCCTTGAGTTTTTTCCTCCCACCATTTGGAGAACAGTAACTACTGTCCTTAAAAGAACTATGTTCTTAGTATAACCATCTTCCTGTGTAGAAAAATAATAATTTAGAAAAATAATAATCTTTCTTCCCAGAAGTCTTTAGTGTTCTCCAGCTCTCTTCTGGATGCTCTAATTTGTTTACATACTTCCTGAATAATGGAATTCAAAGCTGAATTCTCTGCTCTGTGATGCATTTATCTTTCAGCACCAGTAGAAGAACTATGGGCACTTAAAGATACTCCACCCTGTCATGTTATGTGCTCCTTGCTCTGCAAGCAGGAGCTGCTGCTCTGCATTGGAATTTGTCAGTGTTTGTTCCATGAGCATTCCTGAGCTTCAGCAAAATGCATCTTCCAGAGGATTATTGCTGTATCTAGACAGATTCTGTAAAATCT
Source organism: Sitta carolinensis (assembly GCA_032173965.1). Classification (NCBI taxonomy): domain Eukaryota; kingdom Metazoa; phylum Chordata; class Aves; order Passeriformes; family Sittidae; genus Sitta; species Sitta carolinensis. The sequence continues at coordinate 2,642,702 of CM063306.1, forward strand.
GCCTCAGGAGGCTCTGATCTTACTTGCTTTAGTTTTGTTGCTTGATGTCCTTTTGAGATAAAGTTGTTTACTCTACACTTGAAATCTTCTTTGCTTTTATTTTTGGTGTCTTTATAAATTCAGTCAAGCTTTTCTTATAAAGCAATACAAAATTTGCTGCCTACTAATCATGTTCACATGAACCTGAATCTGCTGTCTCAGACATTGGCACACTTGAAATTATTTCCTTTTAAGTCAGGGTGCCTTATCTTGCTGGCTGCTGTGTCTCTATTCACTGTTTTCACTGATAAAAGTCTGCTGATAAAGGACAATAAGATACAAGTTCTTATCCTTAAGTATACAAGGTAGAAAGGCTTGCAGGTGCTTGGGAGGAAAGGATTAAAATTCAAAACAGAAAGAGAATCCAAGATCAGGAAAATGGAAGTAAGTGGTTTAGAAGGCGTAAATTATGACTGTTGCTTTTGCCTGAACTTACAGAATGTATTAATTTTATATCTTTCAGGAAATTGAAAGTCAAATAGACAGAATATGTGAGATGGGAGAGGTGATGAGGAAAGCTGTTCAAGTGGATGATGAGCAGTTCTTTAAAGTTCAGGAGAAACTGGCCCAGTTGGAGGTAAGAACAGAGCCAGTTGCTGAAGATAAATTGAGCTTTGGGGGTCTCTAGACTTTCTCTGTATTTTCTGTATTTGTGTCAGGGACTTGCAACTCTAAAAGTTTGGGGATGGGTTCAGGAAATGCAGAACATGATTGTTTATTTTCAAGTTCTTAATGTTCATATAATTTTTATATATCTATATATATATATATATAAATAAGTAAAACCAGAAGAAGATAAACTTTAAATTACGTGGTTCTAGTGTGCCAGCACTGTATTAATACTTGCCTTACAAACTGTAACACACAAATTTTATGTATCTGTGGAGTGGGACTGTTTAAAGATTAGCATTTTTAACTATGAATTAGCACCTTTCTGTGATAGTCCTTTAGTTGTGAATGAGCTCATTTCTATTTCAGCAAAAATGTTGATTTTGCAGCTTGAAAACAAAGAGCTGCGTGAGCTGCTGTCGATCAGCAGAGAGTCCTTCGAGGTGGGGAGAGAAGATCTGCCAGACTGTGAAGCTTAGGCCACAAAAACCTCATCTCCCAGCCTTCAGAGACTGTTATGAAACTACCTGGCAAGGATTTGTTGTTTCAGGTGTTTCCTTGTATATTTGTGTTAACTTTAAAGTGTGTGGGCTGTTTTCTCTGCATTTTTCTGAAGTGTTGATGGCAAAAGCTTGCACCCTGCTCTGTCTTAGTACCTGCAGCACTCGGATGCTTAACACTGAAGTACTTGATGTGTCCTCCCTTGTGATGGTTCATTTCCTCTCCCTTTGTTATTTTTTATGAGCTTTAGTTAATAATTCCAGCTGTGCAGATGGCTCTTAAATCCACTTTGTCTGTAGCTAGAGAACATAATGCAGGTTGTGATTATTGTGCTTGACAGAAGGAATAGGAGATGATTGAGAAACCAGAGTGTGAGAGGCAGGGATGTGGTTTGATGTGCTTTGCTCTGCCTGCACAGGGCTCTGCAGAGGGAGGGACCCTCAGTGTCTGGCTGGCCTGGCTTTGTCACCTGGCCTGGCTTTGTCACCTGGCCTGGCTTTGTCCCTGGCCTGGCTTTGTCACCTGGCCACTGCTGAGAGCAGCTGAGAGAGCAGCAGAGCACTTGAAGGAGTCACTCCTATTCAGAGCAAACTTTCCCGTGTTTTAGGGAAGATTGGAATTAATGGCTCTTCCTGACACGCACATTTTTGAAGGATTAATCTTTTTTGGTAGATAGACCTGTCCCAGCCTTCCCAGTGCTCCCAGTTATCAGCCAGCCCTGCTCAGAGCCAGCCAGAGCACAGCACCTGCAGATCAGAGTGCTTTGGCCTCCCACAAATTTGGGTGCAGGCAGAGGGAGATCAGGTCTGCCTCCAAACCAAACCAAACCACTCCCATACACCGAATTTTAATGTCACATCACAGGTGAGTCTGGTGACAAGTGTTCCATGGTTACTGCAGGTCCTGTATTGAGTGGAATTAGAGGTGCAGTGTTGTAGGAGTTTCTTGTAGGGTGGTATTTTTAATGACACTTTTATATAAAAGATTTCTGTCCTATTTATGGTCAAAGAATAATCTTCCAAGAGTGGTAAACATCTCATTTCCACTATTAGCTTAAATTTTTAATGCCACTTTTTCCCAAGTGAGACTTTTGATAGATGCAGAAGGTGACTCCAGCGTTTACTGAGAGACAGTGAACACTGGAGACTTTGTGAGCATTTGGAATACCCAGCAAGACTGGTAGATATAAGGGATTTCTGTACAGGAGTGCTCTTGTATACAATCCTTTTCTATTAGAAATTGTTCAGGAGGGAATAAAAAACCCAGTGGGAAATACTTTCTCAAGTGATCTCTGTTTTGTGAGTCCTGGGGGAATTCCATGTATTCTGCATATTCCCAAGCGTTTTGCACCTGAATGAAATACTACAATGACCAAAATGTTGAATTTTCTCTTTTCTTAAATTAGTGTCATCCAGAATGCCTGTGCTGCATTTTGATCTTCACTCTCTCAGCGTAGAGTAACATCCCTCCAATTGGATCCTTGCTATACAGCCAGAAAAAAGCCCAGAAACTAAATAGCAGTTGCTTTGATTGAGTTTGTTGTTAGTTAGTAGCAGGCGAAAATTGGCAAGGGAAATTCCAGTGTGTTCACAGACTATCCCGAGTTGGAAGGGACCCATCAGGATGGAGTCCAGCCCCTGCCCTGCACAGTTACCCCAGCAGTCCCACCCTGGGCAGCCCTGGCTGTCCAAACACTCCTGGGCTCTCGGGCTGATCCCTGGGCAGTGCCCGGCACCCTCTGCGGAGGAGCCTTGCCCTGATCTCCAGCCTAAACTCCCTGCTCCAGCTGTGTTCGTGTTCTGATCGGTAACCGGAATCTCTGACTCTAAAAGGCCGGTTGTACACGGTTCCCGAGGGCTGCTGGGCATTTTCAGAACTTGCTCCACTTTTGTTGGAGCCTCAGGGCTGGAAATGCTCTGCCTTGTCCGCAAAGCGCGTCCCCCCGGCCCCGCAACTCAGGGGAGCTGCGGCGAGCGCCGGGCTCGTGTCCGACCCTGGAGCTCTGCGAGCCCGGCCCCGAGCCAGCCGGAGTGCCCGGGGCTCTGCTCCCTGCCCGGGGCTCTGTGCCGGCCCGAGCGCTCCGCTCCCTGCCCGGGGCTCCGCTCCCTGCCCGGGGCTCCGCTCCCTGCCCGGGGCTCTGTGCCGGCCCGAGCGCTCCCTGCCTGCCCGGGGCTCCGCTCCCTGCCCGGGGCTCCGCTCCCTGCCCGGGGCTCTGTGCCGGCCCGAGCGCTCCCTGCCTGCCCGGGGCTCCGCTCCCTGCCCGGGGCTCTGTGCCGGCCCGAGCGCTCCCTGCCCGGGGCTCCGCTCCCTGCCCGGGGCTCCGCTCCCTGCCCGGGGCTCTGTGCCCCGGCCCGAGCGCTCCGCTCCCTGCCCGGGGCTCCGCTCCCTGCCCGGGGCTCTGTGCCGGCCCGAGCGCTCCCTGCCCGGGGCTCCGCTCCCTGCCCGGGGCTCTGCTCCTCATCCGGGGCTCTGTGCCCGGCCCGAGCGCTCCCTGCCCGGGGCTCTGCTCCGTGCCCGGGGCTCTGCGCCTGCCCGAGCGCTCCCTGCCCGCCCGGGGCTCTGTCCCCTCTCGGCCGGGGTTTCCTCTCTCCCCTCAGCCGCGGTTCTCCCTCTCCCCGCAGCTGGGGTTCTCTCTCCCCTCAGCCTCGGCTTCTCCCCTCTGCTGGGTCTCTGCCATCGGCCGGGGATCTCTTTCCCCTCGCTGGGTTTGTCTCTCCTGTTTCTCCTCTCCTGGTTTTTGTGTCTCCTCTCAGCCGTTTCTCTCTCTCTCCCCTCACTCTGATTCTCTTTTCCCCTCTCCTGGTTTTTGTGTCTCCCCTCAGCCGTTCCCTCTTTCCCCTCGCTGTGTTTCTCTCCCCTCTCTGTGTTTCTCTCTCTTTTCTCTCTTCTCCCTCCTGGTTTTTGTCTCTGCCCTCAGCCCTTTCTCCCCTCACTGTGTTTCTCTCTCTGTTTCTCCTCTCCTGGTTTTTGTGTCTCCCCTCAGCCGTTTCTCTCTCTCCCCTCGTGTTTCTCTCTCTTTTCCCCTCTCGTGGTTTCTGTCTCTGCCCTCAGCCGGTTCTCTCTTTTTTTCTCTTTTCTCTCCTGGTTTTTGTGTCTCCCCTCAGCCGTTTCTCTCTCTTTTCTCTCCTGGTTTTTGTCTCTGCTCTCAGCCGTTTCCCTCTTTCCCCTCGCTGTGTTTCTCTCTCTGTTTCTCCTCTCCTGGTTTTTGTGTCTCCCCTCAGCCGTTTCTCTCTCTTTTCTCTTTTCCCCTCTCCTGGTTCCCGTCTCTGCCCTCAGCCTGTTCTCCCTCCCCTCGCCGCTAGGGGCCGCTGTTCCCCGGGCGCGCGCAGTCCCGTCCCCCCCCCCCTCCGGCGCGTGCCCGCGCGCTCCCCCCGCCGGGCTCCGGGCGCGCACGCGCGGCCCCGCCCCTTCCCCCCCCGGTCCGCGGGCGGCTCTCGCGAGAGCGCCGTGATTTCTCTCCTACGTGCCGTGCCGTGCTGCTCATGGCGGCGCTGGAGCGGGGGCGCTGAGCTGTTGGGGTGAGTGCGGGCCGGGCGCCGCCGCCGCCCCAGCCCGCCCCGGCGGGCTCCGGCCGCCGCGGGACCCGCGCCCGCGCATCCCCGCCCGTACCGGGGCAGCGCGCCGGGAGCCCCGCCGGGGTTGCGCGCGGGGCGCGCGTGTGTGTGGGGGGTGGTTGGGGGGGGTGCGGCCTACTAGGCCGGCGGTGCGGGGATGGAGCGGGGCGCGGGGGCCGCGCCGCGCCCCGCGGGGCTCCGGGGGCCGCCGTGCCGAGGCCGCGCCGGGAGCGGCCGCGCCGGGCCCGGCCGGGGCTCGCGGGCCGCGCCGGGAGGGGGCGGCGCCGCGGGGGCTCCGGGCCCCGGCGGGCGGCGGGGCCGTGCGGGCGGAGGGGCGGCGGCGGCTCCCGGCGTGCCGCGCGCGGCCCCGCCCGGCGCAGCGCGGCCGCGGCCCTTTGTGTGCGGGGAGCGGCCGCCATCGCCCCCCTTTGTGCGCGGGCCGGGCGCTGCCCCGGCCCGCGCTGCCCGCACGGCCCCGGCGCTGTCAGCGGCCCGAGCCGCCCGCCCCCGCGCACGGCGGCCCCGCTGGCGGCGGCCCCGGCGCCGCCCCTCGGCGCGGCCGCCCCTCGCTCCGCCGCCTCCATCTTGGTGCAGCGCAGCGAGCGGGGCCGCGGGAGCCACCGGGCCGGGGCGGCTCCGTTGGGCCGGGGCGGCTCCGTTGGGCCGGGGCTCTGCTGTTCGCAGCCGTACCCAGCGCGGGGCTCGTCCCCGCACCGCACAACCCTTGAAAAATCCCGCTGTTTCTTTTAACGACTTTTTGGGGTTTTTTCTCCACACGTTCTTTCCAGATGCCCTTGGCAGTTCTTTACTTCTTTTTTTTTCCCCCCACGTATGTATTTTTTCCTGACATGAAAAGGACTTCATTGGTGTGCTGCTGGCTCGTCTCACAGCTGTCACGTACTGGCTGGGGTGCTCGGGAGCCAGTGCTCAGTGCTGCTTTCCAATATCCATCTGAAAAGAGATGGAGGAGCCTGATCTCCACGGATCTGTGTTGTAGGTGCACACTGGAAAGACGAAGTTTTATCTTTATTAAATTGTACCTTGGTCACATCATAGAGGGCTGTTTCTGGAAGCATGTGCTCTGATCCACAGAATGCATGTCCTTGCAGCTGCCTCTGTTTGTGAAGAAAATGGGAAGCAGAACAATGCTGTCATCGGGCAGGTTCCATGTGGGGTTCTGTAGGTGCTTTCTGGCTGTGAACAGCTTCATGTGACCTGCTGTCATTTGGCAGGATCTGCACAGGAAGACCTCAAGAGCAGGGCCCAGCTCTTCCCTGTCTTTGCATTAAACCTTTCAGCTGTAAATTCACAAATGCAGGAGGCAATGAGACTTGGAGGCTGGGCAAGCTGCTCAGGGTGTTTACCATTTGGAGGAGTATTTATAGTAGCTGAATTAAAAAGTAAAGAATTTGAGGCAGATGAGCACAGTAAGATTTGTTTTTGCTTGAGTTATGCTTGCTTGAGGAGCTTTTTTTTTTTTAATATCTTAAGTGTAGTAAACTCATCTGGTTATCAAATCAGACTGGGGTTTAATGGAAGGATTTATGCCTTTACTCCATGACTGATAAAATTAGTCTTTTTTGAACAGATGAGGTGTTTTGATTATTAAATGAAAAACTGATATATTTTACGGCCAGAAAAATGATAAATGTAATATGATACGAGTTACATCTCTAGGAGAGCTCTAATAATATCAGTCTAATTAGATGAGAGAGAAGTACGTGAGAAGATTCCAAGTGTGTCTGTGCAGTTCCTGGGATGCAGTGTGCTCATTTGAGAGCTGAAGTGCTGCCCCAAAATAACACTGTCCTGAAAGGGACTGTGGTAGCAGTTGGCCCAGTGTAGTGCTGAGGTGAGGGAAAAGCAGATACTGTTACATTTGTAATAGCCTTGTGTCTTCTGATTTATAATATTTTATAATCCAGTCTTTCAGTGCAAACCTTTCACACCAGATTGGAACAGCCCTCACCCAGTTTATTTAATCTACTCCACGTGTGTCTAATGGGCTGACAGGAAAACTCCTTTCAGCTGGGAATTCTCAGTGGTGGCTGAAGGAGATGCTCCAGCTGGGGAAATCACTGAAATACAAACTTCTGTACAGCTGGAGTTTGCACACTTGGGGTTCTTGCAGTAGCTGCCTTCACTCAGCATTTTCACTGGGGTGAGAGTTTAAGTGTCTTTGCATTCAGGTTTCAGTCACTTAAACTGTCTCTTTCAAATCACCAGAGGGAATTCAAAGCTCAGTATAAATTGTGAAATTCGCTTTCCTGCTACACTGGAGAAATAGGCTTTGTCCACATTTTTTCTCTTTTGGTGTGGGACTTGTGGAATGATTTGGGGAAGAGTTGTGCTCTAATGCCTTTAGATTACTGCAGAACTGCCAGTTACCTGAGGTCAGAGCTCTGTTGCTTCTCACCTGCTTTTATCCACAAAAATATCCTCCTTTTTTTTTTTTTTTTTTTTTTTTCCCTATCTACTGAGTAAGCAACAAACTCAAAACGATTTCTTCTCAAGGAAGGCTTCTATTTCTCTAAGGTTATGCTTTGTGTGGTAGGTGGCAGTTTGCTGAAACTGCCTTTCTCATGAAAAGGTAAGGTGGTGCTGGAAAGCTTCAGGAGGGAATTAATTGCTAACTAGGTACTGGTACTGGTCCCTGATGTTAGCTACACAAATACCATCACATGTAATGAACATTTTACAAAAACTGTTTCAGAAGTCCAGGGAATGGTTCTGTGTTATATTTCATGCAGTGTCTGTGCACATAGTTGAGAAGTTTGTTAATTTTTATACAATTCTAAATGTGCTTCAGGTATCACTAAATAAACAGGAAATTTTAATTCCCATGTATATATATATATATACACACATCCTGTTGCTCCTCTGAGGATCTGTAAGAGCACTTATATAAATTATGGCATAATTTAATTAATAAGCACCCGTATAAAGTTATTGATAGGAGGACTAAGGCTTGCTAATGGGTCCAATATTAATGATCAAAATGGGGTTGCCATTTTAATAGTACACACTGGGACCACTCCTGAGATGCCTAATTGTGTCTGAGGAGTCCAGAATTGGAAATACCATCTCTGGCTTGGAGTCTACCAGTCTTTTGGAAAACAAAATTGGAAGTGGGAATGGCAAGAATGTCTGTAAAGCAGCTTTTCTTAACGTGGATTAAACCTACTGTATTGTGGTAGAGGAAATGCACCTGTAATTAGTAAGACCTAGAACTGATGTGCAAGGGGGTTTGGAAGTAGATGGGCTTTAAGGTCCCTTGCAAACCAATCCATTCTGTGATTTGATGAGAATTCCCTTCCCAGTGATACTTAGTGTGTGTGTCTTTCTCCTTTCTCCAGTATGAAGTGGAACAGAACAGAATTTACCACCTGAAACTGCTGCTTCAAGTTCAGATCAGGAAAAGAATATAAGTATACCACATTGTAACAACTCAAGACCAAAGAAGAGGCAACTTACACTGAAGAAGATACAAGGCTTGATCTGAAACAAGAAGTTTGTGCCTACTCAACAGCTTCAAAAGAGCACGTCCCAACGCTGCTATAGTAGTCTTTGTTTTCTCCAGTGCTGTAGTGAAACTGCCCAGGGCAGCAGCACTTGAATTCTCTAGAGCTTGATAGATCACCTTCTTTTACTATCCTTTTCTTTCTCTTTTTGTCTCTCTTCCTTTTGTTCCCTTTTTTAAAATAATAGCAGTCTTCAACCTTAGAAACTTGTGCTGAAACAGAAGAATCGGCAAATACTACTGAAAGTGCAATATTTGAATATCACTGCGAGGTTGGTGCACGTGGGGGAAAGAGTTATATGTGTGTTTGAACTTGGTTCTCACTGGTTTTAGCTGAAGGGGGTGGGTATGGGGTTTTTTTAGTAGTTCTTGATAATAAATTCATTTAATAGTGAGGCCCTGGCACAGGGTGCCCAGAGCAGCTGTGGCTGCCCCTGGATCCCTGGCAGTGCCCAGGGCCAGGCTGGAGCAGCCTGGGAGAGTGGAAGGTGTTCCTGCCATGGCAGGGGTGGCACAGGATGAGCTTTAGGGCCCCTTCCCACCCAAACCATCCAGTGGTTCCATGGCTCTTGGCTGTTATGTTCATTTAGTGTGGTGGATTCACAGTACCTGCAATGTGGTTCTAGTTAACAAGGCTTACAACCCTTGAGAGCTAATTACTGGTGTTTCTCTCTTCTAGTACCAGTGGGTTTGTAGTTCCAATCCCTTTTCTCAAATAACTTTTTAGTCATTTAATCTTACTGCACAGGTATTTTTTTCTTCCTCTGAATATTTCTTTTGGTGGGGTTAATAGTTCATGCTCCTGTTATAAATGTAGGAATTTGACAATTATCTGATAAATATGCTGATACTTTATAGTATATTTGTACATCAAATATTAGTGCCACCTGAGGAATCTTTGAACTGAAGTTGTCAGGCTTTAGAGGAGTGGTGAGGAGTTCTTTGTGCTGTGCTGCTAACTCCTTTAAACTCAGACTGTTCAAATGATGTCATGCAGTGGTGGTCTGAGCAGAAGGTGAAGCACTGTGGCTTTCTAACCCTGAGAGGGGCTGTTCTGAGCTGCACTTTAAGCCAGATTGTTGTCATTTTCTCTCTCTGCTGTACCTTTAGCTCATGTTTGAGGCAGGGTGTCTGTTTGTTGCTTCCCTGTATCAGAGGTGAGGTGGCCATTTGGTGACTCACAGAGGCCTTTGGCAGGATCATTCCAGCTTCCAGAATGGGTTAATGCTCTGGCCTGTAATTCTCCTGGGAGAAGGTATAATAACATATCATTTTCTCTTCCCTCAGCCACCCTACTTGCAGGACCAGTTTATTTTTGAAAAGTATTTCAAACTCTAAGATAGCTTAAAACTCTTCAGCTGTTGTGTTTCCACAAGGACATTTTCTTGCATGGAGTGTCCCAGGGTTGCCTTCCTCAAAAGATGAGGATTGTTATCTTGGGATGATGCTCACAGGAACTAGTCAGTAAATCTTAGCAGCTTTATCAAGTGCTTTTTGTTAAATACTCAGAGAAAATGTGTCCTTTAATCATAATCCAGTGCATAGAAAACATGTGACTGCTGTGGCTTTTGTCCTTTGAGCAGCTTACACTGGACAGGAGGGGAAGCAGATCTTTGCTGAGGCAAGAGTTACCCCAAAAGGTGGTGGCACCCCTGTCCTTGGAGGCCTCCAGGACTCAGCTGGACAAAGCCTTTGTTGGAGGAGGCTCTGAGGAGGGGTGGGCTGCAGTTCTCTGTGTCTCTGACAGGGTCCTGCTCCTGATTCATTGTTTCCTGGCATGGCAGTGTTTCATGGCTGGAACATGTCAGGGACATTGATTTATGCCACTTAGTGCAGGTTGGTCAGGTAAGAATAGGAGGGCAGCATTGATTAAGATTAAGAGGTTGTTAGTAATTTTTAAGGGAAAGAGAAGTGTGATGTAGAGCAAGGAAATAAGCAGTGCATGTTACAGAAATGTTACCACAGCAGATTTAGCAGTTCAGTGAATTCTTAAAGAGCCTTGGGTGGTAGCACTGGACTGTGGAAGTGCTGTGGGATGGAGACCATTACAGTGTCCTGGGATCCTTTTTTCCCTCAAATCACTCCCCCACCTTCTGTTATTTGTGTTTTCCTGCATATACATCTCCCCCATGTGGGTTTGAACCAGAAGGGGAGAAAAGACCTTCTCCTCTTGGAGATCAAAATACTGTCAGTCTTTACTTTGTGTGCTTGTGTCCAATTTCTTTTTTCAATGTCAGTCTCCAAGACCAAAGATTTCTGCCCAGGAACTTCACAGCTGGTGTTTTTGGGTGCTCTTTGATCACTTTTAAACCAATTTGATTCCCAAACAGCAGAATAAGAGTGCTGTGCTTTCCAATACATTGAGTAACTCACTGGCTGTGTTTGAGTGAGAAACATGAGCCTTTTACAAGTTGCTCAGGTGTCTTTTATCTCCACTAAACACATTGCTGAGTAATTCTTAATCTCTCTGCTTGTTGCAGCAAGAAAGCAGAGAACCGATATGATCTCACTGTTTCCAAATTAAAACCTCTGGAAACTAACAAATAATCCTGTGTATTGACTGTTTGGAGGGAAGAGGGTTGCTTCAGTTGTCTCTCTTGAATTGCAGTGTTTAGTGAGGTGAAATGCATTTCATCTGATTTAATTGCTAACCTCTAAGTCCAAGTGCCCTGCTTTAAAAAGGAGACTTGTACATCAAAAAAAGCCAATGAGTTGGTAAAGGGATTGGGAATGTTTCAAGGGTGAATCTGTGACTTGAAAGGAAAAAACACCCCATAAAATAAAATGTTTTAATAGATGTCAGTTAATTTAGCAGTTCATTACACCTTTAGTGCTATTTTCAAATTTTCTGTGTCTTTCTAGCACTTGAGCTTCTATGCCACAGGAATGTTAAATTCTGTTTATTGATTCCATAACTGCAAAACTGTTTAATTACTTAATACCATTTTTTAGTATGAAAGACTGAACACATGAACTAGGGAGAAACTATGCAGGGATTTGAACTTCATTGTGTTGACTCAGAACTGTTGCATTTTCCTAATCACCTGTTTAATTTGGAAGAGCAGATAGTTCAGATATTTTCAGGCTGTGGTGTGAAGCAGCAAAAGTGGCAGTACTTTGAGGTGTAATACTTGAAAAATGCCAGAAGTCTGTTTTGTTCTGACCAAGCTTTGTTTTGGTGTCACAGTTCTGGCTTAGTTTATAAATATGTTGCCCGTGTAAGTTTTTAGGTTTAGTGTGTTAAAAAAGCTCAGCTCTTTTTGGTGGCGTTACAGTTTTAAGAACAGACCGCAAACACGTTTTAGGAGTGTGGCAGTAACTTACCCAAACCCTCTGTGTTGCTGGGATGCCAAAGAAGCTGACACAGCCTTGTTCTTTGCTTCGTGTGCCCAGATGAGCTTTGATCCAAACCTGCTCCACAACAATGGGCACAACGGGTACCCCAACGGTACTTCGGCAGCGCTGCGCGAGACCGGCGTCATCGAGAAGCTGCTGACCTCGTACGGCTTCATCCAGTGCTCCGAGCGGCAGGCCCGGCTCTTCTTCCACTGCTCCCAGTACAATGGCAACCTGCAGGAGCTCAAAGTAGGAGGTACCTGAGCTGGGGCACCAGGCACTTGTCAGGAAAAGCCCTCTGCTGCTTCTGGGCTGAAGCGCCGGTGAATAACTCGGTGCTGCTGCCCCGTGCAGCCTGTGGGACAAACCGTTGTGGAAGGGGGAAAGGTGCAGGGTTGGGTCAAGCTTGGCCGGCTGAGATGGAGGCAAGCACTCAGACTGGGGGAGAATTTATCTCTTGGGCTCCCTGTTTCTTTGTTTAGAGTTAGTTTGAGGATAGCCAAGTGTTTTTCAGCATGAGGAGGCTGCAACTTCATGCTGATAATTACCGTGAGAGTGAAGTTTCTAAACTGTTTCATGGCCTTTGTTGTGTTGTCTGAACTTCAGTGTGGAGTCTGCTGTACACCAAGCAAGGCAGGGGGAGGAATTGCTGTGGAATTACACCAGAGTCTTCATTGGCAACAGGAGATAATGAGCAGAATAACCAGAACATTTTTGCACATCATGTGTATTGGTAACAACAGGACCTGGGTTCTACTTGGCCATGTTTGGCTACAAGCAGGGAATTAAACTCAGCCATTTAGTGATTTTTGTAAAAATCCCCAGTCCCAGGCAGCACTCTGACAGCATTGCAATGTTTGATTTTCTTGCAGATGATGTTGAGTTTGAAGTGTCTTCTGATCGCCGAACTGGAAAACCCATTGCTATTAAATTGGTGAAGATAAAGCCAGAAATATTACCTGAAGAACGAATAAATGGACAAGTTAGTGTCTCTTTTCTATACCTGCATCATTTCCATCCTTTACTCCAGTGCAGAAAACTGGGATCCTTTAGCATGGATATTAACTACCTTCAGTGTAGTTACACTGGGATAAATTTCAGTGTGCTCTGGTAAAAATTCAGAGGTTCAGTTTGAGCTCTTACTTGGCTCCAAACTCTTCTAGAGCCAAGAGGGGTTCTATGAGATTGAAAAGTTGCAGTGTGGCATTCTCTGCTGAGTGTGTAGTAGAGGATACTGAGATTCATTTTGTGTACAACAATGCCACTCCTGAAATGACTAGCAATGGATTTTTTTTTTTTTTTTTTTGACTGGTAGGTTGTGTGTGCTGTTCCTCACAATTTAGAGAGTAAATCTCCAGCTGCCCCGGGTCAAAGTCCAACAGGGAGTGTTTGCTACGAACGTAATGGGGTAAAGCTTGTGTATTTTATTTGAACTCTTCACTGATCCATCACTGTGGTCTATGCCAAAAAAACAGCAACAAAAAAACCAAAACAGTTTAATGTAGGCTATTGGCACTGCACTGAACTGTGTAGTTTTTGGCCAAAAAAAAATAAAAATTAAAGCATGCTTTGGTAATTACTACAAAAATAATGTTATTTAGAAAGTTTGCTTGCTTTTGTCTGTGGAGAACTTCCTAGAGCCAAGCAGCAGTTCTCTTAAACTTGAGGAAGTTCATGTTCATCTTGAACATTTAACGTTTAGAAATTGGCCTTTAAAGATGGTCATGTACAAAACCTTTCAACTTAAGCTGCTTGTTACATACTCACCAAAACAGCACGATGGAAAAGGAATGTTTTGCATGCCATGATTCTTATTGTTGATTTTCTCACTAAATTAAGCAGATACTGTTATTAAAATTGTGTTAATCTTTCTTTGAAACAACTATTCTGCAAATAGAGTAACTTTAGTTAATGTTAATTTGCAGGAAGTATTTTACCTGACTTACACCCCAGAGGATGTTGAAGGAAATGTACAGCTGGAAACAGGAGATAAAATAAACTTTATAATTGATACAAATAAACAGTAAGTTGGTATTGCTTTTCTGGCTTTATATTTTAGTAGTCAAGCAGAATTTATACCTATTCCAAGAACTATTATATGAAATAAAATCTTAATTTTTGTTTCAGTTTTGAATTTACAGTTGGGTTCTTTTTTATTTTTCTCCAGTACTGGTGCTGTAAGTGCTCGTAACATTATGCTATTAAAAAAGAAACAAGCCCGCTGTCAAGGAGTAGTCTGTGCCATGAAAGTAAGTGATTTTAAATTTCATTTGAAAATTAAATGCTATTGTGAAGAGTGCTGTTTAAAGTAATAGTTAAGTTGTTAAGAGCTGTTAACAGCTTGGGCTGTGGGTGTAAATTGTGTGAAATGATTTCAACAGCTCATCTTTGATACTAATGCTCTTCCTAACAAAGAAAGTTCCATTATTTTGTGTGTATATTTCTTGTGGCAGTCAGCTGTGTACGCCTGTCCCTGCTGTGCTGGGATTCAGTCTGGTTTGTGTTTACCAGACCCTGTTAAATGATTTATTGGTATGTTCTGATAATGGACAATTAAACACTTTTTTTTTTTTTTTTTTTTTTTTCTCTTCACAGGAAGCCTTTGGATTTATTGAGAGAGGTGATGTCGTGAGGGAGATATTCTTTCATTATAGTGAATTTAAAGGTGACCTAGAAACCTTACAGCCTGGTGATGATGTGGAGTTTACAATCAAAGACAGAAATGTAAGACGAAATCCAGTAAAACGGAAGCCAAGGTCCTAGGGAATAACTGCCCTGCTCTCTGCTTTCCCCAGCTTGGAAAAAAGGGGGGAGGAGGTTCACTGAGGTGCACTGGGAAATGCCTGTTACTTTCTTTTCTTTGGGTGTCTGACTGATTTTGTGCTCTTAGGGTAAAGAAGTTGCAACAGATGTTAGACTGCTGCCCCAAGGAACTGTCATTTTTGAAGATATCAGCATTGAACATTTTGAAGGAACTGTAACCAAAGTAATTCCAAAGTACCCAGTAAAAACCAGGTGAATTTCAGTAGTTCAATAAGTTTGTGTAATGCTGGTTTGATTGTATTGAATTCCAGTCAAACAGTTTTTCCCATTTCTCAGTACCTGTTTGCTGAGTAAGCATCATGTCAGAGTAAAGATTCACTCTTTTTCTTAATTTCACATCCAAAGAGGAAGAGTTAGGGTACATGGTGTGTGTTTTCTTTAGTGTTTCAAATACTTGCTATTAATTTTTGTGGGGTTAGGACATTTCCTTAAAGCAAAAGACTAGGGAAAAATGCTTGCTGGGATAAGCCAGATCTATGGATTCTTGTGAGCATTAACAGTTAATGAGGCTTTTGGGCTGTAATGTTTGATTGGAAGAGTGTTCATGAGCAATTCCAGCAAGGTTTTAAGTGAGTCTCTGTTAATGTGGGAAGGTTTGGGATGTTTTGAAGACCTAGTAAGAAAGAGCCTGCCTTTTAGGAGTGGTGTATGTTTGTAAGCTTCATTCTTGAAATGGAGGGAATTCCTTTGGCAGGACATGGCTGGGGCTTAAAAAACCTTCAAGCCAGCCAACAGCTCCAAAAGTCACCTTGCACTGGGCAAGTTCCAGATGAGGAGTGGTGGGAATGGAGCAGAGCCTCAGTGTTACTGTGACACAGACAGAAACACACAGCAACACACACAGCAGGGGTTCAGGTAGAGAAGAACTCTCTCCTTTATTGTTGAGCTCGTATCTCTCAGTTTCTGTAGAGAAGTTCCCACCTCTCCATCTCCAGGCACTTGAGAAGTCCATCAGGTGATATCTTTTCACAAAGGAATGTAAACATGATCCTTGTTTATCTCACAGTTCATGAGAACTGACTCTACTGTACCAAAACAAATCCGAAGGCTGATTTCCAGGGACAGCACCTGAGTGCAGCAGGGTTTGGCAGCTGTGCTGAGCCTTGCAGCTGAGCTCAGCTCTCTTTCCCTTGTGTCCCCAGAGTGATCCCCTCCCCGGGCGCATCAAGGTGGACTTTGTGATTCCGAAGGAGCTGCCCTTTGGGGACAAGGACACCAAATCCAAGGTGACCCTGCTGGAGAGTGACCACGTGCGGTTCAACATCTCCACGGACCGGCGCGACAAGCTGGAGCGAGCCACCAACATCGAGGTTCTCCCCAACACTTTCCAGTTTACCAATGAAACCAGAGAAATGGCAAGTATCCATCCAAGAAGCATTGCTAATTCTTGAGGGGAAGTGAAAGTAAAACATGAGTTGGGGGCTGTCTTCTACAACAGCTGTAAAAGTCACTCGTGTCTTCCATTGCCTGCTCTGAAATCCAGCTCAGATCTGCAGTGCAAGCAAAGTGGGAAGTTCAGAATTAATGATCTGCAATTTTGCCTTAAAAGAATAAAATGTTAAATATGTTTTAACATATAAATTAAATTATATTAGGAAATTAGACCTTAACTGGCCCTCTTGGGTGGGATTGCTGGCTGGCTGTAGCAGACAGAAGTAATGTAGTCTTGAACTGACAGTTGAAAATTCCCATACTTGAGTCTAAAGAGGTAACTACTCATCTTCCTTAGGAAAGCTGGAAGACCCTGGGACTACCCTGGTAGTGTAAATAATTGGAGGAGGGCCTATGAGCAGCTTTTGTATTTCAAGTTTTTTGTCCAATCTCTTATCTGAGGGTCAAGCAGAAGGATGGTAAAGAGCAGAGTTCTCTCAGTACAATCCACTCTTTGTGGATTACAGGGACTAAGATGGATGTGCTAATGAGTATTACAGAATGTATTTCATTCCTGTAACTTGGAATGTTGGTTCTGTTCCAACTAGACTGTAACTTTGCCTTCCTTTGTGGTTTGGAATTCACTTCCAGTGTTGTCACATCAGTGTGCTGTGAATTATTGTCCCTTGGCTTTAAAAAAGCCTGAGTTTCGATTTCATCCTTTGAGATTTTGGGTTTCTATCCTATAGACTTCTTGTATTTCTGCTCTGGCTACATACAGCTGCCTGCCTGAGCTGAGCTGCCATGGGGGTGAGAAGTGCTGGCAGCTTCCAGGAAGGTTGGTTGTTTTGCTGGAGTTTGTGAAAGCTGTTTAAGAGGAGAATGTTCCTAAAGGTGAAAGGCACCTTTGCACTGTCATCAGATCCTCGAGTCTTGTCCTGAGACTTGCTAAACTCTGTATTAAGTGGGTTGAAGGCAATATGTTAATGAATTCTACCTTAATTCTGGCAGAGTCTGGTACTAGGGTTTGGGTTTTTGTCAGTATAATTCTGTTTATCACTCGGCATTCCATTTCTAGTGGTTATCAGGAAGGCCACTAAACTCCTGTGTCACATGGGAGTGTGTTCCCATAACACACAGCTGTGGGTATGGGAGTCTTGTTTAACAGCTGCTTTATAATTCCTTCAGTTGTGACTGGAAATCTGCTGGGGTTTCTCTTGAACTTACCTCTGAACACTGATTTTTTTTCCCTGTTTTTATAGCTGGTTGTACATGTAGTGTGTGTTTGTATGTTTTATGTGCTCCAGTGGATGATACAGTGTTTGTAGAGCTGCCCCACTGTGTTCCCTCAGTGGTACTGGCAGGTTCTTTAACTTCAGTCCTTGGTAGTGGCTTAAATTTATATTCTCCACTTGACTCCTCATCACGAGTTAACTTCAGTGATGAGGTGGGAAGAACTTGTCTGCATTTCAGGTTGACCAGGGCCATGAGCACCAGGGTTTGCAAGGAAGGACATTGCTTAACCCAGGTGTTTTCCCAGGATTTAAGCCTTCCTGCCAGCTCCTGACACATGGTGCAGCTGCAGACAGATGTCACATACCAGGGATTAAACTGTCCTTGTTGGTTTGGCTGTTCCAGGGTGTGATTGCAGCAATGAGGGATGGCTTTGGCTTCATTAAGTGTGTGGACAGGGATGCTCGGATGTTCTTCCACTTCAGTGAGATCATGGATGGAAATCAGCTCCATATTTCTGATGAAGTAGAGTTCACCGTTGTTCCTGTAAGTGGGATTAAAGCTCCTGTAAAATCCCAGCATTTAAGGAAATGGTGCCCAGTCTCTCCATAACCTGATGATTTCTTTTCCAGGATATGCTGTCTGCCCAAAGGAACCATGCCATAAGGATTAAAAAGCTTCCCAAGGGCACAGTTTCCTTCCACACCCAGTCAGAACATCGCTTCGTGGGCACTATAGACAAGGAAGCCACTCCAGCCAAAGCCACTAGCCCAAATAAAGGCAAAGAGAAGGTAATGCTGCTCTTCTGCTTGTGAACATCTGTTCTGCATTCCTGCATTGCAGACTGAGGCTGCTGCCTTAAAATCTCTAATTCAGCTGGGTTTGAGGCACTGTTCATTCTCTATAGATGTGAACTACAGCTGCTGAGAGCAGTCAGTGAAAACTAACTGCTCTGAACAAGGTAGTAGAAGTATTATTAATAGTCATTAATGATCATATTGTTGTTGAGGATAATTTCCAGGAAATTGTTGGGGAATTTCTTTTTTTCAGTACACAGGATTTTAGAGAGAATTATTTAAGTTTCATGGATAGAACCTCTTATTATTTTGTTACACAGTTTTAAATAATGCCAGAATACTTAAAAGTTCCAATAAATCCTTTCTGGAACTGGTGGCAATACTTCATTGCCTTTTAAAATAATCAATTTAAATAATAAATGATGTCTGGGCATCATTTAAAGCTCCTTACCCAGAGTTTGGTTGTGTTTTGGAGCAGTTATTGTAAAACCACTGAGACTCCAATGAGCAGTGCTTGAACTGTGTGTAGGAAGCTGTTCCTAAAGAGACCCTCATTGCTGAATTCTGACCTTGTTTTCAGGAAGCTGAGGATGGAATAATTGTGTATGATGACTGTGGAGTAAAACTGACCATTCCTTACCAGGCCAAGGATGTGGAAGGATCTACTAATCCCCAGATAGGAGATAAGGCAAGAGAATTAAGTGTACTATTGGGAAATAACTGTTCTGGGCATTGTGGGGTGTGAGCTTCTCTTTGCCTTTACTTGGAACAAATGGAGGACAAAGCATCTGTGTGATATCACCTGGAATGTTGTGTTTAGATGAGTGAGTCTTCTGTAAGTAAAAAATACCCTCCAACCTGGTGATACATAGATGGAAATAGTGTCTTACTGTGTAAATGATGCTTTTTAAACAAAGAATTTTTATCACTAAGTGGATACTGCTTGTCAAGAGGAAATTAATTAGCATAGAGACTAAGGTGGATATTGAAGAGGAAGAATATTGCCTCATGAGAATATTAGCCTGAGAGACAATGGAAAGGGGAAAAGCTTGGAGATTGGGAAGAGCAACAAAACCCTCAGGAGCCATTCTATTGCTTATTGTCTCTAAAAACTGAAATGAGTGAAGTGAGGCACATCCCACTGTGGGCCGCTGGTGAGCAGTGTAGGGAAAGGAGGTGATCCCCATGGACTGAAAGGTTCTCATGTTTAAGGGGTGAAAAGCTGAGTGCAGGAGGCTGGCTTGCCTTGCAGGTATCCCAGGTATCCTACTGGAACACAGGAAATGTTCACTGACCTGGTGATGGGAAAGCAGTGCCTAGGAAATGACTTTGCTGGAGAGCCCAGGGCTGCTGCAGAGCTCCACAGCCTCCAAATCAGTTTGGAGGGGCTTTGTTGGGGGTCGTGGCTTTGCCTTTTGCAGTGTGGTGCTGACTCCCCTCTGTGCCCAGGTGGAGTTCTGTGTGTGTGAGGTGAAGAGGACCGGGCTGCAGACGGCCGTGTCTGTCAGGATGCTGGGGCGCAACTACAGCTCCAAGAGGCTCCTGGGATATGTGGCAGCCCTGAAAGATAACTTTGGGTTTATTGAAACAGCCAATCATGATAAGGAGATCTTCTTCCACTACAGGTGAATGACAGTTTTATTATTTGGTTGTGTGTCTGTTTGAGGGGAGTGGGAGGGTGTGGAGTTGTGTTGGGTTGAGTGTTAAACCCATTTACACTTTATGCACACAGAGAATATATATATATTTATATATGTGCTTAGATATCTATATTTATCATCTCTGCTGGACTGGTTCAGCCTTCTCTGTTAGTCAGCAGCCCTGGTGCCTCTAATTCCCAGGCCAAGAAATCCAGTTGTGTTATGCATTTGGAATGCTTCACTTTCCTGAATGGAGATTCTTTATGAAGTAATGAGGGATTTAAAAGCTTTCTGATAACTGATGTGGGTGTTCGGTGAGCATTACTGTTGTCATGTAAATAAAGGAAAACTGTTTCTCATCCTGTTCCTGTAGTGAATATTGTGGAGATATTGATAGCCTGGAACTTGGAGACACTGTGGAATACAGCTTGTCAAAAGGCAAAGGAAACAAAGTTAGTGCAGAGAAAGTAAACAAACACATGCAGGTAAGGCTGCCCCTGGTGTATTCTGCCTGCAGGGCTCTTGGTATGTGCTGGGGGGTAAAGTTTATTAATGATCCATTTTCAGTTGGAGCTGAGAGCAAGAAGATGCTCAGTGCAGGGTGGTTGTGGGTTCCCTGAAGCTGCTGTCTGTGTCTGCAGAGAGCAGACAAGCACAGGCCAAGAGTTCAGAGCACAGCAGCAATTCTGTGAACCTTTAGTGTCCTCAGCCCTCCTCACTTGGGGGTTATAAGGAGAGGCTGAGTGGCAGAACTGGCCAGATGAGTACCTGCACTAATTGTGCTGAACCTCCGAGGGGAAGATTGCAGGCAGGTGGGGGAGGGTATTAAGGACTTGGGGGTGGGGGGAATGCATTCTTCAGGATTATTGGATGATTAATGTGAGTGGGAAATGTAGTGGAAGGGAAAGGAAGGAAACACTTGGATTTGCTTTTTGAGCTTCCTAGCCTTAAGTTTCTTGAGAATTTTTTCTACGTCCATGTATGGTATGTCAGTGTGATCTTGATTCAGTGTCATGCAGTGCTAAATGTTGACTCCTGGTCAGTCTGAATCACTGACTTAAACCAGTTCTAAAATAAACTATAATTAAACCATCCTATTCTTCTGTTCTCTGTCTCTTTCCAGTGAATGGTATCACTGAAGAAGCTGATCCAACTGTTTACTCTGGTAAAGTAATTCGTCCCTTGAGGAGTGTAGATCCCACACAGACAGAGTATCAGGGCATGATTGAAGTCATGGAGGATGGTAAGATTGGTTCCTTTTAATTAAATTTAATTTAATTTAATTAAGTGTTCTTCTCACAAGTGCACAAGTTGAATGCGCTGTCAGTAGAGCTGTTGAAGATTTTATTCACACTACAAACTGTACCCACACTGCTGACTGTAAAAGCAGCATTTGTAATATTGGAAATCTGAAATCAGGTGGCAAAGGCCTCTCAGTTCTGTCTCAATTTCCCCCTAGGTGAGATGAAAGGAGAGGTCTATCCCTTTGGAATTGTTGGCATGGCAAACAAGGGTGACTGTCTGCAGAAGGGGGAGACAGTGAAGTTCCAGCTGTGTGTGCTGGGTCAGAACGGGCAGACGATGGCCGTGAACATCACCCCGTTCCGCAGGGCCACCGTGGAGTGTGTCAAGGACCAGGTGAGGGAGCCCAGGGCCCTGCTGCTGGCAACAGCTGCTCCAGCTGCCAGGGAGCTGAGCCCTGCAGCTCTGCAGTTCAGGGACTTGGGCCCAGATTGCTCTGCACTCCAGCTCTAGGGAACAGGGCTGGGAACCCAGGTTATGCCAGACTCTAGTGTGCCTTGAGTAAAGGTGAGCTCAGAGCCTGGTTTGATGCTAAACATCAGAGCTGCTGGGCAGCAGATAATGCAGAAGATTTGGATTTGAGGTGTCCTAGAAATTGTTCAAACTGGTTTCTGCTGCACAGTGTTTAAAAAGTGTTCAGAAAAACTAGCAAAACATGCACATACTTTGCTTCTGGAAGAGGTTTCTTTACAGCATTAAGCAGTCAGTGATGACAGCTCACCTTAAATGCAAAGGCTGATCTTTGTCCTTGTTGCATCTTGGAATAATTAAAAAGTTAAAGGCTGCAGATGATTTCTGTTTTTCCACATACTGTGCAGCACTAATCTCCAGTCATTTCTGGAGAGGCTGGATGAGTATTCCTGGTTTATACATGAGTAGAATGGAAAATTGAAGTAAATGGCTTCTTATCCCAGTGACAGGCCAAAAAACGAGTGGCTGCTGCTGTGTAACTTCAGGGTGGAGTCTCAGAGCTTGGGGCACTGCTCTTCTCTGTTTAATGCAGCTGCCAGGACTTGGGGACAATTTTCAGAACTTGTTCTATAGACCTTAGGATTTAAATATGACTTTACAATGCCAGGAAGAGTGCCTGGATTTCCAGAAGTGTTGTTTCCAGATAGAATATTCTGATCACTGCAAAAATTGCATTTCCACTTCTATTAGGCAGTTTTGCAGTTTTATTTAAAAGCAGTTAAACTACAGTGATGAGTAAGTTACTGCATCTGCTTGGATGCAGAGCAAATCCATAACCTTGTGATGTGTTTTTTTTCAGTTTGGTTTCATTAACTATGAAGTTGGTGACAGCAAAAAGCTCTTCTTCCATGTCAAAGAAGTCCAGGATGGTGTGGAGCTCCAGGCTGGGGATGAAGTGGAGTTCTCTGTAATCCTGAACCAGCGCACAGGAAAATGCAGTGCCTGCAACGTGTGGCGTGTCTGGTGAGGCTCTGGGGCTGCAGGGAGTGACCTGGCACGGGCTCTGCAGCCAGCAGAGCCCTGCAGCCTGGCTCTGCCTGAGCTGGGGCTGCAGGAGCAGGAGAGCCACACCTGAGAGCTCCCAGCTCCTCCAGGGAGGCTGCAGTAGCACTCCCAGCTCTTCCTAATTACAGATGGGTTCTTCTCTTTTTAGCCTATTCTTTAACTCCCCCTGTAGCAGGAATTTGGATACAGCCTTGCCAAGTGGAAGTTAATGATAAGGAAACTGATGGCTTTCCTGTGTGGGTGCTGGCCTCTGGCCAGCACACTCCACAGTGCTGCCACCTCTTTCTTGAAGAGCAGCTTTAATTTTTAAATAGAAAATTCATGTTTTAGAGACTCTTCTTTTTGGCATGGCATTTCTTACAAGTGATGGGTTTGGGGGTTTTTTAACTATATACACACACTTGAAGAAAACTCCATAATTTGTGTTTTGTTTAAGCTTGAGACAGCACTTCAGCAGTAAAAGAAAGCTGATGTTTTTGTCTCAAAATTCTGTGTTCCCATAATCTTCAGAGACATTAGTGCTCTGCCATGATATGCTGGCAACTTGCAAGGCTTTATTATTGCAGTTAAATCACAGAAACACAGAATGGGTTGGAAGGGAACTTATAAAACCATCTCCCTCCAGCCCTGCCATGGGCAGGCACACCTGCCACTGTCCTGGGTTGCTCCAAGCCCTGTCCAGCCTGACCTTGGAGGCTTCCAGGGATCGGGCAGCCACAGCTTCTCAGGGCAGTAGAAATGTAGGAAACACTGGTTAGGTGTACAGGAGAGTAAATACAAAACCTCTGCTCCCTAAAGAGCACCCTCTGGAGAGCACTGCGCTAGTGCAGAGTCCAGTGTGGGCAGCAAGGCTTGGGGCAGGGCTGGGCATCAACCATGCAGCCTGTAACTGCTGTGAATGGCTGTGCTGAGGGCTGGGGGAGCCTGGGCTGCCCTGCCCAGCCCGGGCTCACCCTGCCTGTCTCTGTGTGTGTGTCTGTCTGTCTGTGTCTGTGTGTCTGTCTGACTGTGTGTCTGTGTGTCTGACTTGTGTGTCTCTGTGTCTGTGTGTCTGACTGTGTGTCTCTGTGTCTGTCTGACTGTGTGTCTGACTGTGTGTCTCTGTGTCTGTCTGACTGTGTGTCTGGCTGTGTGTCTCTGTGTCTGTGTGTCTGACTTGTGTGTCTCTGTGTCTGTGTGTCTGACTGTGTGTCTCTGTGTCTGTGTGTCTGGCTGTGTGTCTCTGTGTCTGTGTCTGTCTCTCTGTCTCTGTCTCTTTCTCTGTCTGTGTCTGTGTGTCTTTGTGTCTCTGTGTGTCCGTCTGTCTCTGTGTGTCTCTGTGTCTGTCTCTGTGTCTCTGTCTGTCTCTGTGTGTGTCTCTGTGTCTGTCTGTCTGTCTGTGTGTCTGTGTGTGCTCCCTTGCAGCGAAGGCGCCAAGGCCGTGGCCGCGCCGCGCCCCGACAGACTCGTGAACCGTTTAAAGAGCATCAACCTGGACGATGCCAACGCCCCGCGGCTCACGGTGCTCCGCCAGCCCCGGGGCCCCGACAACTCAAAGGTACCGGGGAGCTGCCCTGCAGCGTGCTGCCGGGGGAGGGTGGGCTCTGTCTGTGCAGCTGCTGTGCCCTGGGGCAGTGCTGTGTGCTGTGCTGTCAGAGCACACCGAGCCCTCTGCTGCCTCTCTTGGAGCCTTTCTCTCCTGGTTTGTCTTGGCTGGCTTAGTTTGCTCTTCATTTATAAACCTCAGAGGCAGCAAGTGAAGTCCATTTATCTCGACATGGCTTTCACACAACATTCTGCCACTTCTTGATAAGCAGGAAAAAGGTGTCTGGAATCTCTGTGGTGTTTTGGGCCACAAAGAACACCCCACAGAACCTGTTTGGTTGCTGGCTCTGTTTCTGAAGACAAACATGACTAATTAGAAAGGTGCTGCTTGGGTGGAACACACCAGGCTCTGCCTCAAAGCCCAGTGGCAGTGCCACGGTCACGATTGACAAACTCGATGATGTTAAAGCCCTTTTCCAGTCTAAATAATTTCATGATTGTGTGCTGCTGGAGCTAAAAGTTCGTTGTGTTTTCCTTGCAGGGATTTGGTGCAGAGAGAAAGATCCGCCAGGCTGGTGTTATAGACTGATCCCACCCCCACGGCGACGTTGGGCCGTGCGGTGGGGCTGGCGAAGGGTACTGAATATCTCCCTGTTCACCCCTTCCTCCAAATTCTCAGAAGCTATTCCACCCGTTTTAACACCTTCTCATGTTATGTTTAAATTTACGAAACCATTTTAAATTTCTGCACAGTTGCATTCTGGAGAACTTTAAGGTGGCGCCTTATAGTATCACATTTTAGAAGCTTGTTTTGAATGGTGCATTTAACGCAACTGGTAACTGCAATCTCCATTGCCTCTGTGAGTAAACATAGACAGCTCTGCTCGGGCAGACCTTGTGGAATTCTGCACTACAGTTATTATGCTTTATCCTTGTTTTTGGCCAAGGTTTATTATGCCTTAGTGCTCAGTTGCATTATCTTCCCAAGTGGAAGGGAAGAGTCAATTCAGCTCACTCTGCTCAAATTCTGAGGAACAGGTGAGGGTGGAATAAGTTCAGTTTCTATCAGATCTGCACAAACATTCAGATTCCTTGAGTTGATGGCCAAATGTTACAGTGTTTTCCTAGTTCATTTAACTTGACTCCTTTAGCCAGTCCTTAGAGCTCAGTGCAAGTCTCTCCCAGGGTCGGTGGATTTTGTAGTGTTCTGGAACAGACAGTGCAGAATTTCATAAGGCTGAGGTGTGCCATCAGTGTGGTAATTTAAATATATTTAAAACAATGCACAAATCTGCTGCTGCTTAGAACACTGCAGCTTCTAAACCCAGTTTCTTTTACTGATTTAAATTTAAAAAGAAAGAAGTTGTGCCTGAAGTGGATACATTTTTTTTGTTCTTTTTGCAGCCGGCACCCAGTGTACTGTAAGAGAATAAATACTTAGGCTTTCCATAGCTGTATTGAGACTTTCATCAAGGTGAATAGTTGATGTCTGTGTGCTTTTTTTTTTTTTTTTTTTTTTATATTTTTTTTTGGTTGGTTGGTTTTTTCCCCTTCCCTGCCCCTCCCTCCATTTCCCCAGTCACACTTTCTCAAGCAAGAAAACGGAATGATTGGTCTAAGTATTACTTTAACCAAAAAGATCAGGAGTTACTTTTCAGAATAGAGGGCAGTACTGTGGTTTGGTTTGGGTTTTTTTGTTTTGTTTTGTTTTTTTTAATTTTGGTTAATTTTTTTTTTTATTTTTTTTTTTTTTTGGTTTGTTGTTTTTGTTTTTTTTTTTTCCATGTTACCTCTATTCTCAATTTAGGGTTTTCTTCTCTGGGAGATGCATTATCTTTGTAAAACAAAACATTGCTTTCTCCAATTTTTTTTTCTGTTAATGGCAAAGAATGGAAATAGAATAAAGTTTTACTGATTTTGAAAAAAAAGCCTCGCTGTGCTCAGCCTCTCCTTTCCTCAGCGGGGGCTGTGCCAGGCCCGCATTGTCCCCAGCCCGGGCTCAGTCCTGGTGCCTCCAGTTCTCACATCACTCTGAGGGATTTCTGTGTTTTATTCCAGTTTGCACAAGCCGGGAGCTTCCCCCGCCAGGCCCCATCATCAACGGGACGCTATTTACACGTTAGCAAACAGCAGCATTCATTGGTTACAAATTACATCACTGCAATTCTGCAAATTCATCACTGCAAATCACTGCAAATCACTGCCCAGCCCCTATTGCCGAGTTCCCGCTCCCCTGCCGGGCCGGCTCCCTTTGCCGTGGGGGGCAGTGGGTCCCAGCTTGTGCTCCCCACTGCTGGAATTCCCACGGTTCCTGCTCCCTCCCAGGGTCTCTGAGCCTCGCCGCCCCTTCCTCTGGCCATTCTTGCCTTTAACGCTGGAGCCCGAGGGCTCCTGGCTGCTCGTTAGCAGCTGTTCCTAAAGCACGAACCTGGGCTCGGCCCCTGCTCCAAGCCCAGGGGCTCGCTGTCGTTCCTGGTGTAAACACCCCGGGCTCTGGCTTTGCCGTCGTTTCCCCTCTGCGGTGGGCTCGGTGTCGTTCCCCGTTCAAAGCCCCGTGGGTCGGGCTCGGTGCCGGTTCGGAGCCCGTGAGGCCGTGACCCTCCCCGTCCCCCCAAATTCCCGGTGCCCCGTGCCGCTCCCGTTCCCCCCGTGTTCCCGGTGCCCCGAGCCGCTCCCGTTCCCCCCGTGTTCCCGGTGCCCCGAGCCGCTCCCGTTCCCCCCGTGTCCCGTTCCTCCCCGTGTCCCGGTGCCCCGTGCCGCTCCCGTTCCCCCCGTGTCCCGTTTCCCCCGTGTCTCGGTGCCCCGAGCCGCTCCCGTTCCCCCCCGTGTCCCGTTCCCCCCGTTCCCCCCGTGCCTCTCCCGTTCCCCCGTTCCCCCCGAGCCGCTCCCGTCGCGCCCGTGTCGCGTGTGCGGAAGCGGCGCGGGCGGTGACGCGCGGGCGGGAGGCGGAAGCGGCGCGGGCGATCGGGGGGCGGCGGCGGCGGCGGCGGCGGCGGGGCCGGGCCGGGCCCGGCGAGGCCGCGGGGCCATGACCGAGTACAAGCTGGTCGTGGTGGGCGCCGGCGGCGTGGGCAAGAGCGCGCTGACCATCCAGCTCATCCAGAACCACTTCGTGGACGAGTACGACCCCACGATCGAGGTGCGCGGGCCGGGCAGCGCGGGGAGCGGCGCCGGGCCCTGCGGCGCAGCCCGGCCCGGGCTCCGGCAGCGGCTCCCGCCCCGCTCTGCCCCGGGCTCCCTGAAGCAGCCGCGGGCACCCCAAAGGGCCACCGCGGCTCCGAGCAGGGCGTGGGTTCTGCTCACAGGGAGGGTGCGCAGGATACTATTATTTTTTTTTTTTTTCTTCTCCGGTTGAGGAATTTCTTTAAAGCACAACAGGAGTTCTGTGTTTTGTAACAAAGGACGAGAGGGCTGAGAGTGTCATTTAAAATGGGATAGTTTGGGTATGGTTTAAAATGGGATAGTTTGGGTAATATTTAAAATACTGTAGTTTTAGATACTGGTCGCTTTTCATCAGAGATGGATGAGAATCACAAAATCCAGACTGGTTTGGGTTGGAAGGGACCTTAAAGCTCATCTGCTCCCACCCCCTGCCATGAGCAGGAACCCCTTCCACCATCGCAGGTTTCTCCAAGCCCCATCCAGCCTGGCCTGGGGCGCTGCCAGGGGCAGCCGCAGCCTCTGCAGAAGAGCTGGACGAGCTGCTGTGCGCTGCCAGCCGTGTTTTCAGCGTGATTGCATCGCCCGGGCGGGCAGGGCGGGGCGGGCTCACGGTGCCCTGTGTTGCAGGACTCGTACCGCAAGCAGGTGGTGATCGACGGCGAGACGTGCCTGCTGGACATCCTGGACACGGCGGGGCAGGAGGAGTACAGCGCCATGAGGGACCAGTACATGAGGACAGGGGAGGGCTTCCTCTGCGTGTTTGCCATCAACAACAGCAAATCCTTCGCCGACATCAACCTCTACAGGTGCAGCTGGGGCTGCCCCACAAGCGGGGGGCACGGGGACAGGCCGCGGGTGCTGGCACAGTGAGGCGTTCGACTAACAGACAAATATTCCCCCTCCCACTTCCTTCAGAGGTTCTGTGCCAGTGCACAGGATCCCAGACTGGTTTGGGTTGGAAGGGGCCTTAAAACTCATCTCATTCCACCCCTGCCATGGGCAGAGACACCGTGCACCATCCCAGGCTGCTCCAAGACCTGTCCAGCCTGGCCTGGGACACTGCCAGGATCCAGGGGCAGCCCCAGCTGCTCTGGGATGTGCCAGGCCTCATCACTCCTTTAGTCAGTTAAGACTGGGATGGTTTTTAGGGTTTCTTTGTGTTAACCATCTCATCAATCTGTACACAGTCTGCAGGGGGTGCCAAGAGAACAGTGTCAGACTCTTCCATGGTGCCCAGGGACAGGAGAAGGAGCAGTGGCCATAAACAAAACCACAAGGAGTTCCACCTCAACCTGAGGAAAACTTCTTTCTGTGAGGGTGGCAGAGCCCTGGAACAGCTGCCAGGGAGCTGTGGGGTCTCCTCTGTGGACACATCCCAGACCCACCAGGACGTGGTCACCCGCTCCAGGTGACCCTGCCCTGGCAGAGGGGTTGGACTGGGTGATCTCCAGAGGGCCCTTCCAGCCCCAGCTGCTCTGGGATTCTGTGGCTCAGATGCCACTTACAGCTACAGAATGGCCTCTCTGAGCAGATGGGTGAGAAATCCAGAGTGGGGTCACCCATGGACAGAAAAGGAGGTGTACAAAGAGCTTGGCCATCCTGCTGACCCCCCAGGCTCTGCTCACCTTTATTACGTTTTTGTGGCACGAGGTTGTTTGAATACTGAACTAAACCAGTTTTTCTATTTAGAAAATAGTTCCTAATTGATTTTATCTTCAATTTGTCTTCCCAAAGAGAACAGATCAAGAGAGTGAAGGACTCAGATGACGTGCCCATGGTGCTGGTGGGGAACAAGTGTGATCTGCCCACGAGGACAGTGGACACAAAGCAGGCCCAGGAATTGGCAAAAAGCTACGGAATCCCCTTCATAGAGACCTCTGCAAAAACGAGACAGGTGAGGGCTCCCCTGGCTGGCTTCTTCCTGGGAATGCAGGAGTGACATTTTCCATGTGCTTTGTCTTATTTACAGGAGAAACATTTTTTCAATCCCTTTACAGTGTTTGGCTTTTATTTCCCCACTATAAGCTTGAGAGTTCTGGGCTGGGCCAGTGCAGGAATTACTTCAGACTTGTCCTGACTTCCTTTCAAATGGGTCATGTTGATAAATAACAGAATAAAAATGTTTCAGCTCTCCTGAAGTTACTAAATAAAACTTAAAAGCTAACTAGGGAAAAATTACTCAAAATAATAAACATAACTAAACCCAGTAAATGTAGAGATAAAGAGACCTACAGTGGTTTTGTGGAAAATTACGTAACAAGAAAAAATAACACATACTCAAAAATTTAAAAAATTCACCTTTACTATCAAAACATTCAATAAATACAACCACCAAAAACCCCTCTTAATAAACCCCCAAAACCATAAGAAACCTCCCAATAAGAAACAAATGCCTGCAAAATAATTCCTAAAAAATAATAGTTATGTCTTAAATAAAACCACATTTTAATTATAATAAATACATGCCTTATTATAAAGTCTCACAGAAGAAAAAGAAAGCCAGCTGCTTTCTACTGCTTCAAATTATGTTAAAAATTTGATTCCAGCCAATTTCAGCAGTGTTCAGTGTTGGCAGGAAGAGCAGCAGAGTTTCAGCTGCTCTCCCTGGGGAGCTGAGCTCGCTCACCCCAGACCTGCCTGGTTCTCTTGGCTCGTTAGTGAAAGCCAATTAGCAGATTATGATTGCAGACAGAATTCCCCAGCCTGGACTAATGGGCTTCTGCAGAGCCTCCCTGGCCCCGTGGGGCTGAGCAGCCAGCCCTGCTCTGCCTGAAATGGGGAGTGCAGCAGGGACCCTGCAATGGCTGAGCAGCAGCTCAGTGGAAACTGGAATTTTCAAAGAGCTGGATTCTAAGAATCCTGATCTCAGCAAGGAGTAGCTTGTTTCCTGCATGGAACCTCCCTCAGGGCAGTTTTCCCTGTTTGTTGTCGTGGTTGTTACCCAGGAGGAGTCAGGGGTGTATGGAGAGGGTTTGGGGTGTCCATGTGGGTTTCTTCCTCTCGGAACCACGGGATAAGTTGCGTGCTCTTCCTGTAGAATTGTGTCTTTCAAATCCATTGAGTGGTTCTGGGATGGACAGATCAGTGATTCCAAAAGCTTCAGAGAAGAAAATCCCTGACCTTGTGTTTGCATTCAGGGTGTGGAAGATGCTTTTTACACCCTGGTGAGAGAGATCCGGCAGTACCGGATGAAGAAGCTCAACAGCAGCGAGGATGGGAACCAGGGCTGCATGGGATTGTCCTGCCTGGTCATGTGAAAGGTGAGCTGGAGCTCCACTCCTCCACTGGCTTCTTGTCTCTTTGCCTTCCAGCACCTGAGAAGTGTGCCTTAGAAATGCTGGTTGCTGTAGGTGGGGTTTTCCCCTATTAAACAACCTACGGATTCCCAGAGATTTGGACCCTGCAATGTTTTAGTGCTCAAAAGAGAAAAATTCCCCTCTGAGCTGGTGGCAGAGCTTAAGAAAAGGAATTTTCATTCACATCACCCTTCTGGCTGATGGGTGGATGGAACAAGATGATTTTTAAGGCTGCTGCCAACCCAAACCATTCCATGATTTCCACCAGTTCCAGTGGTGGGATTTTCTGTGTCATTCCTTTCTGTCTCTCTCCTTTGGAAAACCATTTGGACTGTTTGGAGAAGGTGTAATTTCTGAAGAAACACCTTGAAAGAGGGGTGTGCACAGCTGTGCTCCTGAGTGATTGCCTCCTGCACAGCTTCCCTCGAGCTGTGTTCCTCTGGAATGTGCTCATTCCAGCATTAGCCAAATAAAATGGTGCAAACAATGAAATCTGAGTTCCCAGCTGAGAGAAATCCCTCTCAATGGTTCCCTGAGAGATGCTGAGAGAGAGAAAACAGACAGACCAGCTCAGGACTTGCCCTGCTGCACTGCACATCCACCCAGAGTGGGCAGAGCTAATTAGTGCTAATTGGAGGTGCCTTTCTGTTCCAGATGCCAAGAACCCCTGGTTCAGGTGCAGCTGCTGGACGAGCCTCAATCTCCTGGGCTGCCTCTCCTGCTGATGCCTGCAGTGTTTTGGTGCCAGTGGCAGGCTCTGGGCACAGAGTTCATTAGCACAAGGTCCTTCTCCGTGCTCCATCTGAAGAGAACATCCATGGCATCTACCTCCCTGCTCAGCTCACGGAGCAGCAGCATCTCTGGATGTGCTGGGATTCTTTTCTCACTGTTACCTGGGTTTGTTCAAGAAGAAAACCAGTCACAAAAGTGAACTATAGAGACTAAATGCTGTGAAAAAGATGACACTTTACCTCTAGAGTAAAAGCTAGAAGTGCTGTGTGTCCCCTGTCTGTTGGATTCCGTGCAGTGCTGTCAGAGGAGTGGCACAGAGTCATTCACACGGGGTTGTGCCACCAGGAGTGCCCCTGTCCCCTCTCAGCTGGGTGTCTGCTCTCTGTGCACCTGTACAGCAAAAGTGCAACAGCTCCAGTGCCAGGAGTGCCACCTACCTGATCCTCCATTTCTGTAATAAAAAGGAAAACCTTTCCTAACTAAGTGCCTGTTTGCTAAGAAGATTTGAAGTTGTCCCTTGGGTTGAGGAAAACCCCCAAGGACTGGAATTTCTTGGGAGCTCATTGGCTCAAGCAGGCAAGTGTGGTGTGGGTGATCTGTGCCTGGCAGGGTCCTCAGCAGGAATTTGGAGGCTGGAAGGTCCAGCAGGCACTTGTGAGACTCTTGGACAAGGGAGGGGACACACTGCATCTGTGTTTTACTTTCTTGTGGGTGGAACAGTTTATATTCTGTATTGTTTTCCTGCAGCATTCAGATCTCTTCCAAGTTGGACCAAACCTGTCAGCTGTTCATTTTTAACACGAACTGCCAACATTTCTGGGCAGCTTCTCACTAATTAATCTGGTAACTGGAGGTTGCTTTGGACAGCTGCTATTCAGCTCTCTCTGTAACTTGCAAATTGTTTTATTCTGAATTATTTTCTTACCACAGACTGTAAAGAGTCTCTTCAAAATGTCTCTAGACTGTAAAATGTAGTTGGAGTTTCCTTGTCAGGAGTCTGGGGGTGCAGAAAGTGGCTGCTCCACCCCTGGCAGTGCCCAAGGCCAGGCTGGAGGGGGCTCAGAGCAGCCTGGGACAGTGGAAGGTGTCCCTGCCTGTGGCAGGGCTGGAACTGGGGGGGTTTAAGGTCCTTCCCAACCCAAACCTGTCTGGGATTCTGTGAGGAAGGGGAGAAGGCTGAGAGCTGCCACAGCCACCTGAGCCATGATTGCAGCATCCCTGCAGAGTGAGAAGGGAATGAGTTCAGGGATGGTGTGGGACAGACTGGGGGAATTCTGGGAGCCTCCAGCTGAGGGAATTGTGAGCTGGGGGAGTTCTCCCCGAACAAAGCCCTGCCCTGGGTTCCTGGGTGCACAGGTGTGGGCAGTGCCCTGCTGCTGGCCCTGGGCTCTGGGTCCCAGCCCCTGGGGAGAGGGAGCTGCAGCCAACAGGGAGCGTTCAGCAGAGCCAGCCCAGCAGGGCTGGGAGCTGCAGGAGGCTCGGGTCAGGCTGTTGGTGTCAGTCACATCTTAATCTGGAGTGCTCGATTTCAAATGGGCATTAGAAGTCAGTAAACAGAGAGAGAAGAATTTTTGCCTTTTAATATTGCTTCCTTCACTACTTACAGTCTTAATTCTCTTCTGGGAATGAGGAGGATCAATCTGCAGCACATTTCCTTTATCTGTGTTAATCCTTATAAATTTTTCAATTTATTTTAACTTTGACTGACGCGACTGATAAGAATTAAACCCACCAAAAAATTAACGTAAAATATTTTCCAGCAACGTGCACACAGTGGTGGGCAGAACTGTGGGGACCATTGGCTGTGGCTCGAGCTCAGTTGGTTTGATGTTGCCCAGGGCTGCCCCCTCCCTGTTCCAGGGCAGGATGGAGCAGCCTGGGCAGTGGAAGGTGTCCCTGCCCTGGGATGAGCTCTAGGGCCCCTTCCAGCCCAAAGCATCCCAGCACTGATCTCGTGCTGCAGCTTCAAGGTGGCAGAGCTGCCCCCACAGGGCCGAGGATGTTTGGTCAGGAAGAGTTTTCTGTGGAAGCCTCCCCTGGGCAGGGGCTGAGGGCTGCTCCTGGGGAGGTGTGTGCACAGGGGCAGCCCAGTTTCCGAACAGGAACACCCCTGGGAAAGGAGAACAAGCTTTGGGGATGCACGTGGGCTCACAGAGCCAGCAGGAAGGGGCAGTGTGGAGTTTCTGGCAGTTTCTGGAGTTGCAGTGTGACATTCTGCCCTGCAGGTCCATGGATGGGGTTTGATTTCTTGGGAAATGCAGGAATTTGCTTCCTGGCCAGCACGGCTGCCTGTGGCCCTGGGAAGCCTCTGGCATTTGATGTTTGATGTGTGGTCAGCCTGGAGAATTACTTGGATGGATGCTCCACACTGCTCAGCATGCTCTGGCTGGCATTAAAATACCAGCTGTAGCTCCAAAAGCTGGGAATTCTCAGAAATGTGTGGGAACTGACTGGAAAATGCATCTGCTTCTCTTTGCTGTTCCCTTTCTCTTGGGCTCTATAAAACCTGAAAAGGGAAAAAGCTCTGGTGAGGATAGGGCTGCCCTAGTGTCACCTTTGGAACCTTTAGAAGGGTTTTTAGGATTTTTCCAGTTTTTAGGATGCTGCAGAGCTGACCTGCACGGGTGATGCTCTCATCTCCAGCAGTGTACTTCCAAGTCCAGCAAAAAATACAAAATCAGGTGTTGTACTAGTCAGGAGTGTGAACTGAATGGTTGGAATTTGTTTCCACTGTCTCACAGAGAACTCTGGGTTTGCTGGCAGCCAAGAACTGGAAGGACAAAACCCTGTGAACTTTTGTTAAAATTATTTAGAAGATAAGCACCAAAGGTTTTGCACAAGACAGGTCCCTGGAAAAGGTGGTTTAGTAGATTTGGTCCAAATATTGTTATTTAGAACAGCACAACTGCACTAGTGCCAAGCTGATTTCACTGCCCTGACTGGGCAGAACAGACATGAACAGCTTTTGAGGTGAAATATCAAGAAAGGGTAAAGCCTTTGTTCAGAACTTCCAAGTGCCAGTGACTGTGACCATGTTTGTGCTGCTGGGGCTGAGCACAGCTCTGCAAGGAGCCAGAGGAGCTCGGGGGTTGCTCCTCTCTGGGTCCCCACTCTGTGGTCTCCTTCAAACAACTGCTCACACTCTGCCCTTGTCCTTGCCAGGACTCTGGATTTTAACCAGGATGTTTAAGTTGCCCTCATTTTTAGTACTGTTCTGAGTTAGAATTGCCTTTCAGGCAGCCTGTGGGGGAAGCAGAGCAGTGAAGTTTGAGTTTCTGCCCTGTGTGTGCTCCTCCAAAACCCCACACCTGGAGATCTGCCTGTGTGTAACCCTCAGGATGGTCAGGAGATGTCGGGATCTGGACTCTTAACCCAAGGGCTAATTTGTTGTTACTTTGTTTAATTATTTGCTTTCAATAATGCATCTCTTTTGGTTTGAATTGAAGTAAATTATTTTGCTTCTTAAATAACTTTTTTAAAGAATAAACTTTGAATTCTTTGGTTGTTTTCTTTGGGTTCTGGGCACGGGGGCCACGTGTGGGTTCCAGGGGGTTTATCACAGTGCCCTCTGCTTTGTCTGTGGGCTGGGATTTCCTCTGTTCTGTGCTGGGGCAGGGTCAGCTCTATCACAGGTGTGCCCCAGGGCAGTGGAGTGGCCTTGAGTTCTGCCACAGGCTTGGTCCAGAGTCCAGTTTTAAGGACTTCACCAATCTGCATCTTGCTGCTGCTGAATCTCTGACTTATATAAAAAAAATGGAGAGGGAAGCTTCTTTACTTGATATTCCAGTGGCAAACCCAGCTATTAAGTTACTGCTGTGCCCAAATCATGCTCTGTTAGTCTTTCAAATTCCTTGATTCAGTCTTCTAAAATACTTCCCTCCTGCAAGAAGGCAAATTGTGCCAGACCACACAGTAAATGTGCTTCGAGGGTATTTCTCCTCAGACGTTGTCAGGCATCTGAAACCTGGACTCCAACCTGGGTTTTGTGCCAGGAATTCACAAACAGCCCCCCAGGAGGAGTGGCACTAAGCTCCTGCCACTGCAGCTGCAGCAGTCACTGCCTGTCCCCAGAGGATCCCCCCTGGGCTGGGGTGGCTGCTGAAACCCGAGGGTTCCTGCCTGCTGGGAGCTTTCCCTGCCCTGCTGGGAGCTTTCCCTGCCCTGCTGGGACCTTTCCCTGCCCTGCTGGGACCTTTCCCTGCCCTGCTGGGACCTTTCCTGCCTGCTGGGACCTTTCCCTGCCCTGCTGGGACCTTTCCCTGCCCTGCTGGGAGCTTTCCCTGTCCTGCTGGGACCTTTCCCTGCCCTGCTGGAGCTTTCCCTGCCTGCTGGGACCTTTCCCTGCCCTGCTGGGAGCTTTCCCTGCCCTGCTGAGAGCTTTCCCTGCCCTGCTGGGAGCTTTCCTGCCCTGCTGGGAGCTTTCCCTGTCCTGCTGGGAGCTTTCCCTGCCTGCTGGGACCTTTCCCTGCCCTGCTGGGAGCTTTCCTGTCTGCTGGGACCTTTCCCTGCCCTGCTGGGACCTTTCCCTGCCCTGGGCTTGTCCCTGCCCCAGCCTGGTCCCACAAACGAGCTCCCTGCTGGGGAGCTGCTTTTGCTTTGGTTGCAGCAGCCCTGGGGTGACTGGTGGGGAGAGAGGGATTTGCTGAGGGTTTCCCCAGTGCTGGGTGAGTTATCCAAGGCCCAGCACAGCCAGGGGTGCCCTGGTGAGATCCACGCTATCCCCTCTCTGTTCTTCTCCTCCTCTTGAGGAATTGAGGCCATTTCCCAGCACAGCTCACCCCATGGCCTGGCTGGGCAGCTGCCCCTGAGCTGTGCAAGGTGAGCTGCAGGGAGATCCTGCTCAGCAGCCCCAGCTGCCACATCTCTGGCACATCCAACCACCTCCCCTGGCTGGACCTGGCTGGAAGGAGAGCAGCTCAGAGGTAAAAGCGGGGGGATTAGAGCCACTCCAGAGCCCCTGGGTGTGAATCACTCCCTTTCCAGCTGAAAAAGAGCAGGAAGACAGGCTGCTTGTGCCAGCCCTTGAGTTTGCACAGGCCCTGGATCTAACTTAAGCACAGAGTGCCCAGGCTTTACTCAGATTTCCACCATGAGCCCACCCAAGCTCACCCTGTGATTAAAAAAGCTGAGGGATCAAGAGACGATCAAGATTCTTCTCTGGAGGAAGATGACCTCTGCATCTTAAAGGTTATTTTTGGTTTCAGATGTGAATACCAAGAAATGATGCACCCAAGAAGGTTAAAGGGCAGAGATAGGCCTTGAGGGAGAGCAAACAAGCAGGAGACAGATTTTATGGACCTTGATTGAAACAGTTAAACAATAATGTGGTGGGAGAGTCTCAAACTTGGGGATGGGTGAGAGCAAGAAGAATTCAGAACCTGAAGATTGTCTCAGCATGAGAGGTAGACCAAAGCTGTACCAGCATCCCAGCTTTGCCCTGGTGCTGCACCTCTGCAGATTGGAGAGAGGGAAATTTATATTCTTGGGGAATAACAGAGAAGTGGAGGTAAAATTCCTTAAATTCTGGAGAATTTCTCAATTGGCACCCAGCTTGGTTTGAAGTTGTGCCTATCAAATAGTGGGCACATCTCTTCCAGAGAGTTTCTGGGTGCTGTGGAAATTATCTCAGCTGGAGGAGCTGTGCCAGGTCTCAGCTCACCTCACTTCATGGCTGTGCCACAAGATTCCTGTGATCCTAAGGACAAAATCCATGGCTTGTTATTTCCAGCTCTGTATTTTTCAGGTGCAGGTGACTCTCTCAGTGATTCCAGCCTCCTTCTTGGACAAGACCTTTCCATGGCTCTTCCTGCAAAACATGGCACAGGAATCCATCCCTTGGATGCACAGGAATCCCTTGGATGCACATATAATTCCAAATAATGGTGTCTGTTCCAGGTGGTTTTCCTGTTCCCTTCAATGCTGGGACCAAAGCCACCCTTTAAACCAGAGCCAGACTCTGCCCAAATGCTTTGAGCTATTCCAGGGCAGTTTTTCAGCACCATCAAGAATCGAAGCACAAGTAAACAGGGAAAGACTGTTTCACATCAGAACTCTTTCATCCTCCTGACCTGTTCACTTTCATCACTTCCCACCAGGAATCTGAATGAGAAGCTCAGAGTTATCCTGGCATCACGCAGGGCACAAGAAATTCTGGCCTTTCTCTTCCCACAGGAGGTGTTTGCCAGCTGCAGGTGAGATCTGAAGAAGGTTTGAGGACACCCTGAAGGAGGGTACAGCCCTCAAAGCCAATGTGCTGGAAACAAAGGAAGCCAGG
This sequence comes from Sitta carolinensis, assembly GCA_032173965.1. Lineage (NCBI taxonomy): Eukaryota > Metazoa > Chordata > Aves > Passeriformes > Sittidae > Sitta > Sitta carolinensis. The sequence continues at coordinate 2,679,891 of CM063306.1, forward strand.
AGGTTCCTCCCAGCCTGAGAGCTGCTCTGCCAGAGCCAAGCTTAAGGCAGGAGCTCCCTGACCCCCCCTGGGCCTGATGAGAGCTGCTCTCTGTCAGATACGCCTTGGTTGAGGCTCACCACGTACAGAACTGATTGTCAGATCAACATTGTGACACAAAGCTTGAAAAAGGCAGCTCCTGAAAAGCTCAGGAACAAACTGTGGCTCCTTGCACCTTCCTTTTTTTGTTGGAGTCTGCTGGGAAGAAGAGAGGACATCTGGGCAACCCTGCTGGTGAAATCCAGGCCCCCAAACAAATCCCTCCCTCAGGAAAAACGTCTGAACAGCTCAGGTGAGAGCACATGGTTTGTACCTATCCACAGCCCCTTTCTGATGGGGAATTTCCTTTAGACCTTTGGTTCAGCACAGGAGGCATCAGGTTTAGTCTCTCTTAAAAGACTGAATTCCACAGACCACATTAGAAAGGTGTAGCTGCCCTGGCAAGCAGAAATCTGGCCAGGCACCAGGTGACACTCCACAAAATGTAAAAAACAAACCTGACTTATAAGATTAATTAAATTTGAGCCCTGCTTTCACCTGTTTCAGTGCAAGTGGCTGCACTTTAAATAGTCCCAGAGTTGATCTCCACTCTCCTTTTAGAGTGGGAGAGTCTGATTACAGGGAAGGGAAAGCAATAAAATTAGTGTTGGGCTGCCAGGCAGGCACTTGGCCCCTGGTGCTCGGGGACTCTGGGGTGTTACTGAGGCTCTGCAGACGCTGCACGATGTCCCGGGTGAGAATTCCAGGTAGGTCTGAAAGCCAGGTGTGAGCCAAGGAGCCACAGGGCAGGTTCCAAGCCCACAGCCTCGGAGATTTGGATGTGTGGTGTCCAGGGGACCTCACTGGGGCCTTTGGGCATTTTTCTTCCTGCTCGGAGAGGTTTTTGGCCAGTGCAGTAAAGCTGTGTTATTGTTTAGATCTTGCTCTGCTTGCACTGAAGGGAAATGCTGTCTGTCCTGCAGTGTAATGTGTCCTGTAATGACACCATTAAATCCCTGTGGAGGGCTCAGAGGGATTTCAGGAATCAGGAAGCTCAGACGTGGGGAGCTGCAGCCCCCAGGGGATGGCAGCAGGAGCAGGGCTCTGCAGTGCAGGGGACACGTGGCAGGTGCCTGCAGAGTGATAACAGCACCGAGGGCCCGGATAGGGGCGTGCTTGGAATTGCAGGGCTGTGGGGTGAGGGACACTGTCCTAGCACAGGAAGCTGGTGTTAAAGCCTGGCCCTGCACCATCACTGGGAGGCTGTGAATCTTCCTGAGTGTAATTATCATCCACTAAAAGAGGTGAAAGGTCAAACTAAACATTTCTGGGATGTTCTGGTGGCAAATGGATACGTGGGGTCAGGATTGGGGAGCGTGTGTTCTGCAGGCTGGGCTTTGGGAAGCCAGCAGCTTCCAAAATCAGCAGGGTGAGGCCAGAGCTGCAGCCTGACCTGCTGGGTCAGGTAGAAAGGGCAGGGGCTGCACCCTCAGAGTGCTGCTGGCACCCTGTCTGCCCAGCAGTGAGGATCTGTGCAGTGTCCCAGCTGCCTGATCCTGCTGGGGAATAAAGGGAGCTGTGACTGCAGGGGGATGGAACTCGGCACCTCTGAAACGCCCTCCCCACCCAGGGGCACAAAGGGGCGAGTCAGGGGTGAAAAATAAATAGCAAAGCCTGGTGCTCTGAATCTCTGGAATACCTGCTAGCCTGGTCAGCAGGAGGAGGCTGTGCTGCCCTGCCTGTGTCCCTGCTGCATCCTTCCAGGCCAGCTCAGCCTCAGCACAGGACCTGCCAGGCTCTGGGGGTGGAGTGAGAGGAGCTGGGTTCTGGAGAATGCTCCACCTCGGGCACTGCAGGCAAAGCAGGGACTGTGCCAGAGCCACGCTGGGGTGGTGGGTGGGATGGAGCTGCAGTGGGGTTTGGTGCCACACTGAGGCATCACCAAGGCTCTGTCGTGGGACAGGCAACACAAAACTTCCTTCTTTGTGCTCCTCAAAGTGACAACTTCTCTGCCTCTTCCTTCCAGTACCTGAAGGGGCTACAAGAAGGCTGGAGGGACTCTCACAAGGGCAGGGAATGACAGGACAAGGGGGGTGGTTTTAAGCCAAAGGAGGATGGGTTTAGATGGGATATTGGGAAGGAATTCCTCTCTGTGAGAGTGGGCAGGCCCTGGCACAGGGTGCCCAGAGCAGCTGTGACTGCTCCATCCCTGGCACTGTCCAAGGCCAGGCTGGATGGGGCTGGGAGCAGCCTGGGACAGTGGAAGGTGCCCCTGCCCACAGCAGATCAGCTTTAAGGTCCCTTCCCACTCAAACCATTCTAGGATTCTATGATTCTTTTATGTGTTGAAGGCTTTGGCTATACTTGTACTTTGCTAATCCTTTTCAAAGACTGATGAGGTGATAAGGCAAAAAGGCTCAGCTTTTGAGGAGCTGATCACAACAGCTTTTATTTTGTCTCTGTTTTATCTCAAACAGCAGAACACAAACGTGAGTATTGCTGGGTTTCTCTATGCTCTGCTGTGTTACTGCTGACACATGATCACTGGAACCTAGCAGCAGTTACATGATCATGCAGATCATGTAGATCATATAGATCATGCAGAATCATGCAGATCATGTAGATCATGCAGATCATGATCATGGTGATCTTTCAGCAGCTGGGGAAATGCTATTTCCTGGCAGTGCCAGCCCTGCCCATCAGTGTTACACAGAATGGTCCCCTTTGATACAGCACCAAAATATGCAATTTGCTAAATATCATTCTGGCACCCTGAGTGCTGTTGAGAACCCTCCATTCTGCTTTGGTTCTCACCTGTGACCATGTCCTGTGTGACCCTCGATGGTGAGGTCCATCCTTGGGCACTGAGCCTCACCTTGCTTTGTGTCAAGCTGCCAAAACCTGCTGCCAGTGCCCCTGTGCTGCCATGCAAACATCTACTTCTGGGAGTAGCTGCCAGCAGAACCCTTGGGTTCTTGGTTTATGGTGTTTTGTTGGCAGTGGGAGGGCTTTTCACCTTCCTTGTCCCCTAAAGCTCCAGCCAGCCCTGTGTCCATGGTGGCTCTGGCACCTTTGCAGCACGATGCACGTGCTGGGCTGGCAGTGCTGGGGCTCCCTGGCTGCCCTGGGATGGTGGGGGCTGCCAGCTCTGCCCCCATCCACACCTCTGTCCCCCCATGACTGCTGCACAAGTGGATTTTGGGCTCCCTGGAGCTGTAAGGGCTCTGCCAACTTTCCCCTCTTCCTCCCAGTGCATGCTGCCATAACTGCCCTTCCCAAGGACCTGCTGGCAGCATTCTTGGACTGTATTTACTTTTCCTGCTGTACTGGGGGTATCCAGGTATGCCTCCAGCCCACCAGGTGTGGTCCAGCCTTGCTGCAAATTTGGGAGCTGGCTCAGGTGTGTGGGGGCCATGAGGAAATGGCAGCTGAGCACGGAGCTGCCTGTGAGGGGCACCTGCCTGTTCCAGGGGCTGGGAATCACCTCCCTGGGGGACACTGAACTCTTCTTTGCAGAGCTGGACGAGTCCCTGCGCTCCTTTGCTGAGAAGGTCTTTGCCTCTGACGTGAAGGATGAGGAGGTCAAGGGGGACATCTCTCATTTTGATGTGGAAGATATCTGCCCCATCTCCCGGCAGGAAATGACACTGTACATGATGCTCCAGGAGACCAGTGCCACGGTGGAAAAGCGGTGAGTTCCCAGGAGCCTGGGCAGGGAGAGGAGCACAGCCTGTACCTCCTGGCCAGAGCAAGCAGGGAGGATGTAAATCAAGGCCCTGGACACAGCTCACCACACCTGTGGAATAAATCCTTGATAATCCTAGGGCATCTGTCAGGTGCTCCAGCATTTCCCGTCCAACTGCTTCTGCTGTTGGACAGAAAGACACCCTTGGCCTGTTCCCTGGGTGTCAGCACAGCAATGGGCACAGAGCTGCTGGGGAGGGAGACCTGGGGACTCTGGAAAGATGCAGCTTCCAAAGCCTGTGGCTCCTTGGTGTGCTGTGACCTGTGCTTCTGGCAGTGCCTGCTTAAGGTGCTCGGAGACCACCAGTGAGCTGGTGTGGGCTCAGGGATCACCAGTGAGCTGGGTGGCACAGGTCACTGTGAGTGTGTGTGCACAGGGATCACCAGTGAGCTGGTGTGGGCACAGGGATCACCAGTGATGGTGTGGCTCAGGGATCACCTGACTGCTCTGTGCTCAGGGATCACTGTGAGCTGGTGTGGGCTCAGGGATCACTGTGAGCTGGTGTGTGCTCAGGGATCACCAGTGAGCTGGTGTGGGCTCAGGGATCACCAGTGAGCTGGTGTGGGCTCAGGGATCACCAGTGAGCTGGTGTGGGCACAGGGATCACCAGTGAGCTGGTGTGGGCTCAGGGATCACCAGTGAGCTGGTGTGGGCACAGGGATCACCAGTGAGCGGTGTGGGCTCAGGGATCACTGTGAGCTGGTGTGTGCTCAGGGATCACTGTGAGCTGGTGTGGGCACAGGGATCACTGTGAGCTGGTGTGGGCTCAGGGATCACTGTGAGCTGGTGTGTGCTCAGGGATCACTGTGAGCTGGTGTGTGCTCAGGGATCACTGTGAGCTGGTGTGGGCACAGGGATCACTGTGAGCTGGTGTGGGCTCAGGGATCACCAGTGAGCTGGTGTGGGCACAGGGATCACTGTGAGCTGGTGTGGGCTCAGATCACATGGCTGGTGCACAGGGATCACTGTGAGCTGGTGTGGGCTCAGGAACTGTATGGTGGGGCTCAGGATCACCAGTGAGCTGGTGTGGGCACAGGGATCACCAGTGAGCTGGTGTGGGCTCAGGGATCACCAGTGAGCTGGTGTGGGCTCAGGGATCACTGTGAGCTGGTGTGGGCTCAGGGATCACCAGTGAGCTGGTGTGGGCACAGGGATCACTGTGAGCTGGTGTGGGCTCAGGGATCACTGTGAGCTGGTGTGTGCAGTGCTCAGGGATCACTGTGAGCTGGATCACGTTGTGCACAGCTGGAACACAGCTGTGGGAAGTGCCCCTGGCCCTGCACCTGGCTGTGCCCATGAATGGGGCTCTTTGCTGAGCCTTTCCTCTGCAGCAGGAAGAAGCTGACCCGCATGAAGACGACAGTGCTGCCACTGCCCACGGCTCCAGGCCCTGTCTCCAGCCTGGCAGTGGCTCAGGAGGCCATCTCCTGCCCCCAGTACCAGGCTGTGCCCGACTTCCAGCGGGTGCAGATCACTGGTGATTATGCCTCTGGGGTAGGTACTTGCATGGCTGCTCCCTTTCCATGCTGGCCACTGCTCTGGTCCCTGCCTGCCCCTCAGCAGTGCCCAGTGACACAGGGGTCTGTACCAGCTGCAGTGGGGAGGGTGGCTCCCAGCTCAGTCTGTGCCTCACCTGGGGGTGCCCTGCTGCATCCCTGGGGCCCCAGAGCTGAATTCCTCAGCAGGAGCTGTGGGGTGCTGCACATTGCCATGGGATGCTCCAGGAGGGCCTGGCAGGGTGGGCTGTGCTCATCCTGTCACATCCTCTCTGCTGGCACACAGCTCTGTTTGTCTGAGGTCTGTGCACATCCAAGGATCCCAGAAGGCTGAGGGAGGTCACCAAGTCCCTGGTACAGGCAGGGTCACCCAGAGCCAGTTGACCAGGACTGTTATCACATCCCGTGCTAATCCTGCCTCCCTCTCCTCCTCAGCCTCTTATTACACTTGTGCTGCCTCTAAGAAGCTGCTGGAGGGCTGCTCAGCCTGGAGCTGCATAGCTGAGGGGATCTGGAAATCCCTCCCTGCTCAGGCACTGAGCACATTCCCCCTGCCATGACTGTCCTAGTGCAGGTTTCCCAACCTACTCCACTCCAGCCTCTCCTGACTGCCCAAAACACTTGTCTGTGCAGTAAATCAAAAATCATTGACACACAGGGTTTGTGCATGTTGTTGTTCCTGCTTCAGTTTCACCCCGGGCTCCAAAAATAGCTTTAATGTTTTGCCCAGGCCTGGCTTCCATTTCAGGGTCAATTACTGATTGCAGTGAGGAATGTAAGAAGGGGTGACATCAGAATTCACTGGTTCTGGAACCAGGAGCTTCCCTTTGTCACACCTGGGTCTCTGCCTATCATCCCTTCCTTGCCCTGCTCATATTGATATGATATGATTTGATATATGATATGATGAGATATAGGAGATATGATATATGATATGACAAGAAATTGGAGGGGGACTTTTTACAAAACCATGTAGTGACAGGACAAGAGGTATGGCTTCCCACTGCCAGAGGGCAGGGTTAGGTGGGATATTGGGAAGGAATCCTTCCCTCTGAGGGTGCCCTGGCACAGGTTGCCCAGAGCAGCTGTGGCTGCTGCACTCCTGAAGTGTCCAAGGCCAGGCTGGATGGGGCTGGGAGAACCCTGGGATAGTGGAATGTGTCCCTGCCCACAGCAGGGGCTGGAACAAGATGAGATTCAGGATCCCTTCCAGCCCAAACCATTTTTTGACATTTATCTTGCTGTGGCCAAAATCTCCCTCCACCTGGGTGCACCAGGGTGTCTCTTGGACACACCCATGTTCCAGCTGTGTGGTGGCCTTCAGCACAGCTCCCTTGCAGGTGACAGTGGAGGACTTTGAAGTGGTGTGCAGAGGCCTGTACCGGGCGCTGTGCATCCGGGAGAAGAACATGCAGCAGTCTCTGCAGAGGTTCCCCAAGACGCCCTCGCAGTACCTGCGCACCATCGAGGGCGAGCCCTGGAAACCAAGTGATGCTGGCCCAGGTACATCCAGGCATCCCCAGGGCTTCCTCTGGCTTCAGCATGGGGCAGGGCTCAGGAAAGGGCTGGGCAAGGCGTTTGTCCAGGCCCCCTTGTTGGTGTCACAGTGCTGGGGTGTGGTGGAGGATGTTAAATTTGGGTTTTCCCAAGCGGTCTATTCCTGTTACCCTCCACAATGGGTTTGGTCTGTCCCTGACTAGCCACTCCCTGTCCCACTCCCTGTATCTATCCCCCCATAACCACCCCCAGTCTAATTCAGTTTAAAAGCTTAGAAATCGGGGGTCCTGGGGTCTCTTTTGCACTCCCTTGAGAAGAATAAACATCTCTGCAAATGTGCCTTTTCAGACCTTCACTTCAGACCTCGACTCTGGGAGGTCCAGAGTGTAGAGAGCAGAAAGCCTCTCTGCTTTCTACTGTTCAAGGACTGATTGCAGCCTGAGAACGGCTGTGCCTGACTATGCAGCAGGGGGACAAGGCTAGCTGGGTCCCCCGGGCCAGTAGCCACAGTGGGGTGTCCTGCCCGCTGCGTGGGGTGGGGGAGCAAGGCAGGCCTGGGAGGTTTGGGCTGGCAGGCTCATGGAGTTCTCCTTTTGCTGCAGTGTTCACCCCACCAGTGAAGGATGGAGAGGATCCCTTTGACACTGGGCACCTCCCTGAGGACCTGGGGTACCACGTGCAGATGAAGGATGGGGTAGTTCATGTCTACGCAGACAAGGCAGCGGCTGAGAGGAATGAGCCAAAGGACCTGCCCTACCCCAGCCTCGAGCACTTCATTGATGACATGAACTTCCTCCTGGTCCTGATTGCACAGGGGCCTGTGTAAGTGCACAACCCACCAGGTCCTGCCTTGGTGAGCAGAGGGAGGTCAGGGCAGCCCCCTCCCCTTCCTGGGAAGAGGGAGGAACCCGCTGGTGACACACCTGGCTGCCCAAGTGTCCTCAGCCCTTGTCAGCACTCTTGACTTGGGTCTTAAGCAAAACAGCACTCAGGGGCTGGAGACAGGACCTGCAGGTAGGCTCCCAGCTGGCCAGCCTTCCTTCAGAGCTCTGTAATAGAGCCAGGGGAGGCACCTCAGAGAAGCGGGGCTGGCCAGCATGAGCTCCTCCACCCCAGGTGGAATTGTGTTCCTGTGCTGAGGGTGAGGAGCCCAGTGACCCTTCTGCCCTTTGCTCTCTCCAGGAAGACCTACACTCACCGGCGCCTCAAGTTCCTCTCGTCCAAGTTCCAAGTGCACGAAATGCTCAACGAGATGCAGGAGATGAAGGAGCTGAAGAACAACCCCCACCGTGACTTCTACAACTGCAGGAAGGTAAAGGGCAAGGCCTAGAGCCCCAGAGACCCTGGAGAGGAGCTGTCATGGTGCCTGCCCCTCCCTGGGAACTGCATGTTGGAGTCCATGTCTGTAGCAGCAGCACTGCTCCTGTGGATGGGAATGTGCTGCCTTTGCTCTTGGCAAAGTTGTGCCCTCTGTCTGTGTTCACCCCTGGGCTGAGCCCTGCTCCCCAACACCACCAACCTGAGGGGTTGGTTCACGCCCCTGGGATGGTACCTGAGCATCCCAGCTTGAAGCTGTCCCTCTGTTTTCCCAGGTGGACACGCACATCCATGCTGCAGCCTGCATGAACCAGAAGCACCTTCTGCGTTTCATCAAGAAATCCTACCGCGTGGATGCCGACCGTGTGGTCTATGACGCCAAGGGCAAACAGCTCACCCTGAAACAGCTTTTCCAGCAGCTCAAACTGCACCCCTACGACCTGACAGTGGATTCCCTGGATGTCCATGCTGTAAGTGGTAGGACATTTACTATAAGATCACTCTTGGACCACTCTTGCCCCCATGGCTTTTCCCTTCCCTGTGCACCCACCCTTGCTGTGTGCATTAATATTTGTGTACGGGTGCAGCAGCTCCTGATTTTGCCCTTTTGGGTGGTTTGGCTCAGTGCCTGCTGCCTGCCAAGGGCAGTGTCTGAGCCTGATCTCCCTGCTCCAGGGCCGGCAGACATTCCAGCGCTTTGACAAGTTCAATGACAAGTACAACCCCGTGGGGGCCAGCGAGCTGCGGGACCTCTACCTGAAGACAGAGAACGCCATCAACGGCGAGTATTTTGCTACCATCATCAAGGTATGGGGAGAGGGGAGGAGAACAGGGTGAAGCTGTGCTGCTGCTGTGGCTTCCCTTGCCATGGTGTGCTCTGGCTTGCAGGAGGTTGGCTCTGACCTGGAGGAGGCCAAGTACCAGCACACGGAGCCCCGGCTCTCGATCTACGGGCGGTCGCCTGAGGAGTGGGCCAAGCTGGCCAAGTGGTTCAACACCCACCGGGTCTATTCACCCAACATGAAGTGGATGATCCAAGTCCCCAGGATTTAGTATGGGCTGTGGGGCTAAGGGGGCACTGGGCCTCATAGATCCCTCATCCCTGAAAGGGCTGTGGGGACAGTGGGCTGTGTTGTCCCTCTGGTAGCAACTAATCCCTGTCTCTGTCCACAGCGATGTGTTCAGGTCTAAGAATTTCCTCCCCCACTTTGGGAAAATGCTGGAACATATCTTCGTTCCTGTGTTTGAGGCAACTGTCAATCCCCAAGCCCACAAAGAGCTGAGTGTCTTTCTACGCCACGTGAGTGTCACCTGGTGATGTTGTCAGGTGTGGGGAGAACTCCCGTTCCCCTTTGTGCGCAAGGAATGGGGAATTGGCCCTGAATGGGAAACAGCACCAGTGGCCAGCAGGCTGCACCTCACTCCGGGGAAGGGGAGGTGTGGCCAGCAGTGCGGGAGGGCTCAGACCCCCGGGCTGGCTGCCGGGGGGCTGTGAATGGCTGTCCACTCATCTCCTGGAGAGGTGTGAGCTTTATTCCTAGTCCTGGAAAGTGCTTGGGGGATGTGAGGAGCGAGGTCTGCAGCCTTGCCCCACTGTACCCTTGCACGGGAGCAGAGCTGGGCTCTGGTGAGTTTTTGTGGGGCAGAGCGAGCCCACCTGGGCATGACAAGGTGGGGAGAGTGAGATGCACCTTTTTTGTTCCCTTGCCAAGCAGATCACAGGCTTTGACAGCGTGGATGATGAATCCAAGCACAGTGGACACATGTTCAGCACTAAAAGCCCAAAACCAGAGGAGTGGACTTCCCAGAAGAACCCATCCTACACCTATTACATCTACTACATGTATGCCAACATCCTGGTGCTGAACAACCTGCGCAGGTGAGGCCTGGGATCTGCCAAGGGGCTGCCTCGGGACTTGCCTCAGTTCTTTGTTGGTGTGGAAGAAGTGGGGCTCTCTTCCCTCTGTATTTGGAGCATGGTGCCCCAGAGCAATCCAGACACCCCTTGGTAGGAGGTGTGATGGACTGGGATGAAAGTTTAGGAATTGCAGAGATTGCACACACAGAGGAGAAGAGAAGGAGCAATGTGGTCCTAGGTCAAGCTGGATTCCTGGGGACTCATGGTGGGGGCAGAGCTGGGCCTGAAGTCAGGCACAGCCACCCAACCCTGCTGTGTGCCTGCTCTGAGTGCTCCTTCCCTGTGCCCAGGCAGCGTGGGATGAACACGTTCCTGTTCCGCCCGCACTGCGGCGAGGCCGGGGCCGTCACACACCTGCTGGCAGCCTTCATGACAGCTGATAACATCTCCCACGGGCTCAACCTCAAGAAGGTACGTGGAGCAGGCTGCCAGGAGCAGCCCAGGCACAGCAGAGCAGGAGAAGTGTGCACAGCTGCCTCACGAAGCCGACAGTTACCTGTGCCTCTGCTTTACACTGATACAGCCTGGCTCCAGGAAGATGTCAAATGGTTCCCTGGGCTTCTCCAGGCATGTCTGGGGACGTGGCTGAGCAGTGTATTAGATTTTGGAGCTTTAGCCTCACAGACCCATCACAGAATATGTTTGTTATCACTGGAGTCAGTTGAGTTTAATATCAGCTCCTTGGCCTCTTGTGCTCCTTAGCCTGAAGCACCGATTGCTGGCTGGCCCATCTCTCTCCTTGCACACAATTCCCTGTCTGGGACCTGGCCTGATCTGAGGAGTGACCCTGGAGAGCTGGAAGGTGCTTTATCCCTAACGTGGTACCTCTGCTCGTCTTTGCAGAGCCCAGTGCTGCAGTACCTGTACTTCCTGGCCCAAATTCCCATTGCCATGTCCCCACTCAGCAACAACAGCCTCTTCCTGGAGTATGCCAAGAACCCCTTGCTTGACTTCCACCAGAAAGGGCTCATCGTGTCCCTGTCTACAGACGACCCCATGCAGTTTCACTACACCAAGGTACAGTGTGAGCTGAGCACTGGGGATGGCTCTGTGGGGCTGGCACTGTGGGGATGGCACTGTGGGGATGGCACTGTGGGGATGGCTCTGTGGGGCTGGCACTGTGGGGATGGCTCTGTGGGATGGCTCTGTGGGGCTGGCACTGTGGGGCTGGCACTGTGGGGATGGGTCTGTGGGGATGGCTCTGTGGGGCTGGCTCTGTGGGGATCGCACTGTGGGGATGGCACTGTGGGGATGGCACTGTGGGGATGGCACTGTGGGGATGGCACTGTGGGGATCGCACTGTGGGGATCGCACTGTGGGGCTGGCTCTGTGGGGATGGCTCTGTGGGCTGGCTCTGTGGGGATGGCACTGTGGGGATGGGTCTGTGGGGATGCACTGTGGGGCTGGCACTGTGGGGCTGGCTCTGTGGGATGGCACTGTGGGGATGGGTCTGTGGGGATGGCACTGTGGGGCTGGATCTGTGGGGATGGCTCTGTGGGGATGGGTCTGTGGGATGGTCTGTGGGGCTGGCACTGTGGGGCTGGCACTGTGGGGCTGGCACTGTGGGGATGGCTCTGTGGGGATGGCTCTGTGGGGCTGGCACTGTGGGGCTGGCTCTGTGGGGATGGCTCTGTGTGGGCCTCAGTTTGTTTGGTAGCCAGTGGCACTTGCAGAGGGTCCGGCACATGCTGAGGCATCTCCCCCTCCTCCAGCTCGTGTTCAGGGAGGATATTAGGAAAAATTTCTTCACTGAAACAGGGGTCAAGCATCTGAACAGGCTGCCCAGGGCAGTGGTGACTGGAAGTTTTCAAAAAGTGGGAACACGTGGCACTTTGGGATATGGTTTAGTGGGCATGGGGCTGTTGGTTGAAGGTTGGACTTGATCCTGGAGAACTTTTCCAGCTCCAGTGATTCAGAGGTTCTGTGAGCTCTGGGCTGGCAGAGCTGCTGACCCCTAACCCTGTGCTGCAGGAGCCCCTCATGGAGGAGTACGCCATCGCTGCTCAGGTGTTCAAGCTCAGCACCTGTGACATGTGTGAGATCGCCAGGAACAGCATCCTGCAGTGCGGGCTGTCCCACCAGGTGGGTGTCCTGCCCCATGAGGGGTGAGTCCTGCAGGGTGTCCTGTCCCACAAGGTGGGTGTCCTGCCCCATGAGGGGTGTGTCCTGTCCCATGAGGAGTGTCCTGTCTCGCAAGGGGTGTCCTGTCCCAGAGGGGTGTGTCCTGCCCCACAAGCTGTGTGTCCTGTACTGTCTCATATCCCATGAGGTGTGTCCTGTTCCATGTTGTCCTGCAGTGTGTTCTGCCCCACAAGCTGTGTGTCCTGCAGTGTCTCATATCCCATGAGCTGTGTCCTGTTCCATGTTGTCCTGCAGGGTGTCCTGCCCCACAGGCTGTGTGTCCCGCAGTGTCTCGTACCCCATGAGCTGTGTCCTGTTCCATGTTGTCCTGCAGGGTGGCCTGTCCCAGGGGGGTGTGTCCTTCTGGCGTGGTCCTGCCCACGGCCTGAGCATGGCGGGCAGCTCCGCCCCTGGGCTCGGGGCTTCTCTCGGGCGCTGCCAGCGCAGGTTCTGAGGTCAGAACCGCTGTCTTTGCCTCTGGCAGGAGAAAGTGAAGTTCCTGGGTGAAAAGTACCAGGAAGACGGGCCCGATGGCAATGACATACGGAAGACGAACGTGGCCCAGATCCGCGTGGCCTATCGCTACGAGACCTGGTGCTACGAGCTCAACCTCATCGCCGAGGGGCTGAAGAACGAATAGCCGGGGGCCGGACCGCGGGGCCGGGGGGAACTGTGAGGGGGACCGGGGCGGCGCCGGGACAGTGCCGGACTGTGAGAGGGGCCGGGGCCGTGCGGGACTGTGAGGGAGCCGGGAACGGGCCGGGGCAGTGCAGTAAAACCCCGACAGTGAAGCGGCTCCGAGCGCCCTGAGGGGAAGGGGGCGGGACCACCTCCTGAGTGACAGCCACGCCAGCCAATGGACAATGGAGCTGTACGCCAGGGGGCGGGGCGAGTGGGCGTCTGGATATGAGTGACAGCCACAGCAGCCAATGAACGGTGACTCCGTGAGCGCCGGGGGCGTCATGCGGCAGCGGGCCGAGGCCGCGGGGAGACGGGACGGGGCGAGTCGGGGGCGGGGCCTTCCTCTGAGTGACGGCCGCATTAACCAACGGGAATCGGCTCCGGGCGCTCCGGGGCGGGGAGGAGGCGGGATTACCGCTTGAGTGATGGCTGCCACAGCCAATGGGAGGTGGTTCCGTGCGCGCCGGGAGCGTCCTGCAGGAGCGGGGCCGGCAGCGGGCCGAGGCCGCGGTGAGACGGGGCGGCGGGGCCGGGCGGGGGCTACGCCGGGAGGGTGGGCGGGGGCCCGGGGCCTTTGGGGCTTCCTGCAGTGGCGGCCCGCATCGGGGGTGCGAGCCCCGAGGGGTGCCCGTGTCCCGGCTGCGGGCGGGCAGCGGCCGGTGCAGCATCTTCCCCGTGTCTGACGGGCCGGGGGAAGCAGGTGCCTGTCCAGCTGTCCGGGGCGAGAGCCAGCTCGCACGGGGAGCCGGGCTCGGCGTGGGTTCTCAACCCCACTCGTCCCGGTGCCTGCAGGGAGGGTGCCCAGCCGGGGTGGCCGGGCCCCGGGGAGCGGCGGGGAGCGCTCCTGCCCTGAGGGCGGCGGGGCGGGCGCTGCTCCGCCCGCGGCGTTACCCGAACCCATCCCGCCGAGCCGCTGCCCCAGCGGGGCGGGCACACCCCGCACGGTCTCTCCCCGCGGTTCTGGGCAGAGCTTTACACTCGGCCGGGCTCTGGTGCTTTGGGTCTCTCTGGTGTTCGTGGTGGGGCTGAGTGGTGACAGAGCTCCGTGGGCACGCTGAGCAGTCTCCCCTTGCCTTCCCCAGTTCACTGCACACACACACACACCCCTCTGTTCCAGTGACTGGGGCTGGGCATGGCCTGGCTGAGCGGGCACCTGGCTGTGACAGAGCCCAGGCACTGCTGGAGCAATTCCTCCTGGCAGCTGGGACTGGCATCAGCGAGGGATGGAAGGAAAGGAGAAGTTGCAGGAAAACCGGCCCCTGGAAATGTGTCTTTGTGCACTGGTGGCTGGAGGATCTGACCTGGATGTGACCTTGAGTCCTAGTGCTGTCCATTGCTGCTTGGCAAGATTTTTATCTCAGTCTTCCCGTTGTAATAATGTAATATGGATATGACTCAGTGGGCAGCTCTGGAACACATTATCTGAATGGTGTCTGAGAGGTTTTCTGGTGCTGCCTTGGTCTGCACCCTTTGAACCTCCTGGTGCTGCCTCAGTGCTGCTGAGACATTCCCAAAGGAATGAGTGGTTGGTTGTGGCCCCACACAGCCTGCCTGGGGTGGCACATGTAAAGCCACGCAGGCTTTGTGACTTCCCTTTGGATTCTCACCTCTGGTGGTGGCACCAAGGAGCTGCTCCAGGATAAGTTGTGTTTGATTTTTAACTCCATGCCCAGCTTGTGGCTCAGTTCTGGTGTGCAGCTGCAGCATTCCTGGGGCTGGCAGCCAGCCCGGGTGTAGGGGCTGAGTCAACTGCTGTTGCCAGTATTGCTGGCCTGGGCGTTCAGATACTGTGAGTCAGGTTAAAAACCCACGACTTTAAAAATAGTACAATGTGGGTTCTGTCTGTGTGCCCTCTGGTGTAGCAGCCTTCAGGGCTTACATGGATGTGCTCTGGTTTTGGGGTTTTTTTTTTATATCTTGAGGAAAAACTTGCTTTTAAGAGGTTGAGTTTCATCACTTTAGAAAAAGACAGTCAGTAGAAAAGTCTTAGGATCCCTGACAGAGGCCAGACTTAACCTCCTTTTGCTGTGTAATTTGGACTAGCAGCACGTTTTCTGTGTCCAGGGGCTGTGGCCATGGATCTAATGAGGCAGAACTGCTCCTCAGCAGGAGATGCAGCTGCATGGAAGGAGTTAATACCTCGTGGTTAGAGTAGTTTTGTATCGAGATGGAAATGACTAAGCACACTGCATTCCTGAAGAGTTACTTATTTTGATATAAAATCTGCTTCTTTGGTACTGCCCATGTCTTTGAGGCATCAGCATGGCAGAGTTGTTCGGAGGAGCTTCAGGGTTGTTCTGCAGAGGAACAGAATGGGAGTAGCTGAGAGTTCTGGAAGGGGTCCTTTCCCTGCAGGAATGAGCTACCAGCTTCCCTAGGCTGCACAAGACCAGAAACTGCTTTTTATTTGGCTACTGCCACAGGAGGCTTGGCGACAAGGACTCTGGGCTGGTTTAGGACTGCGCAGCTTTCACGAAAGGGCTGGGATTGCCTCAGAGCTGCACAGGCTGGGCCAGGCAGTGTCTGTGTTCCCAGGAGCAGGACAAGGTAAGGGCTCTGTCAGTGCTCTGTTCTCTCTGTGCCTCTGCTGCAGGGTGCTGGGGGTTCCAGCAGCACGGCTGGTGAAGGGGCATGACCTCAGCACTAGGCAGGGATTTATTCTGGAACAGCACTGGCAGCTTTCTCTCCTTGGGAATGTGGTTTCAGATGGAATTGTCTCGAGGCTTTGGATGGAAAATGTGTAGTGTGCTCTCTGGCTTTCAGGGCTGGAAAAAGAATCAGGGCTACCTGTCATGTGCTGTGAACATGCCTTATTCTTCTGCTTGGGGAGCTTCCAAACAGCATGGGTCAGAGAGGCAGTCTTTTGGCAGAAATGGGTGATGTTTTGTCTAGAAATTACGTCATTTTCCCCAAAACTGTTGCTTCCAGTGAAATAATTCAGTATTCTTAACTACAGCAAGTTCCTCTAAGTCCTGATGCAGTAAGGATGACAAATTTGGCTTCTCTGGAAATACTGGGGTGCACACTGGGGCCACTGAAGGTGTTTGGAAGGGGAGGTCAGGATGGAAGCAGTCACAAGTCTGCTTATTCTGTGACAGGAATGATTTATACAGTGCTTGATACAAGTGCTGGCTGCCTGGCCCAGATGGTCTCTGCCAGCTCTGTGTCCCTGAACTGTTTTTTAGCCTGTCCTGAACTGCATTTAAGGGTTACTTAACTTGGATCACACCACCCAGTGTGCTCTTTCTTCACCAAAGATCAGTCTTTCCCTTGCCTGGGCTCACGTGATGAGCTGAGATTAAACGCCTGGTTCTTGATAGCAAGCCTGGGCAGGTGAAAAGCTGCATTCCCCTCCTCCTTGGATGGATATTTTGGAAGAGACAGTCCAGGGAGCAGCACTGAGCAGGGAGAACTTTAGTTTTGTGCTTGACTGTCTGTGGATCCCATTCCTGCATGTCCAAGGCCAGGCTGGTTGGGGCTTGGGGCGACCTGGGGCAGTGGGAAGTGTCCCTGCCCATGGCAGGGGTGGGAGGAGATGAGCTTTAATGTCCCTTCCAGTCCAACTCAACCCATCCTGGGATTCTGGAATTCCATGTGCTGGCCAAGGCTGAGCTTCTCCTCCACGTTTCTCCAACATTTTCTGGTTGTGCCTTACGGTGGGAGCAGGGACCTGGCAGTGGCAGAGGGCAGGAGCATTAGGCCTTGGCTTTGGCCATGGCTTGAGATGAGGAAGCAGAAATGGATCAGGCTGGCTGGCTGAGGAAGCTGCAGCACAGGCAGTTTGTGTTGCAGCTTTCCCAACATGAGCTGTGGCAGGAAGGATGTGGGGTGGGCTGGATGCCAGCAGAGCTGCCCAGCTTGGGCACAGCAGGGATGGACCCACCTGGGAAAGCTGTGCAGGGCTACTCAGCCTCCTCTGCAGTCATTTGTGCTCTGGATGGTGTTGGATGTCAGGGAAAGGTTCTTCCCCCAGAGGGTGGTGGGGCACTGAACAGGCTGTGTGAGCCCTGTCCCCTGGGCTGTGTGAGCCCTGTCCCCTGGGCTGTGTGAGCCCTGTCCCCCTGTCTGTCCCAGCCCTGTCCCCTGGGCTGTCTGAGCCCTGTCCCCCTGTCTGTCCCAGCCCTGTCCCCTGGGCTGTCTGAGCCCTGTCCCCCTGTCTGTCCCAGTCCTGTCCCTGTCTCTGTCCCAGCCCTGTCCCTCTGTCTATCCCAGCCCTGTCCCTGTCTCTGTCCCAGCCCTGTCCCTGTCTCTGTCCCAGCCCTGTCCCCCTGTCTGTCCCAGTCCTGTCCCTGTCTATCCCAGCCCTGTCCCCTGGCTGTCTGAGCCCTGTCCCTCTCTCTGTCCCAGCCCTGTCCCTCTTTCTGTCCCAGCCCTGTCCCTGGCTGTCTCAGCCCTATCCCTGTCTATCCCAGCCCTGTCCCCTGGCTGTCTGAGCCCTGTCCCTCTCTCTGTCCCAGCCCTGTCCCTGGCTGTCCCAGTCCTGTTCCCTGGGCTGTCTGAGCCCAGTCCCCTGGGCTGTCCCAGCCCTGTCCCTGTCTGTCTCAGCCCTGTCCCTGTCTATCCCAGCCCTGTCCCCTGGCTGTCCCAGCCCTGTCCCTGGCTGTCTGAGCCCTGTCCCTCTCTCTGTCCCAGCCCTGTCCCTCTGTCTGTCCCAGCAGTGCCTGTCCTTTGCCAGCCGGGTGCCCGAGTGCCCTGGAGCGCTGCTGCAGCAGGTCAGTGGCACAGAGGGAGAGCTGCTTTCCTGTCTGCTAATCAGGGCTTGCAGACACGGATCGAGGAAGGATGGCTCTGCTCTGCCTCAGGATGTTTTGGCAATAATGCCTATTTATAGGAGAGGGCCCCTCGCTGGTGCGGGAGGAGGGTCTGCAGTGCTACGGAAGCACTGAGGACAGGCTGGAATGCTGATAAGGGACAGAGGGCTGATGATGGAGCAAATATCCCCAGCTCGGGGCTTACCCAGATTGTCCAAGTTCATCCCGTTCACTGCTGAGTGGGAGAGTTACCAGCAGCTGTGTGGGACAATGGGCTGAGCAGTTCCAGCCTGCAGGAACCCACAGCAACAGTGCTGCTCTGGCAGCGGGGGAGAGTGCAGCAGAGCCAAGGCTTGGTGTGCCCAAACCATCCCTGAACCACCTGGGAGCCCGGGGATGTCCTTGACCACTGAGCTTTCTCACTAGTGCTATCAAGCAGGTCTGCCAAGGCCAGTGCTTTGCTTTTAATTGCAGGGCAGATACCTCTGCCAAGCAGATCAGGGATAGCCCCGAGCCCTGGAATTCGAGGTGTGGTTCCCGCAGTGGGCAGGGGCTCAGAATACCCTGAGGGCTGCCGTGGTGGGGGCTCTCCACACCCCACCTGGAGAGTGGGACATGACCCCTTGCCAGGCAGGTTTAAGCTCCTCCATCTCCCAGCTTGGTTTGCTGCCCATCCCTGGCTCTGCCCGCTCTGCCAGGCTGTGCTGACTCAGTGCTGGCCGGGTGGTGACAGTGGCTCTGCAGGACACGTGCCCAGGGTGGCAGTGGCAACTGCTTCTGTCAGCTGGAGCCTGAGCACAGGCTTGGTGTGCCTCTGGCCCCTGCTCCCACCTGGAGCAGGTCTGGCTGCTTTCTGCAGGGATTCTCTGCTCTGTGCATGTGTGGAATTCTGCTGTTTCCCTGCCTCTTGCAGGGGGACTTCTCCATGCCAGGGGAATGTTACCAGAGCCAGTGTGGCCCCTGGCCTGAGCTGGGCACTTGTCTCCTACTGCAAAAGGAGCTTGTTAAATACAGCTGGAGGGTTGGAATTTCTGCAATGGGATAATTGCCCAGAGAAAGGGAGGAACGGGCTTGTTAGAGCCTATGGGTGCTGTCTTCTGTCCAGGATGAGTTTTCACCTGTGCTGGCATATCTGGGAATACTGGGGATGCCTTGTGAGCTGCAGGTAGAACCAAAGGGCTCCAAGGCTGAGGATTCCACACGTGGAATGTCTGTACTGAGGCCATGCTGGACCTGCAGGGTCTGTACAGCCACCCCAGTTCTCCCTGGTGGTTTCACCTGCATTCCTTGCTGCATTGTCTGGAAGATGTGTGCTGTATCCCCTGCATTACATGTGTGGGAAGTCTCAAAGAGCACAGCTCCTGTTTGTGCAGGCTCTTCTTGGGCAGGAGAAGCTGAGTGTTTCTTTAGCATTCCTTCTCTGCTGATCTAAACGTGGGGTGATTTTTCACTTGAAGATGAGAACTCACCTCTTTCTTCTGCCTTTTGAAACTCCCCTGGCTGCAAGCCACAGGCTGGGCACCACTGCCCTCCAGTCTCTTGGATGGCAAATTTAGGTCAGGTGTTGACAAACAGAACACCAGGCAGGTTTTCACTTGTTTTGTGGAGCAAGAGAGCACTTCTGGGAGGAGGATGCACTGCCAGAGTCGGGCTCTTCCCCAGCCACCACAGCTCTTCTCATCCTGTGTGGAGCAGCAGCTCCTCTGTGGTTCCTTTTTTCTCGAGCTGCCCTGGAGCCTCGTGTCCTGCTATGTCTCTGCTAGGTGGGGAGCTCAGGTGCCACAGGGATTTGTCTCTACTGCCTGAGCATCAGGAGGAGCTGCCCTCCTGCAGAAGGGCTGGCTGAGGTCCACGCTGCTGTGTTCCCCTGCCATTAAATAATTTCCTTGAGTTTGGATGCTTGGGATCCCTCAGGGTGTTTTGTGCTGTGTTTGTTTTTTGAGCCAGTGAAGCCTCAGCTCCCTTTCGCTCACCCTCCCAGATGTGTGCACAAACAGTCCCTGTGGGGAGCCAGCTCTGGAAGCCTGTCCTGAGCACGTGGTGGATGTGATTTGGGGAGGAATGTTCTGCAGCAGCTGCCAGGGAGCAGCTGGGACTTTGGGGTGGGGAGCATGGCTGGGGTGCAGCTGATGGCTCTCGTTTCTGCCCGCAGGTCGGAGCAGCCAGCCCGCACTCTGTGACACCACGGGGCCCTTTGGAGCGTGGCACCAGCTTTGATGTGTGCAGGGCACGGGAGGAGGTGGCCAGGGCTGGTATGGGCTGTGTGTGAGCACCCTGGCCCCTGCCATGCACCCCACGGGGGCTGGGGACAGCAGCTTCTCCCGCGCCGCCGTGCAGACCCTGTCCCGCAGCCACTGCCGCAACATCAGGCAGAAGATCTCGCAGTGGGAGGGCAGGACACGGGGCTGCCCCAGCAAGGACAGGCAGCAGCCACAGGACTTTGGAGTCAAGTATGATCCCAGCTGCAATGCACTGCCCAAAGTGAAGCCAGAATGCACAGAGAATGGCAGAAGGGCTGGGGCCAAAGAGCCAAAGAGCCTGGGGCTGGATTTCAGGGAAGATGCACGGAGCTGCGGACAGACCAGGGACTGTGGTGGCCCAGCTTCCCCAGCCAAGCAGAAAGGAGTGGGGCAAACAGGCTTCCTGGCCCCGGGGTGGCACTGCCCCCAGGCAACTTCTATACCTCACAAGCTCTGTGGAGGGGAGCAGATCCCCTCCGGCCTGGCAGAGCTCCCTTGGACCTCCAGAGGAAGCGAGGCAGCTCTGGCTCCACGGAAAGAGAACTGCAAAGCAAAGGAGTGGACACTCTCTGCAGGGCAGAGAGGAGCTTGAGAAACATTTACTCTGAGGTTGAGGGGCAGGAGGAGGAGCCAGCTCCTGATCCACCCCCCAAACCCCGCAGGACTTTCCCTACCTGGCAGAGAAGGGTGCTGGTGGTCGTAGAGATGCCAGTGCCAGCAGGGAAGGTGCCCTGCAAAAGCAGTGTGGAAGGGACTTGGTGTCATCCTCCAACAGCCCTGAGAAGAAAATAGCCAGCAGGAGGATCAGGGGAGAGCCCAGAGGTACGTAATTCATGTCTGAAACCACTCCTTAAATCACTTTATGGATGAGTTTAAGCAGCGTGCTTGGCACGATGTCCCTGTGAAGGTGCTGCTAGTGATGATGCCTCTTTTCATGGGAAAGGATGTTCCTGGGTGAAAGTATCCTGCTTTTGCTGCTGACAGTCTTACAAAGAAGGCTCCAGGTTCCAAACAGAAGTCAGCCCACACCTTAGAACAGAGTGGAGTGACAATATGCTGGCCCCTGGGAGAGACCTGCCTGCTCCCTGCCTGCTCTTGCCCTCAGCTGCAATTTGGGGATGGCAGAGTAGCTTTCCCTTGGGTCACTGTGGCTGCAGAGTGTTTGGCTTTCCTGGGACAGAAGGATTCTCTTGTTGCTTAAGGCTGGAGGCTGTGGGTCCTGCTGTTGCAGTAGGTTTGGCTGGTTCTCTCTCTTTCCCATACCCTTCCGAGGTGGTGTGATGCAAATCCTGCTCACAGGTGAGCTGCCTGTGCTAGACTGGTGTGCACAGTACCAGCAGAGATGTGGCTTGAGGTTCTGAAACCTTCCACTGTGGCAAAGTGTGCAGGAGCAGCCCAGATTTTATGATGATGATGGGCTAAATCCCTGCCAGCTCCTCTGTGACCTCATTTCAAAATAGTGGCCAAGGGGATGGAAATGCCAACCCACAAAGGCATGAACACCCTGAGCTCGAGTAGGAGAGGCCAGTAGGAAGCAGTGCCCTGGTTCTGAGCTGCTGCAGGTCTGCAAAACATGGTTTGGGTTCTTGCCTCTGACAGGATGGGTCTGGCCATGCCTGCTTGGAGTGTGTTTGGCCATGGAGCCTCCAGCTCCTTTACTTAACAAATCTCTCAGAGTAAGTGAGCAGGACTCACTTGGTGTGCTGGCTTTGACTGGGATAATTTTCTTTTTGGCATCTTGTGTGGTGCTGTGTTTTGGGGTTGTGATGAAAGTATTGGTAACACAGCAGTGTGTGAGCTGTGCTCACACAGAGCAGGGAGGAGACAGCTGACCCCGGGGATGTTCCAGACCCTGTAGTGTTCTGCTCAGCAGTGAAAACTGGGAAAGAAGCAGAAAGGAGGGAACAATTGGAGTTTGTATTCCCAGGTCACCATTACACATGACAGAGCCCCTGGATGTGGCCAAACACCTGCCTGCCAAGGGAAATAGGGAATGAATCCCTTGGTTTGCTTTCCTTGCTTGTGCAGCTTTTGCTTTACCTTCCAAACTGTCTTTATCTCGACCCATGCACGTGTTTTGTCTCTTTTACTCTGATTCCCACCCCCTCCCACAGGCCGGGAGCGAGGGGCTGAGCTGCTGCCTGGGGTTAGCCCTCAACCCTTGGAAATGCGAGTCCAGAGTGGAGCATCCATGTGCTGGATGGTCCCCAGGAGGGCCACACTGTGTGTGCACTGCAGACAGCAACTCAAGCAGGTGCCTTTAGAAGCAGTTACACTGGTTTTTCCTCTAGGAAATCTTTTGAGTTCGAGGACATCCAGGGCTTCCGCAAGCGGCCGGCAGCCAGCGGCTCCCACAGAGCCCGCGAGGAGACCAATGGCACTGCAGGATCCAGGCTGGTCTACACTCAGTCCGAGGACAACATCTATGAGGACATTATCTGTACGTGCCTGTGCTCCTGGGGGTGCCCTCTCTGTGCTCAAGCTGTGCTGGGGGGATGCATTGAGGCTCTTTCCAGCTCTGGGACTTTGAAGGTTTTCCCCATCTGGGGTTCTTTGTTGGTGTTGGTGACATCTGCACGTGGACAGCCTGATTTCAGATGTCATGGGAGGTCACTGAGCTGGCCCGTGCTAAACTGATTTCTTTACTAGCCCTTGGAATGCTTTGCTTGAGTGTTGCACAGAGATCAGTGTGAACACTGCCAGAATGAGCAGCTTTGCAATAGAGCTGCTTGCTCTGCAGGGGAAGAAATGTTTTGTTCTGCTGAGTCCATGGACAGTTTGCCAAGTTGATGGCAGTGGGTTAGAAGGATGTGGTGGGAACCTCATCCAACTTTAAACAGGTCTCTCAGACCCTGTTAAAGCTTGGCAGACAACTGCACACTCTCCCCACTTATATCCCTGGCAAAAATTACAGGGCTTTATCTCCTTTCATAAATCCCTCATCCAATGCTTTTTCCAGGTCCTACAAAAGAAAATCCTTATGAAGATATCAGAGCACTGCCCTTGCCCCTGTGGAAGGTCCCATCTGTGTGGAAGCTGCCCCCTCCCCGCTGCATCAGCAGGGCTCCCAAGGTAGGGTGGGGAGATTAAAGGGTCAGGTGTTTGCAGAATCCTTCTCACAAGGGCCCTCGTTTGTGCTCACCCCCAGTCTCACATTCCACACTGCAAGTCCTTGGTTTTCCTTATTGTTTTACTGCTTGTTATTAACGTAAATAATGTATAATGGGAATAATGAATAATGCAGCCATGGCAGCTGCAAAAGAGTAGCAATGAGAGATTTGGTGAGATGCTTGAGTGGGAGGTGGGATGGAGAGCTTGGCAGAGCAGATTCACCAGCTGTAATCTGACTCCTCTGCCTGTGACCTTGGAACAAAGCTCCATCTCACACTTAACTGTCTCTTCTGCTTCTGTTTTCCAGCTTCCCCCCAAACCTCCCTTCCTCAGCCGCAAGACGCTGGAGCTGAAGCCCTCCCAGACAAGTGTCCAAGGGAAGATGGGGAAGGAGACCTCCCTGCCTGTCACTCTGTCTGAGTGGAAGCTCTTCCGAGCAGTGGAGGCTGCCAGCAGGAGAAAGAACCTGCCCTGGGTGAGATTCAAGTGTGAAACTTCACTTCTTGCCTGGCATTTCAAGCTCTCACTGCTTTGCAAGTGCTTTGTAAGTGCCCCAGCAGGTGGGCCAGGCAGGTGATTGCTGCTTGGCACTGCTGCTCCAGCCATTCCCTCTCCCAGTGGCAGGGATCTGAGTGCCAGTTCTAGCTGGGACAGTGGTGTTTTTGTTGGCCAAGAACTGGCAGGCAGAGTGCTCAGTGTTGGCCTGGAGGTCAGGGCTGGTGTGAACACGAGCCCTTCCTTGTGCTTTGTCACCTCAGCCTTGTTCCAGGGTTTCCATGGAGTGGGATGGTGCTGGGTTTGCCCTCCGGGGGCAGCTCTGTAATGCTGTGTGGATGTGTGCCCTGCTCCCTGCGACTTCCCGGACTGATCCTGGTGTTCTACTGCAGGCCCTGAGCTGTGGGATAGTTGTGGGGCCCTTGGTTTCTTGGAATGTTGGCCTGGAGTTCTGCACTGGCCTCAGGCACAGCTGTTTCATAGTTTAAAGGTGCAGAGGAACTCTCAGGGATAAGAGCATTGCACAAAGCCTTCACACAGCTGTCCCTTCCGGCCTCTCCCTCCTGCCTGGCTGCAAAGACAATGATGCTGCTGAGGCCAGAGGGGTGAGGAAGGTTTTTTAATCCACTTTCACACAGGGGACTGTTCTGACTCTCCTTTGGTGCCTTGGCAAGGTTTCTAGATCCTCCTGTTGGTTACCAGCTCACATCCCTCAGTGATAAAAGGCACCATGTGCTGTAGAAGAGCAGCTGCCACTGTGGTGTCACTTTGTGCATGGGACTCAAATTCCAGTTGTGGTAGAGGCAAGGACTTATTTTTGCTGTGGTAAAATCATTTCACTTCATCAAATCTTTATTTCATCTGAAAATCATGTGTATTTGCTCAGATTGCACAAGACTGTGAGGTAGAGTTGGACAGCTGCAAAGGACTTTTCAAACCTTTCAAGTGCTTTGGAGTATCAAGTAACTTCTGTCTGTGTTTTTAAACAAACCCTAGGTCTGGAAAATCAGAAAGGAGATGGCAAGATTATAAAAATGCTGTGATGGAGAGTATCTCTCACTTGGAGAGGGGAAAATAAAACATTCTCCAAAAGCAAACCTATTCCAAAAATCTGGTAACAATTTACATGCAGGAAGAGCACTTTACTCTCTTTGCTCACGAGGAATTGAGCCAAGATTGCTCGAGAGGTTGAGGAAAGGACTGGGGGTCTAAAAAGACAAAACCTTTTGCCTAAGAAACACAGCTGCCTTAAACACACCCAGGGTGGTGACTCAGCTGCACAAAAATCAGGACAGAAAATAAGATCTTCTAGGTAAGGCTGGATAAAAAGGGCAGGAAGGCAGCTTTGGCAGGAGGAGCACTGCTCTCTGCAGTGGGCTGTTTGCTGCCTGCAGCCTCCTCGTGCTGGGAGGGCTGGCTGAGGCAGAAAATGGGGAGAAATCCATTGGAAAAGGAGAGCCTAAGCCTGGGTTGCTGATCTGGGGATTAAATGCTTGAGCTGAACAAACAGGTTCTCTTTAATATTTCTTTTTATGCTGTATTTGTGATGACAAATGGCTGGGCCCCACCCTCCTGTGTTCAGTTTAATGAATTCTTGAGGCAGGAATGAACTTGACCTGCTGCCTGCATTTAGGGTAAATCCCTCTTCACATGAAGCGAAAGCTGCCTTTGATGTGGGGAGTCAGGAGCCCCTGGGGCACTGGCAGGTGAGGGGAGAGCACAGAGCAGCTGTGACAGGGACACAGAAAGTGTCAGGGCTTTGGCTTTAAGGCTGCTGTGACCAGTGGGAGGAAGATTACCAGCACCAACACGGAGTGTCAAAATGCTGACCCTTCTTTAGTGTCTGTGGCTTAGTCTGCACTGGGCTGTGCTTTTTCCCAACTTTTTTTCTTCCAGTGGACCAGGTGTGTGGTCCTGCAGCACAGACCCATTGTTCTGTCTTTTGTGCAAAATCACAGGATGGGTTGGGTGGAAAAGCCCTTAAATTCCCCCTGATTCCACCCCCTGCCATGGGTAGGATCACCTTCCACTGGAGCAGGTTACTCCAGGTACATCATCCTTTCACTCCAGCAAACACCTGGGACAGGGCTTGTGCTTGGAGCAGCCTCACTTGTGCTCCAGGTGACTTGAGCTGACACCCAACTACAGGAGCAAACCCAAAACCCAACCCAAAACCCAACCCCCAAGCTACAGTGGGAGAGCTCTGCTTTTTCTGGGCTTGGAAGGAGTTGGGATGCTGGGGAGCATGTTCTGAGTTCCCTGTGCTGGAGGCTTGTTCTTGCAAGTGCCTTTGCATAGAAAATGGAGGTCTGATGCCAGACAGTTTGTCACTGCTATTTGGGAAGGCAAGTGTGACAATTTCCAGAATGCTTGTACAGCTTGGTGTCAGCTTTGAGCTGTGCTGACAGGGATCCCTGTCTTGCAGCAGGAATCTGTGCTCGTTCTTTATCCAGTGAGCTGGGCTAGAAGGACTCCAGCCTCTGAGCCAGGTTCCTGCAGGATTTGGGCAGCTTTCCCCAAGTCCTGGGTGGTGGCTGTTGTGCTGCCCTCCTGCTGGCACCTGAACCCTTCTCTGGACCCCCACATTAACCTCTGCTCCTGCTTTGGATTTCAGCTGGTACTAAAGATACAGGAGATCTTTGATTCCAAGCGTGGGAAGAAGAAGGTGAAGCTGCTCAGTCCTGGGAGAGAAGCAGCTCCAGTGAAAGGTATTGGGGTCTCCAGCACCACTGTGCTCTAAACACCTTGAGTGGCACAATTCCTCTGGCCCCTGGCCTGACACCACCACCTCATGCTGACACAACAGTGCAAACCCCAGACTCGTGGCTGGAATTGAGTTTTCAGCTCGAGGAACACTTGCCTGACCCAAATTTAACACTGTCACAAGGGAGGATCCTGAGCCTGGAGAGCTGGGCTGCTGGTTAAAAGTGCTTTTTCAAAAAAGCAGATTAAAGCAAATACTCCTCAGAAAACCACCTCTGACTACTTCACTCATCATCTGTGTGCCTTGTTCTGATTGTATAGCCATAGTAGGGTCTTTAATTATAGTTATTCTTTTCAGCAGCCCTGTTAGGTTTTATAGCAGCCTCTACCAACCAGCTGGTTTGTGTTCTTTGCCCATGTTCAGCTGACCTGCAGGTCATTCACTGACAGCACTGGCTTGATACCAGCTCTGTTTTTTGAAATTTGCTGTTGTAACACATCTTACAGCTGCTCTTGGCTGATGCTTTGGGCAGGATTGGTGGGCAGCCCCGAGGGATGTTGATCTGATGAGTCTCAGGTTCTCTCTCTTTCCCAACTTTGGGTGTTGCCCATCTTCCTTCTGCGTGGCTAATAAGTGAAAACTATGTGTGTTTCAGGTGAAACCAGTGGGAATGAAAGCGACACGGAAAACCAGCCCAAAAGTGAGTGAATCACAGGGGCTTATCCTGTCCCCACAGCGCTGCACCCTTGGCTGAGCCCTGGTGGGATGAGCATGCTGACGTGTGGGGATCTGCTGAGGCAGGGCAGGGAGCCTCGCAGAGGCCACATGGCCGAGTCTGGAGCTGCTGCTGTCACAGTCCAGCCTCTGTTCTGCCCTTTCCCCTGAGCCCCTGAGGTTTAGTGCCATTGATCTGCCAGTCACCAGAAGCAGAGTGATTTTGGGGTTGGTAGTGTGGCTTGTGGGAGGTTGTTCCTGATCACCTTTGCTGCTGCTGCTTGAGGTTATTTCCCTCCTGATTCCTTCCCTTGGGTCTGTTTATGTCATGCTGTGAAATGTCCTTTCCTCTGGGGAGAGTTCACCTGGGTATTTGTCTGGTTCCAACGTTCTGAGCTGGATCATAGCCCCAAACTCCAGACCTGAAACACCACCTACTTGGTTTTAGCTGGTTTTGAAGACAGATTAAACAGAAGGATCTGGCACAGGGTGCCCAGAGCAGCTGTGGCTGCCCCTGGATCCCTGGGAGTGTCCAAGGCCAGGCTGGATGGGCTGGGAGCATCCTGGGATGGTGGAAGGTGTCCTTGCCCAGGGCAGGGGTGGCACTGGGTGATCTTTAAGTTCCCTTCAACCCAAACCATTCAGGGATTCTGTGAATTATTTTAGGTGTTTCATTTACTTGGAGGGAAACATTCAAAAGGCTTTACCTTGGAATGAAAAGTGAAGTTCCATTTCTTTATGTTAGGGAGAGTGGTGGAGAGTGAAGAATCTCAGCAGACATACAGTGGTTGAGTCACTGCCTGGTGGAAGAGTTGTTTGAGAGTGACTGAGTGTGTCAGTGCCTGGGCCCCAGGAATTCCCAACATCAGAGGGCTGTGCCTGTGCTTGTGAGCCTGTGCTGCCTGTCAGGACAGCCCAGCCTTGGGTGTCTTGGCCAGGGAGCTGGCTCTGCCTCTCCTGAGTGCCTGTGGTGTTTGGAGTGGCTCCCTGAGTCCTGGCAGCTGCTGACCTGGTGCAGCTGGGCTTCACCCCCTGGCATCCTGTTGTGTAAGAACAATCAGGAGAATTTTCAGTATCTGTCAGGGGGGTTTGCAGAGCTGCTGCCAGGCCAATGCTCCCTGTCTGAATCACAGAATCCTGGAGTTGGTAAGGTTGGGAAAGACCTCTAAGGTCATCAAGTCCAGTCATCAACCCAGCCCCACCACCGTGCTCACCACTAAACCACATCCTCAATGCCACATCCATGCATTTTTTAAACACCTCCAGGGATGGTGACTCCACCACTGCCCTGGGCAGCCTGTTCCAATGCTTCACAGCCATTCCAGTGAAGAACTTGTCCCTAATATCCAAGCTCAACCTCCTGCAGTGGAATCTGAGGTTATCTCATCTCCTCCTGTCCCTTGTTCCCTGGGGAAGAGCAGCTCTGTGCACGAGGAGCTGACACAGGCTCCACATCCCGCGGAGAGCATTTGGGCATTGGGCAAATCCCCCCATCCCTTCTGCCCCTCTGATGGCAGTGCTGAGTCCTCTGCTGGGCCCTGTAGGGGTGTGGCAGTGGCAGCCACGGGCTGCTTTGGGATTTATTCCTCTCCCCAGGTCGCCAGAGGTGCCTGAGGCGCTCGCCCTCCAAGAGGAACCCGCACTACCAGACCTTGGAGAGGGATCTCATCGAGCTGCAGGAGCAGAGGCTCTTCGAGCTCTTCGTGGTGGTGTCCCTGCACAAGAAGGCATCTGAGGTCACCTACACACCACACATCATCCAGCAGTTCCCCAGCAAGGTAGGGAATCTGCCCAGGGAACTGCTCAGCTCTGTGTTTCCCCTCCTGAACTGCACTGGTCAGGGTCTGGGCTTGGAATGTGAAGCACCTTGCTCTGTTGCACACCTCATGTGTGGAATATGTGTCTTGCTAATGAGTTCATTGTCTTTTTTGAACTAGGAGGGCTCCTCCTTAATTCAAATTTCATGAAACCATGGGGTATTTGATGCCAGCTGAAGGAGAGGAAGGAGTGCAGAGCTCTGTCCCAAAGCTGGCAGGAACCTCATCCTGCCAGTCTGTCCTTTACAAACAAGGAGTGAAGCACTGATGGTGCACAGGAACTGGAATCCCAGGGCTTTTATGTTTATTTATACTGTTTCAAAAAAGAATAATAATAAAATGGCAAAGGTGTTTGTACAAGCCCCCAAAACCAGGAGAGCTGTGGAAATTGAAGTGCTGTAGCTAAACCAAGCCCTTTGAAATAAGCTGTTCAGCCCAAATGGGTGACAGAACCAATGTGTGACTGAATTATAGCAGCTCAGTGTCCTAAATTAGGAAGCTGAGATGGAGCCTTGGTGTTTCTGTGGTACCAGATTGAGATGAATATTCATTTGTCACTGTCTGAGCTCCTACCTGCTGCCTTCCCTGAAAACAGAACAGAGCCAGGAATTCTGGCAGTGCCATCAGGGATTATTGAGGAATCTGCATGTCACCCACCTAGAGGAGGTGTCAGATGCATTCAGGGAGGTTGTGTGGGACCCCAGCAGGTCCCACAGTGTCCCAGTTCCTGCTGCCTAAAGGATTTGTGTGCAAGTAACTCCAGTGTCTTCAGTGTGTAAATTCCTTGGGTTCACAAGATAACTAAGGAACTACAGCCAGAAAGAGAGCACAGTGTTAATTTAGTGGGTAAAACTGAACACACCCAAGTAGTATCTGCTAGAAGTGCAAACTTTAGGGTGTTGGGAGGAAGAAAGGAGTGCAGCAGATTTGGCTTTTCCCTGGTGCAGCCTCTCAGTCAGTCCATTGCCTTTGGGAAGGGCACTGCAGGGTTCCCCTCCTGCTCTTCACTGGCTTTTATAAAGGCACTGACACTCCAATTTATTTTCTCAGTATTTATTTATCTTCTACTCAAATGAAAGTGTTCTGGTGAGTGACTTTAGATGGGACAGTGTGTCAGGTTGGATGTCTCCCTTCTAATATTAGCTTTGCTTCCAAGTAATCTGCTGTCACCCTCTGCTCTGGGCTCTGTGCCCAAGGACATCTAAGCTTTTGTACAACTGTTACTTCGTGAAAATGCTGTTCTGTTTTCCTAACACTTTGTGCTGTCACAGCTTGGAACACTGGAATAGCCTGGATGTGCAGAGTGCCTAAAACCAACTTTATGCAATAAACTTTCCACTTCTCAGGGCATTTCCTACTTAAATGTATAAAAATTTCCTTACATATTCTTATGGGCCTCTTATCTGAACACCTTTCTTTTGCCCTTTCTGGGCAGTTTTGAGCATGGAAAGTGTCCTGGAGTCCTTGAGGGATTTGATTTGAACCCACATGTGGTGTGACTGGAGCATGTGATTCAGGGACAGTTTGTGCACTTCAGTTATGAGTGATCTGCCCATCAAAAGCTGAACACATTCCTGTTCCTATTAGTGTTTTCAAATCTCCCAGGTGTAGAACCAAGGCAGGCTGACCCAGCCATCACTTGGGGGAGTCGTTTCTACATTAATTTTCCAATAAGCTTAGCCATGCTTGTAGATCCTTACTCTGTCCTTACCAAGCTGGGTCATTTTACAAAGGTCCAATAAGCAGGAAGAATGCAAGGGGGAACTGGGAATCTGCTGATAGTCAGAACATGTTCTCCCGTAGCTGTGCATTAGCTGTGTGATGGATCAGCCTTTGGAAGTGTCAGGAGGATGCTTTCTGTATTTTAAATGCTGCAGCTGTGCTCCAACTTCAGTGACTCCAAATGCATCTGTTACCCCTCCAGCCTGAACATCCCTTCAGACCCTCAAAGGATACTGAGGAGAGGCTAAAGGTCATTCCCAAATTCTGCTTTCCTGATCCCAAAGACTGGTTCCCTTCATCAGACCTTGAAAGGTAAAGACTTGGTTTTGAGTACTTATGACTGAGACAGGCAATGCTGTAAGCTTTGGAGTGTGCCAGAGGAGCTGAGCCAGAGCAGGGGAAGAGGGGAAAGGATCCAGGAAATCCCTGTGGTAGGAAGGAAGAGGAGGAATGGAGCTGGGCTAGAGGGCTGCTGCTGCTGCCTTTCCTGTAAGGAGGAAGAATTTGTCCAAGGCCAGCTCCTGGGGCTGGAAGTGCTTCTGCTGCTCCTTGGCCATTTGGGGAAGCAGCTGGGAAGGAGGAGAGATAGAAAAGCTCAGTGAGAGCAGCTGGGAAGGGGGAGAGATGGAAAAGCTCATGGGGTGCAAGTTTTTACTCTCAAGAGATCCCCAAATCCTTGTAATCGTGCCTTGGCCCTTGTCAGCATGGCCAGAAGGAGTTTGTGTGCTTTGTCAGTCTCTCCCCTGAGCTGTGTGGTGAATTTAACCCCGACTGTGCTTTGGTTCCCCAGTGAAACCTTTTCCTTCGTGCTGACGGGGGAGGACGGCAGCCGCTGGTTCGGGTACTGCAGGAAGCTCCTGGTGAGCACCTCTGGGAGGGCTGGGGCACAGAGAGCACTGTCTGGGCACTGCCAGGCTGTGACTCAGGGCTGCTGTCCACGGGGTTACCCATCCTGTGCTGCTGTGGTGGTGCCAGCCCTTGGGATGCAGAGGGAAAGGTCACGATGCTGCCCAGAAATAGTGAAAAGGGCTCTGGGCATGAACCAGCTCCTGGGACTGGGTGTTCCTGGAAACCCTTCGTAGTCATAAGTGTAGGGGGGGCTGCAGCAGAAGGAATTGTGCAGCTCAGCTGCAGTGTGGGTGTGGGGTTGTTCCTTGCCCCCTGTTCTCAGCAGAGCTGTTGCTGTTGCCTTTCAGCCAGAAGGGAAAGGCAAGCGCCTGCCCGAGGTGTACTGCATCGTGAGCCGCCTGGGCTGCTTCAACCTCTTCTCCAAGGTGAGCTGGCACAGCCTGGCCCTTGAGCCCTGAGAGCCTGCAGGCTCCCCAGAGTAACTGCATGCTTCTGCCAGGCTTAGTGATTGCAGCTCATCCCAGCAGAGTGGTGCTTCCTCTCTGTCTTTGCTTTGAGCAGGGAAATTAAATACTGGTGCTGAGCCCTGTCAGCCAAAACACAAATCCTTCAGCAGTTACTGCCAGGAGGCAGTAATTCTAATACCTGGTGTCACTGGGGTGCCCCTTCATCCTCCTCTGTGACTGTGAAATGGAAATTCAGTTTGGGACGGGGTTGGATCTCCCCTGGCTTTTTGTAGCACCATGAGGAGGGGAGATAAAGCAATGAAGGCTGGGGAAAGCTGCTGCAGATAGAGAGCACTTATTGCAGAAGAGTGCAGGGACAAGCTTTGATGAAAGATGGTTCTGATTGCCAGAGCACAGAGTTTCTAGAACAGCACTTCAGGGAGGTTTCTGGGCGAGAGGGATGGGGTGTTGCTCCTCTTAACTCCTCTAAATAATGAGAATTTGATTACTACATACAAGACATTTCCTTCCAGTAGCAGGAGACTGGAGAGTTGTGCTCTCAGGAGGCTGTTCCTCTTTGATTGTTTGTTACTGTGATTCACAGAAGGAACACAGCAACACACACAGCAGGGGTTCAGGTAGAGAAGAAGAAAAGAACTTTCTAGTTTATCATTGACCTTATATATATAAGTTTCTGGACAGTGAGCAGAGATTGGACAGAGAAGTTCCCACCTCTCCATCTCCACTGGTCACTTGAGAAGTCCATCAGGTGATATCTTTTCACAAAGGAATGCAAACATGACCCTTGTTTATCTTATAATTCATGAAAACTGACTCCACTATACTAAAACAAATCAGAAGGCTGATTTCCAGGGACAACATCTGTTCAGAGGTGAATTTCACAGGGGTCCCAAGCGAGATGGCAGAGGGCTCTGGGTCTGAGCTGGAGCCTTCTCCCTGGGAATACTCTGATGGATTGTCCCCTCTGCTCAGCAGCAGCAGCAGTGACCCAGGGCCCCGTGTGTTTCCCTGCAGATCCTGGACGAGGTGGAGAAGAGGCGGGAGATGTCCCCAGCCCTGGTGCACCCGTTCATGCGCAGCGTGATGGAGGCGCCGTTCCCCGCCCCGGGCCGCACCATCACCGTCAGGAGCTTCCTGCCAGGAGCAGGGGATGAGGTGAGGGAGCCCAGCTGGGCTGCCTGCTCTCTCTGGGGCACGGGGGCTCTTCACAAGCTGCATGGAAATAATTAGTCTGAAGAAAACATGCTGAAGTTGGAAGGGGGCTGTCCCAGAAAGATGTGTGCTGTGGAATCATCTGCTGTGGAAGCGATTCCTTGCTTAGTAATGAAGAGCTTCTGGGGCACTCTGTGCTGCCCCACACTGACTGTCTGGGTCATGGGATTCTGTGTAGAATCAGGGATTTGGAGAATACCCTGAGCTGGAAGGGACCCACAAGGATCATTGAGTCCAACTTCTGGCCCTGCACAAAATCCCACCCTGGGCAGCCCTGAGAGCAGTGTCCAAACTCTCCTGGAGCTCTCAGGGCTGTGCCCATTCCCCAGGGAGCCTGGGCAGTGCCCAGCACCCTCTGGGGGAAGAACCTTCCCTGAGATCCAACTCCCCTGTGCAGCTCCAGCCCTGCCCTGGTGCCTGGTCCTGCCCCTCAGGAGGAGCTGCAGCCTGCAGCGAGCTCTGGGGGTTGTGCTGCAGGCTGGGGTCCCTGCTCTGGGCTCTGCCCCAGCTGTCCCTGCCGTGTGCTCCCAGGTGATGGAGCTGTGCCGCCCCCTGGACTCCCGGCTGGAGCACGTGGACTTCGAGTGCCTGCTGCAGTGTCTGAGCGTGCCCCACACCATCCGCGTCTTCGCCTCGCTCCTGCTGGAAAGGAGGGTCATCTTCGTGGCTGACAACTTAAGGTGAGAGATGAGTCTGAGCAGCTCTTTCTCAGGGATGCTATCTCTGGTTAGTATTGTTTCTTCTGGTTGGACCTGTCGCGTGTCCGAGCTTGTCTAGTTTTGCAGTTTCATTTGAAAAGCTTCTGCACTCTCTGCACAGCATGTGCATGCCTAGAATTTGGGGTATGCTGTTTGCACAGGAGGAGATGAGGGAATGTTTCCTTCTTGCCTCTTTAGCCTGGGTTGATGGTGGGTTTAGCTCCCCATAACTGAGTTCAGAAGTGGCTGCCTGGGGCCTCTGCTGCTGCACAGCCTGTACACGAGTGCCACCTGCCCTGAGCATCCCCAGCCTGTCCTGAGGCAGACACTGACCACCCTCCCTGTGCTTCTCCCACCTCTCCAGCACTCTGTCTAAATGTGGGCACGCTGCAGTGGCAACACTTTACCCCTTCACCTGGCAGCACACCTACATCCCCGTCCTGCCAGCCTCCATGATTGACATCGTGTGCTCTCCCACCCCCTTCCTCATTGGCATCCTCTCCTGCTCCCTGCCACAGCTCCAGGACCTGCCCATAGAAGAGGTGAGGATATGTGGGACACAGACAATGGCAGTGGGATGAGGGTTTCTGGGTTCTGTCTGAGTATAAACTCTCAAACTTCTCTGAGCCACTTGGTGAATTTGCCAGATAAATGTCAGGATGTTCCAACATTATCAAAAATAATGTTCACTGTTCTCAGAGACAGGCTGCACTTATGCAAAACTTGTGTTTTGTGTGGGACAGGCCTATTTAAAGAAATCTCACATTTAAAAAAACAATAAAATGTAAAACCTGTTTTTTTTCTATACAGTAACATATCTGGTTATGAGTCAGTGTGTTTTCTATCTCTCCCTAGGTTCTGATTGTTGATCTTTGTGCTGACAAGTTCTTGCAAGAGGTGAGTGAAATAACAGTTCCAGTAACTCGTGGGTTTGTGCCAGGAAAAGGCATCGATGAAAGAAAATAATAAAAAGAAATCAGGTGAAGCTGGTGTACATATGGAGACTCCAGTGGCTGAAGAAATACCTTGTAATCCTTTTGAAGTGATGGAGAAGGGAACAGGCTTACAAATCCTTGTTGCAAGGTTGAGGTTGCATGAGGTGGAGAGCTCTACAAAGCCCAAGATGCTGCTTAGCTGAGCTGAGTTTAAAAACTGTTACTTGGATTCTTATGTGAAGGGGATCCCCGAGGTTCTCTGCTGCTTTCTGTCTGTCTCTCCCTGTTCTGTACAGCTCTTTCTCCTCTCTCCTCCAGCTGGGGGGTGTTTGTTGGTTTGGGTTGTTGTTTTTCCCAGGAGTGACAGTCTAGGGAACAAATTATCACAGTTCACTTGGAGTTCTCTGCTGAACTTCCCCAAAAGTGCTTCTGCATCCCCAGACAAGTAGCTGTAAAAATACTGGGGATTTCATTACTAGTTCAGGATATTTGCTTCTCCTTTTCCTTGCCTCACTGTTCTGTTTTGCATTGCAGCCTGCAACTGGAGAAAGGTATTAAAAGATTGGGGGATTTTTAAAACCATATTATTGAGAGCTGTTGTATTTTCTCAACAGACTTTTATTGGATTTGTGTGTTTTACTGGTGAAATAAGCCTGAGTCTGTGTGGTGGCCAGTTGTGTGTGTGACTCTAATAAAATGTACTTGGGGCATGCTGAGCAGATGTGTTTAATTTCTGTGGCTGCAAGATAAATATATTGTCTCCCTTAAAATATATCACAGAATAACTCCCCTCTAATTGCTTTAGGCATGTTATGAATATTTCTAATCTACCCCCTGGTTCTCCTGCTGATGGGAATAACACAGAAATCCTTCCTTGGCCATTTCTGTCTGTAGGTATCAGATGAGGATGAGATCCTGCCCCATAAACTCCAGGCTGCACTTGTACAAATCCTGGAAGAACGGAGTGAAATCCTGTCACACGAGCAGAGTGACACACAAGGTACTTTCTGTAGAAAAGTTTCTTTGGGAAAATATTTGGAGTTGATAAAATGAGCTAATCAAAGTAAACACTAAGAAGTGACATTTTAGCTGTTTCCCTGTGATCTTGCTGAGAATATCTTGTGAATGTGGGAGAAGTTTGGTGTGCTGGCTGTTCCTCTTTTCACAATTACTGTGTGCAGAACTGTAGTTTCCTTTGGGCCAACAGCATCAGTTCCTGTGCTTTGAATTTTATTGTATTTTTCTAAGTGGCAGAGACAGTGTTTTTCTCAGGGAATGTAGCAAATTTCTGTATTTCAGAGGGCAATCTGGCCAATCATTTTCAAAGTTGAACTGCTTTATACATGATTCATCAGATAAGGAAATGTGAGAAACTTAAAAAGCTCTGAATGGCTTGAGAGAATGGCACCAACAAATTATATAATTCAATAAAAACAGCATAATAGTAGTAGTTGTAGAGTGAAAAGAGAAATTTTGGGGATTTTTACCATGAGGGCTTAGGGGGTGAGATGGAGGGATTTGGGCATTGTCCTGTCCTCCTTCCTTCTTCTTCCTAACCCCATCTTTTGGTGATGGTGGCATTGGGGATTGGATTGGAGTAGAATGTAACTGTCTAACATAGGTGATAGGCATTGAATCATAATTGTAAATAACTAACACATAATTTGTAGTATAAAATCAGTGCCTGCCCCTAGGGCAGAGAGTGTGCCTGGGGCTGCCCTGCTGAACAGACCCGGGCAGCCCAGACAGAAAATATCTGAGATAAGAAACAATAAAACAACCTTGAGAGCATCAGCCCAAGACTTCTGACTCATTCTTCAACAGCTGAGTTGGGAAACAGCGACTTTTATACATCTTGGGGTCACCCTGACCAAAGCAAACCCCGAGAACAGAGGAGCCCCTTTATCTGGGTTCTTTACATCCCTCACTCTTCTCCCGATATTGTTCTTTATGCAAGGAACTTCAGAAATTCCCATTTTCCTGTGCTGTTTGTAGCATGACAGAAAAAGGCTAAAACTCAACAGGTAATTCCCCAAGCTGAATCTCAGTGACAGTGATGACAGTGACTCTCAGGGACAGTGAATCTGAGTGGCAGTGAATCTCAGGGACAGTGATGACAGTGAATCTCAGGGACAGTGATGACAGTGACTCTCAGTGACAGTGAATTTCAGTGACAGTGAATCTCAGGGACAGTGATGACAGTGAATCTCAGGGACAGTGAATTTCATTGACAGTGACTCTCAGTGACAGTGATGACAGTGAATCTCAGGGACAGTGAATCTCAGGGACAGTGAATTTCATTGACAGTGACTCTCAGTGACAGTGAATCTGAGTGACAGTGACTCTCAGTGACAGTGATGACAGTGACTCTCAGTGACAGTGACTGTCAGTGACAGTGAATCTCAGTGGCAGTGATGACAGTGACTCTCAGTGACAGTGAATTTCAGTGACAGTGAATCTCAGGGACAGTGAATTTCAGTGA
This sequence comes from Sitta carolinensis, assembly GCA_032173965.1. NCBI lineage: Eukaryota > Metazoa > Chordata > Aves > Passeriformes > Sittidae > Sitta > Sitta carolinensis. The sequence goes on from CM063306.1 coordinate 2,716,881, forward strand.
CAGTGACTCTCAGGGACAGTGATGACAGTGACTCTCAGTGACAGTGAATTTCAGTGACAGTGAATCTTAGGGACAGTGATGACAGTGGATTTCAGTGACAGTGACTCTCAGTGACAGTGACTCTCAGTGACAGTGATGACAGTGACTCTCAGTGACAGTGAATTTCAGTGACAGTGAATCTCAGGGACAGTGACTCTCAGTGACAGTGACTCTCAGTGACAGTGGCAGTGACTCTCAGTGGCAGTGACTCTCAGTGACAGTGACTCTCAGTGACAGTGACTCTCAGTGACTCTCAGTGACGGCTCTCCTCCCCAGGTGCCGCGGCTCTGAACGCGCTGGTCTCGGAGGCGTTCGTGCGTTTCTTCGTGGAGGTGGTGGGGCACTACTCGCTGCACATGAGCGTGTCGGAGCGCGGGCAGCGCGTCTTCCAGCGGGAGCCCTTCCGCCGCTCGCACGGCTCGCGCACCGTGCGCCACTTCCTGCACGCCTTCATGGACACCCAGATGTTCGCCGGCTTCATCCAGGACCGCGAGCTCAGCAAGAGCCCGGCCAAAGGTGCCCCTGGCTGTTTCATGTAACACGGCATGCACTCCTGTGCCTGCTCACAAGGCTTACAAAATGGGTCTCTGATTGTCTTTTATTCGACTTGTTTAATTTTATCAGGAAAGTGGATGGTGTTTGTAGTCTGGGTCTCCTAGGTCTGAAGTTTCTAAACTCAGATTCTTCATGTGTTTTGGTTTAGGAAGGCCTGGTTCTCACAGGCTTGACTTAAACTTTTTTAAATTTTACCAGGAAAGTCGATGGTGTTTGTAGCCTGGTTTTCCTAGGTCTCCTGTTTCTGAGTTTCTAAGTTCAGTTTCTTCTGATATTTTGGTTTAGGAAGGTCTGGTTCTCACAGGCTCGACATAAACTTTTTTAAATTTTACCAGGAAAGTGGATGGTGTTTGTAGTCTGGTTTTCCTAGGCCTGCTGTTTCTGAGTTTCTAAGTTCAGTTTCTTCATGATATTTTGGTTTAGGAAGGTCTGGTTCTCACAGGCTCGACATAAACATTGCCAGTGTTTTTGTAAGGAGTGTGATGTTTTGGATTCTTTTCTGTGGGATGGACTCTCTCTGATGTCTTTTGGTTTTGGCCAATGGGGTGAAGAGTTCTGTCACTCTTCTTACCAATGAGAGTGGCCTGTTCAAAAAGATGTAAAAGGGGTCAGTTTTTGCATAAAGATTGGAGTCAGATGGTTTTTGCAGAACGAGGTTCGTGTTGTTTGTTACTTGCCACAGCGACACGTGGCTGTTTCATATAACACGACACGGGCTCTTGTGATTGCTCAGAAGGCTGACAAAATGGCTCTCTTATTGTCTTTTATTTGACTTTTTACCAGGAAAGTGGATGGTGTTTGTAGTCTGAGTCTCCTAGGTCTGAAGTTTCTGAGTTTCTAAGTTCAGTTTCTTCGTGATGTTTTGGTTTAGGAAGGTCTGGTTCTCACAGGCTTGACATTAACTTTTTTAAATTTTACCAGGAAAGTGGATGGTGTTTGTAGTCTGGTTTTCCTAGGCCTGCTGTTTCTGAGTTTCTAAGTTCAGTTTCTTCATGATATTTTGGTTTAGGAAGGTCTGGTTCTCACAGGCTTGACATAAACATTGCCAGTGTTGTTGTAAGGAGTGTGATGTTTTGGATTCTTTTCTCTGGGACGGACTCTCTCTGATGTCTTTTTGTTTTGGCCAGTGGGATGAAGAGTTCTGTCACTCTTCCTACCAATGAGAGTGGCCTGTTCAAAAAGTTATAAAAGGGGGTCAATTGTTTGAATAAATTTGGAGTCAGATTCAGTGTCAAAACGAGGAGTCTTGTCGTTTGTTCCTCGTCACAGTGACAGGTGTTTTTCACCCCAACAGGGCCTGCAGGGCTGGGGTGGGTGTTGCTCTTTCTGGTAACACATGACACAGGCTCTAAATCATCAAGAAAGATAATATTGTTTTTATTAGGGATAGTTCTCCCTTATATACAATGTTAACACGGACCAATGTGATTGGTGTAAGAAAGGCAAACCTCTTCACCCACATTGGTCAACCCAGAGGGACATCAAGAAGAAATCTCTCCTCCCAGAAGGGATGAATAACATAGCTATTATTACCAAAACTCCGTTGTGTTTAGCACACTTTCCTGGGAAAAAACATCAGAAAACCAAAGTATCAGGCCTGAAACCAGACTACATGGCATCCCCCTCTTCTTCCTTGTTTTGGCATCACCTTCCTGTTTCGAGTCAGCTTCACAGACTCCCTTTCCCACCTGCCTCTGCTGATGGAGTTCTAGCCCTGTGCTCTTCTAATTACCCAAATCCAGTTTATAATGCAAAGTATTTCTGCATCTCTCTCCTTTCTCCTTGATCCTGCAGCTTGCGCACTCTACATTGCAGGATTTCCTTTCGTGGCCTTGTTAGTTGTAATGCCACGTGGTAAAAGATGGAGTAACTCATTTGGTCAGTGATTTTTAATTGTTTTTTTCTCTTTAGGCCTTTTTGAGGTCCGTGCCATGGAGTATTTGGAGAGTATTCCAGAGAATGAGCGAACTGGAATGAACAAAATCCTTCGCAGTCTTGGTAAAGGAACACCCCTTGCTTTTGTTCATTGTTAAAAATGCTTTTAATTAATTGTAGCTATTTACAAAGGAAAGGAAGGCTCCTTCTTTGCCTTCTGCACCTGTGTTCCCTTGTTTACATTTACTGCTTCGGGGGACACGATGCTGTGTAAGATTTTTTTTTCTTTTTAAGCTTTTGTACCTTTAGATAAAGTTTGTGGGAGCTGCTGCTCTGAGCGTTTGTTCCTTAACTTTGGTCCTGGCTGAGGACACGTCCAGGGGCCAGAAGTTGTGTCTGCTGGCAGAGGTGGCCATGTGTGGCTTTCCACCTTGAGTTCCTCAGCCTGATGAGTCCTGGAGTGTCTCCAGCTCACAGAATCCCACAATGATTTGGGTGGGAAGGGACCCGTTCTGCCCTGGGCAGGGACACTTCCCAGTATCCCAGGCTGTTCCCAGCCCTGCCCAGCCTGGCCTGGGACACTGCCAGGGATCCAGGGGAGCCACAGCTGCTCTGGGCACTCTGTGCCAGGGCCTGCCCACCCTCGCCTAAAGCTCCTAATGCTCTTTTTATTCTCTGCAGGCAGTAAAATGAAATTCCTCCAGAAGAAGTGACCGGGCGCTGCTGCGGGACAGCGGCGGAGGGGGAGCCCGGAGCCCGCCCGGGGCCGCGCTGAGCTGAGCCCCGGCAGCGCCGGGCGGGGCGGGGGCTGCGGTAACACGCCCGGGATCGATGCGCCCGTGGATCGATAGGCGGAGATCGGCCGGGGATCGATAGCGGCCCGGGAATCGATATGCAGTTCCATAGATCGATATGCAGTTCCATGGATCAATAACAGCTCATCGATCCAACCCTTCACGTGTCTCCGTTCCTTAAGAGGGCGTGGCCTCGACGGGAGGGGCGGGGCCAGGGGCGGAATCGCACCGGGAGCGGCGGACCGGAGTCAAACCGGGAGGGGCGGGGTTTGGTCCCGGAGGGGCGGGGTTTGTGCCGAGAGGGGCGCGTTTTGGGTCAGGGGGGCGGGGTTTTGGTCCGGAGGGGCGGGGTTTGTGTCCGGAGCCATGCGCGGTCCCGCCGGGCATTGAGGTGAGTGCGCACGCGCAGTGCGCGCGGCCGCGGCCAAGATGTCGGGCCCGGGGCTGGTGGCCGGGGACGTGGTGGTGGACGCGCTGCCCTACTTCGACCAGGGCTACGAGGCGCCGGGCGTGCGGGAGGCGGTGCGTGCGCGGGCCGGGGCCGGGCGGCGGGGGAGGGGCCGGGGCGGCCGGGCGGGCCGCCCGCCTGACGCCCCGTGTGCGCTAGGCCGCGGCGCTGGTGGAGGAGGAGACGCGGCGGTACCGGCCCACCAAGAACTACCTCAGCTACCTGCCCGCGCACGACTACAGCGCCTTCGAGGTGAGCCGGGGCGGCCCGGCAGCTGCCAGCCGCCTGCCCGTAGCCCGCCTGTCCCCGCTCCGTCCCCGGCTGTGGCACACACTCTGTGTGACCGGCCCTGCCGGCCCCCGGCCTGCCCCTCCCGTGTGCCCGCCGCTGTGCCCTCCCCAGCCCGCAGCCCTCCGTGCCTCTCCGCCCTGCCCCGGCTCTCTCCGTGTCCTGGCCCTCACCGCTGCCTTCCCCGCAGACCGAGATCATGCGGAACGAGTTCGAGCGCCTGGCGGCCCGGCAGCCCCTGGAGCTGCTCAGCATGAAGAGGTGAGTGGGGCCGGCCCCAGGTGAGCCGTGCCCGCTGATGCCCCTGCCCTGGAGCAGAGACTAGCCAGAGCAAAAGGATAAAGTAGGTATTTATTAAAAGGTTTCAATAGATATACTCTGGGCAGCACAAGAGCCCGGGTGGGCTCCACCCAGGTGGAACCCCAAAATGGATGACTTGTCATCAGGTCTTACACTTTTATAAGTTTTGGTCTAAGAGCATATTGGAGTCAGTTGTCCAATTATAGCTTCATTTTATGAAGTTCCATTCTTCCTGTCTTTCTCTCTTCAGTTCACCGTTGTTTCTGCTCTTGGGTCTGAAATTTGTAACAGTTGTCTGTGAAGGCCAGTGGACCCTGAGAGGCATCCCCTAAGTTAGGGAGACACAGGAGGCTTCTCTCACAGGACACCCTGTTCTGTTATGCCAGTGTACCCCTGTTCTGCTCCCTCAGTCTGCCCTGTGAGCCCCCTGCCTGTCCCTGTGTCCTTCAGTCACTCCCTCCCTATTTCCCTCTTGGCTCCCACCCCCTCACCCCCTTTGTTCTGCCCCCTGACAATTGGTCCCTGATGCTCTCTCAGCCTGACCACCCCTTACCTGATCCTGGACCCTTCCCATGAGTGTTGCATGTGTCCCTGGACTGTCTGTGCCCCTGGCTGGAATCAGCATCTCTGTGGAACCCATACAAAGGCCCTTCCTGCCTCTTTGCCATCACCATAACAGCATCACACACATCAACAGCATAACACATCACCCTAACAGCTCTCCCAGCTTTCAACAGTTGTCCTTGGTCCCAAGCTAGAAAAGGAATTATTTTGTCCACCTACTCTGTGAAGAGAGCTTACTAGCACTTAATACAAAACCCAGAATTATGCACTAAAACAGCACAGAATCCAAACTGTATAAAAGCTCAAACTTAAGGCATCACTGCTGGCCCAGGTGAGCTGTGTCCTTTGCAGGTACGAGCTGCCTGCCCCCTCCTCTGGGCAGAAGAACGACATCACAGCATGGCAGGAGTGTGTGAACAATTCCATGGCCCAGCTGGAGCACCAGGCCGTGCGCATCGAGAACCTGGAGCTCATGTCCCAGCACGGCTGCAACGCCTGGAAGGTGTACAACGAGTAAGGCCTCAGCTGCTCTGCTGAGCACAGAGTTCTCTGTGGGATTTTGGTGTATTTATTGTGTGTAAATCCAGTGGGGATCTTCAGAATGTAGCCTGGAGTAGATAAACCCCCGTGGGAGAGCTGTGAAGGAGAAGGCTGATCTCAAAGCTGTCTCTGTGGCCAAGAAACAGCACGTGTGTTACTACTCCCAGCCTCGAATGTTGTGGGTTGGTGTTGATGATAGTGGGTGTTAATTAAGACTAGTGATAGTCTGTGAAAGAATAACTCAGTAGTGGAAATGGAGATGAGTTACTGCAGATCCTGGGCTTAGCCTGGAGCCGTAATAAAGCTCAATAAAGCTGCTGCAAAAGACAGCAAAGGTTGTAGAGTATGGCTGTAGGAAACACTGGGGCTAATTCAGACAGAGAATGTTAATGTCTGCTTTTGAGAAGGGTTGGCTGAGCCTTAGATAAAAGAGTAGGCCAGTGGAATGCCAAACTTAGCTCAGAGAGCAGGCAGAGCTTCCTGAGCTCAGGAGAGGGGAAGCAGGGAAAGGATCTGGGACAGGGTGTTTGGGCTGCAGGGGCTTGAATCCTTAACTCTGAGAACTTAAATGTCAGATGAAATGGGGCTGATTTAGCACTTGTGTGTTTTTAATGCTTTGTTTGCATTCTGTCATCAGGCACCTGGTTCACATGATTGAACAAGCCCAGAAAGAGCTTCAGAAATTGAGGTGGGTCATCCTTATTTATATTTTTCTACTGAAATTTTTCTCCCCCCAAGCTATACAAAGGAAGATGTATATGCTAGCTGCTCCCATGGTCACAGGAAAAACAATAATTAGGAAATGTGACCCTGCCCTCCCAAGCAGTTACATTCATCATGTTCTACTCAAAATTCTGTGTTCGGTTTGTTCGAAGCTCTGCTCTGGATTTGTGGAATCCTCCCTAAAATGTAGTAATGTTTTCTCTTCACTACTGATAATTTAATGTGCAGTTGTCTCTGTAAGGACATCTTCCCTGATGCTGGGTTTGACCTTTTCTTTATCTCAGAGTTCTCTGTGAGCCCTGTAGTGGAATTTGTCCATCTGGATGTTGTCGTTACAGTCCCGGCTGCACAAATGTTTTCTGGCAATATTTCTATTATTAAGGATGGAGTGTACTTGGAAATTAGCAACAGGTACTGCAGATACTAAAGAAATGAGGAAATAAAAGTACATCTTTTTCTCTTCAGGAAAAACATTCAAGACCTGAACTGGCAGAGGAAGAACATGCAGCTCACAGCTGGGGCTAAGCTGCGAGAGATGGAATCCACGTGAGTGTTGACATTGCTCTGTTATCCCTTCCACAGGTTTCTCCATTGCTTGAAATCCTTCTTCCACTTGAAATTCATTGATCCTTTGGTGCTGCTGTAGGATACTGTTGCTTTGCAGGAAGTGTTTTAAAGTATTTGTAGTTTGGTTCCATGTTATATTTACTGAGGTTGAGGGAATCAACAGGTGGGAACAGGGTATATTTATTAGCTGCATTTCCTAAATTGACTTAAACTCTTCTTTATCTCAATATTGGCAGTTAGTGGATGAGTCTAGTCATTAAATTTTTTGTGTTTTCAGGTTTAACAGGGTTAAAAATTACTCATTGTCACTTTGGTTGTTCAAATGACCATTGATGTCAACTGAGGATTTTCATGTGTTAAGAAAAATACTGCTTTATTTGGCATTTCTGCTTGCTTTGGAGCAATGGTTGTATTAGATTTTAAATCAGAGGAGTATTGCATAACACTTAAAGGCTCTTTTTATTTCTTTTCCCTTCCAGGTGGGTCTCCCTTGTCAGTAAAAATTATGAGATTGAACGAACTATTGTGCAGCTGGAAAATGAAATTTCACAAATCAAGCAGCAGCATGGGGAAGCAAACAAGGAGAATATCCAGCAAGACTTTCAGTGACTTAATCCTGACTTGTCTTAGTGCAGCATGTGTTAAAAACTACACACCAGACCCTTTGGAGATGCTGTGCCTGTAGACACTTCTAGCTGCAGTTGTCTGAGGTGGTAAAAGGGTATTTCCATAGTTTCTTCTCCTTGTTTTAAATTCTAGGAGGGGGTAGGGTGGGCTCAAAGCCTCCTGTTTAAGTGTATTACAAGCACCACTAAATGTACTTTGGATTGTTTCACTTTTTATATACTTTAAGCAGGAGCTCGTGTTGTTGTGTGTTCCCTATGCCTATAATAAATCCTGTTTTGTTATTTGTCTGGTTCTGCTTTGTGTCCAGAGCCCAGGAGCTGTGGAGGTGTCTGGGCCAGGGGGAGCCCCAGAATCCCCTGCAGGGGCACTGGGGGGAAACTGGAACCTGGGGTGGGGAGGTCTTTGTGCCCTGCAGTGCCCACAGAGGGGGCTCCCCTGCCACCTCCTGCACTGTTCCTCATCCCAGGGCATTATCCCTGCTCCCACCCCACTGCCCTGCTCCCTGTCCCCTGCCCCCATCCCACTGCCCTGCTCCCATCTCCTGCCCTGTTCCACTGCCCTGAACCCTGCTCCCATCCCCATGCCCTGCTCCCATCCCCATGCCCTGCTCCCTGTCCCCTGCTCCCATCCCCATGCCCTGCTCCCATCCCCATGCCCTGCTCCCTGTCCCTGCTCCCATCCCCATGCCCTGCTCCCTGTCCCTGCTCCCATCCCCATGCCCTGCTCCCTGTCCCCTGTTCCCATCCCACTGCCCTGCTCCCATCCCATGCCCTGCTCCCTGTCCCAGTGCCCTGTTCCCTGTCCCGGTGTGCCATTTCCCAGCCCCACTGCTCTGTTCACCTTCCCACTCTGTCATTCCCAATCCAGCTCTGCTCTTTCCTGCCCCCGTGCCCTGTTCTCCATCCTGGGCCATTATCCCCAGCTCAGGGCATTATTCCCCATCCCCGTGCTTTGTTCCCTATCCCAGTGGGTTCCTCCCTGTCCCGGTGCCTCATTCCCCCACCCCAGTGCATTATTTCCCGTCCTGATGGGTTATTCCCCAGCCCACTGGGTATTCCCCATCCCGATGGATATTCCCCGTCTTCCTGCGTTATTCCCCGACCCGGTGGGTTATTCCCCTCCCCCATGGGTATTTCCCAGCCTGTGTTTGTCATTTCCCGTCCAGAAGGGGTTTTCCCCACCCCGGTGCGTTATTCCCCCTCCCGCCGGGGTATTCCCCATTCCCGGGACTCCGTTCCCCGTTCCCGGTGCGTTATTCCCCATTCCCGGGACTCCGTTCCCTATTTCCAGTGCGTTATTCCCCATTCCCGGGGCTCCGTTCCCCGTTCCCAGTGCGTTATTCCCCATTCCCGGGGCTCCCTTCCCCATTCCCGGTGCGTTATTCCCCATTCCCGGGGCTCCCTTCCCCATTCCCGGTGCGTTATTCCCCATTCCCGGGGCTCCGTTCCCCATTCCCGGTGCGTTATTCCCCATTCCCGGGGCTCCCTTCCCCATTCCCGGTGCGTTATTCCCCATTCCCGGACTCCGTTCTCTATTCCCGGGGCTCCGTTCCCCATTCCCGGTGCGTTATTCCCCATTCCCGGGGCTCCGTTCCCCGTTCCCGGTGCGTTATTCCCCATTCCCGGGGCTCCGTTCTCTATTCCCGGTGCGTTATTCCCCATTCCCGGGCTCCGTTCTCTGTTCCCGGTGCGTTATTCCCCATTCCCGGTGCGTTATTCCCCGTTCCCGGTGCGTTAATCCCCATTCCCGGGGCTCCGTTCTCTATTCCCGGGGCTCCGTTCCCCATTCCCGGTGTGTTATTCCCCATTCCCGGGGCTCCGTTCTCTATTCCCGGTGCGTTATTCCCCATTCCCGGGCTCCGTTCTCTGTTCCCGGTGCGTTATTCCCCATTCCCGGGCGTTATTCCCCGTTCCCGGGGCTCCTTTCTCTATTCCCGTGCGTTATTCCCCGTTCTCGGGGCTCCGTTCTCTATTCCCGGTGCGTTATTCCCCATTCCCGGTGCGTTATTCCCCATTCCCGGGGCTCCGTTCCCCGTTCCCGTTTCCCGTTTCCCGGAGGGCGTGGCCATGCCCCTGCCGCTGCCGCCCATTGGCTGGGAGCCTCCAGCACCGCCCAATAGGCTCTCACCGCTGGGCGCAGTCACCGCCCAGAGCCCCGCCTCCCCATGACGTCAGGTCCCGCCCTCCCGGCCGCGCCGTAGCCGCGGGAGCGCGCGCGCGTGCGCGGCGCCGGTCCCGCCCGGTCCCGCCCGGTGACGCGGTGACGCGGAGCGTGCGCGGAGCGGGTCGGGTTCAAAGGAGGAAACATGGCGGAAAACAAAGGAGGCGGCGGCGGCGGGGACGCGGCCGCCGAGGCCGCGCCGGGTGGCGGCGGCGCTCTGGAGCCTCCCGCCGGCTCGCCGTCCGCCGCCGCGCCGCCCGAGGAGCGCGAGAGCCCCGGGGCGGCGGCGGCGGAGCGCGGCGGCGGCGAGGCCGAGGCCGAGGCGGCGGCGGGGCCCGGTGCGGCGGCGGGGCCCGGCCCCAGCCCGGTGCCGCCGCTGACGCCCGCGGCGCCGGCGCCGTTCTCGCTGCTGGACACGTGCGCGGTGTGCGCGCAGAGCCTGCAGAGCCGGCGGGAGGCCGAGCCCAAGCTGCTGCCCTGCCTGCACTCCTTCTGCCGCCGCTGCCTGCCCGAGCCCGAGCGCCAGCTCACCGTGCCCGTGCCCGGCGGCGCCAACGGCGACGTGCAGCAAGGTGAGCGCGGGGCTCCGCCGGCCCGGCCGCGGCTCGGGAGGGGCCGGGGGCGCGGATCGCGGCCGGGGCCCCGCGGAGGGAGGCGGACCTGTTGGAGCGAGTTGGGCAGAGGGGTGGAGCAGCTGTGCCGAGGGCTTCGGGATCGTTCAGCCAGCTCCGGGAGACCCTAAAGCCCCTTTCCGGGCCCTAAAGGGAGCCCGTAATAAAAATGGGGACAGACTTTGTAGCAGCACCTGTTGCGATGGGGCTGGGGATAATGGCTTTAAACTGGAGCAGGATCGGTTTAGACTAAGTGCAATAAAGAAATGTTTACCATGAGGGTGTTAAAACAGCGGAACGAGTTGCTCAGGGAGGCGGTGGAAACCCTCGGTGTCAGGCTGGACCAGGCTCCGAGCCGCCCGCTCGGCGCTGAGCTGGCCCTGCTCGTGGCAGGGGCTCACGACCTTTCAAGGCTCTTTTTACCCCCAAATATTCTGTCATTCTCTCCTGTTCCATTGCGGCTCTCGGGGGTGACACAGCGGAGGCGAGTCAGGAAAGGGGAGGGCAGCTGCTGGGTTTTACAGCGCTGGGGTAAAAAGTGTCTCATTAAATTCAGATGCACTGTGGTCGCGGTGTTCCCTGCCCAGGTGGGAACGCTGTGTGCACTGCAGCTGCTCTCCTGTGCCCTGCGATAAAACCTCGCAGAGCTGTTTGCCAGCTGTGCCCGGGGGCTCTGCCTGTACAGAACTTGTGCCAGGGAACGGGAGTACACTGCTCCTTCCACGTGTTCCTATCACAATCACGGCTCGGGGTTGATTTTTCTTTTCTAATATATGTCCAGGGATGGAATTGAAAAGCTTCTGGAGCTGGGGTGACTCATGTGCTGTGGTGTACAGACCAAAGTAGGGCCTTGGTGAAGTGGTTTTGCAGGTCCTAAATGGGCTCTATGGTCAGGGAGACCTTGTTTGGTGACAGCTTTGCACTCAAGCCTTCCCTGTGTTCCCCACTGAAGGAATTAACCTGGCAAGGTAGAGATTTTTTTATCCAGGCTGTTCAGAAGTTCATCTAGGATGTGATCTTAGAAAGTCCATTGGTTTTAAAAAGATGATGTCTTAAGTAAGTTTGACAATTCACTCAGCAAAGCACTCCGATGGTCTTGTGATCCATGTTTTTAAATTTCAGATTCTATATTTTGTGTTATATCACAGAGTGGTTTGGTTTGCAGGGGACTTTAAAAACCCATCCAGTGCCACCCCTGCCCTGGGCAGGGACACCTCCCACCATCCCAGGCTGCTCCCAGCCCCATCCATCCTGGTCTGGGGCACTGCCAGGGATGCAGGGGCAGCCCCAGCTGCTCTGGGCACAGTGATATGCCAGTGACATACACAGAACTTGGGAAGCAGGGTTTATTTTATTAGCAATTAGCAGGATTATCTGAGCCCTGCTGTGTCAGTAGGATACAGGTGTGAGAAGCAGCGTGTACAAACTGGAATATCACTTCTTGTACACGTTTTAAGAATGTTTGTTGGTGTGCTTTGGTGTAGAAAGGGTTCATGTTTGGATTGTTGCAATAGAAAGTTTTAGATGATGTGAGCAAGGTGTGAGGAGAGACTGTGAGGCTGGTTAGTCTGGAGAAGGGAAGGCTGAGGGGGATCCCATCCATCCCTAGGGATATTTCCAGGGTGGCTCAGAGGATGGGGTCAGGCTCTTTTCAGTGGTGCCCAGGGCAGGACAAGGAGCAGTGGCCATAAATTATAACGCAGAGAAGTTCCACCGGAATGAGAAAGAAATTCTGTCTGTGGAGGGTGGCAGAGGCCTGGAGCAGCTGCCCAGGGAGGGGGTGGAGTCTCCCTGGACACATCCCAAACCCACCTGCACACATTCCTGTGTCACCTGCTCCAGGTGACCCTGCCTGGCAGGGGGTTGGACTGGCTGAGCTGCAGAGGTGCCTTCCAACCCCAGCTGTTGTGGGACTGTGGGAGTGTCCTGTAGAGCCGTGGAGCCAGCTGTGGATCCAGCTGTGGTGGCCCCTCAGCCTGCCCGAGCACAGGAACTGGCAGCAGCTCAGCTGAGGGTGGCTGTGGACCAGCAGAGGCATTTTTGTTGCCAGTCAGGATGATGCTTTTATATTTATTTTTATTTTCTTATATAAGATTTTTGTGGGTAGCTCTCTGCACCTTGGGAGTGCAATCAGTTGGGTGGCCCAGGAGATGGTTACCAGTAAATCAGATAGAAAATGGACATTCTGAGCCTCCTGAGAAGCACCCCAGTGCTTAGTCACACAGGTTCCTTCCCTCTTTTGGTAGTCACAACGTGTGAAGTGTTACTTCCACTTCTGCTGATTCTCAAGTCTCCTTCCTGAAGAGCAGGTGCTTTTTCATGCAGGAGGAATGAGAGAAGTGGTACCTGTAGCTGTACCTGGGGCAGGTCACACTTTGCTGCAGGCTCTCACTGCTGGATTGTGTCCCTGCTGTCCTCCAGCATCTCTTCACAGAACCACAGAAGTGCAAGTGATGTTTTCCTGCTTGCTTTCTTAATTAGTTTCAGATTTTGCTCTGTGAGAGCTGTCAGGACTTAAAATAGTAGGTATGTGTATTTATTGGGTAAAAACTGTGGAAATTGAGTGTTGGTGCCTGCAGAGCAGCTCTCTAGTGCCAGCCCCTCTCCTGGTGAAGCTCCCTCTGCCCTCCTGGAGGGAGCAGGGAGGGTGCTGGGTCTGGATCAGCATCTCTGCTCCTGCCAGGCTCCCACTCCCATCAGAGCCACTGCTGAAGAAGGCAGAAGAATCATCTCAGTGCCTAAAAGTTGGAGAAACCCTGACTAAAGCTTAAAAGAATTATCTGAAGTTGTGATTTGCTGTATTAAAAACAAGTCCTTGGTGGGTTCATACCTGATTTGCTGGTGAAAAATGTTTATTTTGCTGCTGATTACATTTATATAGGGAAAAAAAAAAAAGAAGATTCTTGCTTTATATATTTAAAACATATGCATTTGTTTAACATGAAAAGTAGCATCTCATATTCAGTTTAGTGCCTTCATTGGTTATGGGAATGTGCATTTTATTTGGTGGATAGATGATTTCTTAGTGGTGTTTCAGCTGTCCAGCTGACTCCTCCTTTCAGGTTGAATAGGTTACAAGAAAATGCCTATATTTGTATCACAGTACTCTGAAAATAAAACCAAACCAAACCCGCCCTGATTTCTAAGTTAGAGATTTCAGACTGTACCAGATACTGTAAAACAGCTTTTCCTGCACCCACCGCTGCTCCTGCAGGAGAGGTTGTTTTGTGGTTTCACTGCTGGGTGAGATATTTACAATCTCTCCTAAGAAGATTATCTCAGTGGAGAGCGTGGGGCTCTCCCTGGGAATGGCACAGTAACAATTAGGCTGAAACAACAAACCGGCTGAAAAACCTCCACAGTTGTGAGTGTGTAAATGGAGGAGCAACACGTTTACTACCCAGGCTGTGATGTGTGGTGCCATAAATTGGTTTGATGAGCTGAATTCAGCTCCTGTACTCAGTGTTGCTGTGTTGTATTAATCACACCTGAAGATTTTTGTTTTTTTTTTTTTTTTTTAATTTGCTGTGAAAGGAGGACATAAAAGGCCTGATGTGTATGAGGATGTGACATGTCCCTTACACTGAGTTTGGTGGTAGTTACTGTATTCTCAGTCTAGAAGAATGAAAATTCCTGCATCAAATAAGGCTGCTTAAGCTGTGTAAATGCAGCATCTTAAGTTTTTTTAAATTGGATGTGAGTAGACATCACCTGAACTCTCTTGATTCTTTACTTTTCTCCTGTGTTAATAAGTGAGGCTCATGAATATGTGCTGGAGCCCAGCATGAGTCCTGGAAAGTGTTCAGGTCATATTCTGGACTTAATAAAAATCTTGCTGTGAGACTTAAATATCAGTCTAAATTAATAGTATATTATAAAATATTTCCATCTGAGAAGGCATATTTATTTTTGTAAGAATTAATATCTGTGGCAGCTGTAATTTTTTTTCACATTAAATATAATGTTTTGTCAGTTCAGTGTGTGATGATTGTGATATAATCAAGCATTGTTCAAAAACCAGAGAGCTGAGTTAGGAGTGGACCTTGACAGCAGTTAATTTTTAAAAAATTTATTTTTATTCTGACAGATTTCAATCTGATAGTGTCACTCCCTTGACATGTGAGAGTTTGTTTCAAGGTCTGATCACTGAAATTAGAGCAGGGCTTTGATGTATGGCTGTGCAGAAACACGCTTGGACCCTTGCAGTGCTGAGAGAAATAACTATTACACACACGGAGTAACCACTATTGGAATTCTCCCCAATAAATGAGACCTGGCAGAGATTGATTCCTGCCAGGGCTGATTCCCTGCCAAGCCCGAGCCCAGAAGGGGAGCTGCAGTTGCTGGATTGCACAAGTGCCTGCTAAGATTTCCTGAACTGGGAAGTTTCGTTTTCGTGGTAGCAGCGTAGACATGTGAGAGGACTTTAATGATGTGCAGTCAAAAAATCAGATAAATCTGGGAGGCACCAGTGTGGTGCTGCCCCCAGCCCAGCTGGGAGTGCAGCCAGGGGTCTCCAGTGGAGCTGCTCGCTCACAGAAATGGGTTGGGTTTGCCAGGGGTGATGATGACTGGGGCTTGTGCTCACTGGTGTCTCAGGATTTCAGGATTTGAGGACATTCCTTGGCACAAATGCGGCTGGAGTGGCGATGCCGTGGGGTGTGGCCGGCCCCACCCCTGGCCCGGAGCCGGTCTGGTGACAGGAGGTGACAGGAGGTGACAGGAGCCTGGTCCGGGTGTGTGGGGACAGCTGGGCTGAGCAGGGTTGGGCCGTGGGGAGCAGAAATCCCTTTATTCCTGCTGGCACTGCCCATCCCTGCCTGGGCAGCCCTGGCTCTGCCCCAGCCCCTCTGCTGGCTGGGAGTGCTCCACCTGGCAGGGTCCCCGACTGTGCGCCTGGCAGGGGCTCAGCACCAGGACTGTGCCCAGCCCTGGGCAGGGGCTCAGCCCCGAGACTGTGCCCAGCCCTGGGCAGGGGCTCAGCCCCAGAGACTGTGCCCAGCCCTGGGCAGGGGGCTCAGCCCCAGAGACTGTGCCCAGCCCTGGGCAGGGGGCTCAGCCCCAGAGACTGTGCCCAGCCCTGGGCAGGGGGCTCAGCCCACGGACTGTGCCCAGCCCTGGGCAGGGGGCTCAGCCCCAGAGACTGTGCCCAGCCCTGGGCAGGGGGCTCAGCCCCAGAGACTGTGCCCAGCCCTGGGCAGGGGGCTCAGCCCCAGAGACTGTGCCCAGGCTGGGCAGGGGGCTCAGCCACGGACTGTGCCCAGCCCTGGGCAGGGGCTCAGCACCACGGGCTGTGCCCAGCTGGGCAGGGGGCTCAGCACCACGGCTGTGCCCAGCCCTGGGCAGGGGGCTCAGCCCAGAGACTGTGCCCAGCCCTGGGCAGGGGGCTCAGCACCACGGGCTGTGCCCAGCTGGGCAGGGGGCTCAGCACCACGGGCTGTGCCCAGGGCTGGGCAGGGGGCTCAGCACCACGGGCTGTGCCCAGGGCTGGGCAGGGGGCTCAGCCCCAGGACTGTGCCCAGGGCTGGGCAGGGGGCTCAGCACCACGGGCTGTGCCCAGGCTGGGCAGGGGGCTCAGCACCACGGACTGTGCCCAGGGCTGGGCAGGGGGCTCAGCACCACGGGCTGTGCAGCTGGCTCGCCCAGGCTGTGCCCAGCCTGGGCAGGGGGCTCAGCACCACGGGCTGTGCCCAGGCTGGGCAGGGGCTCAGCACCAGGGCTGTGCCCGCCTGGGCAGGGTCAGCCAGGGCAGGTGGCTGCCAGCACCACGGGCTGTGCCCAGCCCTGGGCAGGGGCTCAGCACCACGGCTGTGCCCAGTGGCTCTGGCCAGGGTGGTCTCCTGCAGGCAGGGCAGCAGGGATGCTGTCCTTGTCCTGCTGCTGCAGCCTGGGACACTCTGCTCTCTCTGAAGGATGTGCTGCGCTCCTGTTCAACAAGTTGTCATAACATTCAAACATTTTATTTTAGGTATTAAGTGAGGTCAAAGTACTTCTTTATCTGTGTGTTGCAGTTTCAGTACTCTAGAATGTATGAAGCAACTAAAACATTGATAATGGTTTTTGTTCTGTACATCAGAGCTGATGATGTTAAAGGAGTTGGATCTTAAGAAAATAGGAATTTTAGTATATAAGTAGAGGTGTTTAGCAACACAGGTGTTTGGGATCAATGTTTGAATAAACTTTAAATGTATAAATTTGAACTGCTGGAAAGACTCCCTACAGTGTCCCAGGGATGGAGAGGATCCATTGAGTGCTCCTGAGGTGCAAAGTGATTTTTGGATCTCATACATCACGTGCATGCTCTGCCCTCCCTTGTTCATGTCCATGATCTCATCAGATCCATGCCATCCTCATTCAGATCAATAACTCTCTTAATTAATCCATTATTGCTTTTTGTTCTCTGGGAGATTTCAGTGGGGTTGGTCTGGGCTGTGATGTGTTTATTTGGAGTCATCTTGGACTTGAAGCCAACAAGAGAACTCAGTGTGATGCTCAGAAAAGTTCCTTATTGTGCTTTAGCTCCTGTGGTGGTTTCCTTCAGTAGATGAATTTCCATGGCTCCTTGTGTTCCCCTTTCCTTTCACCTCCCCCTTCTCTCCCAGGGCTGGAGGCTCCCAGGAGGTTTCTGTAGTGTTTGTAAACAAAAACTAAAAATCCAGATCAAGATGCAGGTCGTAGGTGGGTTTGGTGGGGAGCAGGTTAATTCTTACTGTCTCAGGAAGCCTTGTTACAGGGCTGGTTTCTGGAACATCTGGGGGAATTCCTGAAGGAAATGCCCTCAGGGGTGGGGAGGGAGCAGTGAAGATTCAGAAAATTCCAGGTTTTTTCTCGTGCAAAAGCAATGGGTATGAGTTGAACACACACTGATTCCTGAATATCAAGCTGGAGTGGGGACATAGCCAGAGAGTTGACATGAGCTTTTCTGTGTCTCTGTTTTGATCCTACAAGACTGGAAATACAGAGAAATCAACCTTTTCCCCTTCCCTCACTGCAGCTCTCAAGCATCCTTGAAATTTGGCAGTATTTTAGTATTGTTGGTATTGCTATGTCAGCCTGGAGAAAGCAATTATAAACAGGTTTTTAATATTTGTCTTATTGAAACTAGTTCAAGATGAAACCTGTTGAAGAAACTACCTGTTTTGAGGAAAACAGTTACCCTTGGGAAGTGTTAAATATATAAAAAGGTATTCACAGAGTTCTGAGTTACAGTTAAGAAAAATACTTGTGCTGCAGCTTTAGGTGTGAGCTGGGAGTGGTAGATTAAAAGCATCTTCCACTTGAAATCTGAAGGGTTTTGCAGTGTTCCACTGTGATTTGCTGCTGGATCATGATGCAGGGTTTTTTAGCAGCCTTTCTGTTTTTAGGGAAAAAAAAAAATCAAAATTTCCTCCTCAGTTTACTTCAGTTTCGTGCTTTCTGACATGCTTTGATGTCTGTGGTCTAGTTCAGTGTGCTTTGTCTACACCATAAGCAGTTAAAGGGATTACAGAGATGCTGCTCTCATTAGTGTTCTTAAAGTCTTTGACAAATCAGGGGGTCTAATGTGCAATGCAAGACGAGCCTGCAGTGGAATCTGTGTGCTGGCACCTCCCTGCTGGGCAGAGCCTTCTCCTGGGCTCCAGTGGGGACAGGGCAGGTGCTGCCTCAGCAGGAGCTGCCAGCAGAGCTGGAGCCTCCCTTGGTGTCCTTGGTTTCACCCTTGCCCTGCCCTGGGCTCCCTCTGGGGCAGGAGCAGCCCTTCCCAGGACAGGGATCAGTCCTGGGATGTGCCAGAATTCCCACTGACACTGCTGTGGGCCCTATCCCAGCTCCCATCACTGTACTGGAGCAGGAGCAGCCTTTCCTAGGACAGGGATCATTCCTGGGGTGTGCCAAAATTCCCAGTGACCCCACTGTGGGCTCTGCCCAGCTCCCATCACTGTACTGAGGTATGTTCCAGCCTTTCCCAGGACAGGGATCATTCCTGGGATGTGCCAGAATTCCCACTGACCCTCTGTGGGCTCTGCCCCAGCTTCCATCACTGTACTGAGGTATGTTCCAGCCTTTCCCAGGACAGGGATCAGTCCTGGGATGTGCCAGAATTCCCACTGACCCTGCTGTGGGCTCTGCCCCAGCTCCCATCACTGTACTGAGGCATGTTCCAGCCTTTCCCAGGACAGGGATCATTCCTGGGATGTGCCAGAATTCCCACTGACCCTGCTGTGGGCTCTGCCCCAGCTCCCATCACTGTACTGAGGCATGTTCCAGCCTTTCCCAGGACAGGGATCATTCCTGGGATGTGCCAGAATTCCCACTGACCCTGCTGTGGGCTCTGCCCCAGTTCCCATGACTGTACTGGGGCATGTTCCAGCCTTTCCCAGGACAGGGATCATTCCTGGGATGTGCCAGAATTCCCACTGACCCCACTATGGGCTCTATCCCAGCTCCCATCACTGTACTGGAGCAGGAGCAGCCCTTCCCAGGACAGGGATCATTCCTGGGATGTGCCAGAATTCCCAGTGACCCCACTTTGGGCTCTGCCCCAGCTCCCATCAGTGTGCTGCTCCCAGGGCAGGTTCCTGCCATTCCCACGGATCCATCCCGAGTTTCTGTCACTGCTGTGTGTCCATCCTCAGCTCCTGCAGGGCTCTCTCTGCTCGGGACAGCCGTGGGAATGTGGCAGGAGGAGCTGGGAGCCCCTCTGCTCCCTGAATCCCCGAGGAGTGGCTCAGGTGAGAGGATGCCAGCCCTCTCCCCTAGAGCAGGGCTGGCAGTGCCAGGCAGGCTTTTCCTGTCTGCTGCATTGGAGGCTGGCAATCCAAATTTCCAGATAGCAAACTCTCCCTGCTCCTCCCTGCAGTCAGGGTGAAAGGAAAAACAAAGCTGCATTTGGGCTGAGCGTGGTGTGCAGCAGCAGATGGAGCAGGGAGTGTGTGTGATGGGAAGTGTTCTTGCTGTTCAAAAGCAGAATCTGATCTGAAGTGCATCATTAATTGGGAGTAGGACATAAGGGAAGGGGAGATGTGTGCAGAGCTGTCTCTGGAGTGCTGTGGAAGAGGGAAAAGGAGTGTTTGTGCTCAGGGTTGTTACAGGTCTTACACACTCGAGGTGTGTGAGAGAAACCAGTGGGAAAATGGGAAGTGTGGATCCTCTGAAGAACTAAAGAAGCTTAAAATCCCACTTTTGTTATCTTGTAAAATAATCCATAATTTCCTGTGGCCTTTCAGGTCCAAGGGGTGATCCTCCCTGAATTTCTTCATGCCAGTACTGATACCCACAGGAGCATCTGTGGGTGGCTGGTGAAGTCTTTTGGGGGCTGAGTTGTTCTTTTTGCAGGACCTGAAGCAGATCTGTGCTGCTGTAGTTAATGCTGAGGGCAGGGTTTTGGTGACAGTGTTCTGTAGGGCACAAAGGAACTGCTGCACAAAGGCTTTCAGACCCTGGGTGCAGGGTTTCACGTGGTGTGGTCAGAACTTCCTGAAAGAAACTTCCCTTTTCTCAGCTCTGTGCTCCGGTGCTGCTCTCGAGCTCTGGAGCAACAATTTACAGCTCAAAAATAATCTGAAGCCATCTCTGAGGACATAGGAAATCATGATGGTAATAATGAGGCTGGAGGGACATCCTGAACCTTCATAATTCGTGTGAATGTGGCTTATTCTAATTCAAGGGTGATTTGAAAAATAAGATTGATCTTTCAGCAGTGGTTTTTGCTATGTGCTAATGCTTTTGGAAAGCAGAGTTACAGTGGGAATGTTTGTGCCAGGACTAATGTGTTTGATTTGTTTGATGCAGAAAAACAACGTGGTGAGTTCTGCTGGAGTATAAATAGGATGATAGTTTTCTACTTACTTTTATAAGATTTTTTTTTAAAATTGAAACTGACAGTGAAAACTTGTTTTTCTCAGAGGTTGTATAAACATTTGAACCTTAGTTTGTCCTAAAATACATTCTTACTAAATTTTTGCAATAAACTTTGTTAGCTCACAAATTATCTCAAGTTTTGACAGCTAAAGATTTCTTTTTTCTATTTAAATGCTATTTCAGTGTGATTTTCTCTACTTTTCCCTCTTGCCTCACAAAATTAGCCACATCTATATCTTTTCAGAACATTATATCTTTTTGGTTTCTAGTATAAAAGGTGCTGCAGTAATTTGGTTTTTATTAGATTAAAGGACCAGGATATGAGCTGTTTAGTGGCTCATATATTATTGGAAAGCTGCTGTTGGAAATAAAGGGTGTTGAGATGTGAAAAAGGAGTGTGATGTGCTAAAGGAGGATTGCCAGGCCTTGCCTTTGGGCTGTGAGCTCTTGGGGTGTGCAGGTTTGCTTGGAATGTGGAGTGCAGAAATTGGGCTGTGAGAGCAGGACCTGGCTCTGCCCATCCTCTCAGGCAGGGGCAGTGGACAAGCTGCAAATCCAGAATCCAGCCCAGGGGCTCTCATTTGCATCAAAAAACTTGATTTTATTGAAGCTTTCATTGGTTTGGCTACTTTAAAACCAACCAAAAGCTGCCTTAGGGGAAGGGGTTTTCATCTGTACAGTTTGACTTGCTGTTGTCTAGAGATTACAGACCTTGAGCTTCTTCTGTTTTGTTGTTTTCCTGAAATATTTCATGTGTTTGACCCAAGGCAGCACTAAAAATCGAGTTTGGGTTTGGTTTGGTTGGAGTACTTTTAACGGTAAATATCTGAAATTTTTGTTCTGTAAGTATACACACATCAACTGCTATATGCTTTCAGCTGGTGCTCCCTAAAGAATTTTGTCTCAGCTGTAAGAAACCCTCACAGTTCTGCATATGGGGAAGGTTTCACTGTGTGTGACAGCTCTTGTATGTGTGGCTGCTGCAGGACTGGTTATTTTTCATATCCTGCTCTTGAGATGTGTTTGGTTTGGTGACACAGGGAATTTTTCCTTGGATTATTGTTGCTCTGCAGCGAATCTCCTGTGTTCTGAAGCCATCATTAATTTTAGCACTTGAAAAAATTAATACTACTCCACTACTAATGTAATTAATCTCCCTGAAATAAGTCTTACTGTCCTAATTGAATATCCACCAAGGAGCTGAGCACCATTTAATTACACTTCTCAAAGTTGTTTTAGTGGATAAAATTACCCAATGGCTTGGAAAGCTTCTTGAAGATTATATTCTCAATAAATTGTATAGGAATTTGATTTAAGATCAAATGACACTTCTGTGAAGTGTGAGCCACTACCTAAGTTATAAATAGGTTTTCAAACCTTTATGGGGGTTGTTTGTAGCCGTCTTTAAATGTCAATTTTGTTCATGTAGTAACTTCTTTGCAGCTCTGCTGAGGATTTAAAACTAATTCAGTGATTACAAAGGATAACAAAGCAGGATGCTGAAATTTTATTGCTTCATCTGCCTCCCTCACCTCATGGAAATAATTATATTAGAAATCTACCTGGGAGAACACTGAGCCCCTACTGCCATGGCATTTTCAGGAGCATCACTGAAGTCACCCCAGCTCTCTGGGCACAGCCCTCTTAATGCTTGTCTTGAGACAGGCTGGACCACTAAAAATAATTAAAAACCCCCAAGTGTCTTGAGTTTTGTAATGTAAAATGAACAGGGGAAAAAAATTAAATATTTACTTGGGGACAACAAATGACTTCCCTAAAAATACAGGATTTTTTTGGAAAAACTGAGTATGATGTAGAAATTATCCCTGCTAGGAGGGGAAATCTTTTCTGTAGAGGTTTGTGGGGGTTTTTGGGGGATTCATTGAGGGAGTGAAAGCTGTTCTACACCTGTGATGGCCGTTTTTGAATGACAATTAAAATTTCACCCGTGGAATCCCTTACCTGTGAAGGGAGGAGTGTGCTTTGTGCCCCCAGGCAGGCTGGTGTGCAGTTCTGTCACTGCAGAGAGAACACACGACACAGACTTTTTGTGATTTTTTTTTTTTTTTTTGATGTTGTGTGAAGAATGAATTTTATTTTTAGGGAATATTTTTTTTTAATATATAATTATTCATAGATTACTGTGATTGGTGAAAGACAAATTTCTTCACTTACATTGGTCAAACTAGAGGGATATTAAAATCTTACAGGAAGAATTTACAATATGAATACTGTTACAAAAACGATTCCGTTCACGTTACATTTTTGGGAACAAATGTTAGCAAATTTAAAGAGCAGGAAACTAGAGTTTTAGACAGGCAGAAGCTGCAGGTGTGTAGAGCAGCCTGCAGGGTTGGTGCACTGAAGGCTGGGCTGTGTTTTGCAGTGGGGGTGATCCGGTGCCCCATCTGCCGCCAGGAGTGCCGCCAGATCGACCTGGTGGACAACTACTTTGTGAAGGACACCTCGGAGAGCCCCAGCAGCTCCGACGAGAAGTCAGAGCAGGTAGGGACCCCAGCCCTGCTCCTGGGGCTCACCAGCATCACTCTGGTGCCTCTCCCCTTCCCTCCTCTGCTCCCTGCGGCTGCCACTGCTCCCCAAAATAATGCTGGTGTCCTTTCCTCACCCCTCCTCTGATTCCTGTGGCTGTCAGTGCTCCCCAAAACAATTCTGGTGTCCTTTCCTCTCCCCTCCTCTGCTCCCTGCGGCTGCCAGTGCTGCCCAGGACAGTCCTGGTGCCTTCTCCCCTTCCCTCCTCTGATTCCTGTGGCTGTCAGTGCTCCCCAAGACATTTCTGGTGCCTTCTCCCATTCCCTTCTCTGCTCTCTGGTCCTGCCAGTGCTGCCCAGGACAGTTCTGGTACTTTTCCCCTTCCTTCCTCTGCTCTCTGTGGCTGCCAGTGCTGCCCAGGACAGTTTGGTGCCCTTTCCTCTCACCCCTCCTCTGCTCTCTGTGGCTGCCAGTGCTGCCCAGCACAGTTTGGTGCCTTTCTCTCCCCTCCTCTGCTCTCTGAGCTGTCAGTGTGCCCAGCACAGTTTGGTGCCCTTTCCTCTCACCCCTCCTCTGCTCTCTGTGGCTGCCAGTGCTGCCCAGGACAGTTTGGTGCCCTTTCCTCTCACCCCTCCTCTGCTCTCTGTGGCTGCCAGTGCTGCCCAGCACAGTTTGGTGCCCTTTCCTCTCACCCCTCCTCTGCTCTCTGTGGCTGCCAGTGCTGCCCAGCACAGTTTGGTGCCCTTTCCTCTCACCCCTCCTCTGCTCTCTGTGTCTGCCAGTGCTGCCCAGCACAGTTTGGTGCCCTTTCCTCTCACCCCTCCTCTGCTCTCTGTGGCTGTCAGTGCTGCCCAGGACAGTTTGGTGCCCTTTCCTCTCACCCCTCCTCTGCTCTCTGGAGCTGTCAGTGCTGCCCAGGACAGTTTGGTGCCCTTTCCTCTCACCCCTCCTCTGCTCTCTGTGGCTGCCAGTGCTGCCCAGCACAGTTTGGTGCCCTTTCCTCTCACCCCTCCTCTGCTCTCTGTGGCTGCCAGTGCTGCCCAGCACAGTTTGGTGCCCTTTCCTCTCACCCCTCCTCTGCTCTCTGGTCCTGCCAGTGCTGCCCAGCACAGTTTGGTGCCCTTTCCTCTCACCCCTCCTCTGCTCTCTGGTCCTGCCAGTGCTGCCCAGCACAGTTTGGTGCCTCTCCCCTGCAGGTGTGCACCAGCTGTGAGGACAATGCCAGCGCCGTGGGTTTCTGTGTGGAGTGTGGGGAGTGGCTCTGTAAGACCTGCATAGAAGCTCACCAGCGAGTGAAGTTCACTAAAGATCACATGATCAGGAAAAAAGAGGATGTGTCCTCAGGTGAGTGCTGGGTATCACTTTGTCCTGGTGTTCCAAGAGCCTTTTCTCTTTTAATGTTAAAAGAGAGGGGGAGGATGATGGAGGTAACAACCAGCTCAGTGTGTTTTCCCCCCAGGGTTTGGGAAAAGTACAATAAAATGTTACCAGTGCAAAATCAGTAGCTGTAAAAATAGAGGAAAAACGAAATTTGTAACAGTGATACTTTGTGTAGTTTGATGTCCAGTGCCTTTGGAAAGGATTTATTTCTGTACTTAATAATCTTCCTGTTTAGCAGAACAAGTAACTAAATGGAGGGGTTGGAATCTGGAGAGCAGTGGAGTATTGATAATCTCATCCATTGTCCATGGAAATGAAATGATAGATTTTGCTGGTTTTTGTTATTGAGAAGCAATTATAGTTCTCCCTGTAGAAATGTATGCATAAGATTATAGTTACCTTCAATATGTGGTGTTATTTGTATTGATATTGCTGAGTAAATGTAGAATTTGAATCTATTTTAGGTTTAATCTCTCAGTGAGCAAAATTTAATATGTGAAGTGTATGTTGGGTTTGTTTAGGTATGCAGCCTTATTAGAAGTAAATTCTTAAACTGTTGTTTGATCTTATACCATTTGATGATTTGATATTACCTGTTGAGGTAATGTGGAAAATCATCTCAGAACAGGTGCAGGCTATCTGGATTTTATCATTTATAACCTGTTGAGGTAATGTGGAAAATGTTCTCCAAACAGGTCCAGGGTATCTGGATTTTAGCTTACAAATTTCTATTTGTAAATGGGTTAAAATTCTGATTTAAAGACTTGTAGGTTCTCCACAATCTGGATGTGTTTGGAGAATGAGCATGTTGAGGGAGATCTTGACACTTTGCTCTCTTTATTTAAATTCAGTTAAAATGAATTAAGATCTTCATAATTGTTTTGTTGTATCCTTTCAAAGGAACAAACACTACTTTTCTTTCTGAAAATTGTTTAATAGTTAAAATGTTTGCTGTTGAGCTTAATTCTTTTAGACAAAGATCTTATTTTATTTGCTCTATCAAATAAACCTCATTTTGGAGAGCCTTCTCTTTATGTCTTAATGAATATTTTTAATAAGAAATATTATCCATTTAAATGTATTAAGCCTCATAGATGAGAAACACTTAAATTTAATTAAATTACAGGGACCAAGAAAGAATTGCTGATGATTTACAAGGGATGCTGAATTGTGACTCTCAATGTGATATTACAGCTCAGCTTTCCCTTTGATACCTGCAGGGAAGGGACTGAAAATGACTGTTGCAATAAAATAAACTTTCTATCAGAAATATTATTTATTGTGATTGTGGGGAAGGGCTGGTCATTGCTTTTTATTCTTCTTAGACTCAAAGATGTGCCCTGGAGATCTTAAATTTCTCTCAGTGAGTGGCAGCTGTAGGTTCATCAGCTCTTTCTTTACAATAACTTGCATGATGCAGCCAGAAACATTGGAGAGTGAGGGAAATGTTCATGTGTTAACCCTACCTGCTGTACCTCCCAAAGGTTGCTTTCCTCTTTGCTAAGCTCCAAATATCTTCAGAACACTGTGCAGCACTTTTTATAGTAAACCCAGAACTTGTTTTTACCATTATTTGTTATTTGGGAGTTTAAATCTTAACACAGGCAGCATTGGCTTTTCAGTTCTCAGCTCCATTGTGTTTGACTAAAGGAGGTGTGTAAGGGTCTGAGGGGATAACCTGAAAAACCTCTGGGGTAAAAAGCAAAAAGGTTTGAGAGGTTTGACCCATCCTTCAAATTGTATGGGATTAAATCTTTCTAAACACATATACACCGTGCTGGTGTTTGTCTGCAGCCTTACAGAGCCTTTGGGTGCTGGTGAAAAAGAGGAATTCCTCCTTCTCCTTGAATGAAATAAAGTGGAGACAGCTGATAACCACTGGCACTGTAAATCACAGAGTCAGGAGGGTTGGGACAGACCTCTGGTATCAGGTCCAGCCCCTGACCTGATGTACTCACAGTAACTTCAGCGTGAGAACAGATGTGGAGGGACCTTTGCAAGTTCTTGGTTGTTACTGGGAGTCAGTTGTTTTGCTCTTCAGATTGTCTAAATTTTATTTTATAATGCACAAATGGTTTATTTTTAAAAACAGAGGCCGTGGGAGCATCTGGTCAACGTCCTGTTTTCTGCCCTGTCCACAAACAAGAGCAGTTAAAACTTTTCTGTGAAACCTGTGACAGGCTGACATGCAGAGACTGTCAGTTACTGGAACACAAAGAGCACAGGTACAGATATTCCCATGTCTTAACTCCTGTGGTGTGCTGTCTCAGAGGATGAAGTGGCATTGATGTGAACTGGTTGTGTTGGAAATTCTGCTGCATTTACTCCTTGCTGGCCTGAAAGCATCCCTTGCAAAGAATTGTGGAGTGATGGAAGCTTTGTCCAAAGTCTCCTGAGATCAGGTTCAAATCAAGATGGGCTGAGGAGGTTTGGTGTGATTCAGGTGTAAATTTGCCTGGCAGTTCCCAGTGCTGTCACTGTGTTCAGGGCTTGAGTGGAAATTCCTGCAGCCCTGAACACCTGGGGCTGTAAAAGAAGCAAAAGTGATAGAGTGAGTCATGGGTGAGGTAATTTTCTGAAAGGGCATATTTGATTGTGCAACAGTCTTTAGGGGAATTTTGTAAAGGAAAGTCTAAATTTTGCCTCTTACATTAATATATTCTTCTAGTGCAGAGGGGAAAAATGGTTTGGGTTTAGTTGGTTAAAAGTTGCCTCATGCCAGGTAAAAGGAAATGCTGGGTTTACCTCTGCTGGGAAAAGTTGGAACCCCCTTTAAGACACATTCCACCTTCCTGCTCTTTAGCAGCTCTGTCATGTGGTTGTTTGAATGTCTGAACAAATATTTTTCTGTGTTATAATAGAGAATGTGGGGATAATACATATTTATCAACCACTGCACCACTGCTTTTCCTTAACTCTTCTCTGTAAATTTATAATATTGAATTTAGTGTTGTTTTTCTCAAAATAGTGATTATTCTCAGAGTGCTGCAGCAGGTTTTTTTACTTTTGAAATTATTATTATTATTAAAATATTAACACCCTCAAATATTCCTGCTCTGTTCTTTCACAGGCTTGATCATAAATATCCTGGATGACTCCCATGTCACAAAGGGTGCTCTCCTGGCATATATTCACTAACCTGGTCTAGTTGGTGTCTTTGCATCTGTATTGTGCATGTTGCTAATGGATTAACAGATGGATCTTGCCCTCCTTACCTGTGCTCTTCCAGAAGGAGAATTTGTTGTTATTAACCTGCTTTTTTTTGCAGAATATTCTTTCCATATGATTCTGTGTGCAGGTGTGAATTGCAGATGATTAAGGCACTGCTTTGTCTGCCTGAAGCACAGCTGAGATTTGGTGGAGAATCATGCCAAGTAGAAAAAGAACTGACTTTAATCCCTTGTTTTCCTCTTACCTGAAATCCTAATAGTTTACACCAGAGGAGGGTGAACCACCATTTCAGTAGCTCCATGGTCCAGCGTTCAGAGTTTCAGTCATAGAATTCCAGGATGGTTTGGGGTTGGAAAGGACCTTAAAGATCATTTAATTCCCCCCTGTCCTGGGCAGGGATTGCTGGGGGCTCTGCAGAAAGCTGACAGTTCTTTTAGCAGCCTGATTCTCTGTGAGTCCTCTAATTTGGGGAGTTTCCTGTCCACACACCTGGAAGCTGGAAAGTACAATACTGAAAAAAAGAAAAGTATTTTGCTGTGGCAAGAGCTACAGCAACATTTTAGCAGTACAGGCTGAATGTAGACTTTTCATTTCTCCTTCAAGTGGAAATACAATTTTGAACTTAATGAAAATAATTTCAGAAAATCAGCATTTCTCAAATATTTCAAATTTTGCTGTCTTTGGACTTTAGGAATGCTACCTTTTTTTTTTTTTTTTTTTTTTTTTTGCTGCTGTCTGTCTGCAAGAACTTTAGACTGTTCTTAGGAAAAGCAAAATTCCAACACTGAGAGTAAAGAATCTGATCCCTTGGAGTTCAGACTTGTCTGTTGCTGGTACAAACTGAATTAACAGGAGCAGAGTTGTTTTTGGTGTGAATGATTTCTTTGAGTCCCTGTTACGATGGTTGTGAGTCATTTAAATAAAAAGAAACTGTGGTGCTGTGAGTTTGATGACAATCCAGTCTTTTCCTGTTGAATTGGGATGTTCTAAGTTGTGACAGAAGACAACATTACTTTATTTTTGTTTTCTTTGGGAGATGGTGTAAATTGTTTCTAATGCACCTTACAGAATGCTTCATTAATTGCAGGAATTTTCTGCCAATTTGAATATTGGGAAAACATTGCCAAGGTGTTCTGGGACCTTAAGTTTTCCTTACTGTTAACAAATTACATTTCAGAAGCATGAAATTTATTTATTGTAAAGACAGACTTAGCAAGTGACTTGCTAGGAATCTTAGGATTGTTAGGATTTTGAGAAGTTGATCAGAAAATGAAAATTCCTGGAGCTGCTTTAATTCCCTTCTGCCATTTTCAGCAGAGGCATTTTGCTTCTGGGGTGTTCTTAATTCCAGTATTTCAGGAAAAGGTACCTAATCCTGTTATTTTCCCTCAGTGTTGGTACTTACTCTCTTTTCAGATGAAGTAATGGAAAGTACCTTTGATAGCAGCTGTTTAGTTGAAGAGCTTGGAAGGGAATGTTCTTCACTTGGAGGTATCAGAGGTGCAAAAAACTTGGAAGTTTTTAATAGGGAAATTTCCTTCAGGTTAAACTAATGCAGTCAACTATGAGCAGTATCAACTGAAAAACTGGGGAATTTGGGATAGTTTAGGGGGTTGTTTTTGGTATCCTCTCATGTGTGTTTAAGCTACTGGTGCATTTTCCTCATCAAACTCTGAGGTTCCTGTTCCATATCCTATCCTGGGAAACGAGGCAGTGCATCCCTGTGTGGCTGGAATTGATAACTGCCCACAGAGCTTCAGTCTCCTGGCCAGTAGCAAAGGGCTTGATCAGCACTTTAACATTTTGCACACTGCTCAGGGTATGCAGAGTGATTTTTCTTGGTGTTGTGTTGTATTTTTTCAAAATGTCAGGCTTTGCACCTGAAGTGGGAGCCCTGAGTGCCAGCCCACTGCCCTGGCTAATCAGTGTCTTCTCTTGCCTGTTGACAAGGTACCAGTTCCTGGAAGAAGCTTTTCAGAACCAGAAGGGTGCAATTGAGAACCTGCTGGCCAAACTTCTTGAGAAGAAGAATTATGTAAATTTTGCAGCTGCCCAAGTTCAAAATAGGTGAGTTTCCCAAAATGATCAGCTATTAGCTTGCCTTTTTAATGAATCACACCAAGTTGAATGATGGGACTAGAATAACACACTGGAGTTAATTTTATATCTTAATTAATTTTCGTAATGTTTATTTGCCTCTACAAGACTCTGCATCTCTTGGAAGTTCTTACAAGAACTAAATGTTAAAGGTTAGATCTTTTGTGACAACTTTGATTAGAACCAAAGGTGTGACACATTTATTACACTTTGGGGATGGGGGAAAAAGAAAGGAATAATAAAGGAAAGAAAACCCATCCTATGGTTTCTTCTAAGCTAGCTCTAGGTGACAAAAGGGTTGAAATATTAAAATATTTTTGTTTCATATGAAGGCCTCTGACAAGAGTGTGACAAAAACTTGGTGTGAATTTGAATAGGAAATTGTGGCTGGTTGTGGGGTTTTGATAGGGTTTTTTTTTTAGGTTGCTTCACCTAAGATTTCCAGGGTTATCTGAAATTCAACGTCAGATTAAACTCCAAATATAGAGGCAGAGGGAGCACGTGGTCTCTGCTGGCTCTGCACCCACTTGGGTGACGTGGCTGTGCTGCAGCCCAGGGAATTCCCCGTGACTCTGGGTGCTTTTGTGAGCCTTCTGCAGCTTTTGGGTCATTTGCAAAATGACACATCAGCTGGGGGTGGAAAGTACGAGGGCAGGAGGAGGATGTGCACCACAGATAGAAGGAGAAGTTCTGATGCAAAGTTTTAACTCCTTGTGGTGCTATCTGTGTTAAAATAAAAAAAGCAGTGTAAGGGAGGAAGCACTTAGAGCATGACAGAGGGAAGCAATGAAAGTTGGCATTTTTATGTGCTGATTTTCCATGGAAATCTTTGAAAGGTCCCAAAACACAACACCCTTTGAAGGATAGAATTTTTACACACTTGAAGAGACAGAAGCACAGTCACATAGGAATAATTAAAGTGATAGCTCAAGAAATGTCACAGAACATTCTCTGGTAGGGATTCCAAGCCAGAAATGGGTGATGCCCATAGGAGTGACACATTGTAATGGTGGGGGCTTTTTGCCCAAGAGTTTCTGGCTTCAGTGAATTCAGTGAATTTCTGCAGTGTGGGATTGAGTTGTGTCAAGATCTCAATTTTCTGCTGAGCCAAGTGGCTGGTGCAGGTGAGACAATTCATTCCACTGCTTTGCTGGTGTGTAGGGCACAAAATCCATCATCCTAAAACCTTCAGGGCAGGGGAAAGAGAAAGGAGTTCCAATCCTGTGGTCAGTGTTGGCAGATGGTACAAAGTGGCCATTGGTGCCGTGGTGGAGCACGGAAGGAAGAGCTCTGCTGGAATAATTGCTGGGTGCCAAAGCCAAGGGTGGATGCCATGCACTTAATGAAGGGTTGGGTGGTTTGGGGAGCAGGAGACCAGGCTGTGCTGTCCTGAAAAACCACGTGTGTGCCAGGTGCCTCCGAGGGCTTCGACCTCAGCAGTGTTCATGGTCAGGCAGTGCTGTTGGTGCTGTGGCTGAGTGACAGCAGGTCCTGGATCTGGCAGCAAAAAACCTCCTCAGGAAAGGACAGCTGAAGTCTTCACATTGGCTCATGGCAAACAATTGTGCTGCAGTGTTGATTAAGGCAGTGTAGGATCAAAAAATCCAGAATTTCCATGAGTTTAAGAAATGCTGTATTTCAAATTCTGTGGACAGAGCTCCAGATGGTTTGCTTGAGTCTGAAGAAGCTGAAAATGCACTAAAACTGAGGAAGAATGGCAGTGAGGAAGAGGGTATAAAAATCTGACAGCCAGTAGTAGTAAAGCACAAGAGAATAATCTAGACTAATATTAGGCACATCATTAGTGAAACGTTTGTCTTTTTTGTGTATTAATTACAGGTCTGTAATAATTTTTTTGTTACAAGGGAGGAATTAATTTGAAATTCAGGGTTGATTTCTTTTCTGATTAATATAAATTATCTTAAAAGTTTAAAGCATCAAATATAAATTTTTCATAGTGAGTGACAATTTGGATATAAATATATAAATGCATAGACACACATGGTTCTGCTGGTTATTTCTCTATATTTTTGTATATAAAGTGTGTAAACTACAAGGACTTTCATATTATTTGAAGTAAAATGAGTTGTGAATTTGTATTTAGCAATGAAGTGTAAAGTGACTCACAACCCATTTCTTTTTTTTTGTTGTTTTTTAGGATAAAAGAAGTAAATGAAACCAACAAACGAGTAGAACAGGAAATCAAAGTGGCTATATTCACCCTTATCAATGAAATCAATAAAAAGGGAAAATCTCTCCTGCAGCACCTTGAGGTAAATAAAAAGCAGTGGAGTTAAATCTCATTTCTCCTCTCATTAGAGCCCGTGGCTCCTTCACTTTTGTGCCTATGCCTCATATTCAAAATTGGGCTCATTGTAAAGGAGCATCTGAAAATCTCCTTTTCGTGTTCAGTTTGCCATACTTCTGTATTGTAATGTTAAGGTGTGTATAATTTCATAATTTCCTCGAATAGCTTTTTAAGGTTGATGTAAGGACAGAGCAGTCTCATGTATTTGTACATGAAGGTGCAATGCTGTATTTAAGTTGTGTAATACAGCATAATAAAGGAGACCAGGAGTTCAAGCATCCTTTCCACATGGCACATTCTGAATAACTGCATTCTGACTTTTATTAAAATCCCTGAAAATTTAACTTATTATTTTATCTGAAGAGAAGAAATCCCTTGTAAGAAGTTGGTTCAATGCATATGGCCAGCCTGCCATAAAAAGACAAGATCAGATGATTCACAATATATTTTTCCTGGTTAAGGAATTATTTGGCAAGGAAATCGAATAGAGTAACTTGATCATTACTAGAAGAAATAATGTAAAATTACATGAACTTTGGGCTTTTTTTTGCTTACCTAGCATTTGTTAAAATTTTCTTGGGCCGTTTTCCTTCTCGATCCAAAACCTGGCCGCAGTTTGCATGTCCCTCCCTCATCTGCAAGCCCCCTTGTAGTAATAAAGCTTCTGTTTCTCTGCAGAACGTCACAAAGGAGAGGCAGATGAAGTTGATCCAGCAGCAGAACGACATCACTGGTCTGTCCCGCCAAGTGAAGCACGTGATGAATTTCACCAACTGGGCGATCGCCAGCGGCAGCAGCACCGCCCTGCTCTACAGCAAGCGCCTGGTGAGGGGCACCTGGGGCTGGCAGCCTCCTCAGCTGGGAGGCACTCACCCCTGGCATCAGCCACTGCAGCCCCTGCCTGCACAGGCACCCCAAAATCCCACCCTGAGCAGCCCTGGGAGCAAACTCTCCTGGGGCTCTGGCAGCCTCGGGGCTGTGCCCATTCCTGGGGAGCCTGGGCAGTGCCCAGCACCCTCTGGGGGAGGAACCTTCCCTGAGATCCAACCTCAGCTCCCCTGGCACAGCTCCAGCTGCTCCCTCAGGTCCTGTCCCTGTCACAGAGAGCAGAGCTGTCCCTCCACTGCTCCTGAGGAAGAAGCTGCAGCCCCCAGTGAGGTCTGACCTCAGGGCCCTCTTCTCCAGCAGAACCCACTGCTTATTCTGTCCCAATCCCAGTGTCCAGAGAGGGGAAAAGTTCCAACATACCTGCAGTGGAATAAGACACAAAGCCAAGTGTTGGTAACCAAAAGGATAATTCACTTCTATTGACATGAATACACCCAGTTCTGCACGTGCAGGTGGTTTACCTGCAGGCCTGGGGCTGTGCTCACCACACTTACTCCAGACCTCATTCTGACACCAACTCTGCCAGTCTGGGAATGTGTTCTGAGCCTCAAACACAGAGGGGCAGGGGGATCAAATATATCCAGAGTGAGGTTAAGACATAAATGAGGTCAAATATTGGTAATCCAATGGATACACCATGGCCTTCCTGGCACTGTATCTTCAACTTCAGATCTTACAACAGAGCCAAGCAATTGTGCAACAATTCCCTCTTTGCCATGAGGGTTTAGGGAGTGTTAGTGTAGAAGGAATGGGGTCAGCTCTGTGAGGGCACCTCAGTGTCTCACTGGAGTCCTTGCAGTGGTGTTGTGGTGTAACAGTGCTGCTCTGCAGTCCTCAGAGTAAAGAAGTTGGACCGTGTGGGATTTTCCTGATGAATTGAGAATTTTCCAGGCTGTGAACCAAACTCGCTGCTGCCAGCGCTTGTTGGTGTTCCATGGCCTAAACTCTGAGGGCACACCCCCTTGTTTCTGGTTGGTTTCTCTGTCAGCAGTGTTTCTGGTTCCTCCCAGATCACGTTCCAGCTGCGGCACATCCTCAAGGCTCGCTGCGACCCCGTGCCCGCCGCCAACGGCGCCATCCGCTTCCACTGCGACCCCACCTTCTGGGCCAAGAACGTGGTCAACCTGGGTGAGAGAGCTCTGCTTGCTTACTCTGGGGTGCTGGAACAGCTCTGTTGAACTGGGGGTGGTCATCCAACAGCAGTGAGTGCAGTGCAAGACGTCTCTTAATGCAGGAGACAAAAGCTCTCTTGACATAACCAGTTCTCCCTGAAAATCAGCCTTCTGATTTGGTTTGGTATAATGGAGTCAGTTCTCATGAATTGTAAGATAAACAAGGATCATGTTTACATTCCTTTGTAAAAGATATCACCTGATGGACTTCTCAAGTGACCAGTGGAGATGGAGAGGTGGGAACTTCTCTGTCCAATCTCTGGGCACTGTCCAGAAACTTATAGACATAAGGTCAACAATAAAGGAGAGAGTTCTTTTCTTCTTCTCTACCTGAACCCCTGTTGTGTGTGTTACTCTGAGCGTCACAGTAGCAATAACCCATTCTGGTTATCCTCTGTATCTGCTCTGTTCTTTTTATTGGCAAAGCTTTCTCTCAATGGATATTGTTTTCCTGTGGAAATGGTTCTAGGAATGGCCCTAATCACAGAATCTCAGACTGGTTTGGTTGGAAGGGGTCTTAAAAGTCATCTCATTCTACCCTGTGCCATGGCAGGGACACCTTGAACCATCCCAGGGTGCTCCAAGCCCTGTCCAGCCTGGCCTTGGACACTTCCAGCATCCAGGGGCAAACACAGCTTCTATGTTAATATATTAAATATATATTAAATACAATCACTTAGAGTTTACAAAGTACAGGTGTTGAATGAGAGAAGAGGGCAGAGCACAGTGAGACAGAGGTACCTGTTAGCACCTGCTTGTGAACTTCTCTGTTGGATAAAAATCTCATAGGAAATCTGATAGAAATACCAACTTTTGTGTGCACTCACTTCTTGTTCTGAGTGCACCCTCCAGGTTGGGGTGTTCCTGTCTTCAGTCAAGGATGTTTATTCTCTGGAGCAGACAAGAAACAGAAGGGAAACAGTCAACCTTAATCAAAAGGGATGTGCAGATTCCACTGAGTGAGCATTCACAGTCAAAAATCAACATTTTGCCTTTTCCGTGTAAGAATAGGACAGGAGTCATCTAGAGAGGCAACATGGTCCATGGCATTGGAGCAAGACAGGACTTGCTTGTAGCAGTGTTTTGTGTCGTGTTTGTGGAACCTGTTCAGAGTCACTCAGGGGTGGGACACTCAAATCTCTCTTCCCAGGCTTTGCTTCTTTAGATATAGAAGCTTTATGCTCAGCACGTTTGTTTTCCTTTTTATTTCTCATCTTGTTCATTTCTTGTGAAGGCACAGAAGTCGTTTCTGTCTGTGTGGCTTTTAGGCTGTGCAGTTCCAGTTCTTTCACTCTTCCCTCACAGAGCATGTTTTTAATTTTGCAGTTAGTTCTTGTAGTCCGAGTTCTCTTTTTGCCTTTATTGTTTATGGTTATTGAAGACATAAAGAGAAAATTTCAAGCTTAAATTGCTCTGAGAAAACTGCATTAGAAGTATCTGAATATTCCCCATATGCCAACCTTTGGAGGATGATGAGATCTAACTGTTGATTGCTTCTTTTGGTTTTTTTTTAGGTAACCTGGTCATTGAAAACAAACCAACCCCTAGTTACGCTCCCAATGTAGTGGTTGGGCAAACTCCTCCAGGAACAAACCACGTCAACAAAGCTCCAGGACAAATCAATCTGGCCCAGCTTCGACTGCAGCACATGCAGCAGCAAGTGTATGCCCAAAAACACCAGCAGCTGCAGCAGATGAGGATGGCCCAGCCATCTGCATCCGTGCCCAGGCAGAGCAGCCCCCAGGTCCTGCAGCAGCAGGTGAGTCCCTTGTGTCTTCTTATTTCACCTTCTTTAGTTCACCATAGCACTGAGATTTAAAATTGCCCTGTCAAATCTAAACTTACAAAGCAATTTGTAAACTAAAATCTTTTGAGATTTGAGATACTTTAATGTGACAGCTATTGGCTTTGCTTGATGTTATGTTACTACTGCTGTGGAAAGAGATGGGCTTCTTTTCTCCATGTTAAAAGCACAAATTTTAAAAAACCCCAACCCTTGCAGCCTCCCAGGTTGATCAGCATGCAGACCATGCAGAGGGGTAACATGAACTGTGGGGCTTTCCAAGCACATCAGATGAGAATGGCTCAGAATGCTGCTCGTATTCCAGGAATCCCACGCCACAATGGACCTCAATACTCCATGATGCAACCTCACCTTCAAAGACAAGTATATCCTGTGTACACGCTTCATTTGTGCCATTGTGCCAGACTTTCATTCCAGTAGATGGTTCCTCCAGCTGTAAATGTGTTGATCTGTCCCCTGTAGCTCACAGCTACACACATTTATATGCTTCTGTTCCATGTTGCATTTCTGTGCTGTGACAGTTTTGCTGAACGTAAGGAAATTCAAACCTTAGGGGTGGAAATGAAATCGAATGTTTGTGTTGCAGTTTAATTCTGGGAAGCAAAACGTTTCCTTTTGCACTTTCCAATGGCATTCAGCTGAAAAAAACATTCAGAGGTTTATTAGAGGATAGTGAGGAGTAGTGAAGTTCAAAGTGATGTAGTTGAGGGGTTTTGATTAAATCAGCTTCTGAAGTGTTTTTAAATTCACACCTGAAGCATTGATGCAGAGCTCTGCATGTCATTAAGAATTAAAAATCCTTGACAATGCACGTTAATGTGACTGAAATACCAAAAGTGACTTTGTATTACTGGAAACAGTTACTTATATCTTAAAATTAGGCATGTAAACTCTAAAGCGATCTTTGGAGGAAATAATTGCTTTAAGAAAGCACAACTATAGACAAAACAGTTTGGTGGAAGACGTGCTGTCTGTTTAAAATCGAGGCACATCAAGTATTTTTCCCTTTCCAAGTGAAGAAGAGCAGCAGTAGCTCTGCCCAGTGCAGGCAGTGCTGTGCTAGCTGTGAGGTGTGTGAGATTTGTGAGTTGTTGAGTTGTGGGAGGTGTGTGAGTTGTTGAGGTGTGGGAGGTTTGTGAGGTGTGGGAGGTTTGTGAATTGGGTGAGGTGTTGTGAGTTGTGGTGAGGTGTGTGAGTTGTTGAGGTTGTGTTGTGTGAGTTGTTTGAGGTGTGGGAGGTTGTGAGTGTGAGGTGTGGGAGGTTTGTGATTGTGTTGAGTTGTGTGAGGTTGTAGTGTGAGTTGTTGAGGTTGTGGGAGGTGTGTGAGTTGTTGAGGTTGTTGGTTGTAGGTGTGTGAGTTGTTGAGGTGTGTTGTGAGTTGTTGAGGTGTTGTGTGAGTTGTTGAGGTTGTGTGTGTGAGTTGTTGAGGTGTGTGAGTGTTGAGTTGTTGAGGTGTGGGAGGTTTGTGATTGTGAGTGTGGAGGTTGTGAGTGTGGAGGTGTGTGAGTTGTTGAGGTGTGTGAGTTGTGGTGAGGTGTGTGAGTTGTTGAGTGTGTGGGAGTGTTTGTGAGGTTGGGTTGGGAGGTTGTGTGAGTTGTGTGAGGTGTGTGAGTTGTTGAGTTGTGTGAGGTGTGTGAGTTGTTGAGGTGTGGAGTGTGTGATGTAGTGGTGTGGAGTGTGTGTGTGGTTGGAGGTGTGTGAGTTGTTGAGGTGTGGGGGTGTGTGAGTTGTTGAGGTGTGTTGGGAGGTGGTGGAGTTGTGAGTTGGTGAGGTGTGATAGTTGTTGGTGTGGGAGTGTGGAGTTGTCAGTCTGGGAGCTGTGGCGTGGCCTTAGCCTGTGTCGTGGTCGTGCCTCTGCCCGCTGGCCCCGTGCCCCAGCCCTGTTCTGTGTCCCCCACCCTCCAACCCCGGCCATGCCGGGCCCTTCCCCGGTGGTCTCCGTGCACAACACCCCTCAACCCCACCTAGCCCACCACGGCCACATGGCCAGCGCCAACCGTGGCCCCACCGCCCTCGTGTCGGCCCTCGAGCTCATCCCGTCCGTACAACCCGGAGAACCTGCCCTCCCTGCCTGACATCCCTCCCATCCAGGTCAGTGCTGCTCCCCTCCCATCCAGGTCACTGCTTCTCCCCTCCCTCTTGGCTCTTTTGGGTGAATTTTTGGGTGGAATTGAAGAATTAAAATCTTCAGCCCATCTCTTAGGCGTGCCAGCTGTTTTATCTCTACCTGCTCTGCCTGGTAGGCTTTAGGTTAAGCAATGTTTAATGTGTCCTGTAGTAAAATTATGATTTTAATTAATCCCATGGACTGTGTTTGTTGTCCCTAAAAATAAGCCTTCTGATGTGGTTTAGTATAATAGAGTCAGTTCTCATGAATTGTAAGATAAACAAGAACCATGTTTGCATTCCTGGGTGAAAAGATCTCACCTGATGGACTTATCAAGTGAGCACTGGAGATGGAGAGGTGGGAACTTCTCTGTCCAACCTCTGCTCACTGTCCAGAAACTGAGTGATACGAGGTCAATAATAAACTGGAGACTTCCTTTCTTCTCTGCCTGAACACCTGCTGTGTATGCTGTGTGTTCCCTCTGTGTGTCACAGTAACAGGTGTTCACT
Organism: Sitta carolinensis; assembly: GCA_032173965.1. Lineage (NCBI taxonomy): Eukaryota > Metazoa > Chordata > Aves > Passeriformes > Sittidae > Sitta > Sitta carolinensis. The sequence continues at coordinate 2,754,738 of CM063306.1, forward strand.
TCCTTTCTTCCACAAGATCGTCTTGTGGGAAGATACTGGTGCCTGCTTGAGGCTGACCTGGAACAGAGACTAGACAGAGCAAAAGGAGAAAGCAGGGATTGATTGAAAGGCCCCAATGGGCACAGCTGGGCAGCACAAGAGCCACACCCAGGGTGAACCCAAAATGGTCACAAAATGGACACTGAGCTCTCACACTTTTATAAGTTCTGGTCCTTCAGCATATTGGGATTAATTGTCCAATGACAGCTTCAGGTTATGAAGCTCCATCCTCCTTGTTTCATCTTTTCACTTCACTGTGGTTTTGTTCTTGGGTCTGGAAGTTGTCCTTGGTGCCAAGCTAGAGAAGGAGTTGTTTTGTTTATCTGCCCTGTGAAGGGAGCTTAGTAGCGCTTACTATAAAACCTAAAACTACCCACTGGAGCAGCACAGAATCTAAAAAATACAAAAGCTAAAACTTAAGGCATCAATATCAGTAGAGTAATTAATAGTGGTGTATTTTGTGCACCCTGAACAGTGTTTTATTCAGGGTTAAGGCTGCCTGGAGTTTCTCTTTATGTTCCTAGAAGGAACAGGAAGCACAGAGGGGACATGTCCCATGTCCCACACAGAGGGGACACCAGCTGAGGTAGATTTTGGAGTGCAGCTCATTTGGAGAGGTGAAAAGCACAGTGTTTTGTACACGTGGAGGCAAAGAAAGTGAAACTAAGGTGTTTTCTGCAGGAGTGGTTGGGAGGGGAGGAGGATGATGGCCTCATCCTGAGAACAGCACCTGTGCATTGAAATGCCCCTGTAAAACCCAGGAGATTTGGTCACAGTACAGGAAACAAAAATAAATTTCAGCCAAGATGGTCTGCTGGAATACCAGGTGCAACTTTGCAGCTCTGAAATGTTCAGGGCTGGTATGTTCAGTGTTCTCAGGAGGCTGCAGGCCATTTGCTCATGTGAGAGTGGTGGGGAAGGAGGAATCCCATCTCACTGTGAGCAATCTGCAGTGCTGAGGCTGTAGAACAAAACACCAGTGTGAGTGGTTGTGGCTGATCCAGCTGAGGGTGTGAAGCTCCTCAGACACCAGGTTAGAAATTGTGGGATAGTCCAGAGCATTACCATGCAACTTCCAGGTGCACTGGAACTGCAGAATTCTGCCAAGGTACTCTTCTTTTTATACCAGTTCATGTAATAGCTGTTACTGACTTTAGTTGGATTTAGTGGATAGGAAGTGTTAGTCCTTCAAGCTGCTGGCACAGTCATTAAAACCCACTTGGAATGCAGTGTGTTTCAAACACATTATTGCTTTTAACACATTTGAGCAGTTACAACAACAGGGTCCCTGTTTCCTTGGGTTTAATGGGTACTGAAATCTGTTTGAAAAGTGAGTGGGAGATTTGCCATCACGTTAAGGAAGGACAACGTTATGGCTTCCCTTAATATCTTAATTATGGGATAACTTTAGCAGCCTCAGTAATGTGGTAGTTCATGACTAACACACCACCATGTGTGACCAACACACTGAGCAGCTGGGAACCAGAAAGTTTGCAGTGACCTTGTGTAAGTGCAGCCCAGGATCATACTGGAAAAACTCAGATTTAGGAGCTTTGGAAAAACGTTCCTTGACATTTCTGATTTGAAAGCCTGATCTCTGCATGAAACTGATAAAAAATATTTGCTGATGTCCTGAATCCTTGAAGGGAGAGGGATTCCAGTAGAGATAATGATCACAGTTTAAAGGTGTGGAACTGGTGTGAAAGTTGAATTAGTCTGCTCTGATTCAGATTTCTGTTTTTCCTCCTCAGCTGGAAGATGCTGGTTCCAGTAGTTTAGATAATCTGCTCAGTAGATACATCACAGGCAGCCACCTCCCCCCACAGCCCACAAGCACCATGAATCCCTCCCCAGGACCTTCAGCTCTGTCTCCAGGGTCATCAGGTAAATCTGCTGGGTTTTTCTAGAGATTCCAGAAAGTGATGGGTATTTCTGGTATATAAGTTGAAAATAATTGCCTGCCATTTCCTGTCAGAAGGGAAGCGATGTTTTACTTAAAATTTGTTTGTCTCAGAAATAGATTCTTCTGGAAATTTAAATTTTACCCTCCTTTAGAGATGTCTTTATAGTAACAAACTGCCAACATGTGGATGCAGTGTTCCAGGTACATGGAGACACAAATATCAGGGTCATTCAGAGTGTAACCAATTAATGGTAGAGATTTTCTTATGCACACGAACAAATAAAGTCACCAGTACCTAATACTGAGTTATTTCAACATTGAAAATGTCTTTTTTTATAAGTAAGAAGCTTATATCAATCAGTAGGAAGAAATCCATCCCTGTGAGGGTGGGCAGCCCTGGCTCAGGTGCCCAGAGCAGCTGTGGCTGCCCCTGGAATCCCCGGGAGTGTCCAAGGCCAGGCTGGATGGGGCTGGGAGCAGCCTGGGATGATGGAAGGTGTCCCTGCCATGGCAGGGGTGGCACTGGATGGGCTTTAAGGTCCCTTCCAACCCAAAACATTCTGGGACTTGATATTTCTCTTGGTTTTCTCTCTGAGCCTTGTAAGATTCTGTAAATAAATGGGTGCAGCTGTGGGTCTTCCTGTGTTTCTCAAAACCTGCATGCAAACCATGCAGAAGCTGCTTTTTTGACTTTACTGGTGGCTCTCAGTGCATAAAATTTGAGGACATAATGGTCTGAATGCTTTAGCACTGTTTGGATTAGGTGAAATAATTATTGGGACCCTAAGAACTGTGTGTTGTCTTTTTTTATTTAATGGGCTGTGCTAGATTTGTTGTGATCAAAAGACTGAGGGAACAGCTGACTTAGGTGACTCAGTAAGTTAGGATATTCCTGCAGCATTTCTGGGGTTACTCAGCACTAGTCAATGATTGTGAACTTGTACCCAATCAGTTCCTGTGCTGCTGCTTTGCAGGTTTATCCAACTCCCACACTCCTGTGAGGCCCCCCAGCACCTCCAGCACAGGCAGCAGAGGAAGGTGAGTGTCACATTTACATTGTCAGGCTGAAAACAGTCAGACATGAAGGATTCAAAAAAAAAAAAAAATTGGCCAATTGTGCTTTGTCATAACTGTGACTGAGGAATGGAGGAATACATAGGTGAAGATTTATATTTTTAACATTTTTTCCTGCATTATGATTCTCCTGTCTTGTAACCTGGAGCCGTTGTAAACGTTCTGACACCCTTTGCCTTTCTTTTGGGAAACAGTTACCTGGATTTCTTTGCCCTGTTGATTTATCCCCGTGTTCATCTCATGATGTGCTGATGTCTTTGCAGCTGTGGCTCCTCGGGCAGGACTGCTGACAAAACTGGCATTGGCTTCAAGGCTGACCAAGTGAAAGTAAAGCAAGAGCCAGGCACAGAGGAAGAGATCTGCAGTTTCTCAGGAACAGTAAAGCAGGAAAAAACAGAGGATGGCAGAAGGAGTGCTTGCATGGTAAAGTTAGTTTGTGCCCAGTGTGTTGTGGTTTTCCTGGCAGCATGTTTAAGAATTTGGAAAAAAAAAAAAAAAAAAAACCCTCAAAATATTTTTACTCTAAAGCTTCATTCTAAGAGGTATTTCATCCCTGGTAATGCTCTGCCAGGCACAGGGTGGCCTGTAATGTAAATTTTATCTTTAATGATTAAAATGAAGTATAATTGGATGCATTTGCTGCTTTTAATCCCTTATTAATAAAAGCTGTGAGTCACCCATTATAGTGGGAATTCCCACATAGGTAATTACACTCAGAAAACCTCCAGTCAGTCAGAAGTTCTTAGACCAAAGTATAAATCAAATAATTAGCAAATGAATATTTTTCAGTGTTTTCAGCTATGCTTAATTGAACAGGATTGTGTAAAGGGAGCAGGGTGGTGGGGTTGGGGATTTTTCCTAATGACAATGAAGTTGTCATTAACAGCTTTTAATGACTTAGTGTGTGTGGCTTGTTATAGCATTCCTCATGTTATATATCAGAAGAAACAAGTGTGTTCTTCAAAGAAAGCATGTGTCAAAAAGGAGTTTTCAACACTGTGTGCAACTCAGCTCTTCCTCATGATTTCTCATGTTTTTTTGGGATGTGAGCCTGGTACCTTTGAGTGGTGGGAGCCTTATGAATTCCACCACAGGCAGAAAAGCACCGCTGTAAAATCATCTCTGATTTTCCGTGTGCTACTTTCATTCCAGCTCAGCAGCCCCGAGAGCAGCTTGACACCCCCACTGTCCACCAACTTACACCTGGAGAGTGAGCTGGAGGCTTTGGGGAGCCTGGAAAACCACGTGAAGACAGAGCCAGCAGATCTGAGTGAGAGCTGCAAGCAGTCTGGGCACGGCCTGGTGAACGGGAAATCGCCCGTGCGGAGCCTCATGCACCGCTCGGCCCGCGTGGCAGGGGAGGGCAGCAACAAGGATGATGACCCCAACGAGGACTGGTGTGCTGTGTGCCAGAACGGGGGGGACCTGCTGTGCTGTGAGAAGTGCCCCAAGGTGTTCCACCTCACCTGCCACGTCCCCACACTCCTCAGCTTCCCCAGGTACCGGCGGCGGTGTGGGCTGAGGGTGTGCACACAACCCAGACTGCTGTTCCCTCCAAAATCAGCTTGTTCTGGGGGGTTTCTTACACTACAAAATTGTGACGTTTCCAAAGCTTTGCCTGAGTTGTTTGTGTGTGGCTGATGAGTGTTTATCAGGTAACAGAATCCTGTTCTGTTTAACTGTTCGTGTCAAGTCTCACAGTGATTCTGTTGGGTAAAGTTCGTTTTAAGGCAAGGTGAGAAGGGTGTTACAAAGTGTTAAAGCATCATATGAGGGCAGGAAAAATGGCCTTGACTGACAGAATTCTTGTGAGCATTAAGGGTCCTTCCTTAGCTTTGGGTATCCAAGTCTTTACTGCAGTAGAATGTGGAATTGTAAGAGTGAGCAAAATCTCGTCGTAGTCATCACTGATGAGAATTAATCCCTGGATATCTGGAATAACTGTGTTTTTCTCTTTAGTGGAGAGTGGATATGTACATTCTGCAGAGACCTGAGCAAACCTGAAGTGGAATATGATTGTGACAATTCCCAGCACAGCAAGAAGGGGAAGACAGCACAAGGCCTGAGTCCTGTGGACCAAAGGGTGGGTCTCAAAGCTGCAGGAATCTGCTTCCCAGGGGAAAATGCTTTCTCCCATCAGCTGCCCCCCACTCACTGGAGTTGGTTGTACTTTGGCTGAAGCAAATGAAATGTGGTTATGGCTTTGCAAAACAGCCTGAGATGATTAATGAGGATTTTCCTGCTGTGGCCACATCTCCAGGTGTTGGTGACCATGGGAGTGCCCCAGTGCTTTGGGGTTGTAGTCATTTAGGAGCTAAAATTCAGCATTAACACAAATGCTGTATTTAAATGCCTCATTTAACATGCAGTTAATTACAAGTCCTTTGTATTAGCATTGGTGTCACCTTCATAAAATATTTCTGTGAGCTTGGTGTGTTGAAGTGCATGCTGTGAGAGGTGCTGGGAGTATTCAGGTGCATTCTTGGGGAATTTTAATGACCTTGACAATCAGAATTATTTTTGGCTTTATCATAATCAGCCTCTGTGTAGTGTTAAGAGCATTATCAAATCAAATTCCTCTAAAGGAATTACAAGCAAAGCAAGAAAAAATATATCAGCAGGGAATTTATAGGAACACTAGCTGTTTTCAGATTGTTCAGTTTTGTCTCGTGGAGAAAAGTCTGCAGCTCAGTCCTTTCCTGTTACATGTGGTTGTGATTGGACAAAAGCAGTAAATGTGCTTGTAGTTGGTATTTTATTTTTTAATTTGCAGTATGTTAGCATGTCTCTCCATGCTTGACTTCAGCCCTAGGCTTTTGGTTAGGAGGGAGAAAACAAAGGAAATTTGGGAACAGTAAATGGGGTTCTGCCTCTCAACTCTGCCCTCCTAAGAACTTTACCATTTTTAATTAAGTGGAGAGGGTTGCATTTTAATTTTCTAGTACTAAGGTGTTAAAAGCACAAGCAGGGAGGTATGAATTTCTGGGCTAGGGATAAATTAAGACAATTAATCTGACCCTGTTTATTTCTTTGTAAGAAATGTGAGCGCCTCCTGCTTTACCTGTACTGCCACGAGCTGAGCATTGAGTTCCAAGAGCCAGTCCCAGCCTCGGTGAGTGTCCTGGAAAACAGCTGGGGATTTATATTTGGAATAACAGCCCTGAGAGTCTGGAGCTGAATTTGGGAAGGAACTGAGTGCTTGCACTAGAAGTGTCTCCCCCCTTGATCAGTCTAAAAGTTCTGGCAGTCATCCAGCATTTCATGGGTGTGAGAGGGAGAGCAGCTGATTCTGGAGCTGCTCCAGGCAGATGCTTCACTCCCAGTCTCAAAACCAGATATTTAAAAATACTTCCAATTAGCAGTTATTGAATTGGAACAAGAGGTCTCAGGATACCCGTGAAACTCCAAATGCTTTAAGAGGGTTTGTAGTTGCTTTTTGGACAAACTTCTGAATGAGAGGAGGGATGGAGCTGCTTTGACTCTTGTGTTTTCAGTTGTAAAAGAAGTAACTAATGAAAAGCTTTGCTGTGCTGGGAGAGACACTGAAGGTTAGAGAGAATCCCAGAGTGGTTTGGGTTGGAAAGGACCTTAAAGCCCCCCCAGTTCCACCCCTGCCATGGCAGGGACACCTTCCACTGTCCCAGGCTGCTCCCAGCCCCATCCAGCCTGGCCCTGGACACTTCCAGGGATCCAGGGCAGCCACAGCTGCTCTGGGTACCCTGTGCCAGGGCCTCACCCTCTCTTAGGGAAAGATTTCTCCCCAATATCCCATCTAAATCTGCCCTCCTTCAATTTAAAACCAACCCCCTTGTCCTGTCCACACTCTTACAAAGAACTTTTAAAACCCTTTGAGGAAAGGAAATTGTTCTGCTTTGCTGGACGTGCCTGAAATGTGGGATGAGATGAAGGCATTGATACCTTCAGTGTAGAAATTCAGCTGTGAACTCTGTAGCCATTCAGTGAGAAATCACTGCTGGTTTTTTTACAGATACCAAACTACTATAAAATCATAAAGAAGCCAATGGATTTGTCCACGGTGAAGAAGAAGCTGCAGAAGAAGCATTCCCAACACTACCAGAGCCCGAGGACTTCGTGGCTGATGTCCGGCTGATCTTCAAGAACTGTGAAAGGTTTAATGAAGTATGTTAACTTCCAATCTGAACACCATTTGTCATTTTAGATGAAGATTTATTTCAGCCTGGTTGTGTAGCTTCTCCCCTGAAAGGCTCTGCTTCCAGCTGTAACTTCTGCTTTTGGAGCAGATGCTGAATGGGACACTTAAAAACCAATCAAAACTCAAGGCAACTGCAGAGTAACTTCTCATTTTGAGTTAAATTGGGAGAGCAGAGGGAACTTCTGAAGTGCATTCAGTGGTGTCTGTGAGTGAGGAGCAGGGTGACCTGGTTACTGTGCATCAGATTGATTGTAGAAGTGCTCAGGAAGTGCCATAAAGGCAACCAAAGAGTCCTTGAAAGTGTCTCAGGCTGCCCAGGTAATTGTTCTGTACTCATGGAATGTGGTAGAATCTGCTGAGAAACTTCCTCTGCTGAGGAGAAATCTGAAGTTATTCTGGTTTTGGTACCTCCTACAGGCTGAATCCAACAGAGCTTTGTGGCCATTATGGCTTTTATTAACCTTCCTGCTTGAACTCCTGGGTAGTTGGGCTCTCACAAAAATCAGTTTTCAGTGGATGACTTGGGTATGGGGTCATATTTTTTAGTAATTTTGCAATGATCCCATCTGATAATGAAACGTCCCTTACACCTGGAATATGACTTGGGGAGATAAATGTCACTGTTGTTGATTGCAATGGTACTGCTAGTGGAGCAATGGAAAAAAATAATCTGAATATATAAAAAAGAAAAGGTGATACTGTGCTGAAACTGAGTAGGAGCTAAGAGGGTTCCTGATCTTTGAGATGCTTTAAAGCAAGGATGACAAAAGGCATCACAGGGAATGGCTTTCTTCTGATCTTAGAAATGCAGAAAGCAGCCAATATTTCTTATTTCTCTGTAAAATGTAACCTGAACTTGCAGGGTTTGGGCTGCATTTCTGGCCCTGTGCAGAAGGCACTGCACAAAGCTACAATCAAAACCTCCCTAGGGAAAACCAGGCTCAGTGCTGTGGTGCTGGATCTGCACACAAGCATTTGGGACTTTGACAGCCCCGACTGCTTTATGTGCCTGCATCAGGAGAGGTTCATGAGGTAATTAACTATGTGAACTTCCCAATCAAGGGAGTTAATGAAGCATCCCCTCTAGAGGAAAACATGCTGCAGCTCTTAGAGACCAGAGTACAACAAGGGAGGAAGGACTGAGGGATGTGTGAGTTTTTTTTCTTACTTTTTCAAAAAAAAGAAAAAATGTGTATCGAGCTTGCCTGGCTCATGGCAAAAGTTGAGTCACTCTGACCTCTCACAGCAGCATCATGTCGAGTGCCTTTAAGCCAAATGCTGTTCCAAAGCAGAAATCCAAGGGGGTAATGCCCAGGAAAGCATCTCCTGGAGCTCTTCCCTCCAAAGGAGCCTTTCCCCCAGGCCTGTCCAGGCACCTCCAGTTTATCCTGGAGAAAGCAGGCATGAGTAGAAACTGGCTGGGAGCCACTTGTACAAACGTTGTGTGTTCTGTTGAAGGTTTATTTACCACCTAAGACTGTTTTAAACCTGCTGCCTAAGTTTGGGAACTAAAGCTAGCAAACCATAACAAACTGTGTTGTTGTTATGGCTGACTTTAGTCATCCAATCCTGTGCGATCTCGTAACTTTAGGAAGGATTATAATTTCATTTTTTTTGACTCTGGTATCCTTTTTAGATGATGAAAGTTGTTCAAGTTTATGCAGAAACACAAGAGATTAATTTGAAGGTAAGCGTTTCAGACCATGCACACTTGGTGAAGGGATGTGCATTTCCAACAGGTGAATATTCCTGTCTTCTTTCATCCACAGGCTGATTCAGAAGTAGCACAGGCAGGGAAGGCAGTTGCATTGTACTTTGAAGATAAACTTACAGAGATCTACTCAGACAGGACCTTCCAGCCTTTGCCTGAATTTGAGCAGGAAGAGGATGATGGTGAAATAACTGAGGACTCCGATGAAGATTTTATACAACCACGTAGAAAACGCCTAAAATCAGATGAGAGACCAGTGCATATAAAGTAATCTAATGATATGGACCTAAAATTTATTGTAAAAACTGTTATTTAAGTGTTCCTGGAATATTATCATGCCTACAGTGGCCATCTTGAAGAAGCTGATAGCTTTTTAAACAGTATTAGATAACAAAAAACACTTGTACAGAAAAACATTCGCATCAAAAGGGGAAAAATCCTGTATTGTAAATTTTTGGTGGTTTGTATTTTTTTTTTTTTTCCTTGATTACTTGCTATATTCTTTCTTTTCCTGATGGAGGGGACACACTCATGCTGGTCTCACAGACAGAGGTGGAGGAATGTAGAAGAGCAGCAGGTTTGACAGGAGGTGTTCCATGCACAGAGGCTGTGTAGTGACACGATCTGCAGGACTGCACCCACTCAGTGACTGTGAGCAGAGCTCCTGAAACCCCCTCTGTGTCCACTCTAGTGTGTGTTGGTCGTTGCTTTGATCATCTCATTGCAGCAGAATTGTGAATAACTGATCTTCTGTGTCGATCCAAGTGTTGACATTTTGCTTTCTTTGCTCCATTTTATGTATAGCAAAAGGAAGAAGAAAGGAAAATCATTAAACTGTTCTGAATGGGCGAGTGCAGGAATGTGAGTTTTTGGCAGATGAAAGGCTAAGCTGGTGGCTCCAATCCCTTTCAGTAGGACAAGGTGTATTTATTAAAGTCCTGTACCCAGAACATTTTAATGGCATCCATGCAGAAGTCTCAGCGTTGTCATCTGTCCCTGACCCCCTGACGAGGCAGAATGTTCTCTCCAGTATTCATTCTCTAGTTTTCTGTACTTAAAATATAGACTGAAGAGGTAATAACTGGTTGGGGTGTTTTTCCAGTCTTCCTAAATATCAGTTTCTAATAGACCACTCGGCAAACAATAACCTATTAACTACCAAATGTGTAAAATTTCCTGTATTCACTTTGTCTTATTTGTAAATAGTGAATTGAGATTTCTTGCAGGTCAGCAACATTTGCTGAACTGTTTTTAAGCTAATATGTATTCTTATTGATTGTTCCTATCAAGAAAAGATTTGTAATATATGCTATTTCTAACATTGCATTCATTTTGAGGTTCTGTCTTATTTTTCTTAGAGTACTTCTCAGAACTTTCTTCAGAAGCAGCTTGTGAGGGAAATGTGCAGGGAGATTGGAATCAGTCTGAGTTTGGGTTGCCTGTCCATCCATTGAACAAAGCATTTGCACAGGGTTTGGCTTTGAGTGGTTTCTGGTCCAAGAGTGAGAGCAGAACAATTTCCCCATTCCCACAGTGACCCCTGAGGCACCTCTGCAGTGCCTCCAGCCCAGCATTCCAGCTAGAAATCATGGAATTACGAGGAGGTGCAGCTGGAGAAGTCGTTTCCTTTACTGACACAAGTCAGTATTAGAAATAAATACAATTTCTGGCCTCCAGATAGATCCTGTTCAAGGAAGTTGAAGCACTTGTGTAACCCAGGAGCTCGGGGTGGCAGACTCTCAGTTTGCCATCCTTTTGTGGCTCCAGCAGTCCTGGAGATCCCTGGGCTTGGTGAGCTCAGCAGGGCAGCTCCTGGGACACTGTACATGCTTTAGCATCAGGGTAAACAGAAACATTTTAGCACAAAGTGAGAAATGCTCTCAGCAGTTTTATGCAAATCACTGCAGATTTGGTTTCTTTTTGTCAGAGCCAGGTCTGTGTACCTTGGGATTCTCCCTCTTGCAATAAATGAGGGGACTGAAGCTGTTTGTAACTTCCAGCTCACTTCTTAACTCAAATGTTACACTTCAAACTCAAACTGGGTGGGTTTTTATTTTTCAGTTTCTCAGACATTAACAGTGCTGTTTTCAGTTTCTTTTTTACCAGTTTGTATGTGAAAGGAAAAAGAATTCCACTTCAACATATTAAATTGACAAAGAGCAACAACTTTGCCTGTGGAAAAGCTGATGTGTGAATAGGACACTGGTAGTGACAAGGGATCATTTCATGGCTCTGTGTATTGCCTATTTATGCATTTCTAGTTTCTCAGCTTCATTTTGCAAAAGGAATATTATTAAAATTATCATGAAAATAAGATTCTGTGAACTCTCTTCACTCGTGGCTCCTGTTTTTATGGCACTTGTGGTACCTTCAGGCCTCACCTTTTGAGCTGGGGATTGGATCCTGCAGAGACCCTGGGGAGGAGGCAGAGCAGGGGGTGGGCTTGGGGGGATCCCAGCAGAGCTCAGGGGGTCCCAGATGGAGCTCAGGAGATCCCAGTTGGTGTTCAGGGGATCCCAGCAGAGCTCAGGGGGAAGGGTTCCCCCCAAACCCTCCAGGGAGGCTTGTCCCCCTGGCTCCTGCAGGAACAGCACCCTCTGCTCCCCCCCAGCCCCTGGAGCAGTTCCCAATGTTTGGGGACAGCCTTTCCTTTGAGGTGGCCTCTCCAGCTCTCCACTGCAGGTGGAGAATGTGTCCAGCTCGTGCTCAGCATCTTCTGCACAGCAGGAGAGCAGCTGAGCTGGACCTTGCTGAGCCCCAGTGACCCCCAGGTCTGCTCCTCCCATCCCTTCCCCAGGGCTCAGCAGGATCCTGTGGGATTTTCAATGTGGGCAAAAAATCTCAAGTGTTTCTTTTATACAAGGAAACAAAACATTCTCTGCTTCCTTCTTCTTAATTCTTCTTCCTTATTACTTCTTCTTCTTTCTTCTTCTCTCTTCTTCCTCCTCTCCCCCTTAATTTTTGAGCTCCCAAAGCAGCACTTGAGTGCTTGTTTTGAAAGCAGCAGAGTTCTCTGTGCAGTGATTTGCAGGGTGGATAACCTCTGCTGCTGCCTTCCCTGACCCTGCACTCCGGGTGTTCAGCACAGAACTGCCAAGGGTTTGCTCAGTGCAAACAGTTTTTGGTGCCTCCCTGTTTGTCACGACTGTGTTTGTGTTCATGAGCCACCGATTCTCTGGGCCTCCTCTCCTGCCAGCTGCTGGGAGTGCAGTGTGTGGGTGCTTTCACCTGGGGAAGCAGAGCACAGCAGGAAATCCTGGGAAATTGAGATTCCACGGGGGGGGGGGGGGGGCAGGAGGAATCTGGCACTTGGTGCAGCTCTGCTCTCATGTAAAATACCCCAAAAAATTCGTGACTTCATTTTGGCTGAGAATTCTTGTGGTTCCTGACGTTTTAAGTTAATCCAGAGGAGTAAAAGGCAATCTGCTTTCAAAATGAGAGTGCAAAGTGCCCAGGGTGAGCTGCTCAGCAGCAGTCCCACTGTGGAATTCCTGGTGACCATGGGAATTCAGCAGCTAAATGGGCTCAGGGCTTTTCTTTAGCTGTGCCCTGAAGTGGCCTAGAGCACAGTAAGGCAGAGTTATTGTCCCAAAAAAGGGGCTTTCCCCAACTTCTGCAAACAGAAATGCTCCGTTGTTCCTCTGGGGGGGATCTGGCACTTCACTGTGACACTCCTCATGCTGGATCAAACATTTCAAGCCACTGGAAAAGTCCTTAAATTGAGCCCAAATTCCTCTTTTATCACCTGGTTTTGGCTGACCTGGGCAAGTTTAGGTTATTGCAACAGAATTTTGAAGCTTTGTGTGTGTGGTGTTCTGGGAATTGGCTTTTGCCAGTTGGCTTTTCCTTGTTTTTCTCACTCTCTTCCTCAGAAAAAAAAAAAGCAATAAAACTGCTTTATCAGCTGCCTGTCAGCATGACAGGAATCCTTTCCTTTGGATAACCATTTTATAGGGAAGTTTGTATGCAGATCACAAGCCTAGCTTTTAAAAACAAAGTGTGCAGCAGCTCCTGACAATATAGAGTGTGGCATTTTATTTTAAAACATTGGGGAAAGTTCCATATTTTTTTAAGAAGTAGCTGTTTGTGCAAATAATGGAGGTACTTTTTTTAAAATAAAAATGTAAATGCCACAGTTTACACAGATGGCACATATGGATTGTATCTTTGGGTGTGATGATTTATTTTGTCTTCTCGAAGTGTGTGTGCAGTAACTCTTCCACCTATTTCCACTTGGCTTATGGGGATCCTTTTATTTTTGCTTTCTGGTGTATCAGGATTGAATCAGCTTTCCAAAAACGCAGTTAATTTGGGAATCTTTATTGTAAGTGGACTATGAAATGTATGAAATGCAGTTTGGGCCTTTTCTCTTGAGGGAAATCACAGCTCGAGGCTGCTGTCTTTAGAATTTATGGAATTTCTACAAAGAGAGGTACTGGAATATTTTGTAAGCTGGGCTTTGGCAGGGTTCAGTCTGGAGTGAGCTCCCCTGGCACATCTGTGCTCACCTGCAATGGGGGATTTTTGGGCTCAGAACATCAGGACACATGTAAATAATCCTATTCAGATTTGTGCAGTGCAAAGCTTGTTTTACATGTAAACGTTCTCCTGGGAGGGTTAAATTATGGCATTCTTTGATTCTTCAATTATTTCCTGCTTCCAGTACTGGAACTGGCTCATTTTGCACATAATAAACTTGCCTCATCTTTTAATATGATTCTTCAAAAAAAAAAAACCCAAGTGCTGTTTCTGTGATATTGTATTATCTGAATCATCCTATTTAACTTTCTTTTTTTTTTAAAAAAAAAAAAAGTTATTGTTTCTAATTGTTCCTGTGTTTTTTTGGCTTGTGTGTAATTAAAAAACAGAAGATTTTCTTTCCCTGATTATTTAATACTTTAGCTGCCTGTAAATACTTCTTGTTAAGTGCTCTGGAATGTGCTGTAGAAGTTGTATTAGCTCAGTTTAAAGCATTGTTTGGAACCCATTTTGGTTGGTTATTTCTATTAAATTAGAAAAATCACTCTTTCAATTTGAGTTTCTTTCTTGCACTTCATCAGATACGGATCCACACCTGGCAGAAGACTTTCCTGACTTTCCTGCAGTGTGGCCACAGGGTGAAAGTTGGGCTGCAGAAGCCCAGGTGAGCCCAGCTGAGGCTGCAGGAAAGGATTTGTCACATTTATCTCACCTGGGCACGAAACACAAGGGTTTGGACCCTTGTGCAGGCAGTGAGAAAGCTGCACACCTGGAATTCTGCTGTGTTCCCTCACCTGGAGCTGCACTTTGGTGGATGTGCCTAGAGCTGCTCCCACTGCTGGTAAATCCCATTTTTTGGGGGGCTGCTGCTGCTGGAGCAGGGTCCTGGCTCTCCTGCTTGGAGCCAGAGGCAGAACCAAGTTTTGGAAATGTGGGGCTATGGCCCAGCTGCTCTGGCTGGTTTTGGCAGGAGCCAGGGGGTGGCTGGGGGTCCTGCAGAGCACCACCAGAGGCAGGGCAGGAGTTTGCACCTCAGCTGAAATCCCCTTGCAATAATTCCTGTGCAGCCAGAGAGGGAGAGCTCCGGTATCCCGGGATTTCCCCAGCCTGGGGGTGTCTGAGCTTCCAAACCCCAGGGGCAGCCTCTGCTCCAGGCAGGGCTGTCCTGTACCAGTAGCTCCCTTTGGGCTGTGGCTCATGACAAACTCCCATTTTTCTCTCACTGTTAGTTTATTCTGGGTGTCTAGAACACCCAGGATATTCCCATCACACATATTCTGTGTTCTGGTGGTGGCTGAGCATCACGGGGGCTCCTTGAGGAGAGCTGAGCTCTGGGAAAAGTCCAGTGAGCTTCACACTACAACAAAGAGCACCTGCATTCCCTGCTGGGCTCTGCCCACAGGACTGGGGCTTTGCACCCAAACAGGAGCTTTGCAGCCCAAGCACTGGCAGCAGGATGTGCTGCTGGCTCTGTGTGTGCTCAGTGCCCTGCGGCTGCCAGAGCAGCCAGCAGCTCTCAGGAGGGGTTTGGTTTCTCTCTGCCAGGTCCTGGCTGGTCCAGGGCACCCCCAGTTCCACCAGCCCATCTGCTGCTGCTCCTTGGTGCCTGCTGCTGCCTTTGTGGCTGGGCTGGCATCTGGCATCTGCAGCTCCTCTGTTTGACTCCGCTCAGGCTCGCTCGGATTTTCTCTCTCTTAATGCCCTGGCTTCAATTCTCCTGGGTTTAACTAATTCTCCTGGCTTGCTCCAGTGACACTGAGCTGCTCATCCCATGGCACAGTTGCCAATTTTCATTTCAACCCAGGGTGAAAAATCCCATCCCAAAATCCTACCAAGGATTAGAAACGGCTGCTAAACTGTTCAACCCTCACTGCCATGGTAGAATTCACATCTGTTCCAGAATCCAGAATGGGTTGGGTTGGAAGAGACTTTAAACTCATCCAGTTCCACCCCTGCCATGGCAGGGACACCTTCCACTACCCCAGAGTGCTTCAAGCCCCATCCTACCTGGCCTTGGACACCACCAGGGGTGTGGCTATCTCTGCAGACACAGATGATTTTGGAGTTACTGCTGGCTGACGCTTGAGATGATGAGTCTGGATCTCCTCCAGAGCCTTCCTTCCCCTTATTAATCTCCCTCCCCCTGTGAGCTCTGGGTCAGCCCGGTGCCTGAAGAGGCTCACAGGGGCTGAACTGCATTCCTGGCTGTTCCCGTGTCCTTTGCTCAGTGTTGGTGGAGCAGATTGAGCAGAACAAAGCACTTAAGGCTGAGCAAACTGCTCTCTGCCAAATTACCTTCCCCTGCTTCCCACGGGCTGCAGCACAGCACTGGCTGCTCTCCACTTGGGTTAATGCTTAGGAGCTGGGATAACGTTTGCCAAATTAGCAGCGTTTCAAACCAGGGATATAAATTCCTGCTCCTCTCATTAACACATCAAAGACGAGCCCGTGTGGCACAGAGCTTCGGTGAGCAGATGGCACAGGGCTGGGGGTGCTGGGCTCTCCTCCCCAGGGAGCAGGCAGGGTGTGCAGGGCTGTGTCTGCTGCTTCACCCAGCACTGATGTCCCTCTCCCACCCCTGGCAGTGCCCAAAGCTGAGCTGGACAGGCTGGGAGCAGCCTGGCCGGTGGGAGGTGTGCACACGGGGTGGAACGGGATGAGCTTCAAGGTTCCTTCAAAACCGAACTGTTTTGGGACTCTGTGATCTGCTGGCTGGCCTTTTGGCACGCCCAGCAGTGCCCAGGGCAGAACTTGCTGCTGTTTGTGCAGCTCAGCCCCTGCCCTCCCTCGGGGGCACAGACACAGCCTCTGGGGCTGGGCAGGGTGAGCCACCCCAACTGAACCTGTCCGGCAGCTGCCTGCCTGGGAGTGCCTTGACTTTCTTGTCTTGCACGGCAGAGGCAAAGCCAAAAGCCTTTTGTGGTGGAAGGATTGCTCAGGAGTGTTTGGAAATCACATCTTTTGGGGATTTGCAGCACTGCGGGAGAATGGGGCTGGGACACGCCTTTGGGCTGTGCTGCGGGCAGTGGGGGCTGCGCTCAGCGCGGATCTCTTCCACATCACTGTCAGGAGAGAGCTCTGACAGCGCCTGGAACCCCCATCCATTTGGAAGTTTCTTCTGGAGCCCTCTTTGGTGCAGTTGTGTGTAGTCTGAGGCTCCCGGGCCTGAAGTTTCTGCGTTTCTGGACTCAGTTTCTTCGTGGTGTTTTGGTTCAGGAAGACCTTGTGCTCTCACAGGATTGGCATAAACATCACAAGTGTTCTTGTAACAAGAGTGATGTTTTGGATTCCTCTCTGTGGGATGGACTTCTCTCCGTCTTTCAGTTTTGGGCCAATGGTCAGAAGAGTTCTGGCACTCTTCTGACCAGTCAGAGTGGCCTGTTCTAAAAGGTATATAAAGAGGACAATTGTTTTAATAGAGTAGAGTCAGATACAGTTTTTATAACAAGGTCTCATATGGTCTGTTCCTCGCCACAGCTGCCAGCAGGCCAGCAGCACGGTCTGTGCCCTGGAGCACACAGGGGCTGCGGGACGGGCTGAAAAATTCCAAAGCCTTCTTTCCTCCTGGAGCTCGTGTCTGCAGGCAATCCCAAATGTCAGTTCTCCATCTTCTCCATCTCCAGCGGCTGCAGCAGGGCCCCAGCTCAGGTGAATTCTGCTCCCTAACCGAAGAGAGATCACCCGCCCATCCTGGGCACAGGGGAGGTGCCGCTGCTCCAGGGCTGGGAAGCGTGGGGAGCTCTGGATAACCGACCCACCCCGAGCAGGTGAGGAATCCCCGCATCATCCTGCCAAGGACCCGCAGATCCAGCGCTCCTTCCTTAAAATCTCAGCAGATGGTGCTGTTAACACAGCGCTGGGCACAGGCGAGTTCTGCGGGAAAAACTCCTGCCTTTGGGATCTGCGGGGGAATTTGGAACCTCAGCGGTGCTCCAGCAGCGCATTTCCAGCCCGGGAAGGAGCTCTGGGGAGAGGGAGCTACTGAGAGTGAGGGGCTCTGCTCTGCACCCTCTGCCACCCCCCTATTATTATTTTATTTTTATTATTATTTTATTTTTATTATTATTTTATTTTTATTATTATTTTATTTTTATTATATTATTTTAATGATTTTTATTTTATTATTATTTATTTATATTTCTATTATATTATTATTTTATTATATTATTATTTCTATATTATTTATTATTATATTTTTATTAATTTATTATTATATTATTTTTGTTATATTATTTTTATTATAATATTATTATTTATATTTGTTATTATATTATGGGGTTTTTTTCCACAAATATTAGGTAGATACCATATGTGTGATGTGGAAATGGTTAAAAAAAAAATATAGGATTTTTTTTAAGGGTAAAGTAAGTTGATAAAATGTCTTTGTAGTAAGTGGATTGACTGCTTGGTTGGAGTAACTCAGTGAAGACACTTGCTACTGATATGAAGGTACCTGCTGCTGATATAGCTACCAGTAGTGACTATTTGCAGAAATTATAAACTAAGGCTTAAATTAAGACTGATAAAAAGAATTAATTAAAACTATAAGGTAAGAAACACACACACTCTAAAAAGGCAGGACCAAGGAGTGGCCATGCAAAACAGTTCCTAGAAAGAGAAATTAATTCTTAGGAAAGTTTGAATCTGCACGTAAATCCATAAATCTGCTGGGGTATTTAAGGGGTGTCTCCATAACAGCTCTTGGCTGATTGCTGAGCACCCATAACACTTTGCTTTGTTGTTTGATTCTTATTGTCTTTTATTAAACTTTTTAAATTTTACCAAGAAGGTGAAGGGTGTTTTTCACCCTGACAGGGCCTGCAGGGCTGGGCTGGGTGCTGCTGTTTCTGCTGACACACGACACGGACTCTAAATCATCAAGAAGGTTGATATTGGTTTTATTTGGGATTGTTTTCTCTTATATACAATTTTCTACAGACCAATGTGTTTGGTGAGAGAGGGATAAACTTCTTCACCTATATTGGTCAAACCAGAGGGGACATCAAGAGAAATCCTTCTTCTCAGAAGGAATGTACAACACAATATTGCTACAAAAACAATCCTAGTATTTATTTTGTATTTATGTTCTTTCCAAGGGAAAGAACATCAGAAAACTAAAACATCAAAACCCTAAAACTTTAAAAAACCAGAATTTCAAACTTCAAACTAGCCTGCAGGTGTGCACACCTGGGGACTTGGGCTTTGTTCACCTCTCTCCTTGTCTCAGCCCCTGGGGAAGGCTGGGGCTGTTTGTGCTCCTGATGCACTAAAGGGGTGTGACAGGCAAAAAAAAACCTCTCAGCTAATTGCAGCTGAAAGATTTGTATGTTTATTAACAGCTGCTGGACACATGGGGAGTAATCTTGCAAAGGCATGTGTCAACTTCCAAAGCATCAGCTCTCTCTATATATTTCTAAAAATCCGACATATTCATGAAGTTACCTAGCACATATGCATCACCTCTCTTGGCCTTGTGTTAGAATCAGTTGGATCTCTTTCATGACTGTGCAGTTTTTAGTTGGGGCAGTGGTCTCTTCAATTTGGGTTGGTGGTTGTGTGGGAGGAAGCAAAGAGTCTTCCTCACTCTGTCCCATTGCCAGTTCTTCATGAGCCCTTGCTATGGGCCAGGCTCTTGGCTTCAAGTATCAAAAGTTTTGGGGTTCTGATTTCTTATAATGTCAGATCTATGATAGATTGCTTTGGCTCTGTACCTCTATATTTATGATTAAACCCTTAGCTTCCTCTTTGATGCTGTGTTATTACTCTGGGCCCTGCTACACGCTGCATTGCTTGCACCTTGCTGGCTACATCTCCAACTCCTCCATCTTTTAACCCCTTGGCTCACAGGCAGTGATCCATCCCTCCCTGCCCCTGCCCTGGGCAGCTCTGTGAGTGTGGGAGTGCTGAGGAGGGCAGGGAGGGTGGAGAGGAGCCCCCCTGTGCCCTGCTGGCTGCTGGGGGACACCAGCTCTGTCCCCAGCTCTGGTGAGTGAGAGTGAACACTCACAGAGAAAAACCTCTGCTGTGGGCATGAACACACAGAGAAAAACCTCTGCTGTGGGCATGAACACTCACAGAGAAAAACCTCTGCTGTGGGCATGAACACACAGAGAAAAACCTCTGCTGTGGGCATGAACTCACAGAGAAAAACCTCTGCTGTGGGCATGAACACACAGAGAAAAACCTCTGGGAATGTCACTGGGGAGTGCCAAAGAGCAAAATCACAGAATATCCTGGGTTGGAAGGGACCCAAAAAAAGGATCATACAGTTCAGCCCCTGCCCTGCACAAATGCCACCCTGGGCATCCCTGGAGCAGTGT
The DNA here is from genome assembly GCA_032173965.1 of Sitta carolinensis. NCBI lineage: Eukaryota > Metazoa > Chordata > Aves > Passeriformes > Sittidae > Sitta > Sitta carolinensis. Next base: position 2,774,438 of record CM063306.1, read on the forward strand.
CCAAACTCTCCTGGAGCTCTGGCAGCCTCGGGGCTGTGCCCATTCCTGGGGAGCCTGGGCAGTGCCAGCACCTTCTGAGGGAAGAACCTTCCCTGAGATCCAACCTCAACTCCCCTGGCACAGCTCCAGCCCTTCCCTGGGTCACAGAGAGCAGAGATCAGCATCTGCTCCTCCTCCTGTGACTGCAGTGAGGTGTCCCCTCAGTCTCCTCCAGGCTGAGCACCACCAAGGAACCTCTCATGTGAATTCTCCTGGACTTCTCCCTTGAGCAGCATGCAGAGCAGCTCTGGGTGCTCTCTGCAGTGCTGGGACCTGCCCAGGAAGGAGATGCTCCTCAGCCACTTTCTGTCTCTGAGTTCTGGGCTGGGATCCTTTCCAGGGGCAGAGCAGGTACCAGGGCAGTCCCTGCTGCTGCTGCACGGGTTTGCTCTGAGGTCTGAGCCTGGATCTGAGGCTCCTCTTGGCCTTGAGAGTCCTTGGTGCTGAGCAGAGCTGAGGGCAGGGGAGCTCTCAGCCTGCCAGGGTCTCAGCCCTGGGTTTTTGGGTCACATCAGGCCCTGCAATGGATGCTGGGATGTTGATCCTGCCTGGAGCTCAGGACACCGAGTGTTAATAACAACTGTGGCGTGGGCTGGACTTTCCCTGTGCCCATCTCCTGTCCTGCTGCCCTGCACTGAGCACAAAGGAAGGGTATAACCACCAGGAATGAGTTAAGGAGCAGGCAGAGCCAACACTGGGAATACTGAGACGTTTTGGCTCTTCCTTCATTACTCTCTGGAGGAGCAGATGGGGCTGTGGGTACCTGGGTGTGTCTGGGTCTCCTGAGGAAGCTGCAGTGTGTTCCTGGTTTGACCAGCCTTGTGCAATGCTCTCCTGCCCTCTGGAGAACCTGATTAATCCGAGAGTGGTCAGCATTCACTCCTCTGCTGCCTGGTTCTCTCTCCCAGCTGGGTGTCCAGAGCCCAGCCTGGTCCCTGTTAACTCCCCCAGGTCCCTCTCCAGCAGATCTGCTGCTGGTCCAGGGGTGACTGTGGACATCTCAAACCAGCTCAATCTTCTGCCCAATTATAATCATCTTAATTCTCCTCCAGATACAGACCCAGGCTCCTTCTAGTGGCTGAGCAGCACATCAGTGTGCCAGGCCAGCTTGTTTGCTACTGGCTGTTGAAAACTAAATTCTGTGGGAAGTAATTCAGTTATGCTGGTGGTTCTGGAGACTCTGCCCTGTGGTTCCAAGGCTCTCTCTCCTTCTTGCCTTTCCTGGGTGTTGGGAACAGCAAGTGGCTTCCCAGGAAGGGTTTCTGGCTGCAGAATCATGGCTGAAATGTGATTTGTGGGGGCCACATTTGTAAGATGACAGAGCTTCATCCGAATCAAGACCTGTACCCTCAGTCACTTCTTCCTTTTGACTGAACAATGTTCTTTCCTGTTTGCTCCTGAGTTCTCAGAGTCTCAGAATCCAGAATGGTGTGGGTTGAAGGGACCCTAAAGTCCATCCCACTGCAGCCCTGGGTGCTGGGATCTGAGGGCAGGGCTGGGAGGATGTCTGACTGATGGCATCCAGCAGATGAACTCAGCAGACAACTTTCTGCCAGAGCTAACAGCAGGGTAGCCTTGTCTCTTGTCATTTAGAGCCCTGGGAAATAATGGTGTCAGTAAATAAAGATACTTAAACAAAAAAAAAGCCCCAGTGAGCTCCTTTGGCCCTGGGATGTGATGCTGGCAGGAGCAGCCAACACCCCACAAAGAGTCCCCTACATCATCCCTTCCCTCCAGGGTGAGTCCCCATGGGAGGGAACCTTTGTGTTTGGCAAAGCAGGCTGTAATTTTCTCTTGGGAGTGCTCAAGGCCAGGCTGGACAGGGCTTGGAGTGCCCTGGGGTGGTGGAAGGGTCCCTGCCCAGGGCAGGGGTGGCACTGGGGGAGCTTTGAGTGCCCTTCCCTCCCAGACCATCCCATGGCTGTGGGCTCTCCTGCTCTGCCCGTGGGCAGCTGGCAAGGACAGCCTTGTTCCAGAGTTATTCCCCTCTTCTGGGGGATTTGGAGCTCTGGGGAAGAAGATGCAGCAGAAACCAGAGCTGGGAAAAGCCCACGTGCTGCATGGCTCAGCTGAACCCGGTTAGTGCTCCACGAGGGTCCTTGGGGACGTGACTGCCAGCACATCTGTCATTTAGGATTCTGTCTGTTGTCACCTGTGGAAGGAGATTATTAAGTAGTGAAGTGATTGACAAGGGCTTTCTCTTTTTTCTTTTTATTAATAGGAGTATTGCAAATGCAGCTCTGGGCTCCCAGGGGAGCTCCCTGCAAGGATGCTCTGAGGGTGAGCTGGATGTGTAAACAGCTCCTCCACCCACATCCACACGAATCTAACCAGGAAAAAAACCACTTGGAGTGTTGGCTGTGGGTCTGTGAAAGAGGTTTGGGATGGCTGGATGGGATGAGCTGGGCATGGCTGTGACCCACACCACATTCCCAGGGGCTGGAAGGGAGAGCAGGAGAGTTGGGATAAGGAGACTTGGCCAAAGTCTTGGCTCCTCGAGGGTGTTGGGTGGGAGGCACCAGCCCAGGAAAAGCAGCTCCTGCACAGCCATGCTCCTCTCTGGAGGCTGCTGGAGCAGGTTAATCAAGGAGCTCTCAGGTTTCTTTTCACATGTTAATATTCTCCTGAAATGAAAACATTACAGCGTTTTCTCTCCGAGGCACAATTGTGCACCATAGGTTTTGTTTTCCCTGTTATAAAATACTGCTATTTTTATTACTTGTATTTCCACTGGGAGAGATAAAAATAACCAGAATACAGCAAATACTTTGTTAGCACACTGGGGGGAAAAAACCCAGCTTATAACTCCTTATTTCCCATAACAGACAACAACTTAGAGTGGTTCTTCCAGAGGGTTGAGATTAAGGATATTCTGCTTTGCTTTTTGGTTTCCATGAAAACACTCGTGGTTTAAAGCCTGGGTTAATTCCAAGGAATCTGGGGCTTGGACCTCCTGCCCTCCCTGCCAGGTGTTGCTGGAAGGTGGCTGCAGATGGATGTGTTCAGCCTCTGACTGTGCAGACACATGGAATTTATCCAGGGCCTTTTATCCAACCCCCTCTTCTCTCCTGGTGGAAATGGTGCTGAGACAAAGCCATATGCTGTGTGCACTGGGGATGTTTCAAATCTAAAGATCCCTCATTTCATGGCTGCTGGAGCTGGGGATCAATGGCCAAAGCCTTGTCCTGCTCTGGAAACCCTGAATGCCACCTGGAGCCTGCTGGGATTAAAAGTCAAAGGGCTCCTCCTGCTTCCCTGAGCTGCAGAGGCTGAGGAGGATGTGAGAGCAAAGGCTTCCCAGCAATCTGAAGCACTTTATAACCAAGGACAAATTTTAATCTCTCTTCTGGGTTCTGACACCAACACTTTATTGGCCTTCAAAGAAAGTGCAGTCTTTTAAAAATGAATTATGCAGTGGTACTGACAGAGGTGCCACGGCACTGAAGGCTGAAATGAGACCCTAAAAGCAGCAGTTTTTCATCTGCTCTCAGAGAAGGGATGTGTTAATATTGATCATTAACATTTAGGCAAAGGCCAGCTTGAGCCTTCTGACAGCTCTGGACCCAGAGCAGCCACTCTGACCTGGGGGAGGAAGGATTCACTCTCTGAGTCAGGGTGAGGCATTGAAATGGGTCTAATCCCAGCCTAATGCTTGTTCCAGGGATTTGCTGCCATAATCTTCCTGAAATTTATATCCTAAATAAGCCCAGCTTGCCAGGCTGACAGAGGCTGACAGCCCTGGCTGGCACCAGGATGCCAAGCCATGGAATCATGGCACACCCTGAGCTGGAAGGACCCCCCAGGACCATCCAGTGCAGCCCCTGCCCTGCACAGACACCCCAATGATCCCACCCTGGGCATTGCTGGGAGCAGTGTCCAAACTCTCCTGGAGCTCTGGCAGCCTCGGGGCTGTGCCCATTCCTGGGGAGCCCGGGCAGTGCCAGCACACTCTGAACCTTTCCCTCCAGCCCAACCCTCCTCTGACCCAGCCCCAGCCCCTCCCTGGGTCCTTGGGCAGGTGCCTCAGCCAGGCCAGGCTCTCACCTCGTTCATTTTATTGAGGCTGTGGCTCTGTTAAAGGCAGCTGTGGAAGGTCAGAGCTCCCTGAGCTCTCTGGACAATGGCTTTGAGCACAGCTCCTCCTCCAGCTCCCCAGCTCAGCTGATACCAGCAGCCATCTGATGCTGCTGGAGCAGAAATGGCTTTTTCGAGCTCCCAGCCCTGCCAAGTCAGGCTCTGACTCCTCACCTTGAGGATATGCAAAGATCCCAGGTCAATAAAATGTATTTCAGAAGTCTCACCACCAGGAAAGAGCTTTTGGTGGTAGTCCTGCCTCTGGGACTCTTCCTGCCTGGATGCACACAGCTCCAGAGCCTCCTGGCTCCAGCTTTGTGTGCAGCACTGCACATTCCAAGATGCCTTTTGGAATCAGAGCTTTTCAGGACACGGAGCCACATTTCCTTGCCCTGAATCCACCGAAGCCAGCCCTGCACAGAATGCCTCGCTGGCACTGCAGGGCAGGAGCTGGCAGCAGGCACTGCCACCCCCTGCCACCGTGGCCTTTGGGCTGAGCAGCTTCCTCCCAGGCTGTGCCCAGGAGGGAAATGTGTTATTTATCTTTAAATTCCTCATCTCAGAGTGTGCTCCTGGTGCAGTCCAGGGATTTTCATTTTAGGCTACAAATTCAGCATGAATTTCCTTCCCTCCTTCCCTTCCTTCCCTTCCTTCCCTCCTTCCCTTCCTTCCCTTCCTTCCCTTCCTTCCCTTCCTTCCCTTCCTTCCCTTCCTTCCCTCCTTCCCTTCCTCCTCTTCCTTCCCTTCTTTCCCTTCCTTCCCTCCTTCCCTTCCTTCTCTTCCTTCCCTCCTTCCCTTCCTGCATATTCAAGGAGTGGAGTGTCTATAATCGAATAACTCCTCCCAAACCCCACATTTCCACGGGGAATGAACAGCCTGGAGAGCCTCAGAACACACGAGGAGGGAACCAGCACCTCCTTTATATTTCTGCTGTTCCTCTGTGCACAAAGTAATTGGTTTTTAACCTAATTGTCGTGGACTTAACTAATCCTTCCTCCACAGGACGAGGTGCTCTCCTCCCCTGTGCAGGGGAGGGGCACTCCCCTCCTCTGTGCAGGCAGGGATGGGGTGAAGATTTTGGATTTCTGCTGTTCACACACCTACAGCCTCCCTGGAGGAGTGTGTGGAGGGGCACAGCACTGCCCGGTGTGTTTATCCACAGATGACTCGGCGCCGCTGCCAAAGGATCCAGATCCACGTCATTTTTCCTGGCAAGCAGCTCTGGATCCTTTGTGAGCTGTTTCCAATTATTATATTAGCTGAGAAAGTAAACAATGCCGTGCTATTAGATAGAGCTGGCACAAATAAATGCTGCTGCTCCCTCTCCAGACTTGATTATTATTAAGAAATAAAAATATCAGCTTCAAATAGATCCTAATGTGGATTAAATGAACAGCATGTTCTGTCTCAGCTGGACAAATCTATCCGTGATTCCGACTCAGTGGCACGCAGTCATGGAATCATGGAATGGTTTGGAAGGGATCTTTGAGCTCAGCCCCTTCCAGCCCCTGCCATGGGCACAGACACCTCTCCAGCCCCAAAATAAATCCCCTCCAGTGGATTTGTGTGGAGCACACCAGGCTCATCCATCCAAAGGCAGCGTGCTACAAAACCTCCCAGTTCCTCCAATGTTTGTGCAATGCTGTCTCTGGTGCTTGGCTTCTGCTTCGCTGCAGGGAAAACGATCCTCCTTTGTCCCTGGGAGATTTTAGGAATTTTCCCCCTCCCTGCCTTGCTCCCTGAGCAGCCTGGAGCTGCCACAAGCTGCAGTTTTCCTTCCCTTGCAGTTTTCATTCATTCTGTGCTCTTGTCCGCAGGGATTATTTCCGAGGTAATTCAAGGGCTGCTGTGTTGCCTGTAACTCGTTTCTTTGTTGGGTCTGTTGAGCCACTTCCCCCGAGGTTTACTGCACTCCCAGCCCTTCTGGGGTAGCTGCAGCTGTGTTTACCTGTGGCTCTGCTGAATTATTAAAATATGAATATTGATCTAATATCGGTATTCAATTATGACGGACAAAAACTCTCTAACAGTTTAAAGTCAGGAAATGTGTGTTTATTGTGATGCTGGGCAGCTTGTGGGATAACTCCTTAATGTGCACTGCCCAGATCACAGGGAATTACGAAGCTTTTTATTTACCAAAGTGTTGAATATATAAAATATAAATGCACATTTATACTCTTGTCACTTCCTCTTCTCCACTTCATATGTTAACTGAATAAAAACTATTAAGCATGTGTAGTTTGTTCTCTGAAATGAGTTGGGGGTTTATAAAGAAGTGAAAATTACTTTTTTTTTTTTTTTACTTTTTTACTTTTTTAATGCATACATGACAAATGAAGCTTTGGCAGAACACATAGGAAGTCTGTAGGTTATACAGTTCACTACAAATACGGTTATATAAACACAAAATTGACAAGTAACTGGATTTGGTATAGCTCATCTAAGATTTGGCAGACAAAGCTTATTTATTTACTTTAGTTAATTCAGCTACTTAAAAAAAAAAAATTAATTCTTTAAAATTAATGTCTCACTGCCTCTCCAGGTGTGACACCAGGAGAGGAGCAGGGAGGAGGTAAATGTGAGGGAGAGGCATCCACTCTTCCCTAACTGCCAAGGGAGGAGCTCTGCCAGACCCAGGAATCCCAAACTCCAGGGTGGCTGTGGCTGAGACAACAGCACCAAGCCCTGCAGAGCCCTCAGCCTGGGCTGGGAATTGTCTCTGCTCCTCAGGCTGGCAGGTGGAAACACAGCTTAGTTTGGGCCAGCCCGGGCTGGGGCAGCTGGAAAAAGGAAGCTGTGGCAGCCGTGATGGTGCAGGGGCTGGGATCTGAGCAGGGCTGCTCCGTGGGGCAGAGTGGGACCCTCTGCTCACAGGGGGAGTCTGTGTCCCAACTGCTCTCTGTGTGTGGATGTGGGAGAGGGGAATTGGCAGCCAGAGTTCCTGCTTGGGAAAAGCAGTGTTTGGATTCTCAGCTGCCACCTGGCTCCTTCCCAGCCTTCTGTGCTGGACAATGAGGAGTGTGCAGGACATAAATTCAAAGGTACAAGGTGTAAAAAAGCCTGGTTTTTGTTCTGAAGGAATATTTGTTGAGAGTATGGATGCAGGATCTTCTGTTATTGGTATCCAGCAAGCCTGGAATCCTCTGATATGTAAATCAAGGTGAATATTTGACCCAAGGTGACTTTAAATTTAAAAGTAAAAGTTCTTGGTATTACCCCTGTAATAAAATTAGCCTTTTTTTCTCCAAATAATTGAATTTTATTATTGATTTCTGTGTTACAAGCTTTCAATTGGGCATTAACCTTTTTCAAAGAGTTTGGCTGCGGTGGTTTTTTTGTCTGTTGAAATCTCTTTTAGATAAATTCAAATTTCAAATGCAAGGCTTGACTGATATGTTCCAGGAACTCCTCTCCTGGTGCCAGTTTTGGTGGCTCAGGCAGAAACTGTTGCTGTGCTGGAGACATGACGTGATGCCTGGGGCTCATTGCATCCCCCTGGGTACAAATCCTCTGTTTTTGGCACTCTGGGACAAAAATACCCCAGGGCAGGCAGAGAAAGGAGGAGCAGAGAAGAGGAGCAGTTCCCTCCCCAGCCAAGCAGATGTTGTATGGACCCAAATCTCAGGTTTGAGGCGTAACTTGAGCCTCAGGTTTCTTAAAAAATAGATGGGTGTGTGGGTTTAGGGAGTTTGTCATTTAAATGTGATGCAAACTCGACCTGAGCTTCATCTCTGGTAAATTACTGGTTTCACTGCCAGTGTCTGAATCTCTCCCCAGTAAACACAGACCTTTGGGGCTGCTGGTGTTGGCTTGCAGGTGACAGGGGACAAACGCCCTCAGGAAAAGTTCTCAGGTCTGCCTCAGCCTGGCTGCAGCAGCACTGGCCAGGCCAGGGTGGGTGGCTAATTAAAAGTCTCTCTTTGTGACCAGTTACTGGGTTAATAAAAAGTTTCACTCACGTTGTCCTGGCAACAGAAGCTTTTGGGAGGAGCAGAGCTTGGCGGGTAAGTCGCTGTGCCAGGCTCAGGTGCCACGTGGGGACAGGAGGGATGTGGTGGTGACACATCCAAAAAACGCTGGTGGAGCCAGGGAGGGGCCAGGGTGGCCGAAAGGGCCCCGATGCAGCTCAGCAGGGGTTTGGGCAATGCCTTTGTGCTCCTCAGGTGCCAGCCAGACCCCTCGTGCCACAGCAGCCCAGGAGCTGGAGGAATTGTCCAGCCTGGGAACGGGGCAGGGAGCAGGGTGTGTGCCCAGGGCAGCCTGTGCTGGGTGCTGGTGTCAGCCCTGGGACAGCTCCCAGTGCTCCAGCAGGTCATTAACTGGGAGCACAAACACGGTGTGAGCACACCCTGCTGTGCCAGGGGGCTCAGGGACCTGTGCAGCCTCAGCCCTGGCTCTCCACAAAGCTCATTAGGTTTGTACAAGCTGCAAGAAGTCAGCCTGCTGTACATAATTTTAATTGCCTGCTCCACAATTGCCTGTCAAATATATGCTCTGTCGTGTGGCATGACCTGCCTGCTAAATTGCAACAGGGATAAAAAAAATACTGCAGAAAGTAAAAGGAAAAAATCTAATTATGAGCTAGAATGGCCTTCTCAATCTCTATTGCCATCTGCAGCCTGGTGTGTTTGGACCAGCACAAACAAATCAATAAAACCTGCAGCTTTTCTTCTGCTGCCTTTGGCACTTGTCGGGAGTTTGTGCAGTGTTTGTGGGAGCACTGTGGTTCCTCCTCTCTGCTGATGTGCTCTCCTCAGCCGGCTCTCACCAACTCCTTTCATTTGCAAAATCCGGGCTTGGGACGCGAAACCCCGCACCTGGCGAGAGGGCAGCGGTGAAAGGGTTACAGGGAATTATCTGGCCTGCAGCTTTAATGCGTCTCGTGTGGAGGGCACGAAACTGAGTTTGGTAGGAGGTTCTTTGTGTGGAGCAGCCTGGCAGTAAACAGAGCTGTGATCTCAGAGCGATGAGGGAGCGCCGGGGGCTGCGGGCTCGGGCAGGTGCAGCCTGGGCAGAGGATGGGGCTGGAGTGAAGCTGCTCCTGTGCTGAGCCCCAAACCCACGCTCTGCTCCCGGCGCGACTTTCCTGGAGAGCGGAGGGAGCGGAGGATGCGCAGGGGGCGATGAGCGGTCCCAGGGAGGACGGCCGCTGCCGCAGGGCCATCAGCATCCTCAGCGAGCTGTGCCAGAAGAAGAGCCTGCCCAGCTTGGACCTGGACACCTGCAGGGAATTCCTCCTGCTGCCTTCTGACCAGAGCCTGATAATCTCCGAGCCAGGTACGGCCCTGCTCCCCCGGGCTGGAGGGTGCTCGGGGAAGGCAGGAGGGACATCCATCCCCTGAAGGCTTGGGAGCCCCGTGTTAGACCCAGGGCTGGTCCTGGCATTCCTCTGGGAGGGTTCCTTCCCTTTCCACATGTTCCACGGTGAAGTTTTGGGTCAAGTCCTGCCTCACCTGTTGATGTGGAAGGGGATGGCTGCACGGGGGGACAGCCGGGATGTTCTGGGCTGCTTCACGAGATAAAGTTCCTGTGAAAGTTCCTTTTCCAAAAACACAGACTCCTGTCCTGTACGAAGCAAAACCAAACCAATAAAAAGCAGTAAAGAGCCTCCTTAAGCCACTGGGATGGCAGGAACTGATTGGTGCTATCCCACTTTGAGAAATGGAGGGACTCACATGGATTTCTGTTCATCAGTAAGGGATCTTGATGTACTTTCATGTGTGTGTTCTACCTTGCCTAAGAAGTCCCTGAGCTGTTCCTGGTCAGGGTCTAGAGCCAGGGAGGGGCTCTGGTGTGTCAGGGATGAGTCAGGAGCAGGAATTCTGCTCCAGGAGCAAAGGGGCAGCTCCGTGTTGCAAAGTGGGGAATTTTCCCTACACCAGTTCCCACAGCTGCTCGCTCCAGAGAGATCTCCTGCTCTCACTTCAGAAGACTTTGGGGCAGCTGGAACCCAGGCTCATGTGCTGAGGAGCCAAACCCCACATCTCATTGCTTTTAGAATTATTGGTAACCACCAAAAGTTGTCTGTGTATGCCAACATTTTCATAGAGGGCTTCTTCTAAGGCTCCTGTAGGCAATGCTCTGTAAATCCCCTGGATTTCACAGCGTATTTTACAGCAGGAGTTTTCACAAACTTTCCTCCTGCTGAGCACAGCTGCCCATCAGTCCCTGTCCAAGCTTTCTGTGTCACCTTTCCTTCCTTTCTCCTGCCCCTCTCTGCCAGGATCTCTGCTGGGATGCAGCTGGCTGCCCCAGGGCACAGGGCACCAGGATTCTGCCAGCCCGTGGGTTTAGTGGTGCTGCCAGCGCTGCTTTGCTGATACCTCCAGGCAAACCCTTTCCTTTCCCACCCCACTTCACCTGTAACTTAATTCTCTTCTTAAAAGGAGTTTGTTTGATACCTGCCTGTTCTGGAGGCTCTGCCCATGGCTGGTTGTGTCCTTACACATCACATCCCGTGCAGCAGTTTTCTCTGCAGCAAACAGAGCAAACAGCTTGCAAACTTATTGCATCAATTTGCAATTCTTTACCTTGCACCAAAACGAACATTTTCCTGACTCTGCAGCAGAAATACTCTGCACTGCTCTCGTTCTGTCCACCCTGATGTGACAGATCTGCATTTGTTTGTGCAGCCTGCCCAGGACCTCGTGTTCAGGTCGGGGTCACATCATCATCATCATCATCATCATCATCTGCCTTTAGCAGGGTGCATGTCTGTGTGCTCTGAGCTGTGGTTTGAGTGCCAGCCCCAGTGCCCCAGGCGAGCTGCACCAACAGCCAGGGCTGCTGTCTCTGCTCTGCACGACTGGGCCCATTTTTATGTCTAGACAGCACTGAGGACACAGTTTGGGCCTGACATGTACGAAAATTTCTCGGTTGCTGGCTGTAAAGCTGCTCCAGCAAGGGGGAGAAAAATCTGTTTGCATCAAGTGTTAACTAGCACAGTTACAGAGATCCAGTGCCTTCCCCATCAGTGTCTGGATGTTCATCTAATTACCTGCATTGGTGCTGTGTCCATTTTATGCTGAACTCTCACGCTGAGCAGATTTGCTGTGGGCTGCAGTCCCATGCTCAGACCCTGTGAGCCCATCCTCCCAAAGGCAGGCAGAGGGCAGGTGGGGCTGTGTGAGGGGGGAGCAGATGGCTCCAGGCAGGTGCTGTGTCAGGAGCAGGGCAGAGGAGCCCTGGCTCCTGCTGGAGGGTCCCGTGCGGGACAAATGCGGGGCAAATGCCAAATTTGCTGGAGTCAAACTGGCCTTATTTGTCATCATCATGGGGAGTCTCCAGCTTCTCGGGCAGTTTGTTGCCTCCTGGATAAATCTATTAACTGCTGGCTGGATCAGCTTGGCTTGTGGAGTGTCCTGCTGAAGTTCAGGTTGAAGGAAGCACTGACAAAGCTGGGGCCAGGCTGCTCCTGCACAGCTCAGCACGGGGGCAGGTTGGTGTTTTCTGCTGTTTCATGTGTGGAAGGGGAGCAGTGTCCTCAGGGAACGTGTGGAGCCAGGTATCATCAGCCTTCTTGAACTGCATCCAAGAGTGGAAAAAGCCTGTGAATATAAAATATTCCTAAATGGTTTATGTAAGAGTAAGTTTTTGTGCGGTGATTTTATTTTTATTTTTTAAAGCATTCTGGGCTGAGTGGCTGAAAGGGCTGCTGTGGATGGAGTGGCTGCACCTCTCCTCCCTGGTTATGTAACAGCTGAATCTCCTCCTCGCAGCCAGCGAGAGCAGGGGAGCTGCAGCATTTCTCTGGTACACCAACAAAGGAGGATTGCAGGCTGCTGCTCGCCCTGTCAGGAGGATGAGGAGTTTGGCTGGGGGGCTTTGGTGCTCTGGGGGGGTCAGGGGAGCTCTCCCTGCTGCCAGGAGTGGAACTGAGCTGTTGGATGGAGCGAGCTGCAGCAGCCCTCTGCTGTGCCAGTCCCCAGTCCCCCCCTGGAGCCCCCTCCATGGGATCCTCTCCTCCCTGCCAGCCTCAGCTGCCAGGCTGGGCTCTGGCAGTGGCACCCGTGCTGTGGCAGTGACACTGCCTGTGCTGGGGGACAGCTCTGACCACGGGGCATGGCCCTTAGGAGGATGGACTCGTCCCTTCTGTGCCCTGGAGGGGCAGTGGGAGCTCTTGGATGGGGCTGGAAGGGTTTGTGGCACAGCTGTACTGGCCAGCAAGGTCCTTGGCTGTGGGGCAGGGGAGTCAGGGACCCACAGGACTGTGGGGACAGTGATCTGTCCCCTCTGCCTGAGGGAGAGGAGCTGCAGCAGGCTCTGGGCTCTTTGGTTAACAGGGGGTTTGGAATGGGGCCCAGGGGTGCAGTGATCCTGGGGGTCCCTCCCAGCTCGGGGGGTTCTGGGCTCCTGTGGCTCCCCACAGCCTGCTCCCAGCTCCCTGGGCTGGCCCCTGCTCCCCGTGGAGCCTGGCTGAGCACACAGGAGATCCTGTGGGGGACAGGGAAGCTTGGCTGGCTCTGAAATGGTCCTGCAGGGCTGCTGGCACTGAAGAGAGTGGGTTTCAGTGGGATATCGGGTTGGAAATGTTCCCCGTGAGGGTGGGGAGCCCTGGCACTGGTGCCCAGAGAAACTGTGGCTGCTCCATCCCTGGAAGTGCCCAAGGTCAGGTTGGACAGGGCTTGGAGCATCCTGGGATGGTGAAATTGTCCCTGCCCATGGCAGGGGTGGCACTGGATGATCTTCAAGCTCCTTCCCACCCAAACCAGTCTGGGATTCCATGGTTCTGTGACTGGAGCCGGCATCCCGTGATGTTGGTTTAAAGGACAGTGCCTGGGTGCAGGAAGGAATTTATCCTGGGACCAAAGCACATCCAGGAGAAAACCTCTGGGTTTGGTTTCTACCTTCAGCACTTCTGTGCTGCGACTTTCTTTAAAGAACCTCAGCTGTGTCTTTTGCCTTAGTGATCCATTTGTACGAAGCTTGGCTGCAGTGGAACCAGGGCAGGGGGTGATGTGCAGAGGGGCTGCAGGTTGTCCCCAGCAGACCCTGCTCATCTCAGCGTGGTGAGAACCCTCCTCACACCCTCCCTCATGCTCTGATCCACCCCAGCAAACTGCTCCTGGGCTTTGCTGCTGCAGGAGGAGAAAGCTGGAGTGAGAGGAGGGAACAGGACAGCTGGAACAGGCAGACCCAGAGTCAGAGCTCCCTCCTGATAATCCCTGCTGCCCAGTACATGGTGCCAGCTCTCCTGTGTTCCAGCCCCCAGTAAATCAGAGCACATTTACTGCTTTGCCCCTTGTGTGAACTGCTCTTTTTGAAGGTCCTGGTGCAGGCAGTACAGCTTGTACAGCGCTGAAACCCTCCTGGCACTTGGCAAAGACTATTAAAATGTTAAACCAAGCACAGAAGTTCTTGCTGCGGGCAGAAAAAGGGGGGAATTTCTGGGCAATAGAGGATTTTTCATGGCAGGAACGTTGGTGCAGAAAGATCATTTTTTAATCGGGAAATTGGTTCTGGAGTATTTTCTGGGCAAAAAACTATCCCTTAATAGATTAGCTAGACTAATGGCAGAACTGATAACGCCCTCATTCATGGTTATGGGATGCCTTCAGCCACTACCTGTGAAATATGGGCATGTCTTGAATTTACTCACCAGGCATAATAACACACTTTTCTGAATCGCCATTCAAGTATATTTAAGTCAATATAACAGTAAACATGCTCCAAGCCACCCAGGCAAAGCTAATGTTAATCACTGAAGCTTGAGTTTCCAGAGGCCCAGCATGTGAGGAGCAGCTCCTTGGGGCAAATATCCTTTTTATCACAGAGTAATGCACTTGCAAAATGGATCTTGCCTTTCCACCCAGGAAAGAGCCAGCCAGAGCTACGTGCAGCAGATGTGCTCTTTAGCCCAACTAAACCAGGCTCAAATCCTGGCGGTATCAGCTTCAAACCTTGCTGCCAGAGGAAGGTTTGTAAAACTGTATTGAAATCAGGTGGAAACCGGCCGAGTAAATCGAGGGAAAACCGGATCAAATCGCCTGCCTACAGCCATGTGTCTGTGCTCGTGTGCCGTGTGCGGAGCTGTGGCTCTCCAGCTGCCTGTGGCTCTGCTCTGCCGTGGTCCTGGTAAATAAAAAGCCCCTCAGGAGCTGAGAGGAGTGTGCGTGTTCGGGCGCCCGGCGAGTCCCTCTCTGCATAGGCGCAGCCTAATTGCTGCTGCTCGCTTCATTCCCGAGGCAGAGCAGGGAGGTGCCGGTGTTTGTGGCTCCGTGCGGACCCGGAGCCTGTTCCGATGCAGCTGCAGTAGCCTCATGCATAGTCAGGGCTCAGCATCCCCAACTCCATAGAAACAGCGGCGGGCTGCTGCCGCCGCTAATTGATGCTCGGCGAGCGGGGACTGCGCTGAGGAGCTGCCGCCGCGCTGGTAAGTCCACGTTTCTCAAGTTACTTTAATAATTCTTTGCCTTTTTTTATTTTTTCACAATATGAAGCTTATTTTCATATTGTTGCTCCAGCAGAATGCCTTTGCCGCTGGACCATTTCCCCTGCTCTCAGCATCCTCTGGTCGCACTGAGACCCAGCGTGTGCTTCGAGCCGGTTCAAACCAGGGCACAGCCCTGCTCCGATCTTCCCCTCGGTTTTGTGGGATGGCTCCGGGAGCGTGGCCGGTGTTTCTGGGTTTGCAGGTGTTTGCTGCTCGGCATCCTGGCTGTGCCGGAGTTGCTGCACTCGCTGTGTGCTCCCGGCAGCCGGATGCTCTCCCGTGTGTGTGTTCATTGTGCAGGGATAAACCAGACCCAGACCGGGGGCTCCTGTCTGCTCCAATTGTTTTATTTAACTACAGCCTCAGCTACCCTCGTTTTTCATAACTGTTTCTTCTCACTGCTCACATTTCCAGGTACAATCGAGTATTCTTTCTCAGGACCCCAGGTTTCCGTCTCGTCTTGGCTAGGCAGCTTTTTGTGCCTTTAATATTTGCTGTTTCTCTTGCAAAGATGACAATCTGTATTTCCCCTTCCCATCTGCATGTTGGAAAATCAGGGATCCTGTCTGTGAGTGCTTCCATCCAGCAACTCCTTGGCAGAGCAATCGCGCTGGCAGTTGTTGGGCAGAGATGCAATTAAGTCCCTCTGCCATGTATTGTCTTTAATTATATTTGTACCTTGCAAAATGGCATCCTGGAGGGTCAGGGTGGGGATTTTTTGGAGTGATGGTCTATTAACTGTACATTTTCCCTGCCTAGGGGAAAAAAGAAAGTTCTCCTGCGGGGAGCCCTGCGCGGCGGAGCCGCAGCTGCTGGCTGAGGGTGTCTCTCTGTTTAGTTCAGTTTGTTGTGCTGTAGCAGGTTCATGTTTGACAACATCACAGCAAACTGTGCAGCAAAGCCTGAAGGCAGCACGCCAGGAGCTCCCTTCACACCAGCCCTCTCCCAGCCATCCTTAAGGCACACGGCCCTGGACCGTTTGGAATAATAATTGCCCAGGAATTCTAGCCCCTGGTGTCGTAATAATCTGATTTTCTGTGCGTTTGTAGCTGCTGCAAAGAAATGAATACAGTTGTGTGGCACAGTGTGAGGTGGCACCTCCTCAGTTTCTCTCTCCAGATGCAGCACTTCATCTCCTGGATGCTGGTGAGCGTTTACTCGGAGTTGTTTGACCCCAGCTCTGAATCTGGGCTCTGCTCAAAATGCTTGTGCTGAAAGAATCGGGAGCTGCAGGGTATGGAGTGGTAGGAGCTGCTGGAAAAGGGCATCTCAGAATCCATTAAATCAATGTGTAGGATCAGGCAGCCCAGCCTGCACACTCCAGTGCTGCACAGCAGCACTCTGGAGGGGTTAGAGATCCCTGTCTCTGCTCCAAGATAATGCAAGCAGCAGCAGCTGATGGCAGGAGCAGAGTCGTGGAGAAGGAAGTTCCCTCCTCACCCAGGGCAGCCTGGACAAAGAAATGCTCTGTTCCAAAGCTCTGCATTTCAGAGCAGGGCCCCCAGACCAGCCAGGGGCTCCAGGCAGGTGAGTCCTTCTGCTCTGCACCTGCCAGAGCTGCTCTGCCCACGGTGTGCTGCTGTGTGACAAGCTGAGGCACTCAGGAAGAGGCACTGGTGTGGGTTTGTGGGGCTGGTTTGGCTCTGGGTGGCTCCAGCTGGCAGCTCGAGGGCACCCAGTGTTGGCAATACCTGGAGCCAGGGCAGTTCTGGAAGAATCCTGCACCTCCAGTTTTGGGTTTCCCATGGGGCAGATCCAGGCAGTAAATTCCTCCAGAATGTCTCAAGAGCTCAAGGAGCCCCTCGTGCTGGAGGGGCTCTGTGCCCTGGGCAGGGGGCACTCAGGAAAGCCTCTGGGAAGCTTTTCAGGGCTGCCTTGTCCCATGCTTGGGGTCTTCTGTCCAGCCTGGCTGAGGTTTTTGGGGTCTTCAGACTGCATCCTCCTGTGGAGCCTGGATCCCAGGGTGGGAGACTTCCAGCACTGGGAGGGGGAGAGACCCCAGTTCTGCTCCCTGCCAAGCTTCACCCCGAGACCTTTCCAAAGCAGCCTGGTTTTAGTGGGGTTTTGAGCCAAAATGGAGACTGAGAGGGAGGCACAGGGGAGCCTTTCCCCAAAATTGGATCCCACTAGGAAGGGAGGGGCAGCGAGGTGGCAGCTCCAGGGTGGAGAGTGGGCACAGAGGCTCTGTGAGCCCAGCCTCGCTGGTGCCTCACAGCAGACACGGCTTTGATGGAGTTTTTGAAAGGAAATTTCAAGTTCCAGGGTTTTTGGTTGCTCAAGGGAGGCGGAGAGAGAGTGAAAAGCTTTTACTCGTTGCGTTTGCCTCTCATCCTGAAACGCAGTTGGATTTCTGCATCCCAGAAGTGCCTGGATTCCCGTGGTCTCCTCTCTGCCTGGCTCTGCTCAGCTCCAGCTCTGGAGAAGAGGCTTTCCCTGTGCTGAGCAGCTTCAGCCAGGCTCCCCTGGCACACGGGGCTCAGCTCAGGTCCTGCCTGTGCAGGGTCACAGCCAGGGGGATGAGGATGCTCAGCAGGGATTTAACCCCAGCCCTGGCCACTGTGTGTGTTCAGCACCACCGGGTTGTTTACAGATGTTGCTACAGCATATTGTGATAAAATGTCATGGGATTAGCACAGCCTTGTGCCATAATTGCATTCACTGTGGCTTATAATAGTTCATTAGCTTGTCATCAGTTAGGCAGAAAGCAATGACAACTCTTCCTATCACATTTATAATGCTCTAGAGAGCAGCTGATTAAGTCACAAAGTGACATAAATCACCAGGGAATGTTTCCTTTGGCTTGAAAAAGTTTTTTTTTTCTCTTTTTTTTTGTCACTTTTGATAACAGAAATGCTGCGTTTCTGACAGCACAAAGTTCCCCTTTGGGTTGCACACGCCAGCAGAAGTTTTGGTGACAAATCTGCAGCCTGGAGGGAAAGCCCAAATCAGTCAATAATGGCTGAAAACCAATGTTTTTTCTCTTCAGGAGCCTGTGATGGGTCTCCTCCAGCGCAGCCACTTTACTGGGAGTCAGTTCTTGCCCCTGATGTCTCAGCACTGTGTGAAGCCCACAGTCACCAGGGGGGTTTGTGGGTAGTGGGGGGAGAGGGGAGGTTTTCCTCCAGGTCCATCTGGGGAGATGAAGCTGAGGATGGGCTGAGGGCTGTCCATGGCAGAGCCAAGGTCCAGGAGGGATCTGGGATGGTGGGCACTCAGATTTGGTGCTGCAGCCCTGCAGAGATGCAGCTTCTGTGGGGTTTCCAGCTCTGTCCTGGCTGCTGCCCTGGAGGCTCCTCCTGCCCAGAGAGCCACACAGTGCTCACCACTTATTCAGGGATTTTGCCTTCCTTTTGGGCAATTAACTCTTTCTCCATTCCATTGCAGTGGGAAAAGCACAAGCTCCAGGCCACCAAACTCTCATCTTACCTCACATCCCTTTCTTTACTGTATTCTGCACTTCCTTTGGGTTGGACTCACTGATCTTGGAGGCATTTTCCAACCTTAGTGATTCTGTGATTTGTAAGTGTTGATTTTTTCCCCCTTTTTTGGTTACATGTTCACACAGGGATGTGAAGTGCCTCCCAGTTGACTCTGCACTAGAAAATCCCTGCAGTGTGTCCCCTGAATTACTCTGTTCAGATTTCCCCCTGCTTTTTTAAACTCCCCTGGGGCCTGGAGCAGCTCCCACTGGGGTGTCTGAGAGCATTGGCCATCTGTTCCCTGGGTGAAAGAAGGACCAAGCCATGAACTGAAGAGCACCAGGTGGCAAAGGCTCTGTCAGTGCCTTTTCTCTGTCTAAAGCCCTCGTTTAACCAGCCCTGTCAGACCAGGAGGGGTGGCAGTCCCTGCCCAGGGACAGGGGCAGAGGGGACACCACCAGCATCACCCACACCTCTGTGCTGCCTCAAGACACAGCAGGAGCTTCAGCTGCAGCCTGGATATGCAGGCAAGGATGAAAAGAACTCCCTTTGCTCCCTGCAGGCAGGGCACAGTGCGGGTGACAGCTCGGGGGTGTCCCAGGAGCTCATCCTCTCACAGCCCTGAGGCACCTCAGGCTCCAGCACCACGTGGGAAAGCCTCGAGGCTGGGGATGTCAGAACAGAACTTTATTCCATGTGTGGATTCATGGTTTAAGCATTTTCTCCTTAATTTTAATTTGGAGTTTATAAAATTGGGGAATTTGCAAGTATTTGCACTAACGAGCTGAGAGCTGCTACCCAGCACAGCAAATTCTGAGAGGAATCTCGGCTCTCTGTGACCACTGCCAGCACCCAGGGGAGCAGCTGGAGCTGTGTCAGGGGAGCTGAGGTTGGATTTTGGGAAAGGTTCCTCCTCCAGAGGGTGCTGGCACTGTCCAGGCTCCCCAGGAATGGGCACAGCCCCGAGAGCTCCAGGAGGGTTTGGACACTGCTCCAGGGATACCCAGGGTGGGATTGTTGGGGTGTCTGTGCAGAGCCAGGGCTTGGACTGGATGATCCTGGTGTGTCCTTCCAGCTCAGGATATTCTCTCATTCAAAATTATACAACAGTTAAAGGAACAACACTTCAGATGGAGTTGTCCCTGTCTCCTGTTCCAGTTCATTTCCCAGCTACAGAATCACATCCTCACAAGAGACACAGCAAATGATGAGGGAAGCCCTGGCACTGCTCAGTGAAGCAAGTTCTGCCTGGCTGGGAGGGATGAGGTTGCTGTTTGCTCTTGGGCCATGGATCAGCCCCTGGAAGTGCTGGATCCCTGTGAGGTCTCCATATGAAGGGTTGTCTCCATCCTCAACTTGCAATAATGAGATGGTTTGAGTTTTATAGTCTTATATAATTACTCTCAAAATAGCTTCTGATTCATCCTCCCCTTTGAAGCTTATAGTTTGCATTCTGATAAGCTCTTGCATGGCAGGAACCCTGTGGTAGCAGCAAATTAATTTTTAAGAAGTTTTTTGCTGTCTAACTGAAACTTTGGCACAGCCAGTTGGAGCATTCCTGTCCTGACCTCTCCAGGATCCACTTCATGGCTGAGTGTGTGCAGATGAGGAGGCTCTGTTGGGGTTCCTGGGGAGCCTCTGCTGGCAGGAGGAAGCTGCTGGGAGCTGATAGTGCAGGACTCAGTGTCCAAGGACTGGGGAAGCACAGGAAGAGGAAAAATCTCATTTTAGCTTCCAGGGAGACTCTGTGGCTGGATGGGGCTTGGAGCAACCTGGATAGTGGAAGGATTCCCTGCCCAGGGCAGGGGGTGGAAGGAGATGAGCTTTAAAATCCTCCCAACCCAAACCATTCCATGATTCCACGATGCTCTCAATGTCTCCTCTCAGAACATCTCCCTCCTGAGCATTCCCACCCCTCTGCTTTGAGAGGGGCCTTTGCCACTGAGCTCTGTGTGATGAGCTGGGTGTGAAAGTGCTCAGCAAACTGCAAGAACTTGTTTTCAATCCACATTCCCTGTGCTCTCTTCTGAGGAATTACTTGTGGTTGGTGTGGAACAACAAAACAAGGCTTGGGCACATGCAGAGCAGCTGGGTCTGGAGAGACCTGTCCTGTGGTGCTGGGAGTGTGCACAGAGTGGTGGTGGGGGGTCTTTCGGGGTCTCTCTGGATATTTCATACCATTGTGCAGCCCTGGCCAGCTGAGAGGAACCACCAGTGGTTTTTTTACTTTCATTACCAAGAGCAAAAACCTGAGCAGGGATGGGAGCTGAGGGAGCAGCTGGAGCTGTGCCAGGGGAGTTGAGGATGGATCTCAGGGAAGGTTCTTCCCTCAGAAGGTGCTGGCACTGCCCAGGCTCCCCAGGAATGGGCACAGCCCCGAGGCTGCCAGAGCTCCAGGAGAGTTTGGACACTGCTCCCAGCAATGCCCAGGGTGGGATCGTTGGGGTGTCTGTGCAGGGCAGGGGCTGCACTGGATGATGCCTGTGGTTCCCTTCCCACTCAGGATATTCAATCATTCTATGGTTCTGCTTCTTTCTGGACGGGTCCTGGTGCCAAGTCCCCCTGTGACTCCATTTCCTCCCCCAGACCCTGCAGCCTGCCCTGGGCTGGGCCATGGCCCCTGTGCCCTGGGGACCCTGCCACAGGCTGGCTGCTCTGGGCAGGTGACACAGGTGGCAGCTGACTCTGCTGGGCTCACTCCTGGACAGGAGAAGGGTCTAAAAGCTGTGTTTGTGACCCTGGGACCTGCAGGTGGGGATGGATGGGGTCGGGTGTGCTGCTGCAGGGGGGCTCTGCAGCCCTGCTCTCCTCCCACAGCATGAGACAACGTGTGAGGGGCAGCAGGAGCTCTGCCCCACCCGGAATTGAGTCCTGCCCTGGCCCTTTAACATCTGCTGGGGAGCTGATGGAACATTTCCCCCTGGCAGGACCCTCCTCCGTGCTGCTGGAGCAGCAGCCCTGCCTGTGGAAGGTGAGCTGACAGCAGCCAGGCTTTGAAGTGACAGCCCCTAATGACTCGTCTGGCTCAGGAATATTTCAGGGCACATTCCTGAAGCTCCTGCCTGTCTGGAGAGCACCACCAGCAAATCAAGAACTTGATGAAGTTTCACATGGCAGCGATGGGGCCTGAAATGTGACAACAGAGCCATCAGCAGGGGACTGGCACAGGGGACACAACCAAAAAAGAACAATCAGAGAGTGGGCTGGCAGTGCTGCCCTGTCCCTGCCGTGCCCTGTGCAGCCCCCAGTGCCCCCAGACTGTGAGCTCTGGAAACACAGAGCCTGCTGCTGCAGGAACTGGGGCTGGGGGGTGGCAGGGACAGTCTGGTCTGTGCCATTTGCTCTTCTGCCATTCCCAAGGCCATGGCAGGCTTGGAGAGGGATGAGGAGCTGGCTGAGGACTGCAGGGTGCTGCACTGCAGCTCACCTCTCACCCAGCACAGCATCCCAGGATTTATAAGCCAGCCAGCTTCCTCTCAGAATCCCTGTTGCAAAGGGCTCTGTTTGCTGCTGCCCTCCCTGGTGCCCCCAGGGTTTGTCCCAAAGGGGACATTCCCTCTCCCCTCTGTGGTGCTGCTGGATGCTGCTGTGGGGGTTCTGATATTTGATTTCTGTTCCATCCAGTCCCTGTTCCTTCCTCCAAAGCTGAGCAGCTTTGCTAAGTAAACATCCCCGTGGCTGGGGTTTAATGGAACATGGAACCCTTCCTCCTGCTCTGCAGCTGCTGCCCTGTGCTCTCCCCTGCCTCCCCTCCACCACAGCTCCCCGTGCCCAATTTCCAGCCCTCAGCTCCTCAGGCTCACTGGCTGATGCTCCTCAAAGGAGAGGGAATGAGCTCAGCAGCTGCTCTGTGGCAGCCCCAGAGCTGCCTGCTCTCCTCCAGCAGCACCTCTTGTAGTAATCCATCACTGGAGTGTGTGCTCCCTGCAAAGCCCTACAGAAACAGAACAATATATCCTCACTAACACTCCTGCAAGAGAGAAACGCAGCAGAAAGCAGGCAGAGAAGCCTGGAAGTATCTGCTGGGGTGGTGTGGAAAGCTGGGAGAGCTGCTGTTATGGTGATGGCAAAGAGGCAGGAAGGGCCTTTGTATGGGTTCCACATTGATGCTGATTCCAGCCAGGGGCACAGACAGTCCAGGGACACATGCAACACTCATGGGAAGGGTCCAGGATCAGGTAAGGGGTGGTCAGGCTGAGAGAGCATCAGGGACCAATTGTCAGGGGGCAGAACAAAGGGGGTGAGGGGGTGGGAGCCAAGAGGGAAATAGGGAGGGAGTGACTGAAGGACACAGGGACAGGCAGGGGGCTCACAGGGCAGACTGAGGGAGCAGAACAGGGGTACACTGGCATAACAGAACAGGGTGTCCTGTGAGAGAAGCCTCCTGTGTCTCCCTAACTTAGGGGATGCCTCTCAGGGTCCAGTGGCCTTCACAACGTGGTGTGAGTGATGCTTGGTGAGTGGCACTGGGCAGCCAGTGTGAGTGAGGTGCTCCCTGGGCTCCTCCTGCAGCTGCCCTTCCAGGGGCACTGGCTGTGGGAGGATGTTCCACGCTCCAGGCTGCAGCTCAGAAGAGCCAGGAGCTGCTTTTACAGCTGAAGGGATCCCAGCAGTGAGCAAAGCAGCCCGAGCTCTCCCTGATGCCCAGATTTTCCATGAACCACCAGAGAGTTTGGGAGGAGGGACGTCTCTCAGGGAGGATGTCCCTGGGCTCTTGGCAGGGTCAGGCTGGTGGCTGTGTCTGGTGGCAGAAGGTCGGGTCACTGTCCCCTCTGCCTTGGTGAGGGGCTCCAGGGACTGAAGAAATGTCTGTGCCCTCACAGGTGGCCAGGGAGGAAGGGGACAGCCAGGTCCTGGGCGCTGGTGCCATCATCCTGGTCCCACCTCACTGAGCATTTCCAGGCTCTCAAACTTCCACTCGTGCTGTTCCAACTTTGTTTAGATGCAACAGGTAGCTGGAATGACTAATGGCTGCTGGAGTGCCGAGAGAGCCATCAAACATGTTGTGTTTTCTCTATGGGGAGTGGGTGGAAGGAAAGCTAAATTACATCTTCGGGATATTAAATATAACTCCGCACATTAAACTCGGAGTTATCCATGAATCTCTTTAATGACAGTGCAAGCTACTTCACAGCAGTAAAAGTCAATGTTGCCACAATTAGAGCACTATTGTCTTGCAGTTAATAGACTGCTCTAATCATGACTTTGTCATATTATTAATCGCTTTCGGGTTGGACTTTGCTAATTATCCCCTTTGGTAACTCGGTTTAGGCATTAGGAAGTCAGCAGGGACATCGAGCTGACAGGCACTTGGACCATATCTCTTCATTAGCTCCTGTCCAGGATGAGACAGAACCAGGGGTTGTGCTGAGGAGCTGCTCTGTGAGCCCACGGGCACCGTGGTGGGAAGGGCTGGACTAACCAAGGAAGGTTTGCCCTTTCCTCAGCTTGTTTTCAGCTTTACAGTTTTAAACTGCAAACCATTGTTTCTTTGTCCTGCCCTGGGCTGTTTGATTTAAGGGCAGTAGGAAGCAGTGACCTTGGAAATGTTGCAGTTTTGAGCTTTTTGGTGTGGTTCAGTAGCAAGGGCAAAACCAGTTACAACACAAAGCAGTGATAACACAAACCAAGGAGTCAAGTCAAAGGAGAAATGGGATCAGTTTGGGGTGACATTGAGAGAATCCTGTCTTGTTTGTGCTCCTGGTGTCCCCATTGCTGTCAGCTTCAGGTCTTTTCTGTGTTGTTTTGGTAACCAGTGGGTTATAAGAGAAGTATTTAATAAATATATAAGCTCAATGGTGTATCCTAAACACATCAGCTCAAGCAGGTAGATCATAGAATCATGGAACCATGGAATGCTGAGGGGTTGGAATGAACCTTAAAGGTCATCTGGTCCCAAATCCCTGCCATGGGTAGGGACACCTCCCACTAGACCAGGTTGCTCAAGGTCTTGGCCTGGCTTTGAGCACTTCCAGGGGTGGATCCATCCCTTCCCTGTTCCTCACTGCTCAGGAGGGAGCTCTGTCACTGCTCCCTGCAGCCAAAAGCCTTTTCCAGCTCAAGGTTCCTCGGGGAAGCAGCTCCCAGGGGGAGCCAGGCTGGAAAACAGCCAGGTTAATTTGTGTTTGCCACCTCCTTTTAAGCTTTATCTTTTCAATTACAAGTTGTAATAAGGCATATTTTCCAGTTTTCCCTGTGTCTCCTGTGGGAACTGGGCGAGGATGAGGGAGCAGCACTGAGTTCAACAGGACCAGGGTGAGGAATGGCTGGAGCTGCTCTGCACTTGTACCACAGCACTTACCTATAACAAAGTGGCAAATAACTGGGTGTTTTTAGGTGGGAAACAGAATAAATACCTAGTTCTCGTGGTGTTTTTCCCCAGGTGGGATGTTGCTCAGAATGATGGCATGCCTCTCCCTGGTGAGCAGTTGGGATCTGAGCTGTTCCTCACTGTCCTCACTGCTGGATGCAGGCACATCCCTCCCTTCCCTCTCCTCCCCACACCTTGGATCCAAACCCTGAAAAAGGGGGATAATATCAGCCAAGGAGCTCATTCTTCCCCTGGGCTGAGATGTCCTTTTGGGGGAACTGGCCTTACCTCCACCCATGCCAGGAAAACCAAAGCAGCCTCTGGCCCTGGGGTATTTTCTGTTAGGTGAGGAATTATCTTGTTTTTACAGTTTCTCATAAGTTAAACGACATTTAAAACATAGCATTTTCAATACCAAGTATGTTTTAGAAAGTAACTGGTATTTTCAAATTCTTACGAGAAAGCTCATTAAATCAATGAAGGTCAACTCTGTCCAATTGATATTTAAGTTTTAATAAGTCACGAAAAAGTCTTAGAGGATTCAATGTCATCTTCAAACAACCCAATATTCTAAGCAGGCAGATGCTTAAAAACTGTCTGTAAATTCCTGATCCCTTCCACTTGTGCTTTGTGTCAGCTGTCAGAGGAAGGAGTGGGAGGTCATGCATAAAAGTATCTGTGAATCCTGTCAGATCCATTATGAATGCCAGCCCTGCAAGGAGTGACAGGAACCAGGATCTTTCTCAAGCTGGCAACAGGTTTTCTGAAAGGATAATTGATTATTTCTGATGGTTTCCATTAATGAGCCTGGTGTGCTGGCAGAGACATGCAGCCTATAAAACTCCCTGGAATGGGTGGAAATATCTTTCAGAGATCTCCTCTGTCACGCAGCAATTCCCAGCAGTGAGAGATTCTGCATTGCAATGATTTCCTTTGTACCAACACAGACATATTTGCAAAAAGTCCAGGTTCTTGAGTTTTCTTATGAATGTTTGACACCGAGTTTCCTGGGCACAATTCCAAGATTTAACTCAAAGGATGGGGAAGTGGAACCTCTGTGCTCTCAGCTTTGGTGAGAATACATTTAGGCAAATCTCTGAGGAAGCTCTGCTGCTGACTGGCACAACCTTATTTATTATTGAGTAAGATGGGACCTGTTTATTCACCCAGCAGTGATCTGTGTTTCCACCTCGGAGCCACAACAGAAAATAAATGACCTGCACAGGAGGCTGGGAAGGGAAAGAAAACCTCTGGGTGACGTTTATCCTTCCCATCCCAGCCCTTCCAGGCCTTCCCTTGGAGTCCAAACCCCACAGGCAGCCAGGGAGCTTTGCCTGGAGCGCCTGCTGGATTTGCTGGGCTCAGTGATTTTGTGGAAAAACAAAATCCTCCGGGATGTCAGGAACAACAGATGGCTTCCCAGGCACTGCACAGGGCTGGCGTGCTCGGGTGTGGATGTCACATTCTGTGTCTGATGCTGCCTGGAGATTTCACTTACAGCAGCTTATGTGAGAATCCCAAATTTGCAGTGGCTGCTGCATTCCCAGAGAGACCTGAGTGAAATTTGGTGATACAAATGTGCTCCTGAGCACTTTGCTGTCGTGGATCACCAATGGTGGGCAGAGGGTTTGGGGTTTTGTTGTAATTGTGGGGGGTTTTTCCATAATTTTTAAATTCAGCTATTTATTCAAGATTAAAACCCTAGTCTTTCCTCATATTTCACAGATTTTTCTCAGCCTTAACAGGGCCTGAGCAACTTTGTTTAGTGTAAGGTGTCCCTGCCCATGGCAGGGGGTGGAACAAGATGATTTTTAAGGTTCCTTCCATCCCAAACCATCTTGTGATTCTATGATTAAATGTCTTACTACATCTTTACAAAACTAAATTGTATGATCAGAGGGAAGAGAAGGTGTTTTATGGCTCCTGTTTAGGGTAAGGCACATCAGGAATCACATTTAGAGCAGCTGTGGTGCAGCACAGAGGGAGTTCCCCAGCTCAGAAATGCTCAGGGCACCCTCCCCATTCCTGGGCCCTCAGGTAGGGAATTCAAATTCACACAAAACATTTATGGTCCAAGAATAGGCACAAGTAGGGTAGGGAAGTTCCATATAAACTTTTGGGGGTCTTGGTGGTTTTTCATTTGTCTTTCTGTCCTGACTTGCACTTGGGTAATTTAAGGAGTGTGGCTTTACTGGGCACTACAAATAACACAGCAGGCAATCCAGGAATTGTCCATGAGCTCAGAGCAATCCATGATGGAATCGTCCATAGTCCTGACACTGCAGACTTGCCCCCAGAACAAAACCTGCCTCTACCATCAGGGACTGGCATTCCTTGGAATCCTGAGCTCTCGGAGTTTTGGTCTGGATGGGGACCTGGGAATTAATACACTGCAGGAAAAGAAGCAAAAATAGCCAATGTTTTCTCTTTGTGCAGTGCTGTGAATCATTTCACAGCCTAGATGATGTGTATTATATTATATAATATATATATATATATATTATATATATATATATATATTATATTATTTATATGCACACACACATATATATATATTCCATTTTTCCTGATTCGTCAGCCACACGTATGGAAGCTCTTTCCAGAAAAAGCCTGAAATACACCACACATGAGGTAAAAGTGTCTCAGAGCATCAGAGCACACACGCAGCTCCTGTGCTGTTCAGAGTGAGGAAGACTGTGTAGCACTTTCTGTACAAACTCCTGCTAGGTTTGCTTTCTCTGCATCAGCAGCTTGTGATTATTTTTCCCTTGGTGTTGGTATTTACTTTTTATTCCCTCTGGGCACATCTGGACAAGATGTGGGTGCTGATGGTACAATAACCATCCTCTTCCAGGACCCTGCTAGATGGATTTGTTCATTACTGTGCCTGAGCAGCTGTGACACGAAGCACAAAGGCACTTTCTGTGGAACAGCACCTGAGCTTGTTTCTACCATGGAATTGCACACATCTTCTTGATTTCAGACTCAGCAGTTTGCTGATGCCCAGAGCAAACCAAGGATGGTATTTTATAGACAGTTTAAGCACCAGGGTGTAAAATTTCACAGCTGTCCCCATAAAGAGATGCCCATTTTCTCCCCAGGTGTGTCCCGAGCCTGTCAGGGGGTCTCACTTGGGCTTGGCTCTGGCTTGAAGAATATGCTCAGAGCTCTCCATTAGTTGTGATTTAAGTCACTTTGGACCATTTCTTCCTTTTGCTTATGATGTTCTCACCATCTGTCTCTTCTTTTCTTCTTCCCCACCCCTCCCTGTCGCTGTCCTTCTCTCCCCCAGAGCTCTCCATCAGCCTCCTTGCAGTGATAGTTGTTGTGTGTGGCCTGGCCCTGGTGGCAGTGTTTGTGTTTCTCTTTTGGAAGCTGTGCTGGGTCCCCTGGAGGAACAAGGCCCTTTCCTCCCACCTGGCCGTGCTGCGGAGCGAGGCGGGCCACAAGGGCAGCATGGCAGACAAGCTCAAGGACACGGGGGCCATCAGCTTCCTGGAGGCAGCTGTGAAGATCAGCCACACCTCCCCAGACATCCCTGCAGAGGTGCAGATGTCCATGAAGGATCACCTCATGCGGCGCACGCGCATCCAGAGGCAAACCACGGAGCCAGCCTCCTCCACCAGGTGAGGGATGGGGTGTGGGATAATGGGATGGGATTGATGGGATGGGATTGATGGGATGGGATTGGTGGGATGGGATGGGATTGATGGGATGGGGTGGGATGGGATTGATGGGATGGGGTGGGAGGGGATCCATGGCATGGCATGGGATGCTCAGCCTGGAGGAGTCTGAGGTTGGAGTTCATCAGGGGCTGCAGCTCCTCCTGAGGGGCAGCTCTGATCTCTTCTCCCTGTGACAGTGACAGGACCCAGGGAAGGGCTGGAGCTGTGCCAGGGGAGCTGAGGTTGGATCTCAGGGAAGGTTCTTCCCCAGAGGGTGCTGGCACTGCCCAGGCTCCCCAGGAATGGGCACAGCCCCGAGGCTGCCAGAGCTCCAGGAGAGTTTGGACACTGCTCCCAGGGCTGCCCAGGGTGGGATTTTGGGGTGCCTGTGCAGGGGTAAGAGCTGGACCTGATGACCCTTGTGGGTGCCCTCCAGCTGAGGATATTCCATGATGCTGCTGGGTGGGGATGAGGTGCCCAGCAGGAATGGGGTGCTCAGCAGGGACACTGCTCTGCGAGCAGCTGGAGAGGTGGGAGGATTGTTGCATGGAGCCAGAGGTTCAGATACCATCAGGGAGACTAAAGAGAGCACCTACACACCAGATTACTGTCCAAAGCTTGGCCATTAACCAGTGACTGGCTCACTGTGGCTCTTTTAAAAACTCAGGGATTCGAGCCCTATTGCTGGACTTGACCTCATTGTGTCAAGTCACCCGCACGCTTTGGCCACTTTAATTTTGTTCCAACATGAGAGGCAGGCTGAAGTATCAATGATGTGCCCTGTCAGACAGAATTAGACCTTTTGGCTCTCTCTCTCTGTTGTGGCTCCTGGCAGAAACAATTAGATCAGCACAATTGATGGATCGCTCGCTGCACAAGCCCAGAACCAGCTGCGCTCGGTGCTTGTGCTCAGATGGGGACAGAGACAGCAACAGCACCCTCAGGAAGTCAGGGAAAGGCTCTCTGAACCTGGGGACACCCTCTCAGCTTGGATACTGAGGAGAGATTTAGATCAGGTGTTAGAAAGGGGTTCTTTACTCATAGTGGGACGAGCTCTGGCACAAGTTTGCCCAGAGCAGCTTGGCTGCCCCTGGATCCCTGGAAGTGTCCAAAGCCATGTTGGAGTGACCTGGGATAGTGGAAGGTGCCCCTGCCCATGGCAAGGAGTGGAATGAGGTGAACTTGGAGGTTTCTTTCCAACACAAACCATTCTGTGATGCTGTGAAATGCAGCATCTCTCCTTGACACAGAAGGCAGTGAGACAGGGACAGGGAAGAGGATCACAGGGTCCTGGCTGTGCCCCAGCACTTCTGTTTGCCTCGCTGGCCGAGCCTGGGATGTGCACAGGAGTGTGACAGGGAAATCAGGCACTGCTCAGAAAATTGGCTGTGCTTTTGCAGGATTAGTGAGGCACTGATGGCAGCCCCCTGTTTGAAGGAGCTCAGTTAGATCAGCATGGTGCCACCTGCATTTGTGAGCCACACTCTTTTATTTATCCACAGTGCTTTTTGGGCAGCTGATTCCCTCTCTGCATGCACACGCTCCTTCTGCTTTTATTACACCTTTCCAACAGAGGAGAAAAAAACCCTCAGCCAGTCTGAATTAGGACAAACAAAGTGGGACTTGGCTGTACGTGGGCAGGTTTCAAACCCACTTTCTCCTTGGCAGGTTCCTCTGATTCACAGCCCAGCCTAACCCTATCCAAAATACCTCTGAGGAACCTGCCAAGGTCTCCAAGCACCACGTATCTCTGAGGGCTAATACTCTGGCTGTAGGGTTCTTAGTTTGGTTAAATAACTCTATAAACTGCTCTTGTAAACACCAGATAATCTGAAATAATGCCCTCAGTCCACAGAAAGCTTTTATGCTTTGTTCAGATAAAGCTTTGCTTACATACAGCTTGTGCTGGAGGAGAGCTCAAGGCAAGAGACGCTTCCTGGCGAGGCTGTGCCTCCCTCCCTGTCAACAATTATCTATCAGTTTCTGATGAGTCTGCTGGAAAAGTCTGGAAGCAGCAACGCCCAGCAAAGCCAGGCTGGACAGGGCTTGAAGCAAGCTGATCTAGGGGAAGGTGTCCCTGCCCGTGGCAGGGGATGCAATGAGCTGAGCTTTAAAACCCCCTGAACCCAAAGCATTCTGCGGTTCTACAGATAAAGCCTCAGCTTCTGAACTGGTTGTGGTTGTCTCACCAAAAAAAAAAAAAAAAAAAAAAAAAAAAAAAAAAAGAGTGGGGTTTTTTTGCCAGAGAGAACTTAGTGCCAGTATCTTGGAAGTGTAAGGACTGAGGGTGGGGAAGTCTCCACATGGTGCTGTCTGTGATTCAGGTAAGGAGCTGCTGGGGCCCATCTGTTCAGCTGTGGGCTGCGACTCCTGCCACAGGTGAGAAAACACAGCTTGTGGCAAACACTCTGGAATTTAAGAAATTTGCTGGATTGGTTCCTTGAAGGTTTTTGGAGGTGTTCCCCTCTGTTCACCTCCATAACATGATGGTTCCAGTGCAGAGCACCTGTGGAAGTCGTTCTGTGCTCTCTGAGACCAGGGGCGAAAAAAGGAGAGCCACGTCCTTGGAAACCCACTGAGCTGTCGGTGTCCTCCTCCTGCAGGCACATCTCCTTCAAGAGGCACCTGCCCCGGCAGATGCACGTGTCCAGCATGGACTACGGGCTGGAGCCGCCGGCCGTGGCCGAGCAGCCCACCAGCATCGGCCGCATCAAACCCGAGCTCTACAAACAAAAGACTGTGGACACCGAGGACCCCAAGAAAGAGGCAGAGAAAACCTGTGGGAAAATCAACTTCACCCTCAAGTACGACTACGAGAACGAGACGCTGACGGTCCGAATTCTCAGGGCTTTTGACTTGCCAGCCAAAGACTTGTGCGGCAGCTCGGACCCCTACGTGAAGATCTACCTCCTGCCCGACCGCAAGCGCAAGTTCCAGACGCGCGTGCACAGGAAGACTCTGAACCCCACCTTTGACGAGTCCTTCCACTTCCCCGTGCCCCACGAGGAGCTGGCGAGCAGGAAGCTCCACCTGAGCGTCTTTGACTTTGACAGGTTCTCCAGGCACGACATGATCGGAGAAGTTATCCTGGAGAACCTGTTCGAGGACTCAGACCTGTCCCGGGAGACTTCCATCTGGAGGGACATCCAGTACGCCACGACGGTGAGTATCTGCTGGGCAGGTAGCTGCTGGGGGCTCCCCACAGGGATAAATCCCTCATGGCTCCCAGCTGCTGGGTTCCTGGTGTCCTGTTGGCCCCAGAGACCCGTAGCCATGGCACAGTTCTGTGCCACATGAACGTGATCACGGTAAGAAAGAGCTCTGGGGGGGCCAGTACCAGCCCCTTGGTGCTGAGAGATGCTGGATGTGCTCCTGGCAACTCTTCCAGAGCTGGATTTGGGTCTTTTAGTAGTTCTGTTGAATTCCCTCTGGAAGAGAAGCCAAGCCTCAGAGAGGAAAAGTCCCAGTCCCTCTGTGTCGCAGGGGGTGGCAGGAGAAGCCAAGTGCTCACATTGATCATTCAGTGCAGAGCAGTGACATTAACCTCTCCATAATAGCTGTCTGCTCCCCACTGCCCGCCCAGGAGGATCTGGCTGGTCCTCAGGGCGAATGAACGATTGAACTGCTCTGCAGCTGGACACCAAATCAGCCATTGTCATTGTCATTTCACATTGTTATTTCTGAGACTGAAAGATGAGACATCCCCACCCCTGTGGCTGGAAGCGTGGGCCCTGTCACATCTTTCCTGGTGACTGTCAGAATGCCACAAATTGCAAATATCTGTCCTGCAGCTTCCCTCATAGCTCATCTCATACCTTGGCTCCCCTGATTTCTGTGCCGAGGAGGGAACTGTCAAACATAAACATTGATTGTGGCCAGCAGTGCCTGAAGACATTTGCTCTGTAACTCTGGTGCCTTTTCTTTCTCAGCACTGTGTTCCCCACCAGCTGTACCCCTTGGTGGCTTCCACCAGTGCTCATTCTTCTGCTGCAGGGTGATCAGAACTTTCTGACAGCTCTCTGAAGTCCAGCCCTGTGTCCTGTGCTGTTGTGCCCAGTGAGGCCACAGTCCCAGGGCTGTCAGGGGACACTGGGAGCACACAGCACATCTCCCTGGAAGGTGGCTCAGGGGCTGCAGCTGTCCTGGGAGGGCACAGAGAGCTTTGACCCTGCCAGCCTGAGGACACAGGATGGAGGTGGTGCCTGCCAGGCACCCTGGGGCAGTGCTGGCAGCGTGCTGGGAGCTGCTGCTGTGCTGCCTTTTGAGCATCTTGCCTGGGAGGGCTGTGGGAAGGGGCCACAGGATCAACCATGAGGAAAGCAACAGTTGGAGTTAGCAGGGTGCTCCCAGCTCTTGGCTTCCAGCCTGCAGACAGCCACGGCTGTTGTGATTGATGGATGGTAATGAAAGCAGAAATGCTGGCAGGGAGGCAGGCAGGCACCAGGCACATCCTTCACCCGGAGAGGGGCTGCTGGAAGGAGAGCAAAGTGCACCTGAGGTGCTGATGCCTCCTGGAGGAACCTTCCTGTTGGCTCTGCAAGCAAGAGTGGATGTTTCCCTGGCTAAATAATCTCATTTAATGGGGGAAAACCCCATAAAAGCAGGTGGAGATACACCAGCAGAAGGGTTGTTGAGGGAAAATCCTCCCGAGAAGGTGTGAGGGGAGCAGAGCCAACCCCATGCCCAAGATGTGTTGAGCAGGAGCCTGGCACAGCTGCCACAGACACGTCCAGCACCACTTCTGGCTCCATCCCCTCATCCTCTCCGTGCCATTCTTAAGGAATGTGCTGCTCCTGGAACATCTCAGCCAGCTGTAGCACACCCAAGGACATTTCTGTTTAATCACAATTGGGAAGGGTAAATACAGTTTGCATAAAACCCCAAGAAAGCCCTGGGTTCCTGATAATGCATGAGATCAGTGGTGTGGGTAAGAGGGGAGGAACACACTTAGGCACTGATCTGGTCAAATAGCCAGCACTCAGCTGCTTAATTAATGACTGTACAGCTTGTGAATCAGGGAAACAGCTTTGGTTTCGAGTCTATTGATTCAGAGCTTCCATTATTTCCTAAAAGGTACTGATAGGAATTTTGGAAATGTCCCAATGTCTATAATCTGCAAGAAAATAATGTACCCACAGGACATGCTTTGCTCTCCTCTATTTATGGTTGCAGAGAAAAAATCTCCTGACCTGATACAGTGAGGTCAAAGAACAATTTATGTTCATTTTATACCCTGGACGGGTCCTCTCAGTGCAAGGAGAGGAATAGAAGATGAGATGGTGTCCAGAGGCTGCTCTCACCATCTCACACAGGGCTGCTCTCTTCTGGCATCTTGTCCAAGGTCTCCTGCCCTTGTCCCTCCCACCCCAGCTAAGAACAAAGAATGCATGAAAGAACAGACCAAATCAAAATTTTATATAATATTCATTAGTATTCTGCACATCTAAGTGGAATAAAGATTTAATCTTTGCCTTACCTGAGAATGAGCAGGAAATAATTTGGCAAAAACCTCATCCATCAACAAGATCTATTCCCTTAACACTTAGCAAA
This sequence comes from Sitta carolinensis, assembly GCA_032173965.1. Taxonomy (NCBI): domain Eukaryota; kingdom Metazoa; phylum Chordata; class Aves; order Passeriformes; family Sittidae; genus Sitta; species Sitta carolinensis. The sequence goes on from CM063306.1 coordinate 2,807,927, forward strand.
GCTTTAAGTGCATTTACTTGTCTTTCTAGTTCCATCACTCTACTCCTAACAGCTACAATTTCTTTTCAGCAGATCATTATATCACATTGAAAGGAATCAAACACACTGTTTCCAAAAATAAACACGTTGTTTGCTCTACAGATGTGGGATCTGTATGTAGAATATAAGATATTTTTTTTAAATCCATTTTTAGAAGGTGTTTGGAAATCTTTCTGCTGACTTTGGATAATGATGCTCTCTAGTTTAAATAAGACATTTGGTTTGTTTATTTTTCCCTGAATTCTCATGGGCAAGGCAATGATGGAAAGGGCTTTTAGGAGGTGTAGTCATGAGGCTGCAGGTACAAGAAGTGCTAAGAGCCATGGATCAAAGTTATTTGATGGGGCATTAAAAGAGTAAATTGTGTTGGCCTCTGTGTATCCAAAAGTACCAAACATTTCTGAGTGCCATCTGCTGGTTAATTCCCCTTTTATACTCACACACACAGAGCCCACGCTGTGCCAGCTCCCTCAGGGCATCTCAGGGGGCTTGGTGCTCCAAGTGTGGACACCTCACCAGCTCACAGCTCAACAGGCCCTTCTTGCTTGTCTTCTGGCTAAAAGCTTTGCCCCCCCAGTTGGTAACTGCCCAAAAACTCACACCCAGCTTCGGAGGAAACCACTCTGTTTCTCAAAGAGGTTTTCATTTTATGCAGAAATGTTGGGCACTGTCAGTCAGAAACCTCTGGGACTGAATTCCCTCATGGCAGGGGGTTGAAACTAGAAGATATTCAAGGTCTCCTCCAACCCAAGCCAGTCTGTGATGTTGTGAACTGATGGCACTGGCTGTCATAGGAAGTTTCTGAGGAGATTTTTGCAGTGCATGGCCAGAGAACACAGCACCACTGCACCTCAGGAGCTCACCTTGCTGTCACCTCACTGTCACCTCGCTGTGTTTGTCACATTCCTGGAGGAAGCTGGCACTAGAGACATGTGCTGTAGATTCAGTTGATACTAATTTGATTTCCTCACTGCATTGATTTGGTGTGAGATATCCCATCTCCTCTGTGTGAGCAGTGCAGCAGGAGAGCATCACCTGTGCAGAGCTGGGGGGTTGCAATAGGAAGCACAGACTCCACTGAGGCAGAGGAAGATTGTCCTTAACTAAGATGTGAAGGTGTAACCTGTTTGTTCCATTCTCTGAATTCATTTTTAGCCAAATCGTGTTGGGGTGCACTGGAATCACCACCATAAAGAAAAGTGCCCTTGCTCCAAATGCCAGAGGAGAGGAAATGCTGGGATGGAGGAGGAGGAGGAGACACCTGGCTGGTTCTGCACGATTCCAATAAAATGTGTTCTCTGTTTTATTGAAGGAAAGTGTGGACCTGGGCGAGATCATGTTTTCCCTTTGCTATTTGCCAACTGCAGGTCGCCTCACCTTAACAGTCATTAAATGCAGGAATCTCAAAGCTATGGACATCACAGGTTACTCAGGTGGGTGTTTGGCTGAGGAGGACCCCTTTGCATCCACGTTTCCTCCTCTTCCCTCACTGTATCCTCAGTAGATGGTGGGTGAACCATCACAGAAATACCTGAAAAAGCTTTAAGCTGTGTTTTAAATGCAAACAAGTTTTTTTTTTTAAAGTTGTATTATCTGTTGCTTTTTTCCCATCCCTCTGGATGTTTGCAGGGCCAGAGCTCCGATCCATCTCTTGGGTTGGACATTTAAATCTCTCGGAACCCTTTATAGCCAGAATCAACTCTTTCACCCCAAGATCAGGAAAGGATCGTGGGCCACCTGGATAAATCCCACTGGGATGTGCATTCCCCTGTACAGTGGCCAGTAGTTAAACCTGAGGCTCTTCACAGCCCCCTGAAGACTGTTTGCATTCTTTGCAGTTTCAAAGAGCTGACTTGCAAATTCAGCATGCACAAATTCTAGTTTTCATCATAAAACTCAGTTTCTTTTCCAGACACCAACTTCAGAGTATTTGAATTTCATTGTACAAAAAGCAGTAACAACAGAGACCTTTGCAGAAAATGTTTCTGCTCAGCTGGAGCTTAATGCCATATGAAAAGTCTGAAAATTGAGACTTCAGGTGAAGCCAGCTCAGCCTTTCTGTGATAATAATAATGCAGTGCTGGTTCTCTCAGGTCACCACCCACACCAGTATGAGAAATGGAGGATTTTACTGGTCTGCAAACAAACTTTTTTCTAAAAGTCCATTTGGAGAGCACCTCTGGCTGATGGGAACTCCCAGCCCATCCTCTGATAAAGCTGTTTCTATATTGCAAAGGTAACAAACCCCCTCCATCAACAAAAGGTCTCCTCTCTTTCCTCCCCAGATCCATATGTCAAAGTGTCTTTGCTCTGTGACGGGCGAAGGCTGAAAAAGAAGAAAACCACCATAAAGAAAAACACACTTAATCCCACCTACAATGAAGCAATAATCTTTGACATTCCCCCCGAGAACATGGATCAAGTCAGCCTCCTTATCTCCGTCATGGATTATGATCGGTAGGTGGGAGGCTCTGGGGAGCTGGAGGGGAGAGCATCCCATTGGGTGCAGATTTTCCTGCTCAAATGCAATTTTCCACAGTGTTTTCTATAATCTCAATGGCTGAGCTCAGTGCTATCCCCCTCTCTCTGGTGATTTATTGCTCCAGTGACATTGATATTTATGGTTATGGAAAAATAACAGGTTTGGCAAAGCTGGTCCTTGCTTTATGGCATTTCCTTGAGCAAGTGTCATGTTGCTCTTGGTTATTTACTTGTCCTGCAACCCATTTTAGAAGCAAATAATGTCAGTGTGAGCAGCACTGGGTGTATGAATTATGCATTACAGAACCTGGGGTTATTCTTGCTGCAGAGCACCGCTCACACCTCTGTGTCTGCACTGACCTGCAGAAATCATTTAAAAGCTGCTGCGATCACCTGTGGTGGTGGCAGGGCTGGGGAAGAGTCCACAGCCCAGGATCAGCAGCAGTGGGATCCAGGATTTGCCTGGCCAGGTGTGGGCAGCCTGGGGATGTAGGATGATGGATGGATGGATGGATGGATGGATGGATGGGATGGATGGATGGATGGATGGATGGATGGATGGATGGATGGATGATGGATGGATGGATGATGGATGGATGGATGGATGGATGGATGGATGGATGGATGGATGGATGGATGGATGGATGGATGGATGGATGGATGGATGGATGGATGGATGGATGGATGGATGGATGGATGGATGATGGATGGATGGATGGATGGATGGGATGGATGGATTGCTCTATGGATGGATGGATGAGGATGGATGGATTGATGGATGGATGGATGGATGGATGGATGGATGATGGATGGATGGATGGATGGATGGATGGATGGATGGATGGATTGCATGGATGGATGGATGGATGGATGGATGGATGGATGGATGATGGATGGATGATGGATGGATGCTATGGATGGATGGATGGATGATGGATGGATGGATGGATGGATGATGGATATGGATGGATGGATGGATGGATGGATGGATGGATGGATGGATGATGGATGGATGGATGATGGTATGTGATGGATGGTATGGATGGATGGATGGATGGATGGATGGATGGATGGATGGATGGATGGATGGATGGATGGATGGATGGATGGATGATGGATGGATGGATGGATGGATGGATGGAGTGGATGGATGGATGATGGATGGATTGCTTATGGATGGATGATGGATGGATGGATGGATGGTATGGATGGATGGATGGATGATGGATGGATGGATGGATGGATGATGGATGAGGTGATGATGGATGGATGGATGGTGGATGGCATGGATGGATGATGGATGGATGGATGGATGATGGATGGATGGATGGATGGATGGATGGATGGATGGATGGATGGATGGATGGATGGATGGATGATGGATGGATGGATGGATGGATGATGGATGGTGATGATGGATGGATGGATGGATGGATGGATGGATGGATGGATGGATGGATGGATGGATTGGATGGATGATGGATGGATGGATGGATGGATGGATGGATGGATGGATGGATGGATGGATGGATGGATGGATGGATGGATGGATGGATGGATGGATGGATGGATGTGGATGGATGGATGGATGGATGATGGATGGATGGATGATGGATGGATGGATGGATGGATGGATGGATGGATGGTGGATGGTGTTGGAATGGATGGATGGATGAGAGGATGATGGATGATGATGATGGATGGATGTGGATTGGTGGTGGTGGCGGCTCTAGGATGGATGGAGATGACAGGACGAAGGTGATGGTGCTGTTCTCTGCCGTTCCCGGGTGGCCACAACGAGATCATCGGCGTTGCCGCGTGGGGTCAATGCTGAGGGGCTGGGCAGAGACCACTGGAACGAGATGCTGGCCTACCCCCGCAAGCCCATCGCCCACTGGCACCCGCTGGTGGAGGTGAAGAAGTCCTTCAAAGAGGTGTGTGGGGCTGTCCTTGCTATCCAGTGCCTTGCTCTGTGGGAGTGGGCTGGCTCCAGGCTTTCCAAGAGCTCCTGCTCTCGCCTGGGATTCTCTGAGCAGAGCCGAGGGAATTTTCTCACCAGAAATGAACTCTAGAAAACAAGCGCTTCTGTATGGCCCCAAAATAGCTCCTCGAGCTCACAAGCAAGGCTGAGAGGAACTGTATTTACAGATGTGACTGTTACATTTGGGGTTTTTTCTTTTCTTTTTCTTCTTTTTTTTTTTTTCTTTTCCTTTTTAAATTAGAGATTGAGAGCAGTAAGGAAAGAGAATGCTGCTCTGATTGCAGAACAAATTGTCCAGGGATATTGCCTATTTCAAGTTTCAATTTTTCATCCTAAAAGATTTTTCTGTTGACTCATCTCTGAGCCTTTGAGGGAGAATAAATAGAACAAATGTAATTGCTCTAAGCATATCCAGAGAAAGAGATTGACTTGATGCAGCCCAGATGATAAAATAAGGCTGAAATGCCTGGGTGCCATTTCGACCATTTCTGGTATTTTCCTCCCCCTTGCACTCCAATTTCTCACGCTTCCATAGAGCTCTTTGGCTTTGCCTGATTTAGGTCATAATTTCTGGAGGAGAGAGATGTGAAAAAGGGCACACACGCCTTTGACACTTCAAGTAGGGGAAAAAAGCACCAGCATTTGAGGCCAGTGATACGATAATAAAGCAATAAAGCCTCCCACTGTATCTGGGGCTGAGGAGGTATTTTCCCTCAGAACCACAGAATAAGTACTTAACAAAAAGCATCTCATTTTCCCCTGAAGCTCAGTGCTGAACTGTACTGAAAGGCAGACACTGGGCTTGCTGAGACTCCACAGTAGTGTGAATTAGTGTATATAATACAGTAATAATAAACCCTGGCCTTCTTTGAAATGTGCTCTTTCCTCCAACAAGAAGGGTGGGCAGCCCCTGGCACAGGGTGCCCAGAGCAGCTGTGGCTGCCCCTGGATCCCTGGCAGTGCCCAAGGCCAGGCTGGAAGGGGCTGGGAGCAGCCTGGGACAGTGGAAGGTGTCCCTGCCATGGCAGGGGGTGGAGCTGGGTGATCTTTAGGTTCCCTCCCGACCCAAACCATCGTATGGTTAAGCAGTCAGTTTGTGCTCAGTGCCCTCTGTCCCAGCCCGGGTCGATTACACACAAAGGAAAACCTGGCAGTTGATATTTTAGCTTTAAACACGGAGGAGGAGGATATATTGGACAATGGACACCTGACCATTGACCCTCCCTGGCTGGAGGTGATGTGTGAGCTCCCCTGGAGCACCGTGAATCAGCACAGGGGCAGCGGGGCAGGCTGGGTGAGTCAGAGCAGAGCTGAGCCCTGGGTGTGCAGTGTGACTCTGCCCGGGGGTGCTGAGCAGCACCAGGGGCTCATCCCCTTCCCCTGCCAGCCCTAGCAGGCTCCAAGGGTCACCTCCCACCTCCACGGGGAGCTGGGGACCAGCAGCCCCGAGGTCTCAGCAGAAATGGAACTGATCTCTCATTTGATCTCTTGGCATCTGTAGCACCCCACAGTGTGACTCCATGGCTGACCCAGGGGTGTTACTGTGACACAGGGAGGAACACACACAACACACACCACAGGTGTTCAGGCAGAGAAGAAGAAAAGAACTCTCCAGTTTATTGTTGACCTCGTATCTATAAGTTTCTGGACAGTGGGCAGAGATTGGACAGAGAAGTTCCCACCTCTCCATCTCCACTGGTCACTTGAGAAGTCCATCAGGTGATATCTTTTAGAAAGGAATGCAAACATGATCCTTGTTTATCTTACAGTTCATGACAACTGACTCCATTCTAAAACAACAAATTAGAAGGCTGATTTTCAGGGACAACATAGGGGCAGGAGCTCCTTCTCCATGTTGCAATTTTTATGGCTTTACCACACTATTTCTCAGATGTGGGTGGGGTTTGGAAAGTAAAACTCCTGTAAAGTTTTTGAAAATCACTAAGAAAGAAGTAAAAAAGGCATTATTGTTATGATGAAACACAGAGGAACCAAGGAAGACATGGAAGATGACTCACCTTCTAAAATATACTTTGAAAACCATGGCTGAGCCCCCAAGACTCTGGAAAAAAACTGAGTGAATCATTTCATCCCCCAGTGCACAGGTCAGGAGCTCTGCTTAAAAGGAAAGAAAAAACCTTATGATCATCTGTTCTGGTATTTCTGGTGCACAGAGCCAGCAAGCAAATGGTCCCTATGTTTATTTGCCCTTTTAGGTTTTAGCACTGTTGTCTGCAAGTCCCCAGTGTAGCCTAAAAGAAAAACCAAACAGAAAGGGCACAGGCTCTCAGAGAGAAATTAATGGGAAATGGTATTTCTTGGTTACAAGATATTGCATCATCTTTTCTATGTTGTATTTGGGTATATTTGAAAAGAAATTTGGGGTTTTGGTCCTGTAATCCCTGTGCTGCTCCATCCTTCCAAGCTCTGTGGGCTGCTGGCTCTCTGTCCATCTGTCCTGAGGATGCTGGGGGAGACCTGCTGGCCCTTCATGCCTTCCTCACCCTTTGTGGGGGTGAACTAGGGTTGTGCTGGCATCCTGGGCCATCATCTTCATCATCCTCTTTGTCTTCTTCACCCTCCTCTTCCTCTTTGTCCCTTCACCTCCGTCTCCCAGCGCGGTTGTGTGGGCAGCAGCGAAGGGAGCGTTTGATCCTCCTGTGGTCTCTGTGTGCTCTGGCCACCAGTGACAGCCTCTGGCTCCATCTGAGTCCGCCCTGACTGAGTGCTTCACCTCAAACCACGGCAGGGAATTGTCCCTTTGCTGTCTAAATGGAGGCATGGGTGACTGGAGCGTGTGTGCAGGGACACGGAGCTGCTCCAGGCGCTGCCATCTCCCCACACTGGGCTTGGGGTCCCTCCCCTCTCCCCACCACCCCAGGGGGAGAAAAGTATGGAATGTGGAATTCCTTTGTTAACCAACATCCTGCCTGGTGTGCCTTGGAAAAACTTTGGCCAGGAGAGTCCCCACCACATTTTGACTACAGCTCAGAGTCACAATTTCTGGTGAATTTACCAGGAAAATGTCACCAGAGCTGTGCTGCTTCAGGAGGGTGGCCCAGCCCTGACCCCTTACCCTGCCACAGCAGGGATGGATGGATGATGGATGGATGGATGGATGGATTGCTCTATGGATGGATGTGATGGATGGGATGGATGGATGGATGGATGGATGGATGGATGGATGGATGGATGATGGATGGATGGATGGATGAGGATGGATGGATGGATGGATGGATGGATGGATGATGGATGGATGGAGATGGATGGATGGATGGATGGATGGATGGATGGATGGATGGATGTGATGGATGGATGGATGGATGGATGGATGGATGGATGGATGGAGTGGATGGATGGATGGATGGATGGATGGATGAGGGATGGGATGATGGATGGATGGATGATGGATGATGGATGGATGGATGGATGGATGGATGTGATGATGGATGGGATGGATGGATGGATGGATGGATGGATGGATGGATGGATGGATGGATGGATGGATGGATGGATGGATGGATGGATGGATGGATGGATGGATGGATGGATGGATGGATGGAGGAGATGGATGGATGGATGGATGGATGGATGGATGGATGGATGGATGGATGATGGATGATGATGGATGGATGGATGGATGGATGATGGATGGATGGATGGATGAGGGATGGATGGATGGGATGGATGGATGGATGGATGGATGGATGGATGGATGGATGGATGGATGGATGATGGATGGATGGATGGATGGATGTGATGGATGGATGGATGGATGGATATGGATGGTGGATGGATGGATGGATGGATAGGATGGATGGATGGATGGCTCTATGGTGATGGATGGATGGATGGATGGATGATGGATGGATGGATGACGAAGGAGGAAGATGGATGGATGGACAGTTGTATCCATGGTGCTGGACCAGTGGCCTCCTCCTGTGTTGGTCCATGACTCTTTGTCCACCATGAGGACCTGGGCAGCTCAGCCTGCCCCAGCAGCACAGTGCTGGGCTAGCACAGCCCAACCCCTCCTTTCTGTGCCAACAGCAACTCAGGCCCTTCCTCCACGAGCTGGTGCCTCTCCCTCTTTGCTTTCACTGCTGGGAAAGGCTCCAGTGAAAAGGGAAACGCTTGGGATGCACACCATGTCTTTGGTTGCTCCATATTTATCAACAGTGAATAACAAAACCATAATGACTGCACTTCTCTAATGACCATCATCGTTAAAGAGGGAACATGGAGAACATGTGCAAATGAATCATTAATTACAGGCTTTTAAGTGCTATCCTCCTCACACAGATGTTCAGAAGGCGAGTCTCTGAGCAGAAAGGGAGAATCCCTCTTTGTGGGGTTATTCTGGCAATAAATTCTTCCCCTCAGCACAAGTTGTTCCCAGTGCTCAGCCCTGAGGCCCTGCTGGCAGCTGCTCCTCCCGGGTGCTTCAGCCACCCCACCCGTGCTCCTCCTGCATTCCTCCACCCCTCAGCCAGGTTCAGGGGTGTGTGCACAAAGGGAAATAGCAAATTACAGCTCGTTCTTCCAGGCCTTGAAGGGAACCTCTGAAAATGGGGATTTTCCCTGTTATCTGTGGAAGACAAACCCTGGTATCGCAGGGTGGATCAGCAGCACGATGCAGAACAGGTCTCTGATGTTGCCAAGTGCCTCTGACATTCAGCAGGGGAGCATTTATTTGTTCAAAACATTGCTCCAGATAAAAACTGGTAACTCTGCTGAGGGCCAAGTCATGCCCATAATGAAGAATAATCATTTGTCTTTAAAGACAAACCCTTGCAGACTTCTGGGACTGTTTGATTTTGGTTGAACTGGTCTCAGTTTCTGACTGTTGCCTACACAATGCATGGCCCACCTTTTCTAATTAAATGAAGGAAAAGTATCTCCAGGTTCCTCTCTGGTCATTTGGACCTGTCCTTGGAAGAGTTTTCATCACATTTTTGGAGTAGCAGTGCTGTCATTGTCACACAGACAGCACGAGGCAGAGAGCATGGGGAAGGCTCTGCCAAAAGCCCATTTCTGTTGTAATTTCTGCAATCTGTTCACTGGCAATTCTCATGGGAAGGTTGTACCCGTATTATTAACTCCTCAGGGATTTTAGCCAATTTTTTTTTTGACATGAGAAACATAGTAGAAAGTGTTTCCTTACCTTAGGCAGCTGTTTGGCAGGACGAGCTTCTCATCTTCATTCATTAATTTCTGCTCAGCCTGATGAGTACAGGCTGTTCAGTGCAAGCCTGTGCAGTGAGTTACTCTACACTGACTGCTCTCTTTGGGGAAGGAAATTGGGCAAATTTTTGACCACTCCAAACCCATGGAGCATCTTCAAGGGCCTGCTCAGCCTCCCTGTGAGCACCAGGCTGCTGTTCTTTTGCTTTCATTTGAGATGGCTTTGCCAAGGCAAGGGTGAGGTCTGGTTCCCCAAGTGAGTTTTGACCAGAGAAATGAAATTCATACATGCTTGAACATTAATATCAGCCAGCAAAGAGTTTCTGCTGATGTGGGAGGGGAGGGAATTGATCCAGGCAGTGGAAGTTCTGCCTCCCGTTGTCTCTGGGTGATGTCTATCATTTGTCACTGGAATTTAATAAAACAAGATGGTGAGATGGGCAAGTGCTCAAAAGCTTCAGGAATAATGGGTTTGAATTATGATAATAGCCCCCAAGGCAGATGACAAATAATTTATGATCCCCTAAGTATGGCAAAAAGAAATGTTTGCTCCATCCACCAAGCCTCTGATCTGATTTTCCCTTTGAGAAATGTCTCCGGTGCTGTGGACAGAGCTGCTGTGGAGTAAAATTACCAGACTGGAAAGACTCAAGTACTTCTGATCTTAGACAGTATTTTTAAACTGAAAAGACAACAGCAATAAAGCAGGGAAGAACTGAGAGCACTTTGTCTTCACAGCACACACAGACACTGTTTATTTTCCTTTTTTCTGGTGAGGAATCCTCACAATTGGGAATTGATTTACAAAGCAATAAAGTAAATTGTTCAGCAATTCTTCCTGAGTGGTTAAACACAGGCTTTGCATGAGTTGGAGCTTGTAGAGCAGATGAGAACACAGCAGGGCAGGGGTGGGATGGAATGGGACTGATGGGAAGGGATGGGATGGGATTAATGGGATGGGATGGGATTGATGGGATGGGATGGGATGGGATGGGATGGGATGGGATGGGATGGGATGGGATGGGATGGGATGGGATGGGATGGGATGGGATGGGAATACTGATGGAGAGGAGACAGAGAGCACAGTGCAGGATTGGGAATAATGCCAGCCAATCTCTCCTGTTTGCTCACCTCGATTTCTCTTCTGTCCCGCAGTGGCACGGCCGGGCAGCGAGCTTCGACAGCCAGGGCTCCTGTCCCTCCCCCAAGCCACCCCCCACACCATGATCTGGAGCAGGGACAGCAAAATGGGACTAAACCAAGTAATTTTTGCACTTGGCCTTCAGTCTCAGTGGTTGCTGAGGGGCGGTGGCAGCAGCGGGGTTTCTGGTCTAGTTGTTCCTGCGTAAGTAAAGGTAGAAACCCGTTTCGTGGTCAAATATGTTTTTGTCTAATATGTCTCCCAAGGTGATGTTATTTTTGTGGCTTTTGCTGTACGGCTCTGTTTCCAGAGGGAGAAGGTGGACTGAGACGTGTGCTGGGAGTTTGGCCTGTCAAGTAACATGTACAGTAGTTCTCGGTGTGTGCAGGCTGCAGGGAGATGTCTGCAGAGAGCAGAGGTGGCCAGCACAGGGGACAGTGGCCACTGGAAAGCTGCTGCAGAAGATGGAGGAGAGACTCTTCCAAGGCACCAGCAGCTCCATCCTCGTGGTCAGCCCCAGCCCTGCAGAGTGTCCCCAGGTTTCCTGTTCATGTAGAGGTGTCCATGAGCTCTTAGAAGTTTGTGCAGTGTGTACCCATAATTCCTTGTCATATATTAAAAAACAATGCTGTTGATTCCTCAGGAGGGGCACCCTGGGTTTTTTTCCCCTGTATCTGAAGTCTCCCCAGAGCTATTTGCATGAACAGTTTCTTCAGCCCCTTTTGTAGCTGCTGCTCATCCCCCAGGACATCCCTGTGTTATCTGGAGTAGAGGGAACAGCGTTGCCACAGATGGGATTCAGAAAAAAGGGGCAAGATGTTACAGAAATGGGTGACAGCCCTGCATGACCACTGGATCTCTAATTTTTATCTCATCCAAGTAATAAAGGATGACCTAAGGGGAAAGGGAAACTCAGAAACATGACTGATGCTAAAAAAAGCTTCCAATCTTTTTTCTTAAGACTGTCAGCACTTCCTTAAAGAATAAAGTTTCTCAGCCCGAGCACTGAAGGAAGGTTAAGTTACGGGAAAAAAAAAAAAAAATGAAGCTTTGCTGGTTCCTTGGCTGCAGAGGCCAAGAATGAAGTTAGAATATTCCAAGTACTGGCTTTGCAGCTAAATCAGCTGATCTTTATCAGCCAGCTGTGGATTCTGGACACTTTCTCATCCTGGATTTTTCCCTGAGTTAAGAAGTGCATTAGAGCTGTTTATTCCACCCTAATTAAATTAGGCAAAAGCAAATATTTTGGTTTGGAGGCAGAATTGGTGAGCAAGGCAGCCGGCTCTCCTCCCCTCAGGTTGGCAGGACTGCGTTCATCAGCCACAATCCTCAGGTCAACTTCAGTTCCCATTTTCCCAAATGTCACCACGTCACCCCTGGCTGCACACCACGGCTGGCAGAGAGGGGTGTTTGCATTGCTCCTGGGTGAGATGAATCCTTTGTTCAGTGAGGGGTAAATACATCATTCCTCATCACACCTTGTGTCTTAATTCTCTTTCTGTGCCACATGCTATAGGAGCAGAAACTCAATAAAATGATTTTATTTGTAAGTTCTGCCCTGTCTGGTGAAATATTTCCTCCTGTGGAAGCAGGGATTGTGTGTTGTGAGGGTTTGGATGGGTGCAGTGCTCACAGAGGGAGCCATAAATCGTGCTAATGGCAGAGCCTGGCGGGCTGAGGGCTGGGCAGTGATGGTGTCATTTGGAGCAGAGCTCAGCTCTGCAGCTCCTGGCCAGGCTGGGACAGTCCCACCATCCCTTGGGGAGCAGCTGAGCACAGGCTGCAGCAGCAAAAAGTGTATTCCAAGCACACTGCAACAAAAAAAGTGACAAAACTGCATTAGTTTCCCAGCACAGAGCGTTCTGAGGGCTTCTGCTGGGGAACAAGGGGAGGACAACCTTCCCAGACCATCATCCTTTCTGGGAATGTGCCGTGTTTAATTAAGGGAAAGAGCTGCTGACCATTAACACTGATTGACCGGGTGGGTCAGGCACTGGCCACGAGCCCCTGGCCACGAGCCCGAGCTGCAGGAGCCTCGGGGGAGCAGAGGAAAGAGCTGGCAGTGCCTCTGGCAGGTTGGCAAACCAAAGGGCAAGACGTCCCCAGAAGAAGCCACAGCAGCCCCAGCTGCTGGCACTTGACAATCATTAATTGCAGCAACCCACTCAAATCCCTTTCTTCTCTAATCCAGGCTTTTTGGGGTTTGGCGTTCTCTGTATAATCTCCGTCTTTTATCCATTCTTGTTATCGAGGATTTAGTCAAAACATACGTGGGGTTTGACACAAAGCTGCTATTTTTAATCCTTGCTTCACACAGATAATCAATTTCCACTCAATACTGGCTGTCACTCGCATTGCTGGAAAACTGGATCTCCTGTTAGTGAATAACTCCCACGCCCGGTTGGCTCAAACCCCCCCCCCCCTCTACATTTTTATTTTAAACGCTGAGATTTTACCACATCCCTCAGCCACGGGGATAATCAGCCCATTGTGTGTTTGTCACGGGGGGATTGGTCACCCTCCTGGAGCCCCACACTCCAGGGCAAACACTTCCCCTTCATCCAGGGGGTTCTGGAACCCTGGCAAGGAGCTGAGCCCAGCACAAGTGCCACGCCAAGATTGGTTGAGTTGTTTTCGTGCTGCTCTTGGCCCTGTAACAGCAACTCCTAGAGACATTTCAGTTATTTCCAAGCAAAATAAGGAGGGTGACCCCAGGGCTGGTCCCACAGGAGGCTTGGCCATGCTGGGGCTCCTTTGAATGGTGCTGCAAAGGGCAGGATGCTGCTGCAAGCAGCCCCAATTGAATAGTCTGTTTTATTGAGTACTGCAAGCAAAATAAACACGTGGAGCATTCCCAGACCTTCCTTTCATTTTTTTTCCCCTCCTTTCTCTTCAGTTTTAGTCTCACAGTCTCCAGTTTCAGCAACGACTGAGTGGCTGCAGGGAGGGCAGGGGGCACTGGAGGGGGTGGCTGTGGTTGATGGCTCAGAGATCCCAGGGGTGCAGCTCTCTGCAAGGGCTCACAGGGCTGGGAACTGTCCCAGCCCTGCTCCTTCCCACCAGCTTGAGAACAAAATGAGCTGTGTCTGAGGGAAAAAGTGGAAAACATCCAGTGGGAAGCGAGTTCCAGGCACGGAATCCCAGGATGGTTTGGGTTGGAAGGGCATTAAAACTCATCTCATTCCACCCCTGCCATGGCAGGAACACCTTCCACTGTCCCAGGGTGCTCCAAACCCCATCCAACCTGGCCTTTGTTAAAAATGAGAAGCTTGACTCAGCCAGTATATCAAGCAGTAATTCAATTTATTAATTAACATGGTAAAGTATGAGCAAACATAGTGCTGGGTACAGTGGTGGGGTTTCCCCTCTGACTGCACACTGGTTGCTGGGCTTGCTGGTATTTATTGAGAGATCCACAGGCTTTCCTCAGCAGTTTCTATTTCAAATTTTTACGTCACAATTCTATATTGTTATCCATTCCTCCCAGGATGTATATGTTAGGATGTGTTTTTCCAGATGGTGTGGCCCAACTTCCTTTTACTCTATTGTGATCCATTCCTCCTAGGATGTATATCTTAGGATGTGTATCCAGCTTCCTTTTACTCTATTATGATCCATTCCTCCTAGGATGTATATCTTCCTTTTTCAGGATGTTCTCACTGTTTTGTTAGGAGCTTGGAATAAATTCACATCCCTCTTTTGTTTATTCTAAAGCTACAGTTTAAAAATCCTTCATACAAAGAAATATTCTAAAGTTATAATTCAAAGGTTCTCAGTAGAAAACAGCCTAAGGCTTAATTACAAGCAAAAAGTTCTTATCAAAAAAGCAACATCCTAAAGTCATAATTCAAATACTCTCACTACAAAGCAACTTGAGACTTATAATAGTTAATTGTGAACACAGCATTGGTTCAAAGCCCTTCCTCCATGCTTTGTTTATTATTTTTCTTTATTATCCTCATTGTTTATTATAACTCATCTTTATAACTGTCCCATGGCCGGGTTCCACACATTTCACAATTACAATTACACAGGTTACCTTTATTCACCTGACACAAAACACAGCTTTGTATTTCACACCTTGGGCACTCCCAGGGATCCCACAGCTGCTCTGTGCCAGGGGCTGCCCACCCTCACAGGGAGGAATTCCTCCCCAATATCCAGCCAGGGTGATATTCTCCAATACTGGCTTCCCACTGATCACATTTTTGTGAGTTTTTTTTTTTCATACATCAGCAACACATTTGCTTGGCGAAGTGAAATCTTGTCGTAACAATTTATATTTAGTCTCCAAATGTGGCCTTTAATTGCTAAGTACAGAATGCTACTCACAGGTTGGCAAATCACACACACACACCAAAAAAAAACCAAAACCCCAAACAAACCAGTGAGGAAGAAAACAATTGGGGGGTTATAAGGGTTTAAGAAATAAACAAACATGGTCTTTAATTATCTTAGGGGAAAAAATAGCAGCTAAGAAATAAATGTAACTTCAATATTGACATAGAAGGGGGGTGTGACACAGCAAGGCTGGGAATCACTTATTCTACAGGAAGCTTTTGGGAATAAGAGAGGCACAGCCCTCCTGGATGCCAGGAGCTGGAGACAGGGACTGGCAGAGGGGGGCTCTGGGGCTCTGGGGCTCAACCCCAGCTCCGTGGGGTGCTGGGAGTGCAGGGACACCCAGGACATTCCCAGATCTCACAGCAATTGCTGCTGCTCCCCAGGGTGACAGAGGGGACAGACACAGGGCTCTGTGCCCCCTCCCTGGGCCCAGCTCTCTGGCAGGAGCAGCTGTGAGTGCCTTGATTCCAGTTTTATTTCTTCACAAACCTTTTATTTACACATAATTCTTGATTAGCCTGTAAAGAGCATTCAGTCAATGGGCACAGTCTCAAACACATCCCAGTCCTCCTTCAGTCTTTAGTTCAAGAAATGCCAACCCAGATAATTTTATCTTTGCTTGCGAGATAATAAATTAGACAGAAAATTATAAATAGCTCATTGGAGAAAATTACTGCCCTGATCCTCGAGATCCTGATCTCAGTCCCCTGTTTGTTCTTCACTTTTACTACTTCTGTTATTTGCCCTCCTAATTGTGTCTCTAATTAGGCAACCCCGGACTTCTCAATCTCATTTTGCCAGAGGTTTTCTCCCCCAGGGCCCTCATTGTTCTCCCTGCCATTAAGATTATCCCTCAGCACAGTTGTGCACTTATTTAAATGCCGGGTCAGGGATCTCATCTCTGCTGCCGATGCCTCATGCAAGGATGGGACTGCAGCCCCTGCCTGACATTTCCAGGCAGTCTCAGCTCCTGCAGGAGCAAACCCAGGGGCACAGGGGGCAGGGATGCTCCCCCCAGCACTGGCTGTCCCAGGAGAGCTGGGTTGTGTCTGCACGGTGCAGGAGGTGCCAGCTGCATAAGGACAAGGGGGAATGGTTTTACATTAAAGCAGGGTGGATTTAGTTTAGGTATTAGGAAGGAATTCTTGGCTGGGAAGGTGGGCAGGCCCTGGCACAGCTGTGGCTGCCCCTGGGTTCCTGGAAATGCCCAAGGCCAGGCTGGATGGGGCTTGGAGCAGCCTGGCATGGTGGAAGGTGTTGGGGTTGGAACTGGATGAGCTTTAAGGTTCCTTCCAACCCAAAGCATCCTAGGATTCCATGATCCATTTGGCAACAAGAGGTGATGCAGTTTGCTGCTTTGCTGGGGTGAGCATCACTCCAAAAGCCTCTTTGACCAGGTGAGCCTGGGAGAAGTGGAATTTGTCTGCTTTGTGCAGATGCACAGGCTTGGATATTCTGGATTTCTGTCCAAGAGCCAGAGGCATCCCAGGAGCTCTGCCTGGTTCCCAAACCCTGCAGCCAGCCTGCAGCAGCAATATCACTTAAATGTACAAGAAACATAATTCTTTTTCCTGGACTTTTCCCAAAGATAATTTGTAATTATATTTTACAGCTAGATATTATATATATATATATATTTAAGACAGTGCATTAGTCATGCAAATATAATTATGTGTTTTACGTTCCTGTGTCATTTTTAATTAAAAACATGGTATTTAAAGCACATGCATTTCAAAATTCCAGTATAGGCTTCTATTAAAAATG
Organism: Sitta carolinensis; assembly: GCA_032173965.1. Taxonomy (NCBI): domain Eukaryota; kingdom Metazoa; phylum Chordata; class Aves; order Passeriformes; family Sittidae; genus Sitta; species Sitta carolinensis. The sequence continues at coordinate 2,824,861 of CM063306.1, forward strand.
CAGTTCGTTAAAGCTAATAAAGTACCTGGCTGGGCCGGGACAGACGCAGAGCCGGCTGCGTTGCCGTGGGAACAGCCGGCATCAAAGCCGGGAGCAGCGGCGGCAACCTGCGGCAGCCGAAATGAGGGGAAAATGAGATTAGGGGACAAACCCAGCCCCAAGCCGAACGGCGTCTGCCTGGCTGCGGTGCCAGAGGTGGCAGATCTGTGACAAAGGTGGCAGATCTGTGCAGAGGTGGCAGATTTGTACAGATGTGGCAGATCTGTGATGATGTGGCAGATCTGTGCAGAGGTGGCAGATCTGTACAGATGTGGCAGATCTGTGCAGAGGTGGCAGATCTGTACAGATGTGGCAGATCTGTAAGATGTGGCAGATCTGTACAGATGTGGCAGATCTGTAGAGATGTGGCAGATCTGTACAGATGTGGCAGATCCGTGCCAGAGGTGGCAGATCCGTGCCAGATGTGGCAGATCCGTGCCAGAGGTGGCAGTTCTGTCCCAGGTCCCATCTCCCAGAGCTGCAGGAGCTGTGGGCAGTGGCGGTCCCAGTGCTGGACCCCATGGGGATGCGATGTGGGGCAGCCTGGGGAGAATTTGGGCTCCGGGCATCGGCCGGAACCGCCCCGGAGCCGAGCGGAGGATGGGGAGTGCCACCCAGCCATCCAATTCACACATGCAAATACTTTTCCGGCTCGTTAATTGCTTCCAAAGTGGAAGATTTCTCCTAATCTCCCATTAGCAGCTGCACATCCCTCTCCATTTCCAACTGCCTGGCTGAGGGTTTGTGGCTGTCGGCAGGGACAGAGTGGAGGAGCGGTAATTTTTTAATTAAGCCGCTTCGCCGGCGTCCTTCTCGGATGTCTGAGAGAAACGAGGGGGGATTTTGCTCGTGGCTCTGCTGATTTCCTGGAGACCACCCTCGGGGGATGTCCCACCAAGCGTCCCCGTCCCAGTTCGGCTCCGCGCCAGCCCCGTGGGGACGCTGGGGCTGAAACCCCCATGAAAACCCCCTCGGGCACCTCTGCTCCAAAGGCAGCAGCTCCGGGCATTAAATCCGCCTGATTTAATGTGGTTTTTCTGGGATGTGATGGTTACAGAAAGCAGGAGCATCTCCCTGCCTGTTGCATGACCCCGGCTTTGCCCGCTGAGCCCCCAGTCGCTGCCCCCTGTGCTCCGCCGGCTCCTGACAGAACGGTGCGGGCGAAAACTTCTAACTCGAAAACACGAAACAATATTGTGCTGTGTTTTGTGCTGTGTTTTAGTTGTGTCTATGAAATACCGACCTTTTATCTGGATTTTTAAGGCACTGGCCCTCTACAGCTACTCAGGCAGCTGACATGCTGCTTCTTATTAAAAAGCTCTTAGAAAGAGTAAAGATTTATTTCTAACTTACTGCGGTTTAATAAATCTCAACTTCTCTGAAGGTTTTAACTCAAATCGTACTTTCTCAAACCAAATTCCTTTCTTCCTCTAAAGAAATCAAAGGGGGTCTGGCTTCTTGATTTCCAACATCTCCCCTCCTCTCTGGAGCTGCTCCCGGAGTGTCGGGGGAATTCTCCCCTCCTTCCTCGGGATCATCCCATGGATTTGGGGGGTCCTCGTCCTCAGGCTGTCATTGGGAACACCGGGGGTGCCTCGGGGCTGCACCCCCGAGCACAGACCCAGCTCTGCTGGGTTCCCCAGACAAAAGGAACGGTGCTGCCGCGGGTCAGGACCTTGCCAAGCTCAGCCCTCCGGGACAGAGCCACCCGTGGGGGCTGTGCTGCCCCGGGGCTCTCCTGGATGCTGCTGCCATGCCCGAAACAAAAGCTCCTGGCAGCAGGAATGGAGCTGACGATGCAATTAAAATAATTATTTCCTAAACCTGCACGTCCCTGCAAGCCTCTGGAAGTGGCTCTTGAATGGAAGAGGGGGCTCAGAGCTGCCAGCAGGCAGCTGAGCATCCGTGGGGATGATGACACTACACCCCAGCTGTGCCAAATTTCATGGGATTTATTGGTACCGATGTCTCTTGATTAAATTATATTTCTTTCTTCATTTATTCTCTAACAAGCTGAACATCTCAATTTCCCAGGCAAGCCCGGGTCGGGAATGGGAGGAGGTGGCAGCTGACACTGATATTGGAGGGGGCTCAGTTGGAGAGGAATGCTTCTCATTTAAACCTCTGATTTCCTGAAAACCTGCACTCAGGGGAGAACTGATAATTCAGAGCTGAGCTGAGAGCTGCAATCTCCTGCAGGAGCTGCTCACAAAGCCCAGGGTGGCTCCATGGCCTGTGTGGTGCCAAGGATCCCCCAGGCTGCAAAGCTTGGAGCAATTTTAGGTTAAAAGGGAATCATGGAATGGTCTGGGTTGGAAGGGACTTTATCCAGCTCCAGCCCCTCTGTCATGGGCAGGGAATCAGACCTTTCATTTTTCCTCCCCTGAGCAAATCCATGGAAGTGCTAATCTCTGCACCATTTTCATTTACAAGGGTTAGGAGGTAATTTAGGAGAAATCCATTTAGCTGAGCAATTAACCAGTCAATAACACACTTCTGCATTTTATTAGGAAGAGAAAAATTGATAATTTCTGTTTGTTTTGACCCTACCTCTGCAGTAATGGCAGCAATTTTCTGGGATAATCCCAGTTACCATGGTTATATCTCCCTCCAGGTCCTTGACCACCTGCAGCAGGAGGACACAGGAGCATGGGCAGAGCCAGGGCTGCTGTGCTGGGGGGGAACTGCCCCAGCCCCCCCAGATTCTGCAGCCCTGTGCCACCCCAGCCTCCCCTGCCCTGCCTGCACCACTCACCCTTCCCCAGCCAGCAGATGGAAAGTCAGGAGAGCTGGGAGCCCCAAATTTGCTGCTGCCTCCCAGCTGAGGATGAGGGATTCAGAGGCAAAGAGGGAAAAAATCTCTACCTTGGATAATTCTTGGAGCTGATTCATGATCCCTGAGCTGCAGCACTGGGAAGGAGACCCCAACCCTCGTTTCCCAGGGAGAGTCACTTCAGCCATCAGCGCTTTTGCCTCAGGAAGAGGGATTAAAGCAGAAAATTCAGATCTATTCCAAAAAGGCACAGGGGAGCTGATTTTGAGAGGCAAGAAATTAAAGAACTGCTTAGCTGAATAGCTGAGCTGGTATTTTTCTGTCCTCAGGAAACAACTTTGATATAACAGCATTAGTAATAATAACACCCCAAAGAAAATCCTGGTGAAATCATGTAGACTGCAGGATGTGTGAAATCCCTGGGATGGGGTGTGGGTCTTCCTCGTGTCAGCAAAATCCTTCCTGGATGGGATGGAGACACATTACCACGAATGGGAGCAGCTCAGAGAAAATAATCCATCTTGATCAAAGAACTAAAATAGCAGAAAAATCTGCTAGTAAATGAAACTGTCCAGAAAATATTGAAACTTGGTGAGTCACAGGCCACTGCTCCTCTGACAGGGCTGTGAGCTCCCAGTTTGAAGGCTTTATTTCTATTCCTCGCTTCCAGAGGGAAGGAAGGAGTGGACAGTGCTGGGAAGGGTGAGAGGAGCCTGGGCATTCCCAGGCTCCCTGGGGCAGCAGGGATCCAGATCTGCAGGGTCCCTATCACTCTGCAAAATTCATCTTTTAGAAAGAAGTGTCAGTTTGTGTCCCTCCCTTTGGGAGGACGCAGCACATCTCTGCCAGGGGAAGAGGGCAGTGAGTGCTCTGGGGGCTGGGGAGGGATGGGGGGAGCTCTGTGCCACAGAGGGTCTGGCAGGAGCTGGGTTTGGTCTCTGGGGAGGAAAAGTGGGGCAGGGGGACCCAGCTGGGCACCGTGTGCCATCCTCAGAGCTCAGCAGCAGCACCAGGACCTCCACAGGCTGTGGCTGTGGGGCTGAGCAGCCCTGGCCAGGCCAGCTCAGGTGAGGGGCACAGGGGCCAGGAAAGCCTCCCCTGGCACCCACGGCTCTGCCCCTGCACCCACAGCCCCGGGGCCTTCTGTCCCCAAAGCCACAAAGTGCTTTGCAGTCCTGGGCTCACTGACAGTGCCAAAATCCCAAACCCCTGTGACCCAGCACAGAGCCCACTGTCAGAGGGGTGCTTTCTGTCAGGAAGAGTCTGGGGGAATCTGGTTGTGCTTATTCTGCACTCCCACCAGGAAAAGCCGAGCACTGTCACTGAGCTGCTGCCCCGTGTCCCTCCTGGCCAAGCCCTGGGTGCTCCCACCCCTGCTGGGAACCCCTGGGGGGAGATTTGCTGCCTCCCTTTGCTGCTCCCGACTCGTGTGTGATGAGTTACACCTCAGCCAGATGTTCCGTGGGCAGGAGAACCGATTTGAAGTGAAAAGCCAGTGATTAGAGTTGCCAACCAGCCATTAAGAAAGTATTAAATGAAGAATTATCCCCCTCTTCCTGTTTCAACACAAAGGGAGCTTCATAATGCACTTGTTTAAGTCGCCTGGTTTTAATTTTAGTTCCCTCGATTTCTAATAGGGCACGCAGAGCCATTTCACTTTATCAATAGCTCCTGTGAGCTGGAAAAGAGTCAGGGAGGGGAACAAAGTCAATATCCTCGAGAATGAGACAAAGGAGGAAAAATTAGCCCAAAGATCTCAGTTTCTCTTTCCCACTGATAACACAACTTCTCAATTTACTTGACCAGATTGCCTCGCAAAGAGGAGTATTTTTCAAGAGGAGCAGAGATGAAAGGGATTATTACTTATAGAGGCTCTTCTTTAAAGAGATAAAGTATTTGGCAATTAGAGCACAAGGAGCTGCAGACTCCCGGGGAAGGCTGGAGCAGCCCCATTAGCATATTTTCCACTAATCCCTCCTTTCGGAAAGGATGATCCCACTGCCCCTGCCCGGGCTGGGTGCGGAGCCACCTCCTGCTGCAGCCCTGGAGCGGGGACAGCAGCAACAGGAGCAATCCCGGCCCCAGAGCTGCCTCCTCTGGGATTGAGCAGGGCCCCGGGCAGGGCAAGGAAGGGATGGAGGGATGGAGGGATAGAGGGATAGAGGGGTGAAGGGATGGAGGGATGGAGGGATGGAGGGATGAAGGGATGAGGGGATGAGGGGATGGAGGGATGGAGGGATGGAGGGATGAAGGGATGAGGGGATGAGGGGATGCAGGGATGAGGGGATGGAGGAATGAAGGGATGAGGGAATGCAGGGATGCAGAGATGAAGGGATGAGGGGATGCAGGGATGCAGAGATGAAGGGATGAATTCACAGCCTGCTGTGGGGAAGAGCTGTGGGCTGCCTGTGTCTGCCCCAGGGACCTGCACAGGACCAGGCACTCTCTGCCACTGGTGACCCTGGGTCAAGGCTGAATCCTCCTGAAAATCTGTCAGGGCAGCAGGAAAGGTTGGGAGGGCAGAGGCAGGGCAAGTGGGAGCAGCCACAAAAATCCACTTCCACCCAGGACAGAGGGGGCTGAGGCAGCCCTGGCAGGGTCCTGGGTCTTGCTGGGGTCCCTGCATCCCATGTGGATCCCTGTGTCCCACGAGGGCTCCCTGCATCCTGCCATGGCCCCTGCACCCCACCGGGGTCCCCAGATCCTGCTGGAAGTCCCTGAATCCTTCTGGGGTCCCTGCATCCCACCAGAGACTCCTGGGTGCCCCGGGCAGGGCTGGAGGTGCTGCTGCTCCCACTGGGGCTCCTGGGCAGTGCCAGGGTGGCTGGTGGGGACAATCACCACCCCTGAGGGCACCCAGGGCTCTGACAGCTCCCCCAGCTGTGGCACAACCTCTGCTTTCCCCTAATGGGGCCAATAAACACTTAAACAAGAAAAATAAAAAGAGGAATCAATAACCCCAGGAGGAGCTGATGGGTTCTGGCACCTGCAGGGCCCCGTGGGGCTGGGGGTGTCCATCCCAGGGCAAACAGGAACCTGCAGCCCTGCTGCTCCTCTCTTCCACCAGTCCCCTCTCCTGTGGGGTCTCTGGCAGGGTATCTGTCACCCAGACAGGGCTCTCCGAGGCCCCTCACACTCCTCCCTGGCACTGGAGGATGGCAGGGACTCAGCTCCGGCAGGATGAGAAGGGTGACCCCATCCTGGAGACAGCCTGGGGACAATCTCTGCTCTCTGGGAGCAGGGACAGGACCTGAGGGGGCAGCTGGAGCTGTCAGAGGAGTTTAGGTTGGATCTCAGGGAAGATTCTTCCCCCAGAGGGTGTTGGCACTGCCCAGGCTCCCCAGGAATAAGCACAGCTTCGAGAGCTCCAGGAGCATTGGGACACCACTCTCAGGGGTGCCCAGGGGGGGATTTGGGGTGTCTGTGCAGGGCAGGGGTTGGGCTCGACCCTTGTGGGTCCCTTCCAGCTCAGGATATTCCTGATCCCATGAGCTGGGAGCACTCAGAGCGAGGAGGGTCCTGGTGCCCACCCAGTGTCACAGTGTGCCTCCAGCTCAGAGCTGAGCCACCCCTCACCATCAAAGGTGGGTTTTGTCTCAGTGTCTGTCAGCAGATGGAGATCAGGCTGCTCTGCCTCACGGCAGTTATTCCAAGCATTAATTAGTTGCTGTTTCCTGAAGTACTTTGAAGCTGTGGAGTGTGAGATAAGTGCTGTGCTCCGGGAGCCCACCGGAGCTGCAGTTATTCTGTTCATTTTACTCCTCACTCCCAAACTGTTGGTACAAAACAAATCCCACAGGAGCTTGTGGGGCTCTGATGGAGTGGGTGGCATCTCTGACCATGGTGCAAGGCACAGGGAGATGCTGGGGAGGCCAGGGGAGGCCCCAGAGCTGCTCCCAAGGGCTGGAGCCCCTCTGGAGCCAGGCTGGGAGAGCTGGGGGTGCCCACCTGGAGGAGACAGGCTCCAGGTGTGCCAGGGAAGTGCGGGTCTCATTGTGCAGGACGTGTCCCAGGCTGTGAGATGGTTTCTGGTGCAGAATCATTACTGCCCCATCAATTTTAATTCAAGCTGGAGAAATCATCGGTGTAATTATTTACTACTGTGAGATTTCTGAAAATTATATTTCTGTTACTGCCGTTATTGATCTTGAAAAGGGCCATAAATTAACTTGACAGTTCACAGAGTCCTTCACACTTGGATGATTTCTCTGCTTGACTTGCACTGTGTGTTGAACTTTCAGCACCAGCCAATTACAGTCATTCAAAGCGTGTATTTGAGGATTTTTCTTATGCAACAGATTTGATTATAATACAAAGAACTTGAGGCAAATACCAAGTGCCCTCCATGTCACAAAACAGTTTGGCTGGAGCTGGGCACGGGGGGATGCTGGATGGGCTTTAGGGTGGCAGGGGGGTGGCATGGCCACACCACAGCCCCGGGGCAGCAGGTGGCCCAGGGGGGACCCTCAGGTGTTCCCCACGGGGCTGGCACCTCCTGGGGGGCCCAGGCAGCTCCTGGCCTCTCATCCCAATCCAGCCTGGCACTGGCACCAGCAGGATGCAGCCCTCACCCAGCCAGCCTGGCCCACGCCTCAATGCTTTGTGCCCAGAATTGACCTGTGAGGCGAAAAAGGACGGCACCAAAACACCTCCTCATCCACCCTCTGTGCTCTCAGGGTGCTGCCTGTGACAGGATCAAATCACAGCAATCCCGGGTTTCTGGGGGGCCCAGGGACAGAAATGGAGCAGGGGGTGAGAGAGAGCACCAGGGACAGTCTCTGCTGGGGCAGCAAGGACACGGCGTGGGGGCAACGTGGGGCTGTCCCAGCCCCTGAGGGGCTCCCAGCCCCTGCCCTGTCCTGCCCCATCCCCTCTGGGGCTGCTCTGTGCAGGAACTCAGAGCCAGAGGAAGAGGGGAAGAGACGGGGATGGGGCAAATCAGGGCCTTACATAAGGTGGAGATTCTGTGGCTGCAGGGGGAAGTGGCCTGTGCTTCATTAGAAACAAACTCAGTAAATCAGCAGCATCTGGGGCCTGCTGGCTGGAGCACCGCCCCAGCAGGGGAGGGAAATCTCCTGTTGTCCTCCCAGATTAAGGGATTTTGCTGTTTGCTCGCAGTTTTGTACAAGTAAATCGAGCTGGCCCTGACCAGCAGCCTGCCCAAAGCCATCTCTGCCCTAAGCCCTTCCAAAACCCTCACCCAAAGCCCCCAGCAAAAACCCAGCCCAGCCCCCAGCCCAGGCACCCACCCAAGGTCTGTGCTCGCTGCTCTGAGCCCTGCAAGGATCCTCCACCCTTGGGAAGTGCCTTTGGGGGGTCTCAGGGACAACGTGGAGCTCAGGGCTCTGGCAGCCCTGCCCAGCTCCCCACGCTCCCCCAGGCAGGTGGCTGCACTTCGCTGCGTGCTATTTATTCATTACACCAGAAAGAAAACCTCATTAAATTAGTCCAGGACTCTGCTGGGTGCTCCCAGGCAGGGACACCGAGCGCCGGGGGGAGGCTGGGGCGGGGGCTCCAGCATTTCCTCATTTCACAGTGATGGGAGAAGGGGCAGCGACGCCGTCCTGCGGGCTGGGCCGGGCACGGGGAGCCCCTCACACCTCCAGCTTCTTCTTCATCTCCATGCGGTAAATGATCTGGTAGCCGTCATCCCAGGCGTAGAGCTGCCTCTCGCGGGGGCTGTACTTGAGGCTGGCGTGCGAGCCGTAGCGCTTGGGGAAGTAGACGAGGGCGGCGTCCTCGGGGGCCAGCGTGCCGCTGACGTCGAAGACGCACTGGACGCGGGCGCGGCTGGGCAGGCGCGTGTTGTACACCACGTGCAGCGCCCCGCACACCACGAAGGCGCCCTCGGCGTTCTCCCGCGGGCACGGCGTGTCCCACATCTGCTCGATGTCCAGCGAGGCGGGGTCCAGCTTGGCCAGGCACATGTTCTTCTCGTCCTCCTTGGTGGCGTAGACGGCCCAGAGCCCCTCCTCGTCCGCCGACACCTCGATGTAGGTGGAGGGGTTGAGGCCGAAGACGGGGATCTGCTCCTCGGCCGGGAACACCGAGCTGTCCACCACCGTCTTGTTGGCCAGGTTGAACTTGATCACCTGGAAGGCCTGGCCCTGCTGGCGGATGTAGTAGAGGTGCCCGTCGTAGACGAGGTGCCCGGTGCCCACCCAGGGGTAGGGCAGCTTGATGCGGGCGGCCTTGCGGGTGGCGGAGAAGAGCGTGAACTCCCGCATGCGGGGGAAGACGTAAACCGTGTCGTTGGCGGTGCCGTCAAACACGTAGATCTTCTCCGAACTCCCCGCAGCGTCCTTGGTCCAGAGCCCCGAGGCGCTGCCGAAACGCTTCAGGATCTTCATGGCCCTGACGCTGGCGATGGTGTCGCTGCAATCTGCAGGAGCAGGGTGGTGGTGAGAGCCTGGGAGCAGCCCGGCCCTGCAGCAGGACTGCTGCTGCCCCGTGCTGGGCTCTCACTCTGTCCCTCCCCAGCCCTCAGGCCTTGGAAACTCCTGAAGGGGTTTAAGTGCATCCTTGGTGGCACTGAGTTCACCCATGCCTCGGGCAGGGGAGCCGCCCTCACCCCAACCCTGCCCCAGAGGCTTCAGAGACACACAGGGCTCCAGCCTGGGGCTTGGCTGCAGCTCCCGGGCCGGGGGCATGCAGGAGCTTGTGCCAGAGACCCCTGAGATGCCCTGCTGGCACCCAATGCCCTGGCCCATGGCTGGGGGACACCTGGGCTGGGCTGGGAAGGGCCGGGGTAACCCTCACACAGCCCCATCCCCCAGGGAGCCACGGCAGCCCCTCACCTGTGAGCTTGGTGTACTTCTCGTTCTTCCTCTGCTTGGCTGTGGCCACCTGCTTGTCCATCAGCGTCTCGTCCACCTCCACGCAGGGCGGGGCGGGGTTCTGTGTCTCCAGGTAATCCACCTCCCGCTCCAGGCGGTCCATACGCACAGCTGCGCTCTCGGCCTCGGCCCGCATCGCCTCCCGCTCCTTCTCGGCCGCCTCCAGCATCCCCAGCACCTGGTTCTTGAAATCCCGCAGCTCCGTGGAGTAGCGGCTGCTCTGGTCGTGCCACTGTGAGATCCTCTCCTGGGGGGCCAAGGGGACACTGAGGTCTCCAAACCTCACAGCCCGCCAGTGGCAGCCGGCCCAGCCTGCCCGGGCTGTGGGAGCCCCTGGAGCCACAGGGGCTCGTGTCCCCGGGTCCCATCCCGCCCAGGTCCTGCTCCTGTGCTGCTCCCAAACGCACGATGCTCCCGTGTTGCTTCTGCACTGCTCCCACACCCGTGATGCCCATTCCTGCAACACTCCCATGGTGTTCCCAGACCCACGGTGCTCCTGCTCTTCCATGATACTCCCAGAGCCACAGTGCCCCCATTCCCATGCTGCCCCAGACCCACAAGCTCTCCTGTGACACCCCCAGGATGGCCCAGGGTGTTTCTAAACTCACAGTGCCCCACTCTCCTACAATCCTCGATGCCCTCATTCCTGTGATAACCCTGTGAAGTTCCCAGTCCTGCAACACCCCTGTTCCCGTGGTGTTCCCATTCCTGTGATGTCCCCGTGGCTCTCCCAGCCCTGCAATAGCCCTGTTCCCGTGGTGTTCCCATTTCTGTGATGTCCCCATGGCTCTCCCAGCCCTGCAACAGCCCTGTTCCCGTGGTGTTCCCATTCCTGTGATGTCCCCGTGGCTCTCCCAGTCCCTGCTCCCACGATCTCCGTGTCCCGCAGTGCTCCCACTCCCATCTTGCCCCGTGTCCGTGCTGTGCTGTGCGGGACCCTTGCAGGGGCTGCCAGGGCACCGCACACCCTGCTCCGTCCCCGTCCCTCCTGCCCCAGCCCCGCTCCCAGCCCCGCCGGCCTCCGCGAGGGTCGGGAGCCCCGTGCGGGGCGATCCGGGGTGCGGGGCGGGTGTGGGACCCGCCGGGGCTGTACCTCCAGGAGGGTGAGGCGCCGCTCCACGTACTCCATGAACTGCTGCTGCTGGGCGCGCCCGGCCGGGGCGAGCAGCGGCAGGAGCAGCAGGCAGCGCCAGGGCCCCATGGCCGGCAGCGAGAGCAGGCTCCAGCTCAGTGCTCAGGAATGCTCCGGCCCCCCCAGCCCTTATTGCATCCAGATGTGCAGAGGGAGGGGACGCTGCTCCTTCCCCGCAGAACAGCCCCGGGCGCTTTAACCCCTTCGTGCCCCAGCAGTGCCCGCCCGGCGCGGCGCCCCCGAGCCGCGGGGCTGGGGCAGGAGGCTGGGGACGGGCTGCTGGGGGGAGTTTGGGGTGCAGGGAGCGCCGCAGGAGCCCCGAGCGAGAGGACACGTCCTCATGAGCCGTAGTGCGGGGACAGCGCTGGCTCCTTGTCCGCAGAGGTGCCCAAGGCCAGCGGCCAGCCTGAGCTCGGCCACGTCCTGGTCTGGTGGGGACAAAACCAGACCAGCACCATGGGCACTGGCCCCAAGCATGTGGCGCCCTGAGCCCATGTACCCCCGAGCCCGTGTCTCCCCCGAGCCCTGTCCATTTCCCCTGAGCTCCTGTCACCCCCGAGCCCGTGTCTTTTCCTAGCCCGTGTCTCCCCCGAGCCCGTGTCCCTCTCCTAGCCCGTGTCCCCCCCGAGCCCGTGTCCCCCCGCTGCTGGCCGCTGTCCCGCAGCTCCCGCCTGGCCCGTGCCGGGGTCCCGCGGGTGCCCCGGGCAGAGCCCTCGGTGCCGGCTGGGCCGTGCCGGCTGTCGCTGCCCGCAGCCGGGGCTGCCCGGCCCCTCGCTGGCCGCTGGCCCGAGGTGTCCCGAGCGCTGGTTCGGGGCCGCTTGGCAGCTCCCGCAGCCCCGGGACGGGGTCAGCCCAGGAGTGGTGTGATGGGTGGACAGGTGGACGGACGGACGGCGGACACTGCAGCTCCGTGCCCTGGAAGCCGCCGAGCCGGGCGGTTCTGCGGGCACCGGCCCTGGGCTCCTGGGCTCCTGGGCCGTGGGCAGCGAGCGATGCGAGCCGGGGCCGACCCGAACCGGGGCCGCGGCGGAGCGAGTGTGCCACCTAGTGCCACTGCATCCCGAACCCGCATCCCGCACCCGCATCCGCATCCCAAACCGCACCCCGCATCCCGCACCCGCATCCACATCCCAAACCGCACCCCGCATCCCAAACCCGCATCCGCATCCCAAACCGCACCCCGCATCCCGGATCCACATCCCAAACCGCACCCCGCATCCCAAACCCGCATCCACATCCCGGATCTGCATCCCGCATCCCAAACCCGCATCCACATCCCAAACCGCACCCCGCATCCACATCCCAGATCTGCACCCCGCATCCGCATCCCGGATCTGCATCCCGCATCCCAAACCCGCATCCCGGATCCACATCCCGCATCAAACACACCCGCATCCACATCCCGCACCCACCCCTTGGATCCCGCACCATCGACACCTCATTCTGGATACCCCCAAACCCCTCTCCCACCGCCCTTAACAGACCAAGTGACCAAATGAATAGAGTACAGAAAATTAACCCTTTTTATTGATGCATTGCAATTGTTCTACATTTTTACCATATTATGTAGAAAATACTTAAAATACAAGCTACTTTGTAAAACCAAAGACAAACATTGAATCCAAAGATAAACTATGTTTTCACAATGGACCCTTCTCCCATATAGTTAGTATTAAATTTTTAAATATCTATTTCTTTTGTTAAAATGATTTTTACATACCCCCTAAGTACATCAGCAATACAAACATAGATCAGTAATTGTCAGAAACTACCTGTATCTAGCGGCTTGTAAAAAGGAAGAGCACAACCATAAAAGAAAGTTAAATTTTACACAGTAACTAGCATATCAAATACATTTAATAAAGTAGGAATTCCATTGCAATATCAAGGATTCAAGCAGAAATACTAACATTACATATAATGTACTGCTACATGTAGTGAGATAGATATAGTTCAAGCTGAATCTGAAATCACACATTATATAAAGTTTAGCAACAAACAACCATGTGGACATGCGGCACCATTCAGAAGTTTAAATAAAATTAAAAAAAAAAGAAAGCAGGGCTGTGCCAATCCTGTCATTTAGAAGCAATTTAGTTTCATGTTCTAAAAGAAATTGCTGAGTCAGAGGTAAATTACTGCATCCCATCAATTAGGTGCTAAGCAGGAAAGCCTCAGGAGTTGCCTCTGCAGGGGCTACCACCGCTGCAAATACAGGTCAGGTAAGAGAAAACTGATTGAACAGCTCAAGAATCACACAGACAAACCTAGCTGGGACCACGGCTGCCAAATATTCCAAAGGTGAATCCCAAACTAGTTGTGTAGAAAATTAAAGGATGCCAATTCCTATCCAGAGATAGCAGATTTCTCTCCAAAAACGTGTAGCAGGCTCTGACAATGAGGAGAGTCAATTCTTGGCCCCAGTTTGAGGCTGGCTCTGCAAGGGAAGAAGGGATGTATCTCCTTAGAGCAGAACACAATACACCTACACTGGGCATCAGACCCTGGGGCCAGACTGGGAGGCCCTGGCCCTGCTGGGTGGGGTTTGCTGTGTATCACAGAGGAATTTTGGGGTATTGGTTGACAGCTTGTTCCAAATGGAGCACGTTTGGTTTTACCTACATGGTTTCCCTCTCATCCTCCCTGTTCCAACGCTTCTGGGAACTCGGGCAGTGGAGGAGGTGACACCGTGCTTTGGGAATACATTTGAGGGGGATTAACTGTGTTACAAGGTCTCTAAAAGGACATTTCAAGCTGCTTTTTTTACGGGAAAGTGGTCAAGTTCTTAAAATTATTATCAGATTTTGCTAGAGGTCTTTTTTTCTTATTTTTTTTCTTTTCCTGTTAGTGAAGTGTTTTCCATGAAGTCCTATTTGTGAAACAGGGAGTTGGAGCTTGGTTTGCCTTTCGGTGGAAAGGCACAACTCTGTACCCAAGAGGTATCTCAAGGCAAGTACTGAACACAAGCAATGTCAAAAAAAGCAACAAAGTGCCTACAGCAACAAACAGCATCGTTTGCAGCAAGGACGTGGCACAGCAGGGTTGGTTCTCCGACTACAAACACACTGAACATCAACGTGGGCTAATGCTACCGTCCAGCTCCACAGCCCTCCATCCCTCCCTAGTCCATCACCTCGGGCCAGCCCAGCCCTCCTCCTAGCAGGAACGGGGGCTGGCAGAAATGCCTGGGGCGTTTCTTGCCACAGCCAGCTCAGGACTGGCCTCCTTCCCACGGGGACGGAACATAAACTGGGGTTCAGGGTTCCCAAACCTCTTATTGCTGCAGTAACACGACCGCTCGGACCAGTTTATATCATCCTTTTGGACAAGGTACTTTATGTGTTAGATGAGAAATAATTCCTAGTACAAGGGACCCAAGAAAACAAAACCCTGCACTGATTATCCCAAGTGAGTATTTCCTCTGAACACTAACTAGGGCTACAGCTGACAGACCTTCCCAACAACTCCACATTAGCAGTAGCATTATAAAACTTTTTAATGGTATTATGTGCTTTACAGCAGGCTCTCTTTGGTATAAATATTCTATCACCAAGCTAGCAATATTTTACACGACACGTCTGCTATTCCTGTGGGGGAAGGTAACGCTACACTAAACCTAATAAAAGTGATTGCACGTATTTAATCACTTCTGCAATATTAGACTAAACATTCCAATGCATTCCCAGCACTACCTTTATTCGAAATGCACCGACAGACACTAACAGTACATGTGCCATTTCAGGGGAAGCTTGGAGGGGACATCACTTCACTGGGAACAAGAATGGAGGTGGGATGAGAGCGGTGACAGGGAGAGGGCTCTGCACCATCCTGCTGCTCTGGCTGGGGAAAGCTGGGTGGGTGAATTGCTTCAATTCGACGGGGGCTTGCTGGTCCCTCGTAAGGCAAGCTCACTGTAAACTCTAGTCACACTACATCATCATTTAAGGCACTACAATAAGGGGACACACCAAACAACTCTTCATCACACATACCTGTGCAAAACAAATCCAAGGTATCCTTTCCTCTCGTGAAGCTCTACTCCTCTCTCAGTGCTACAGTGATGAGCTCTAACCATTGCATTATATCACATACATTCCAACATGAATCGATTCATTTTGGTTTAAATACAAAGGATACAACACTTCCATCCCCAGGAACGTTTAAGAATTAGACAAACACTAAGTACAGAGTTCAAGTATAATCACTACACATTTTGATTACAAAGACAGAACATTTGGGGTTAGCAGGAAGTTTTGCTTGTTATATTTTTCTAATCAATATGTACATATTTCATTTTCTGTAAAATATTAAAACACCACCAATACAAAACTTCTAAAATAGTTTTAAATTCAGTAATAAACTTTAAAATCTGGATTTTTTTCCTTTTTTCTTTTTCTTTCTCTTTTTTTGTCTTGTTTTTTTTTTCTTTTTTTTTCTTTTTTGTTGCAATTCCTACATGCACGTACTGTTTACGAGTCTTATTAAGAGCGCTTTAGAGTAGCTGCTGACATATCCAGGAGGATACGCTCACAGGAGTATAAAAAGCTGTACACATCAATACAGTGATGTTTCATTGTATTTCAAATTCATCTCCCTCCTAAATGAATCATGTTGAGGCAAAAATATTAAGAAAAACAGAACAAAGCAAAGCCCTGTGCTTCTGTGAAGGAATCCAGCTCCATTATAGGGCCAGTATCTAATAAGCTGCAGAAACCAAATTTTAGAGCAATGCTGCATTATTCACTCTCAACTGGAGACAACAACACCACCCTGACAGAGCTGCTGAGCTCTGTCACACAGTGAGATCCTGAATACAGTTTGAACCACTTAGAAGAATTCTGCAACAAACACAACAAAAATTCAGCTGGGTTACGGAGAATTTCTGAGTAAACAAAGCAGACTCCAGGACTCCTGAATGTATCGTGCTGCTGGCATAAGGCAGCTGCCTCTACCAGTCCTTAAACAAAGCAGAGGAGTAAACAAAACACCTTTGACAGAAACGTATGTGGAAATGTAATGGCTTTTGCAGAACCAGCAATTTGTTAAAGACAAAGTGAATTAGAGAACAGATGCTAAAATAGTAAATCTGATTTTAAAACTGCCCCAGCAACGTAATGAGATAAACATGCACTACACTTTTAGTGGCAACGTGGATTTGTGCAAGCTGCTAAAATAGAATCTGCAAATCTTTTTGTTTAAGTTACACAAGTTAAAAAAGACATCAGGATCTGTCTTCTGAGACATTTATTTGACACCCCTTTTGATTAGCACAACGGAACGATTTTAAATAAATGTGACCATGTATTTTTTAAAAGCATCTATAAAAAGTAAGTAAAATTTTAAAAACTCAATTAGTGACCCTCGTACTGGTAACAAAGCATGCTGCTCAGTTAGTGACCGAACTCACCAGAGACATTTGGGAATAACATACAACCAGATCAGGGAGAAACACGAACCAGGCAGTCACTCCCAGGCCAAGGTCCACCTGAAATCCTTCTCCAGCCTCCCAGGCCCGTGGCAGGACAGTGCTTCACTGGGAACTACAAGTAGGAGTACTGGTTGATCTTGGTGGGGCTCAGCGGGTATCCAGTGTAAATTGCAGATCCTCTGGAAGCACCAATATAGGACTGGGGAGCGAACTGGTGTTGGTACTGGGCAGGGGGGACGTTGGCAGATGTCAGCAGGCTGGGCCCCACGCTGACAGGGACCTGGTGCACCAGGGTGCTGGGGTGGGCAGCATAGGTGGGGTGGCGTGACGAGCCCTGCGGGGAGAACAGGTGGGCGATGGACGTGGTGGAGCCCAGCGTGGCCGCAGTGCTGGGGGCATAAGTGTACATGTGGGGCTGGCTGGACAGGTGGGCACTGGCCGTGGCTGCTGCCAGGTGGGGATGCACTGGGCTGCTGTGCTGGAACGTGTAGGGAGCCTGAGAAATCGTTGATGTGAGGGGAGCCACGTAAGCTTGCTGCCGGCGTGGGACAGCGTTGCCGCTTCTCTCCTGGGAGGCCAGCACTGTGGTTTGCTGGTTCTGCAAGGGGAGGGAGGAAATGAGGTTAGTGGTCATGGTTAGGTGAGCAAGGGGCAGCCAGAGCCCCCTGATGGACACCTCCATCCCCCCGGACACCGGCAGGTCCTCCCTTGTGACACCCTCCCACTGATATGAGAAGGTGGCTGCATTTCCACGGGGACAAAGGTTACACTTTTCCTCTACAATGGGGCCACCAAACTGCCACTCAGGGGGTGCCACAGCTGGGCAAGTGCAGGCAGGCAGGTCCTGGCTGTGACCCAGCCCCAGAACTCCTCACACAGCCACTCCTCTGCCCGCTGGGAGGGTGGCACCAGGCCTGCCTGCTGGTGCCCATGCCAGAATTGAACTGCAGGGGTAACAATGCTCCCTCTCCTCTGAGAGGCTGCTGCACTGTGACCCAGAGATCAGAAGTCCTGAACAAAATTAAATAAAACAAATCTCTGAACTGAAACATTCAAAGATGTCAGGTGCTAATTGTTAGTTTCTGAGAGAAAGTCCAGTCTCAGTCTACTGGCTGGAACTCTGTGAGGTCTAGAGAAAGGTAAAGAACTAAAGGATTTCCTCATACTGTGCCTTCAAAGTTACTCTACTTCAACAGCTGAATCTTGGTGTCACCTTCCTGAGCTGCAAGAAGGACCTGCTGTAAGTCAGGTGTGACAGGGAGCATGAAGAGAGACTATGGACACAACCACACTTCCTTCTCCTGCCCTCTGGTACAAATCCTTTGCCTTGAAAAACCTCTCAGTACTCCTCACAGAGTCTGTCCTACCCTGCACCACCCCAGGACAGAATCAAGCTCCAAAGAATTAGCGTTTGCAACTACTGATCCTCCTGCCAGCCAGCCTTTCTCCCTGCCTCAGGCATTTCTAAAGCAGCTCTGAGGCTGTGTTACTGTGACACACAGAGGGAACACAGCAAGACACACAACAGGGGTTCAGGTAGAGAAAAGAACTTTCTAGTTTAGTGTTGACCTTGTATCTCTCAGTTTCTGGACAGTGACCAGAGATTGGACAGAGAAGTTCCCACCTCTCCATCTCTCATCACTTGAGAAGTCCATCAGGAGATATCTTTTCGCAAAGGAATGCAAACATGATCGTTGTTTTTCATGAGAACTGACTCCATCATACCAAAACAAATCAGAAGGCTGATTTCCAGGGACAATAGCCCGAGGCCAGCAGAGGCAGGCAGGCTCACCTGGCTGAGGTTGAGGGGCTGCACACCGTTGGTGACCACGCGGTGGGAGCGGTACCCCGTGGGTGTGAGGCAGCATCCTGACGACTGCCCGCTCACTGAGGCCACTGGCTTGGTCTTACTGGTGCTGCTCAGGATGCCTGGAAGATGTCACAAGCTTAGTCCACTCCTCCCCTTCCCACGCTGGTGGTAACCAGCTCTGGGCACCAAACTGACTGTTTCTGTCACGGAGATTTTGCTTTAATTACGATTTCAAATGTGACTAAGAAACCATCAGGTATGTTTACACATCTTCCTAAATGCAGCCGAATGTAAATGAAAGGTAAATCTATCAATGACTATAAAAACAGACCAAAGCTTTCAGAACAGCAGCTGTAAAACCTAAAGCTGAGAAAGACCCATTGTGCAAAGTCCAAAACTGTGAGGATGAAAGTGTCACAGGGACAGGAGAGCACCTGAGCCCTGGCAAAGCACTGAGATACCCACCTGAAGCCTGGGTGGCTACAATGCAGTCATTGAGCTGCATTTTCAGGGGTGGGACGATGATGGTGCGGGAGCTGGAGCTGTCTGCAGCAGCCCTGCTGGGCAGCTCCAGGGCCCCCCCAGTGCTCCTGAGTGAGGACAGGGGGTCTGGGGCATAGGGGCTGCTCAGGGACGAGTCCGAGTCGGGGGAGTCGTTAACAGTGACGTAGCTGATGACGTTGGATCTCTGCTTCATACCCAAACTGCAGGGGACAGACAGACAAAATGCAAATGGCAAACATTCCAGCTTTGCCCACGGGATTACAGACACCCCCCCCTCCTCTGGGATCTCACACCCTCCCTCCTTGTCAGATAGAACTCGGATTAACTACAGGCACGACAACACAGAGATGTGATGGGGGATATTCTGTCTTATGCAGCTCTCCTGAGCCTGCCCAGGGCTCACACAGGGTGTTGCCCACTCTCCTGTCACGTGAGCTGAGCCCAGCACGGCCCAGTCCAGGCTGAATGAACATCCCACCTGGCAGGTTTGTATTTGCTGTCCTCCTCCTCGTCGGTGTCGCTGCGGATGGTGATGACACTGACAGGGGGGCTGGGAGTGTCAGGGATGACGATGGGCTGGTGCTGCTCCTGCACGGGCACGAGCACGTTGGAGGAGGAGGAGGAGGAGCGCAGGGGGCTGCTCCCAATCACTGAGTACACCTGGGTGGGCACAGGCTCTAGAGACGAGCTGGGCCTGCAGGAAAAGCACAGCAGGGCTCAGCTCCAGGTCAGAGCTCGGACAAACAGCTTTAGGAAAGTACAAGAATAAACATATTTACATAAACAGAACCCCAGTGCAGACACTCCAACAGCAAAGTGCCACAGACACAGCTAAAGGAACTCAGGATGCTCTGAATGGGACTGATCCACCTGAACACTGCCAGAAACTGCCACCCCTCCTTCAACAATTCTGTCACTTGCACTGCTATGGCACCAACACCCCGGGAGAGTAAAACCCCTCTGATCAGGGCAGTAAAGCACTTGGTCAACCATGTCCTTGCACTCACTGAAATTAATGTAATTTAAATCAGTGACTACAGCACAAAGGCTTTTTCCAAGACACATTAAAATGCAATTGTAGCACAATAAAGTTGCACCCTCAATGCCTCTGTGATCAAAAGATGCGTTTTTCACACCAAAAGGCAACTTCCCCAAACAAACTTGTGGCTTTTCTAGGGCTGGGAAAGGAAGCAATGGAATCCTTACTTGGCTGTGCTCGGTGCTGGCTGCTTGTTCTTCTTTGCTGGCACATTGCTGCTCTGCTGCTGCCTCACAACATGAGCAACCCCAACATTCAGAGGCTGTGCTGTGGCCAACGTCACGTGGTTGGTCAGCAGAGATGGCTGTTGCATGAGAGTGCTGTACTGATTTCCATGGGAATGTGCATTCCTGGAGCAGAGGAAAAACAAGAGACCCAAATCCCATGACCACACTGCAGGAACCATGAGCTGCAGCGAGCCCCTGAGGGGAAGGGAGACATTGTGAGCACTGTGATGGAAGTATTCCCAGTTGGCAGGGAGCTGGAGCTCCTGCAACCCCTTACCTCCAGTCAGCCAACTGCTGGCTGCTGCCAATGGTCTCTGGGATCACGGCTGCTGGCTGGACAGAGTTGTGCAAAGCAACCCCTGGGAGCTGCTGCCAGGTGGAAGGGAGCAGGATCTGCTGGGTTCCCCCCGGCCAGGCCTGCTGCAAAACAACAAACACAGACACGAGGCTCACTAGGCTTCAGTTCCTGCAGGGGCAGGCAGAGATTTCTCCAAGCAATAAGTGCACTGGGGTGGATTGTTAGCTTGCAGAGATACAGCTCATCCTTGCATGTTTTCCCAAGGACAGGAAAACCAGAGGAATGAGCTTCCCCAACATTTTGCTAATCTCTTTTATCACTGCTGTCACCTGGAGAAACAGTGTTCATATCATGCTGCACATGCAGCCAGGTATTGCACTGCCAGGTGCAGCAGCACAGCTCAGGACCGTTTTTGAATGTAAACTTACACCACTGTTCAGCTCAAAAGTCCCAAAATATGAAACCAATTTGGTCCTTTCTGCTTTCCTGCCTTGCAGGGATCACATTGAGAGAGCTGAGATGGTGTTATCATCAGCGAAATTCACCCACCTCAACTGAAGCATTGAAGAAAAGTCACACTGAGAGATAATTTAGTTACATGAGGGCAGGTTCAATTCACTAATATTATCAATGTTCCTGTCCAAATAAATTTCACAGCATAATATTTCTATGATTTTGATAATATATGGCTTTCTCTCCTGCAGCTTAAACTGCAAAACCTGCTGTTTCAAATTCAATTATCTCTGCAAGTAACAGATCCACTTAGTACAAATACCAGTTCCAAACAAGAAGCCTTCAAAGCAGAGAGCTGCTAAAACCTCTGCCAACATAAGCGGAATAATAATAATAATAACAACAACAATAACATTGAAACAATAAAAAATAAAAAGAGAAATATGTTAAAAGTCACACCATGCGTCTTTCCAAAAGCCAACACCTGCACAAGACAAAGCAGAGAGTTTAATACAGCAAGATATAAATTCCCAATGAGAGGCAGAA
This sequence comes from Sitta carolinensis, assembly GCA_032173965.1. Classification (NCBI taxonomy): domain Eukaryota; kingdom Metazoa; phylum Chordata; class Aves; order Passeriformes; family Sittidae; genus Sitta; species Sitta carolinensis. The sequence goes on from CM063306.1 coordinate 2,845,946, forward strand.
ATCGGGCCTTCCAAGCGACGAACTGTTTTGACAGAGGAAGGACAAAAATATGCAAAGCTTAGCAAATGGCTAATGCAAACTCAGGGGAAGCAGCAAGGGAGAAGTGTTGGAAGCACTAAAGGTGAGCAAATTCACGCCAAAGGCTCCCAGAATCCAAACAGAACTAGTCAGGTCCTCCAGAGAAACCCAGAATGCAGGCTCAGAGTCTGCAGAGAGCCGGCTCTGCTCTCCACTGCTGTACAGGGGAGCTGAACCTCAAGTCCACTGCACACACAGCAGAACAGAATTTGCCTGTTGGATCAAGGCCCAAATACACTTTGGAAAACATCACTAACAACTCACTTGTGTCCCAAGCTCTGCTACAGTCACCCCTTGCTGGTTTTGGAGCCCAGATTGCAGCCTTTCAGCAATCAAAATTCAACAGGAGGAAAGAAGCAGCACCCCTGGGTCTGTTTAGCTCAGAGCTGTGACCAAGAGAACCCCACTCTCCTGCCTTCCCATCCCCAGAACCAGGGAGCAGCTCACTTGGTTCACAAGAACTCAAATGAGAGGCTTTAAATTTCAGGACAGGTATGACTTGAGCAAATTCCACTTCAGCAGAGGCCTCCCTCTCGGAAGAAAATGACATTCAAACTACCACTTTAAAGCCACAAGAAACAACATGGTTCACACAATGGAATGTGCTTTGAAGGACATGTGAGGAGGATACCAGCACTTCAGTGCACTGCAATGTTTTCATAAGCTTCACTGATCTGATTCTGGAGTTTTACAATGACTTCTTTGTGGCACTTGCAAAGTTGTTCTGATGCAGGTGCCAGAATACAGAAGAGGGCAATTTTGCAAACATACACTTCTTAAAGGTGTGTTCATTCCCTTCCCCCATCCTTTTTAAAAATTGTTCCAAATGACCTAAAAGCTAGCTATTGCCATTTTGGATACTAGAGCTCACCTTTAATTTCAACCAAGAAATACATATCAACTGAAAGTATCTGTGAGGAACAGAATCTTTATCTGGATGAAGCAAGCTACGTGCGATTGGCTATAAATAACAAAAGGCCAGAAAATTATTGTCAATGTTCAACAGAGGTTAAGAGAAATCAACTGCTAGAGCAATACATTAAAGGATTTGCTGTCATTAGGGATTTTAGCCTGTGCTTAATGATCTGAAACATTTCTCCATACAAAGCAGCTTTACACGTGTTGCAAACAAAATATGGAGCTAACTTGCCAAGTAGGTCAAATTCTGGCCATCCAGGTACCTGTAGCAGAGTCAAGCTAAAGACTGATTCCTTTGTATTCCACAATCAAAAAGCAAAGATAGGAGAGTAAGCGAAGAACAGGAACGATTACAACTCTTCTAGGGTCTAGTTTAGAAGAGCTTTCAATACTAGGCTAGCAAAGGTAGCAGTCAATGGATCTGGATTCTTTACAGAGCCACACTAAACGTCAGAGTCAGACAGTGCTTCAGCAATGTTGGGGAGGAAAACAACAAGACATTAAGATGTAGCAGAAACACAGCCACAAGATGGCACATGCTTCCATGCCCTCTGCAAGTCTAAGTTAAAACAAAAACTCAGTTAGTGAACACAATCAAGGGAGGCAATTACCAGTACTGCAGCCGTCTGTTCGACCAGCGCCGGCCGGCCGGCTGCGCAGTTCAGGGTAAAGGGCACCGCATACTGCGGCGTGATGGTGGCTACTTGAGGATGAAGAGTTGCTACCATTAGTGGTGTACAGCTTCCCTGAAATGTAGATCAGGCAGTGAGTGAAACACACGAGCTGAGGCAGGTCAGTGCAGGTCAGTGCAGGGCCGGGCGAGGGCACCGCGCTGGCGCTCAGCGGGGAAGGGACGCACCGACACCGACACCGACACCAACACCCAGACCCTGCAGCCCCTCACAGGCACCTCCACAGCCTGAGGAGAGCACGAGGAACTGGGGATCTCCAGGCCAGGGACACAGTTCAGTGGTCAAAACAAGGTGGGGGAAAATTTGGGGACAGGACCTCTCCGATGATACAGTTCGAAAGTCAAAATGAGCTGGGGAAAAAATTTGGGGATGGGATCTCTCTCTGATGCCACAGTTCCAAAGTCAAAGTGAGTTCAGCTACTGGCACTTTACTGGGTCCCAGAGGGCAAGTGACAGCCATGCTGCACTAGCCATGGCACAGACTGCACCCTGCACTTGCTGTCAGACCTTCAAATCCACACATGGAACTCTTGAGGAAAGGTAAACTATGGGATTCATGGAAGGCACAGCAGGTCTGGGGTCAGCAAACAGCAAAGTTATCTGTGATAAAACCACCCAGACATGTATTAGTCCATCAAACGTCTAATTAAAATTAGATTCTTGGTGTACAATTTGCACTCTTGGATTCAGGTGGGCCCTCAAGTGGATTCTGCCTTTTGGATACTGTGACCTGTATCATTAATGCTGAAGAAACCAGCAATCACAAAATGCCACCTAAATATTTGGACTGAACAAACTAAAAATTACTGCTCTATAAGAAGGTCAGTAAGTGCAACATACTGCCTGAAGAGTAAAACTAACAGAGTACGTGTTAATGCCAGCAGAAACTAAAACTATGCAAATAAATAAAAATACACTTAATTATAAAGACAACTACAAATTTTCAGTAAATAAAACTTGTGAATCACCAGGCACTTATCGTATATTAAAGCATTACTTTTTGGAAATTAGAATGGTTTTAATTTATGACCCATTACTAATATTTAAAACAGCATTTTTAGAATGATTTGTGAATTTTGGTATTGCATGTTGCTTAAACTGCAAACTGCAGAACTAGATATGTCATTGCTACACATTAATTCACACTAAGAATGTAACTAGCTGAGAAGGATTCAGAAATAATTTTGTTGATTTCAAGATGAAATTTTAGCATGAGTAATCTGTGTTGTCACCTCTGTTTACCGGGATCTCACTTCTCACAGCAATGATTTCTCCTGCCACGTTTTTAAAGTGTAGGCAAAAATGACCAGCACTGCCTGTAAGGCAGTGTCCATGCCTGAAAAATACAGCTTGTTCTTAGCAGCTGAAAACCACATATTTATTCCCATTATTAAATCGATCTCCTAAAACCAGGGAGGCACATGACATAAAATAGCTCAGACTTTAAATATTCCAGAAAAACAAAAAAAACCCAACAAAACACTGTCTTAGAAGTGACCTGCATTTAACCTTTCAGAGTGTCCTGAGAACCCCCTGTACTCAGGCAGCTTCTCCTGGATGGTGCAATTGCAGTTGAGCCTAGGAGGGGGTTTGGGGTGGGTTTTTTTTTACCTGTGTGAGAACTCCAGACTGGATCTGCAGTGGTTGTGCTGCAGGTGCTTGTGGCACAATTGGGACAGCATTTTCCATCCTGACTGGGAACCCAGAATGCTTTGTAGTTGCCTGAAGTCCAGCTGTGGAGGACAAGACACATCACTGAGCTGCTTTTTTGTTCCTTCATTTGTTTCCATAAATCAAATTCCTACTAGGTGAGGGCAGAGGATAGGGTCGGACTAAGGGATAGAAAAGCTTTGACAAAATCCCAGTAAAACTGCAGCTGAAGTAAATCCTTCTGCTTCCTGGGATCCTGCAGGGCCATGGGGCAGCCAGCCCTCAGCAGCCTGGCTCTGTGGCTTGCAGGAACAGTAACACAGACTCCCAATTCCAACCTGCTTGAGACAAGTTTAAAGTTCAAGCCTTACACCATCAGCTCCCAGACCACAAGTAAGCCTGCAGACTAAAACAATCCAGCTATCAGCAGAACCCTGAGGATGAACAGAGGCATGAGCAGAGCTCTGCCTGTGCTAAGCTCACTGACCCACAACCCGTGACAATCTGCTGGTAGCAAACACCTGCATCAGGGCTGTGAACTGAGGCTCCAAAGCCAGATATTTGCTCTTGAGATAACAAACACAGCAAGGCACACTGATTTTCAGGCAGGTCTGGCTCCTCTCTTCCCTGCTTTCTGTGGAATGCTGCTGTGTTCAGTTTGGGGGAAAAACTGGTTGAGCAACCAGCTGGAGCCTGCAACCCAGGCAGGAAAGATCCTGTCACCTGTTCCAGCACGACCTGGAAGGGAACCAAGCTGCCTGCACATGTCTGACCTGGTTCTGCACTTCCATCTGATGCAAGAGCCCCGTGTGACACCCCCAGAGAGCTCTGCTCAAGTCAGGGTTTTCTCAGCTCAGTGCAAATCACAACTTCTCCTGCCTTAACTGACTGAAACCACAGCATCACACCAAGGGTTCTCAGCTTACTTTGAAAAGCAGGGGGACAAACAATGAAGGTTTGCTGGAAGGGATCTGTCTGTGTGCAGATCTGGGTGGTTCCAGGCTGCAGGGAAACACTCTGCTGAGCCACTCCTGCCACTGGAGCTGCAGAAGATGGGTACAGGGCAGACTGGTAGTTGAGCAGGGAGACATCTGAGTTGGCCAGGGAAAGAGTAGCAGCAGCAGTGGAATTGGAAGCCAACACACTGGCCTAGAAAAATAAAAAAAAAAAAAAAATCACTTATCTCTTGTAATCTTATCTCTCTTTGTTGTAAAACAAACAACAGGAACCATCAATATTAAACTAGGAGGAAAGCACCTGGAAAATGTTTGAGGTAAAAGGCCTAAGACAACACAGACCAAAAAAATATGAATTGCACCCAATTTACTTATATTGCTGAACTGACAAAATTTCAAAACATGAAATAAAGAGACTCCTTAGCCTGAGCTTTAGAAAACTGGACTTTGAGACAAGACTATGAATTTTGGAGAGCAGTTTAAATTTTGGCCTGAAGGCACCAAAGCAGCCTGCTCCATGTCTTTGATTAGGATAAAACAGGTGAAAGATGCTATACCTGGTTGTGAACTGTGTTGAGCTGGTTGTTAAAGCTCATTGTCAGGTTTGTGCTTGTGTTAGGAGCAACGTGAGTGGTGAAAGGGCTCTTGATCTGATTCACTGTATCATACATGTTCACTCTTCTCTTGCAGATCTCCATGTTCTGAAAGCAAGATTTCACACTGGAACAGAATAACAGAGGGAAAACATCAGATCTGTAAAAACAGGGCACAGATGTGACAGATCCCCAACTTTATGCACTTGGTTTAGGTTCTTTTAAACCAACAAAGAATGTCCTAAAACATGAAAAGGAAGCTTATGAACATTCCATTCCTTACACATGCCATTGCTATTTTCAGATCAGCCAGGAACTGCAGAAAACAGCACTGACAGAAAGCTGGGAAGTGCTGCTCTGTGATTCCAGCAAATCCTGAAACAAAACAACCCATCCAAGGGAGCTTACTGGTTACTGTGGGGGAAGTCCAGCAGATGTGCCATTGTAACAAATGAATGGTTCAAAGTCTTCAGTGGAGTAATTCTCTTATCTGCATCAATTGTCAACATTTTCTTCAACAAATCAATGTATTCCCTTCGGTCAGCCTTCTCTGCCAACATGTCGGTGCCTTCTAAGTCTGTAGACATATTCACCTGGAAAATCAAAGGGGAGCAGCCAAAGGGCATCAAATTAATTGCTGCCTAACAACTCAGTAACTTCACATCACAGAGAAATATTTATTAAGCATTTCTGTCTCTTAGCCAGACTAATTTCAGGTATTACAGTGCTAACACACTGCCTTTCCCTTGCTCATTCTAGGAGACAGAGTCAAACTTGCACGTGGAATTCTCTTCTCAACAAGGAGTTGGGGCTATTTAAAGGGATCAAGCAGGCTTCATTCTCCACTCACTCATATTTTGGGGGAAGCTACAAGGGGCTGGCAAGCCAGAATGATTCCATCTTCTCTGCACAGATGTAACCCGATCCTAACACTTACAAAATCAATAGGAAATTGATTTTTAAGGCTTCATGATATTAAAACCACTCAGATATTCCATCATTTTACCTCTAAAGAGAGAATGAAAGTAAGAATGGTCTGTAGTTCTTGTCACTATTTTCAAAGTCCAGTAAGAGGTTTAATTCTACAAATGCATTTGAAGGGCTCAACTCTCCTACTGCTCTGCTATACTGGGAACAGGCTGGGCACACTCCTGTCTAACACACTGAGGCATAAAAAAACACAAAACACTTCAACCAGGTTCACAATTAACATTTTGACTGTTTTAAATCCACTGATTTCTGATACAAACTGGCACCATGGTAAACCTCAATCAGTGCTCTGAACTGCCAGTGGAAGAGGACTGGCTGCTCCAGCACAAGATCCTCATTTTGAGAGACCACCCCAAAAGTTAAAGGTACTAAATTAAATGTGAAAAATGAATGAGTTATCTGTGTCCCAAGATCCCCACACACCTGCGCCATATCATCCAAACAGTTGAATATATATTTCCGAGCTTCTTTTGATTTTATTCCTGTTTCCAACTCATGTTCTTCTGGAGTCTATAAAAGAAAACATTAGTATAAACTGAGATATTGCACATTGATAAGGAAAAAGCAGCAAGAAATTGCTGGGGCAGTTGATCATTTGCTGCTTTCAGACACCACACACCAGCAGGTCAAACCCAAAGAGCCCTGGGATCCCATTCCCTCAGCTGGAAAGATCATTCATTGCAAAGCTGAATTAACAACAGCATGACTTCATTTCAAGGCTTCCTTGGGTAGTGCATAAGCCAAAAGAACTGAAGGTTTCTGATTTAGGAAGAGAAGAGGCTATAAATATTTAAAATCCCTCTTCTACAAAGAAAAAAGGCAAAATTCCCTTCTTTTTGCTGCTCAGCTTTAAAGGCAAATCAGGCCCAAACCCCATTCCTTCCTGTCCTCTGCCAAGCCAGAACCAGACTCCTGTTAAACCAACAAAGCCATCACGAAATACTCTGTATTTTACTGGCTGGATTGTCAGGAGATGCCAACGAGGTGACACACCTCCCTGAGAATGAGCAGCCCATAATTAGCACCCATCAGCTCCCTGCTGGAACACCCACTCTTTGCTGGTGCTCTCATGCACTGCTGCTTCTGTCAGAGCAGCAGCAGCAGCTCTGCACAGCCCCAGAGCCAACCCTCACTCACTGGGCTGGGAATTTCTACCCAGTCCTCAATGAGCAGAGAATTGGGGATGGAAGAGACAGACAAACCTTGAGCCTCCACAGTGGGTATCCCAGATTTGGATCTCTGTTAAAAAACCTGCTTGTTTTCGTTCCTGCACTGAGCAGATACTCCGCTGGAAGGCCTTGAGTTTGTGAAATATAACGAATCTAGGAAAGAAAATGGCAAGGGTGAGGATTCTCATCATAAAGAGTTCACAGCTAATGGGGTAATTAACAGCCAGGTTTGTTCACAGCTAATAGGAAAATAAAGAAAGACTGCCCAGATATGCAAAACTGCAAAATTAAAGGGAGGGTCTCAAGTATTTTTAAAGCCACTTTTGCAATCATACAAAATTTTTAGGATTTAAATGCATCTTTCTTATTTTATGGATATATTCTTTGCTAATGTATATGTAAGCAACTGTAGGCTTTTGAGACATTAAACAGTGTAAGAAATACCTATTTTGAGGGAAAATATCACGGAATTTATCATATATATATATTTTGTAATTAAAGGCATAATTATCCAAACAACACTGCTGGGCCTGCTTACACAATATGCTAGGCATACAATTTCAGAATAATGTCATGGCAAAGCTGCCACTGACCAAGAAACCAAGACCAAATATCCACAAACACATTTAATATACTTATTTTTACATGTTAAAAAATAATGGCTCAAAATTTTGGAAAGTGCACCTGAATCCTTGTGATGGCATTGATAAGACACTGGTAAAGAGATAACAAATAAAAAGGTGTGCTCAAAAGGAAAGAAAATAGCAAATTTATGAACACTCCATAGTGTTAAGGTAACTGTGCCTTGATCAAACCATCCATTACAGATCCCTTACAGATCCTCAACATTTCTCACTTGCCCAACTCCTGCTATGCCACTGTCACAGCCTGTGATCACATGAATTTAGGGGCTCACTTTTCAATTAAGCCAAGGTAGAGCCAAAGTGTCTGCACGTGAATATTTCTTGTATCTACACAATAGTTCAGGTGGCAGTTCTATTTTTACAGGACATAACTTTGGCTTTACAGCCAAAGGGTGTCTATAAAAATAGCTGTAAATCCCATGCCAGCCCATGAACTCATTCCTGGAGAGGTCCTCTCACAAGTTCCACCTCAACTTTCACTTGCTGCTGCAGAATCTCAGAAAACATGAAAGCCAAGTCATCCCCAGTCTTCAAGGGAAACTCAGACATCAAACTGAACCCCATGAAGTCACACCTCACAGAGGGCTGCAAAATCTTGTCATTAAGCAATGGAAAAAGCAGCTCCTCCCCAGCCACCTACACGAGCAGATAAGGTTCTCAGAATTTCACAAAACTCAGTGCACAAGGAAACCACCAGGCCCTACCTCAGCTACTTTCTAACTCATTTTGCTCATCGAGGTAGCACTGTGTTTCCTTTGGAAATTTACAGTGCTGGGAAGACATATGACAACTAAGTTTTCAAACTCAGTAAGTTTTCATGTATTTTATCACATAAGGAAAACCATACCAAGCACTGTAACAAGATCCCACCACAAAAACTCCAGTGGAAAAGCTACTCTGAAAAAACCCCCCTCTGATAGACTTTTTGTCCTTTTATAGGCACTGACTAGGCCAGGTAATAATGCCAAGTATCCACAGAAAGGACTAATTAGTTCAAGATGCCTCTCAGAGTCTTGCCCTTGGATTCCAAAGACAGCCTGAGGCTCACACTTTGCATAAAAACTGAGGGTTGCTGTAGGTATTAACAGGGCAGGAATGATAGGCTTGCTCTAACCCCACATGGAAAAACTGCCCTCATGGTGAAATTACAGAGGGTGTTTCACAGCAGGACACACACAGCTCGCTTCTGCTTTGGCAGGAAGCTGTTTCAACAGCTCTTGGGTTTGGGAACTGGGGGTTAATTGCAAATTGGCCCCTTTTTTTTGGACAGGATACACTCAGCTCAAGTAAAAACACACAGAACTCAGTGCTCCCTGCCCAGAGACAATGGGAATATCCCAGAGAGAAAATGAGCTCAGACAGCAGCAATGTGCACTGATGAAAGCTGATGCAGGACACGGGGGTTCAGGAGGGTTTGAACACAGAAAGTTGTGGTTTCAGGTGAAGACCCCACATCCCCCACATGCTCTCACCTGGTCGTACTCAGATGCTCCTGGATACAGAGGCCAGCCCAGAAACAGCTCAGCTATGACACAGCCCAGGGACCACATGTCAATGGCTTCACAGAAGGGCAAACCCAGGATGATCTCAGGAGCTCTGGGAAGGGAAAAGGAAAGGAAAGGCCAAAGTCAAATCTTTCAGTCTGGAAGCTGCATTTCTTCTCTGTAGACCACTCTGGGTGCAGCCCCTCCACACACAAGTACATCTGTGTGAATATAAATTAGTCACTTTGAAGCAGAAGTTGTTTCCTTGGGTGGCCAAGAGGATCCCAACCTTTTCAGCATTGAGGTGATTCTTTTATTGCTACCATGCCCCCCAGCTCCTAGGAGGCCTTTATATCACAGGTGCATAAAGTTACTCCTTGAGTAATCAGTTTAATGACACTTGACAGCATGTGAGGTGTCCCTGAGACAGCACACAGTACCACAGAATTATGGAGAGACCTTCAAGATCATCTAGTCCAGCCTACCCTAACAGAACTGGGAAGAAAAGCTCTGGCAAACAGAGACTTTTCTAGAAGAAGGTCTTGAGACCCCAGGTGAGCAGCTGCAGGAAGCTTGCCTGCTTCATGTGAGAAAGAAAGAAGAGCACCTGCAGAGCCAGGAAAAGGGGCTCCTCAGAGAGCTGCTGGGTTTCTACCAGCAGGTTTTCAGGCAGGGTTTGCTCAGAGAGTTTCGAGTTCAAAATGGAGGCAGAGAGCCCAGCTGGAGGTTGTGTTTCAGGTTTCTGTGCACTCAACCACACCTAATGCAAAATGTACCTGTCTTGCCCAGCCTTTACAGGGAGGTGATAAAAAAAACTCACACTCCAAGCAGGGTTTGCTTCTCTAACAGGTCGGAATTTCAGGGAGATTTCTGTCTGGAGCTGACTCATAACACAGAAGGATGTTTTAGTACAGCTCTTCACCTACACAGAGTTCTGAAACAAACTGAGGCTGTTCCAGCAGGAGAAATTCTGGTCTTACATTTGCATAGAGCACAAAACCCCAGGTGCTGCAAACCCCACGTGAACTGGTGTGGGAATTTACTCTAGAAAGTACAGGAAATATGAAAGCCTTGGCCTTCATCATGCATAACTAACACGAGAGCAAAGGAAGACAGAAAAGCCCTAAACTCCAGGCTATCCATTTCCTGGTCGTGCCCCAGGGCTCGTGTGGCATTTCTGGTGTTACACTATGGATACTTCAGGTGCTAAAAAAGGCTCTGAAACCAGCTCTGAGCCCTCTACAGAGTTCTAAAAACCAGGGCTTGTGTAATGTACAGGTGTCAGTAAATCTGACACTCACCCTCCTCCACTGCTCAACCTCCCAACTGTTTGTCCATGGCAAGAAGTGACTTTAATCCCCCTTTGTGCCCTGGTGACACAGATACACCTTTTGTTTTAGGTGTCTACACAGGTGTCTCCAAAACAAAGGCACAGGGCACCTGAGACAGCACGAGACCAGAAAAGGCCAGGCTGGCTGGAGCTTGGAGCAACCTGGGATAGTGAAGGTGTCCCTGCCCATGGCAGGGCTGGGAAGAGATGAGCTTTAAGCTCCCTTCCAAAACAAACCAGCCTGAGATTCTATAAAAAAGATAAACAGCTGAACCAGCTGCCTGTTGCAGTGAGGTCACATTTATTCTTTATTATCCAGATTTCATTATGTCTGAGCCCCCCAAAACCACAGCCATGATACACCTTCAGTAATCAGAATAATAAATCAGTCAAGCTAAGACATAATGACACTCTCTACTCAATACTGATCTAACTTCTTGTTTGGCTGTTCCTGGCAGCTGTTGACTTTGGAAAGGTTTCTCACATGTGAAAATATAAAATGCTTATGCAAATATGAGCAGTAGCTGATATTTGAATGCTGACTGTCCTGCTAATATTTATATTTTAAGGAACTATGCTAGAATGGATACAACCCTCTACAAGCTAAGAGGGGCAAACCAGAGGAATCTCTTTCTTCACAAGCAGGAAAAATACAATTCATACATTTACACAGGAGCCCCCCTTGTCATTACTTTATGAGACATCATCAGCAAACTGTACTGCCCCTCTTGATTATCCTGATGCAGGAATTTACAATTCAGAAAGGACCCAGACCTGTCATGTAAGGAATGCTGCATTTGGACTGGCAAATGAATTAAAATATAGATGGCTTGTGGAATATGCAGAGCATGCTAATCCTCTAGAGTGTTTAAACCCCCCCACCAGCTCCAATGGAAATAGAGATTTGTGGCAGTTTGCTGGTCTTTAACTCCAGGATGGAACAGACTCATGTATTTCTAAATCTCAATACTATGATGACAGCAACTTGAAGTCTTGCATTTTATTCCCTGCAACTAAATAAATGAACTTCTGATGAGCCACCTGATTTCATTCTGATTGCAGGACAGGGCTGGGAAATCAGAATTTCTCTCCTCTCCTATTACACCAGTGCAATTAGCAGCCTTATGAGATGTGAGCTGAACCAGGACAGCAGGCAGGTCACTTCCATAGCTGCTCTGCCAGAGATTAAAGTGATTTTACCATCTTAAGCTCTTTGAAATAAAATCAACAACACTCTTTGCACAGATGCTTGCCAAGCACTGCCTCCCAAAGCTGACAAATACACTCAGGCACTCTCAGAAGAGACAGGGCTCACAGCAGCCCCAGAAAACTGCAGTTTCCAAACCCCCCTGTTTACACCTGTGCCTTGGGATGGTGGGAGCACAGAGCCTGTGCAGCACTGCAGGGAGCAGCAGGGCCAGCACAGAGCTGGATTAGCAGAGTTAGACTTGGCAGCAGGCACTGCTGCTCCCCAGGCCAGCACGGCTGGCACAGAAGTAGGTCATGGAGCCCAAAGCAGAGGTGAGAAATGGATCCTCCTGCACCCTGCAGCTCCCCCAGTGCTCAGGGCCACCTCCTCATGGCCCAGACTGTCCAGCCCTACAGTCTGTGCTCCACACTGGCCCACAGGCAGCACTGGGAGGCAGGGAGCTGAGTAAAACCCCTGGATGGCTGCACTCACCAAGAACACAGGACATGAGTAAACCCCACTCTGTACAGTATTCCAGGGACTTTTCATTTCTGCACACTGTTTCCTTCCATTGTTCATCCTCCCCAAGAACAAAAGCAGCCTCACCTGAGGATGGTACTCTCATTTTCAGGTGAGGAATTACTGCAAAAACATCCTGGAACTGCCAAAGAAACTGCTCACTGTAGAGAGCTGATCTCCTACTCCATGATGGGTTTCAGAGATAAAGAATCCTTCATGGGCACTTCTGCTCACCCTTTAAAGTGTGAGCAGCAGAACTGCCACTCCTGAGTGGGCTCAGGCAGCCACAGTGTCTGTGGGAAAGGGATCCTGCCCCAGCCCTGCCAAAGGCAGTGTGCCATGCCAAGGGACAATGCTGCTGGAGCTGTGCATGGAGCAGGGTGTCACTACCAGCAGGACAGCCACCCCTGGGCCAGCTGGGCTGGTGGACAGGATGACCTCCAGCAGCAGACAGGAATCCATAAAGGAAGATTTTTTTTTTTCCTCAAGGGTACATAAATCAGAAAATCCATCTTACAGCACCCAAGTGTGGCTGGTTTAGAGCTCTCTACAGCAGAGGTTAGCTAAGTGTCAGTAACAGGGATGGAAAGCTAAAAGGTGAGCACAGAGAAGTTTATTTTTAATGGCTGACAGAGAACCATATGAAGAATTGGCCTATGCTTTTCCATTAAAAACAGCACTGAAAAGCAATCCAACTTGGAACTCATCTGAACCCTACTCTAATGTGAATGTGGGTAAAGCAATCCAGTTCTCCCACAACAAGCTGGTTTCTGCACCATCTCCCTAAATTCCTAGATCATGGATTTTAGTAATCATCACCATTAGACTAATTACATATCACTAAATACTAGATTTCCACATCACAGCATTCTTCACTCCAGCCAAGCAGACAGTCCAACGCCACCTAACCCCAGGTTTATTTGCCTTTCTGGCAGAGTCAGTCACCCCAGGGAGCTGGAAGGGGCAGGGAGTCCAGTGCCCCACACACAGATGGAACAGGAATTTCCCCCCCTGCAGCCCCTGGAAGATTCTTATCACCCCTCACTGCTTTTCCTCTGCTAAATCTGTTTTCTGAGATACCAGAAACTGGAGAGCACCATGGGCCTCACAAACTGCTTTGTTGACATGTGTGGCAAGTCAGATAGAGCAGATTCTGGACCAGTGGTCACCTCTTTCCATGCAATAACAACAAAACTGATGATGCATTTTAGAGAGTGAGCATTTACATAGAGCTGTGAGGCAAAGGGGACAACTGCACTACAAAAAAACCACATCAATCAATAGTTTAGAATTGGAAAGATTGGTGCCACCAAGCTGAGCAAAGATCATGAGCAATGGATTAAGAAAAGTCTGTATCACATGAAAGGAATGTCATGGAAAGCTGGTACTGGGTGTTAGAGTTAAAAAGAAAAACAACGCAAAAACAAAGGGAGCAAGCACACAGGGAGCATGAGGGACAACCAGAGCAAACCTACAATAAACCAGGCTTTAAAACTGAAGTGAGCAGACAGGGAAGACATCAAACAGGGCAGAAACAGAGGGTGGGGTGGAGTGTCTCAGTCCTGTCTGGTCCCAGCTGGAAGGACTAGATACTAACTCTGAGTTTTGCGTCAAGTGAGCTCACATTGCACCCAAAGCAACCCCGACAACACAGCACAGGCTCTTCACGGCCCTTTGAAGCCAGAAGTTCTTTCTGCATCCATTTACTGAAGTCTGCTGCTACTTAAATTCAAATACACACTTAAAAGAGCCAAGCTGGAGGAATAATTGAAAGAAACAGCACAGCTTGCTTTACACACAGGTTCTGAGTTTTAACGTTTCTGCCCATATTTATTTTTAGTTGTTGGGCAAGAGTAGGGTAGAAAACATCTCTACATATTGCTAAGGGAAGCAGAGATCTTTCTCATCACTGCTCTAAGGGAGCTGCAGGCCTCAGGAAAGCATGACTTAGCCAGGGTTGACACAGGAAGTCATGTGCTCGAGGAGGGGGTCCAGACGAAGATGAGGAATCAGAAGAAACAACAGCAAATAGAAATTGGCATCCCTCTGACTTCTCTCCCTTCCAAATGCCCAGGGTTAATGGACTGCTTTCAGATCATGGCAGACATCCCCAAATGCATTACTCCCATACTGCTTCTCCAGTCTGCCACTTCATACAGTGTCACAAGCCAGTGGACAGGGTAAAATCAACTTAGTGCACTGATCTGGGGGGGGAAAGGAAGGAGCTGGGCCGCAGATTAGGCCAGCCTTGCAAGGCATACATTCTATTTATTTACATCCAACTTTCAGAAGAAATCTCCAGGAAACATGCAGAGCTGATGATTTCCTGCTGCCCCTCAGCTGGGGTTAGACACAAGAGCTCAGTGTCTGGAGCAGGAACCTCAGCAGCATGAGCCTGACCTGGTTCAGTGAGCAGGGCTTACCTGTAATACCGTGACTGCAGGTACGTGGAGCACACGGCCTTGGACACGTGGCTGGCTGACCCAAAGTCTATCACCTTCACTCTGTAGGGCTGGCGTGCAGGATCCACCAACATGATGTTCTCTGGCTTCAAATCAGCGTGGATCAGACCCAGGCTCTTCAGCTTCATCAAGGCAGTAGCCACTTGCTGCAGGATGGGCCGGATGTACTTCAGGGGTAACGGACTGAACTTGTTTTGCTTTAAGAAATCATATAAGTTCTGTTCCAGCATCTCAAAGACAAGGCATGTATGATTCTTGTGTTGAAAGCACTCGTAGGAGCGGACGAAGTTGTACTCATCAGCATTCTCACTGCTCAGGCGAGACAGGATGCTCACCTCGATCTGGCCCTGCCGGGCGTAGGAAGGGTGGTTCTTCAGGATTTTGATGGCTACAATCTCCTTCGTGCTACGTTTCCAACATTTCGCCACCTGCCCGAACGTCCCTCGTCCCAGGAATTCCAAGACCTCATAGCTGTTGGTCATAGAGCACAGGATCTCATGCTGGACCAGCTGATAATCGCCCTCCCCACTGGAGCTGCTGCTTTTCGTGGTGACCGTGGTGGTCGTGGCCGCAGCACCCACCGCAGGTCTGTTTTGCAGCATGAGAGGTGGATGTTCCTCAATGATCTGCACACTACCGTTGCTATCGACCTCTTCACTTTTCCTTTTTAATCCACATTTTTGGTATGGTTCCAGCAAAGAAACGTTGTTCCTGTGGGTGAGGGTCTGGCTGCTCTGGAAGGACGCTGTGGCGCTGCTGCCGGTGCTGTCGGCCGCGGTGACCACGATGTGCTCGACGGAGGGAGCGGGGAGAAGGAGGTTCTGGTCGTAGGCAGGGATGCTGAAATTGGCTACCTGATGAGAGGAGCTGGCTTGCCCTTGAGCTGCTGGGAGGTTTTTGCTGTGGGTATAATACTTGTCACTACTGCTCTGTCCTGAAACATCCCAGACAGACGGCTCCACTTTCAGTTTCTTGGCACTGCAGAAGGCACTCGAGGATACTGACGGAGGGGAGAACACCTGCAGCTGTGAGGCCATACCTGGAAAGGCAGAGAACTCATTAGGGGCAGCAGGCTGCGATGGACAAGATCCTCTATCTGCACAAAACCCAGAATGACAAGTGTTTTTCTGAGCACCATCTGGTGCCCACCACTGAGGAAGAGAACCTCTGTACCTGCTGCTCCTCAGGGCATCACCGAGCGAGGCTGTGCAGTGGGAGTACTGCACGCATTTGAGAGGCACTCAGCTCTTTATCCAGCTCTCCAAGGGCTAAAGGAATCCCGGGACACAACAGGACTCACCGAAATCAAGTAGGCTGGAAAGGACCTCTGAGATCATCGAGTCCAACCTTGTGATCAAACAGCACCCTGTCACCCAGACCAGAGCACTCAGTGCCACGTCCAGCTGCTCAAACACCTCCACGGACGGTGGATCCGCCACCTCCCTGGGGAGCCCGTTCCGGTAATGCCTACCGCCCAAACCAAACCGTCCCTGGCGCACCCAACACTCCGCGCTCGCGACCTGCCGTTCGTTACCCGGGAGAGGAGCCCGACCCCACCTGGCAACACCCTCCTTCCCGGGAGTTGCAGACAGTGATAAGGTCACTCCCGAGCCGCCTTTTTTCCAGGCTGAACGAAACCCCAGTAGTGAAAAAAAAACAATACTGCGGATCGGGGGAGAGCGGGAAGTGGGAAGACCCTGCGAAAATCCCGATCCCGTCCCCAGGCCCGTCTCCTAGCACGATAAAAACAGAGTAGGTGGGAAACCCAACCCCGGCAGGCCCAACCTCGCCCCGGGGCAGCGCCCGCCGCTCGGCCCGGAGCGCCGGGAGCGGAGCGCGCCGGGCCGGGCCGAACCGGGCCGGGCCAGCCCCGGGGCTCGGGCCCGGCCCCGCCGCCGCCACGGGCCCTCCCCGGCCCGGCGCGGCCCCAGCGCGGGGGAAGGGGCGGGCCCGGGCCTGCCCGCCCCGCCGGGCCCCGCCGCCCGCACTCACCGCCGGTGGGGGGTTCTCAGCCGCGGGCCGGACCTGCCTGGGGGACACGCGGGGGTGCGGAGCCCCGCAGCGGGCTCATCATAGCCCCGCCACGGCCGCCGGCCCGGCCCGCTCGGCCCGCGCTCGCCGGGGGGAGCCCCCAGGCCGCTCCGCCGCCGCCGCCAGGCTCCGCCGCGCCCTCACGGCCCGGCCGGGCTCCCCCCGCCCCGTGCCGCCGCCGCCCCGGGCCCGAGCGCCCCCGGCCCCGCCGCGCTCCCGCCGCCGCTCCGGGCCCCGAGCGCCCGCACAGGCCGAGCCAGCCGAGCCCCGAGCGGGCGAGCGCGCACGTGACCGCGGGGCGGGCCGGCCGCAGGAAGCGCCGGGGCCGGGAAACCGAGCGGGGCGGGGCCGGGGGGCCGAGCGGGACCGGGGAACCGGGCCGGGAACCGAACCGAGCCGAGCGGGACCGGGGAACCGGGCCGGGAACCGAACCGAGCCGAGCGGGACCGGGGAACCGGGCCGGGAACCGAACCGAGCCGAGCGGGACCGGGGAACCGGGCCGGGGAACCGAACCGAGCCGAGCGGGACCGGGAACCGGGCCGGGAACGAACCGAGCCGAGCGGGACCGGGAACCGGGCCGGGCCGAGCCAGGGAACCGAGCCGAGCCCAGCGGGACCGGGGAACCGGGCAGGGGGGCCGAGTGGGACCGGGGAATCGGGCAGGGGAACCGAGCGGGACCGGGGAACCGAACCGGGCCGGGCCGGGGAACCGAGCGGGACCGAGCCGCGCTCTGGGTGTCAGAGCAGGGCCCGGGCTCTGCTCCGGGGGCCCAGCGATGGCACCAGAGGAACAGGCAGGAACTGATGCTCAGGACGTTCCACCTGAACGCGAGGAAGAACTTCTGTCCTGTGAGGGAGCAGAGTGCCCAGGGAGGGTGTGGAGTGTCCCTAACTGGAGATATTCCAGACCATGCTGGACACAGTGCCATACCGTGTGCTCCGTGATGGCCCTGCTGGCACAGGGAGGTGGGTCCAGGTCAAATGCTTCCAAGAAGGGATTTAGCCCAGTCAGGTCACCATCACCCACTCAAGAACTCCACAGCACTTCAAAGTCAACATTACAGCGACATTTATTGGCTTTCTTGCAAAAGTTTACAACATTTAAAAATAACAATTACAAATCACAAATACTTTAACCAAAATTCAGACTGAGAGTAGGTTTAGATTAGATACTGGGGAAAAAATTCTTTATTCAGAGGGTGGTAAGGCCTTACAGATTCACAGAGTAGCTGTGGCTGCCCTATTCCTGCAAGTGTTTAAGGCCAGGTTGGGCAGAGCTTGGAGCAACCTGGTGTAGTGGAAGTTGTCCCTGCCCATGGCAGGGTTTGGAACTTGATGATCTTTAAGGTCCCTTCCAACCTAAAGCATTCCATGAAAACCTCAGAAACTCTCGCAGCTTCCTGTTTACATGAACAGCAGCACAAGTGTGAACCCCTCCAGTAAAACACTGTTCAGGAGCTCTGTACCCTCTGAGACAGGGAGGTCCCAGTCCTGCATGGAGGACGCAGTTCCCTTGGCAGGATTCTCTGCAGGCTCAGTGACCTCCAAGACAGCGTGGAACACGAGTCTCACCTTCCCCAGCACCCGCTCGGGAAGTCCCAGCCTCCCCAAGCCAAAGCCAAGAGGCTCCTGGTCAAGGTCTGTCCCAAAGGTTTTATTGCACAACCCATGGCTGCTCGTGCCTCAGGCTGGGGTTTGGCCAAGGGCAAAGCCACAGCCAGAAAAACTTCAGCACGGCAGCGACTGTGGCAAAAGATCCCAAATTCAGCAGAAGGAATCACTAACACCCACAGAACATCCACAGGTGCTCACTTGAAGGCAGCACCTCCCGTGATTATCACAGTGACTCTACCTTTTCAACAGGTTCTAGAACCTTTTCAGAGGACTCCATAAAAAAAAGCACAACATTATTTTAGGCTTTGGAATAAACCCAAAGCGACAACACACTGTAGCAGTAATTACGTGAACTCATTCATTTTCTGGTGAAGGAAAGCTTTCACCATTGCAGTTTTTTTTTAGTCTAGGAAAGAAGCTCCTGTGCTGCAGGGACAGAGAGCAGCTCTGCAGCAGGGAAGAGAGAAGTTGCTCGAAGTGCTTTGGCCTTGTAATTGGGGAAGCAGAGTCAGAGACCCAACCCAGCAGTGCTCTGGGGTGTTCCCTGCAAGGTGACATTACACACTTTTTTCTGTGGAGCACAAGAGCCAGGCAAGGTTTACCTCAGCCTCTCAACAACAACCTAGAGCGCAATTTTCCCCTCTCCACAGCATAAATAGGGCACTGCTTTATGCTATCCTGTTTTGAGAAGTTAGAGCCAACTGAGCTGTTCACAGTGCAGTGATTGACCCTCTCCAGGCAGCTCTGCTCCAGAACCTGCCCTTACAACATGCCAGCATTTGATCACAGCTTGGGAAAAGAGCACTGAAAACTTGCCAAAGGGAATTCAGCTCAATCCTTGTTCCCCTGCAAGGCCTTGGCTGAGCTGTTTCCCCCCACTGGGGCTTGGCTCCCAACTGTGGAGCAGAGATAAGCAGCTGGAGCATGCTCTGTGTGTGGAGATTTGGGAGGACTTTGCTCGGAGCGCGTTCTGTTCCCTGCCACGATAACTGAAGTTTCCAAGCACGTGGCCCTCAGATCCCCTGCAGTGAAGCCAATCCTGAGCTGCAGCTTCTCCTTGGCACTGCTGTGAGCAGAACATACCTGTGGGCAGCAGTGCAGGTGAGCTGGGAGCAGCAGGCTAAGAGCCTGCTCCCCATGACACTCCAGCTCTTGGCTGCTCCCCTGTGAGCCAGGCTGGGGGCAGGAAAATAGGGGAATCATGGAGACAAGTGTGAGGGAGAACCAGGCCTGTAAGAGGCCAAATATTGACTGCCAGGAGACTTCATGGAATCTTTTAGGCTGGAAAATTCATTTAAGATCACAGAGTCCAACCATTAACCCAGCACTGCCAGGTCCATCACTAAAGCCACCTTCAGGGGAAGCTGAAGGGTGCCCACAAGCCCCAGCAATCAGCAATTCCAGTTTTCCCCACAAGGCCACGTTTTATTTTCCAGTGTTTTAGGATAGCACAAAATATGATACTACAAAAGTAGTATTTAAACACCTAACAAGGAAGAAATGTTAGGCACTAAAAGGCCCTGTGCACTTGTTGTGCTGAGGTAAAGGTCTCCAACAAACTGTTGGTCAAATCTCTCCTGCTTCTACTGCCTTTTAAAGCCATATAGAGATTTTACATTTCCTTGGCTCTGCATGATGGGTAATTCCCTCCTGAAGTGGCAGGAATTACCTTTTCAGCTCTAGAAAGTGAAGCCAGCTTTTTATTCTGCAGCTTTAACTGAGCACACAGAAATAGGATGCAGATCCCCAGACTCTGAAATCTGCAAGGTTCACTTGTTTGTGCATGATTACAGCTCAGATTTACCTCTGTAAAGAATTACCATTTACAACTCCTTTTTGCCCAGAGGCTGACCCAGGAGGTCCTCCACTTCATTTACTTTAATAAATAGTTGATAAGAATAAAAGAGGAAAGGCTGGATGCCACAAAACATCAGATCTCCCAGGTCATTTGCAACATGCCCAAGTGGAGCAGTGACTCAGAAGGTGAGCATTCCTCCCCAGCAGTAGAGAGGCTGCTCAAAGCAGGACGTGGAATTTGGGAGTTCAGGCCGTGCTTCACTCCCCTGCCTGTCAAATGAGTCACTTGAATTTCAACAATATTTAAATAGCAGCCAGCACACTACAAGCACAGCACTATCATTTCCATGTTACAAAACGTGCAGGTGTCTCCACTCACACCCACCTGACGGAGCTCTGCAGTGGAGTTTGGTTTAGGAAATAATCCACACACAAAACTCCAAGCAGCAGGACACAGGGCCCACAGCAGGAGGTTCAGGCTGGCTGAGTGCAGTTCACAGGACACTGCTCTGTCACTCCCAACGTCCCCCTGGCAGCTGGCAGGCAGAGCCACAGCAGTCCCAGGGACAGGCACTCCTTATGTAACAGGGATAAATATTGCCATGCCTGGGAAAGCACAGGGCTGGGAGTCAGGATTCACGTTTGCCAAACAAACAGCTTTCCAAATATCCCCACTCTGGCTGACAACACTCTCACTGTTGGGACAGCCCTGTTTGTGACTGCTGCATCCAGGGGCACCTTGGCTTTTCACAAGGCCTGGCTCTACTCTAAGAGCAAACTTCTTTTTCTGGCTCAATTCAGGGAATTCAGCCCATCTAGCTGCCACTTGGAAAGGCCCTGTAGGACAGGATGTTCAGAAAATTCTGAAACATTTTGCCCAGACTGTAACAAAAGGAGGATCAAGAGAGCTGAGGAACAAGCTGGATTTTGTTCCAGGACAGTGTCCAGTGACCATCTCCACTCCAGCTGCCCTGACCATACGAGGGGCCGACCTGAAACGCTGGCAGTGCTGTTTGGCACAGTCAGCTGCAGTGGGGACCCAAAGGTTTGTCACACTACAGACACTCCCCAGCAGGGCCAGGCCAGAGCTCTGCAGCTGATCCAGAGTGGGAAAGTGCTCTAAGAGCCAGTTCTGCTGTTTAGTCACGATCTTTCCAAACAATGCTGCTCAGACTGATCACTTCACGCCACCAAGCAGATGTTTCATTATCTCCCATTCCATTTGCCAGGGCAGGACAAGAGCAGGCAGAATGAGAAGGCAGAACACTGGCAGTTACCAGGAGTGCTTTGCAGTCAAACAGAACTCCGAGGTGCAAGGCTGAGTGCAGAGACTGCAGAGGATTTAGTGCCCAGCTCTGCAAAGCCTACAACTCAAGAACCCAGACAATTCCTACTTTTCCTAGCCACAAGCCTGAAAAAGCACTGACAATTAGCACTGAGATGGCACTTTCAGGAGAGCAGGACTACATCCAGCTGCAGTTGGCTGGCTGGATACAAAAGCTGGAATATTAGTAGATTAACAGAAAAAAGACCAATTATTGGACTTTAAGGCACTTAATTTTCTAGGTTTCTTTAAGCAGCATTTTAAAAAAGCACCTTAATACAGAATATTTGTAATTCACTTTGGAATGAACTGCTCATAGTCAGTGAGATATCACAGACTTAGAGAAAGGAGCATCTTTGAGGCTCTCAGATTCCCTCCCTTGCTCCTTTCATCACATTCCAGCCATCAGTTACTCAGCTGCAGACAGCTCACAGCTTCTGCAGCTCTGCTTGAATCAACCTCTCAGTGACTTTTCTAACAGGGGACAGGCAAGTCACTGCAAAAGGTGAACATAAGGCACACAGACAGTGGGACCAGTGCCCAGCATAGCGTGGGGACACAGCAGATGTAAAAATAAATTAAAAAAAGTTTTTAAGAAGTCCCATCCACAAACCGGTTCTAGTTTCCTCTTTGTCCTCTGTAAAGAGGAAAAGAAAGTAGAGCCCCAGAGCTGAGCTCCTCCCTCCTAATGGGAAACCTGAGTGTGGAGAATGAAACACTGCTACCTGCTGCACTGGCACCAGCAATGTCACTTAATTTTTCAGGGTGTGTCTCCCTTCTGAAAAAAGTCTTCTACCAGCTCATCAAATGTCTGTGAGGAATTCTGCTTTAGGACACTTAAGGGAGTGAGTAAATACTGCTCTGCAAATCCAGCTGCAAGGTGCTCAGTGGAAACAGGTGCTGTTCCCAGCTGTTCCCCACTCAGCTCTTCCTTCTCACCCCTGTGACAAGTGCAGCCTTCTCCTGAGCAGAGAGCTGGCTCACAGCAGTGCTGAGGACCCTCAACATCTGTGCACACTTCAGGTTCCTCAGTATTTTTCTCTGGGGACTCATAAACGACCCCTCGGGGCACAGAACACCGCAGGGCTCTTTTCCAGAGACTCGTGGGTTTCTGCCCCCTCCTTTGGCTTTGCTGCTGTCCAGACTCTTGCACAGGTTTTGAGACTTCAAAGTCAGGAAGTATCTGGGGAGCAGAGCTCAGGTATTCCTGAAAGTACACCTGGCACATTTCACCCTTCACAATGGGAATGATGGAGCAGGGCTTCAACCACTTCACAAACTCGCACAGCTCTGCAAAGGACGAGTGATCCGAGTATGGGATGAGGTGGATATTGGGGTGGGAAACCTTCACGGGCCTGCCCGTGGGGATGATGGCAATGGTGGGGTGCAGCGTGTTCCAGGCGACCAGCGTGTCCCGGCGGATGTCGGCGACGTCCACGGCGCGGATCCAGCCCGCGCCCTCCTCGGCTGTGAACACGTCCGGCAGCTCCAGCAGCCGCATCTGCTCCAGGCGCCAGGGGCTCACCACCACCCACGTGCTGAACTCCTGCGCCAGGTCCACCAGCAGCGCCTCCTTGCCCAGGGTGTACACACCTGCCGGGGGAGCAGCGGCTCAGGGGCAGGGCAGGGAGGGACAAGCCCTGGCCGGGGCCGTGCTGGCAGGAGGGAGGGCAGCACTCACCGATGACCACGCGGTGCTGCGGGTGGGCACGGATGAGGTGGGCAGCCTGGCGGGTGGCCAGCGCCCGCGAGGGCAGGGCGCGCTGGGGGTGGCAGTGCGTGTTGTCCAGGTACAGGCGGTCGATGTGGCGGCCCCTCAGCAGCGGCTCGCACTGCATGGCACTCGTGTAGCGGAAATCTCCTGCAAGGACGGGAGCCAGAGAGGGGGTGGAGTTCCCCTCACTGAGGGTATCTCGGAACCAGCTGGTCACAATTCTGTGCCACATGCTCTGGGACAACCCTGCTTGAGCAAGCAGTTAGGACCAGGTGACCCATGGCAGTCCCTTCCAACCTGACCCATTTTGTCATTCTGCAATTGCGGGAACCTGTCCTGTACCTGTGTAGAGGATGGTGCCAAAGGCGCCCTCAAAGAGGAACATAACGGAGCCGGGGCAGTGGTTGGAGTCGATCAGCGTCACCGTCACCTCGCCCACGACATGGCTCTGCCCCACCTCCAGCGGCCGGATCCAGCACATCGGCACCTGCAGGGGCCGAGCTGTGAGGGCCGGGCACGGCAGGTGACGAGGGTCGGGACAGGTAGGTGGGGATGCCGAGGCGATGAGGGCCGGGCGGGGCACACCTACCTGCAGGCGGTGGTGCACGAGGCGGGCGGTGAGCGGGGAGCAGTACAGCGGGCGGCACCAGGTGCTGGACAGCCCCACCGTGTGGTCCGAGTGCATGTGGGACAGGAAGAAGAGGCGGGCGCCGGCCGCCCTCCGCAGGCTCCAGAAGTCCACGGCGATGGGGGTCCCGGGCAGCACCGTGCCGCTCATGGCGAGCGGGGACCCCGCTCCCCTCACGCCGGTTTTGGCGGGAAGCGCCGCGCACGCGCGGGGGGCGCGGGGCGGGGCCGGGCCGCGCGCCAGGGGCGGGGCGGCGTCACGTGAGCGGGGGTCACGTGGGCGGGGCGGTGGGGCCGGCCCCGGGATCGGGACCGGGGAGAGGGATCTGGGAGCGGGATCTGGGAGCGGCGCTGCATCCCGGGAGTGGGATCTGGGAGCGGCACTGCATCCCGGGAGTGGGATCTGGGAGCGGCACTGCATCCCGGGAGTAGGGCTGGGAGCGGCACTGCATCCTGCGAGCGGGACGGGGAATCGGGACCGGCACCGGGGCCTAGGGCTCAGAGCGGGCCCGGGCGCGGCGCCATGCCGTACCTGGGCGGCGAGGAGGCGCAGCGGGAGCTCCGCCGGGCGCTGTCGAACCCGCACGTGCAGGCGGACCCGGCGCGGTACCGCGGCGCCGTGCTGCGCGTGATCCGGTAGGGCGGGCGGGCCGGGCGGGGGGCGCGGGCCGCGCCGGGCCGGGCGCCGCTGAGCGCTGTGCCCGCCGCAGGCTGATGGCGCAGGGCGCCGACGTGTCGGGGCTCTTCCCGGAGATGGTGAAGGCGGGCGCGGTGTCGGACGTGGTGCAGAAGAAGCTGGTGTCGTTCTACGTGCGCGCCCAGGCGCCGCGGCAGCCGCAGCTGGCGCTGCTCGCCGTGAACTCCCTGCGCAAGGACTGCGCGCATCCCAGCCCGGCCGTGCGGGGGCTCGCCCTGCGCACCATGTGCGACCTCAGGTGCGCCGGGCCGGGGGGTGTCCCCTCCGCGGGGCCCGCTGATAGCCGCTGGTGGCTCGCTGATGGCCCGCTGATGGCCCGCTGATGGCCCCCTGATGGCCCGCTGCCTCCCGCAGGATGCCCGGGATCCAGGAGTACCTGCAGCAGCCGGTCGTGAACGGGCTGCGGGACAAGGCGTCCTACGTGCGCAGGGCGGCCGTGCTGGGCTGCGCCAAGATGGTGAAGCTGCAGGGGGACTGCGAAGTGGGTGAGTGGCTGGGGGCCGCGGGGCCGGGGGCAATGGTCGTGGGGCCGGGGATGGTGGCCATGGGGCCAGGGATGGGTGGCCATGGGGTCGAGGCTGGTGGCCGTGGGGCTGGGGCTCGTGGCCGCGGGGCCAGGGATGGTGGTCGCGGGGCTGGGGGCAGTGGTCATGGGGCCGGGGTTGGTGGCCGTGGGGCTGGAAGTCACGGGGCCAGGGTTGGTGGTCATGGGGCCAGGGATGGTGGTCGTGGGGCCGGGGTTGGTGGTCGTGGGGTCGGGGATGGTGGTCCCGGGGCCAGGGATGGTGGTCATGGGGTCGGGGTTGGTGGTCGCGGGGCCAGGGATGGTGGCCGTGGGGCCGGGGTTGGTGGTCGTGGGGCTGGGGGCTGGTGGTCATGGGGCCGGGGCAGTGGTCACGGGGCTGGGCCCGCAGGTGCCGTGTTCGTGATGCGCGTTCAGACCTTAGGGCTGTCCTGGGCTCCCTGCGCTGCCGCTGTGCTGTCGTGGCTGCAGGGCAGAAAGCGTGAGAAAGTGGAGGGTGATGAATGGGAGAGTGAGAAAATTGCTGTTGTTCAGCTTGGAGAAGGGAAAGCTCTGGATTGTGACCTTGCAGCTCCTGAAGGGAGCCTGCGAGAGAGCTGGAGAGGGACTTTGGAGAAGGGTGTGGAGTGCCAGGACCCGGGGGAATGGCTTCAAACTGAAAGAGAGCAGGTTTAGGATATTAGGAAGGAATTGTTCCCTTGGGCAGCCCTGGCACAGGGTGCCCAGGGCAGCTGTGGCTGCCCCTGGATCCCTGGCAGTGTCCCAGGCCAGGTTGGATGGGGCTTGGAGCAGCCTGGGATGGTGGAAGGTGTCCCTGCCATAGCAGGGGTGGAACTGGATGAGCTTTAAAGTCCATTCCAATCCATAATATTCTGTTGTTCAGTGATTCAATGATTCTGTACCATCCCCAGTCTCTGATCAGTCAAGGGCCACTGTGACCCACCAGACCCTCAAAAGTTGTGCCAAGGGCAGGTGTTCCTGCAGAGCTTGAAGTTCCGTTGGTTGTTTCTCCCAGTTCAAGCCATGTCTTTTTTTTATGATAAATACTCAAATATAGAGGTTAAACTGCAGTGTGCCAACAGACCTTGATGGCAGGAGCTCTGTGCTTTGCAGATGGTGCTCTGGTGAATGAGCTCTACAGTTTGCTTCGTGACCAGGACCCCATTGTGGTTGTGAACTGTCTGAGGGCCTTGGAAGAGATCTTGAAGAAGGAGGGAGGTGTTGTCATCAACAAACCCATTGCCCATCATCTCCTCAACAGGTTTGTTTTCTTTGGTTTTGAGATGATGCTGGAAGCTTCTCTTGTTCTCATGTTTGCTATGCAGAGGCAGTTTCTGGGGGGATGTAACCTTCTCTGACCTCATGTCAGGCACCCAGAGATGGAGGAGGCCATCCTAAGATAAACTAAACCACTTCAGGCTAAGGTCTTAAGAGAAATCTGGGATGCCCTGCTCTTCCAGGAAGCCTTTGCCTCAGCTGGTGGTTTGGTTTGGTTTGTAGGTCGATGTGATTAGACTTCTGGGGTTTTTTAGTGGTAACACACGTGGTATATCTTTGGGACAGGTATGTTCTAGTGTGTCTCGCCAGAGCCATTGAAAGATATATATCTGTGGTGCTTGTAGAAATCAGTTTTTCTGCAGGTAATTCTGCATGATGTTGGAAAAGATGGGTCCTGCTCTGCTCAGGCTTCTTGCCAGTGTTGCTGCTGGTGTAGAAAGTGCACGTGGCTGATACTGAGTTAACAACAGGGCAGTTCTCTTGTGATAAAACCGTGCCACCCGCTTGGGTGGGAACAGAGGCCGTAAGGAGGTGGGAGGCTGTGGCCTCTGCTCTGCACAGATGTTCCTGCCCTCCCTGACTCGTGCCCCCTGTGCTGTGCTCGTGGCAGGATGCCCGACCTGGATCAGTGGGGGCAGAGCGAGGTGCTCACCTTCCTGCTGCGCTACAGACCCCGCAGCGAGGACGAGCTCTTCGACATCCTCAACCTGCTCGACGGCTACCTCAAGAGCAGCAGCCCCAGCGTCGTGATGGCAGCCACCAAGCTGTTCCTGGTGCTGGCCAGGGAGTACCCAGACGTGCAGGCAGATGTGCTGGTGAGGGTGAAGGGCCCACTGCTGTCTGCCTGCACCTCGGAGAGCAGGGAGCTCTGCTTCACCGCGCTCTGCCACGTGCGCCAGATCCTCAGGAGCCTGCCCGGCCACTTCAGCAGCCACTACAAAAAGTTCTTCTGCTCCTACTCAGAGCCCCACTACATCAAATGCCAGAAGATGGAGGTGCTGTGTGAGCTGGTGAATGATGAAAACGTGCAGCAGGTGCTGGAGGAGCTGAAGGGTTACTGCACTGACGTGTCAGAGGAGCTGGCGCAGGGAGCGATCTTTGCCATCGGTGAGGGCTGTGCCTTGGCTTGGCTGCAGCCCTGGGCCTTTCAGGGGGGCTGTTCTCTGCTGAAGGGTACCTGGGCAGACACCAAATCACTGCTCTGTGCTGTGGCAGCACAGGCACCAACCTGCCCAGGAGTGGTTTGTGTCAGAGTGTTTCTGAAGCACTGATTATTTCAGAAGTCCTGGCATTGAGCTGCTTCAGGTTGTGCAGAAAGTCATGGAATCTCGTGCTGTGAGGATATGTTCTAGAGAAAATGTGTCATTTCATCTTGTTAATGAGCTTTATAGTGTTCAGTAAAGCTGCAGGGGGTGGAGGAGCTCTAATACCTGCTTATTCTTTGAGTCGTGATGGGGACAGAGTTAAGGTCATAGTTTGGGTTTCGTGAGCTTTAAAAATAGGTGAATTATTGCAGTATTCATAAGGAGAAAGTTTGGGATGATAAAATGTTTTTTTTTTTTTATGCATTACATTTAAGGAAAGTTCAGAAATCTGAGGCATGGCCTCAAAAAAAAAAGAACATGTCTCTGGTGTGGAGAACAAGTTCATTTGGCCACACTCTCAGAAATGGTAGTCAGAAAGGGAAGGAGGGAGTCTGTTTCTTTAGAGTGAGTTTGTGCTGAGTAGCTGGGCTCATGATTCCTGTTTCACTCTGACAGAAGGTTGATTTTATGTCTTTTTGGCATCCTTGCAGCCAATATTGCCAGGACATACACAGAGCAGTGTGTGGCGATCCTGACAGAGCTTCTGGGGCTTCAGCAGGAGCACATCACCTCAGGTAACCACTGCAGCTGCTCTGGTTTCTGCTCTCAGGAGGGGCCCTTGCTGGGGCTCCTGAGCCCAAACTCAATGCCCTCAAAGGCATTTGGCTTTCAGTTTAATTGGCACCTCCAGGTGGAGATTTTCCAGGTGGGTTGAGGGGTATAAAATGTGTTCCTTCTGCAGGAACTGCTGTCTGTGGGAAAGGGGAAGATGGTTGTAGCTGTGTTCATGCTTCTTTCTGGCTGCCACCTGCTGACTCAGGGAGTGAGGGGCTCAGCAGAGACATTTTACTGTCTGTTTGAGAGCCCAGATGATTAATACAGCTTTTAAATCTCCGAGATTTCTGTTCCTCACATTGATTCATCTGACGTTGACACATCTGATTCAGTTGTACCCAAGCGTCCTTTTTCTCTCTGCCCTCAGATCCACCTTCACATCACTGCTGTTCCTGCTGTTCTCTTTTAACTGGTCTTGCTCTCAGATTTGAAAACCACACGCTTGAATTCCATCTCAGGAGCTGTTGGTGTTTCTGAGTGGGCAGCAAAACCTTTAAAGTTTTGACCTAAAGTTCATGAGCCTTATTTTGAATCGGGGTCAGCTTTAATTTGTCATTCTAACCTCATGTGTCTGAAGCATCATGAGTCAGAGGCTTTTTAAAGGCTGGCAGTGACCAGAAGAGAGGCTGCTCTCCAGCAGAGGAACAATCTGAAGTCTCAGTGCTTTATTTTAGACCTGGTGCAGCTTTGCTCTGACAAATTCAGTGTCATGGGATTGGGAAGGAGGGGGCCTCAAATCACAGTCACAGGCAGGGCTCTGACCCTTCTGGCTGAGGTTTGCAAAGCCCCTTGAGTAGGGAGGTTTGAAATGATTTTATTTTTTCCCCTAGTGGTTTTTATAACTCTGGGGGGATGCTGATGACTTGTTTTCCTTGCAGCTGTGGTCCGTGCTTTCCGAGACCTGGCCTGGCTGTGTCCCCAGTGCACAGACGCCGTGTGCCAGGCACTGCCAGGCTGTGAGGACACCATCCAGGACAGCGAGGTGAGGGGGCAGTGCTTGGGGGAGGGTGGGCAAGGACTGTTCAGCTTCCCTTTGCCTTGAGATGGGGGGCAAAAATCAGAAATCCTCAGATTTGCTCTCTCAGCGAGCTCACTTCCTGCCAGCACGTGGCTTTGCTGATATTCCTGTGGCTCCTTCAGGGCAAACAAGCGCTGATCTGGCTGCTGGGCACACATGGGGAGAAGATCCCAAACGCTCCCTACGTCCTGGAGGACTTTGTGGAGAAGGTGAAGTCGGAGCCGTGGGCAGCTGTGAGGCTGGAGCTGCTGACGGCGCTGCTGCGGCTCTTCCTGGCGCGGCCCGCCGAGTGCCAGGACACGCTGGGCAGGCTGCTCTGCTACTGCATCGGTGGGTGCCCAATCCTCCCGGGCTCTGGCACCTGCTCTGGCAGTGTCCCCAACCCGTGGCAGCGTCCTGGCTGCAGCCTGGCCCTGGGGAGAGCCGTGGGATTGTCGCTGGTGCGAATGGCACACGGCACGAATTCCCCCGAGGCAGCTTGGAGAGATGGTCTGACTCGTTTATTAGAAACAAATCACTCCCTTTTGTGCATTTTGCCAGAGGCCACTTGTAGTCTGGTTTTCCTAGGCCTGCTGTTTCTGAGTTTCTAAGTTCATTTTCTTTGTGATGTTTTGGTTTAGGAAGGTCTGGTTCTCACAGGCTCGACATAAACATTCAGACATTCCACTGCTGCTTCTTCACTCTTAGATCCAGTCTTAAAGGTGCAGAACTCATTTTTGATTTAAACAGACGAATGGGGATACAATTCAGCATTAACCCAGGACACCAGTGTTTTTGTAAGGAGTGTGATGTTTTGGATTCTTTTCTGTGGGATGGACTCTCTCTGACGTCTTTTGGCTTTGGCCAACGGGGTGAAGAGTTCTGTCACTCTTCCTACCAATGAGAGTGGCCTGTTCAAAAAGGTATAAAAAGGGGGTCAATTGTTTAAATAAAAGATTGTAGTCAGATTTTTCTGGACGAGGAATTGTGTCGTTTGTTACTCACCACAGCGACAACCTCTGTGGTTAGTGAAAGAAAGACGGCCCCTTCACCCACACTGGTCAGACCAGAGGGACAGCAAAAGAGAGTCTGTCCCACAGAAAGAATGAACAACATGAGTTTTCATTACAAAAACAATCCTGATGTTTATGTTCAAGATGTAAGAGCAAGCTTCAGAACCCTAAGACATCAGGGAAAAACGGAGTTCTAGAAACTCAGAAACTGCAGGC
Source organism: Sitta carolinensis (assembly GCA_032173965.1). NCBI lineage: Eukaryota > Metazoa > Chordata > Aves > Passeriformes > Sittidae > Sitta > Sitta carolinensis. Next base: position 2,876,369 of record CM063306.1, read on the forward strand.
CTGGAAAACCAGTCTACAGTGGAACCAGAATGGTTTGGGTGGGAAGGGATCTTAAAGATCGTCCAGTCCCACCCCCTGTCCTGAGCAGGGACACCTTCCCTGTGCAGCCTGGCCTGGGACACTCCCAGGGATGGAGCAGTCACAGCTGCTCTGGGCACCAGTGCCAGGGCCTGCCCACCCTCCCAGGGAACAATTCCTTCCTGATATCCCATCCATCCCTGCCTTCTGTTAGCTTAAAACCATTCCCCTTGTCCTTTCACTGTCTGCCTGTGAGCATTGGATCCCTGAAGGTGTTTTTAATAAGTGCTAGTGCTGTGGGGCAGTGTGGCTGGCTGGATTCTCCATGGGTTGTGCTTTCCAGAGGAGGAGCAGGACATGGCCGTGCGGGACCGGGGGCTCTTCTACTATCGCCTGCTGCAGGCTGGGGTGGAGGAGGTGAAGAGGGTCCTGTGCAGCCCCAAGTCTGACCCCTCCCTGGGGCTCCTGGGGGACCAGAGCAAGCAGCCTGTCAATGCCTGGGCTTTGGAGTTCAACACTCTGGCCACAGTTTATGGCAGAGAGCGCTGGGCACTCGCCACTGCTCAGCAGCCTCCTGTGGAAGCCTCTTACTCCTGCTCTCCTTGTGCTGCCTCTGGGAGCAGAGACACAGGTAAGCCTGCCTCACCTTCCCCTGGCAGCCATTCTCCCCTTGCCAGCAGACCACAGAATCCCAGAGTGGTTCTGGAAGGAGCCTTGAAATTCCTCTCCTTCCACCCCCTGCCATGGGCAGGGATCCTCCACTGTCCCAGGCTGCTCCAAGCCCTGTCCAGCCTGGCCTTGGGCACTGCCAGGGACCCAGGGGCAGCCACAGCTGCTCTGGGCAGCCAAGATGTCCCGTGGGTTTGTTTGGAAGAAGGTCAGAGGGCTTTGGGAATTTGGTGTTCTGATCACCTTGTGCAGTGTGGCTGGTCACTCACTAGCCCAGGGAATGCTGCTGGTGGCACTGGGATTCCAGCCTCCCTCTGCTGCCTCAGCTGGGCTCTGTGGAGCTGGGAGCTGCATCTCTCCTGTGTTTGTGCTTTCATTGCAGAGTCACTGGTTTCTGAAGGGAATAAGGAAGTCCTCGAGGTTCATCCTGATACTCCAACGTCTAAAGGGAATCAAGAACTCCTCAAGGCTCATCCTGATGCAGGCAGCCTAAACTTGATTCCTGATGTTTCCCTGACTGCAGAAGAGTTTGAGAAGAGCTGGCTGAGGCTGGACACAAGCTGCCAGCTCTCTCTGCCCTGGCGTGGGCCTGTCCATGCAGACACCATCCAGACAGCCCTGCGTGTTGTGCACATCCAGACCATTGCCATGAGCAAAGCTGGAGCCCAGCCCTGGAAAGCTTATCTGAGTGCCCAGGATGACTCAGGCTGCCTCTTCCTCACAGAGCTCCTGCTCGAGGCAGCAGATTCAGAGCTGCAGGTTTCGGTGAAGCAAAATGAAGCAAAGCCAGAGGCACTGCAGTCCTTCCTGTCAGCCTTGAGGACAGTCCTGGAGGCAGTGGCTGGACTGGAGTCTTGACTGCTCCCTGCTCCCAGCAGGATGCTTGCCCAGGCCCCAGGAAAAGTTGATTTCTCTGGCTTCTTTTGCCATACCCAGTGCTGGTTTGGTAGTTTTAAACTGCAGAGTTTCCAGTTTGCCTGGGAAGCTGCAGCTGGGGCAGGGTGAAGGGTCTGCCCTGCCCCTGGGCTGGGGAAGGGACAGGGTCACTCTGGTGTGGGACACAGGACTGGTGGCACCCGTGGTGGTTGTCCTGAGGCACAAACATCACTGATGGAAGCAGAACGGAGCAGAATTCAGGGGTGTGTTTTGGTTTTTCCTGAGAATTGCAAATAATTTTTTTAAAAAATAACAAAAACACCATAGGCATGAGGACTCTGCCACTTAGCTCACATTAAGAGGAGCAGCAGTGAGGAGAGAATATTTCATTCTTGGTTCCCTTTACATTTGTTTTAATTTGCTGTCTGATTTCAGTAGCAGCTTCACTTGGGGGTGAGCAGAGCTCTGCTGTGCCAGAGGAGGCTGGGCAGGGTCCAACCTGCTCACTGGAACCAGCATGTTCCTCTTCCAAGAGGCAGAAGTGGGTTTTTAGTTGAAATGTGTTACCGAGGTGAGAATTGCCCTCCTGAAGTTCCCTCCAGCTCCCTGTGCTGTTGTCAGGCTCCTTGATTGAGGGTGAGGTACACAGTGAGGCTTTAGGGTACTCTGTGAGGACCACAAGCTTCTTTTAACCCTCTTCTGCCTGTTTTCTTGTGATTTTTTATTTATTTGAATGACTTGATTGTACCCTTAAATGGCACTCTGCCTTCCACACACTTCACTGCACTCCTGTCACTGTAAACAGACTTCTGCTTTTCCTAATAAAAACGAGAATCATTCTTGGCTGATTTCTGGAGTTTCTTGTTCCTTCAGCCCTCAGGACTGCATGGAGTGATCTGATCACTGCTGTGGATTCAGCTCCTGCCTCTGTGTCCAGCTGGGCTCTTCCCTCTGGCCTTCCTTGAAGCAAAGCTTTAAGGAGCAATTGGGCAATAATTAATCTCAGTCTCAAATGCCAAATTACTGTGAAGGGTGAACTCCAAGGCAGATCAGAGTAGCAGGGCTCCTGTTGGCAGTTCCCACAGCTGGGTTGTGTCCCTGTCCTCAGGGAGAGCTGACTGGAGCATTGGCATTGTGCAGTTTTCAGGGAAAAATAGCTGAGAACTTTTGGCAGTCCATCCTTTACTCTGCTGTGGCCATACCCAGACCAGGCTCTGTCAGGGAAGGGACTTGGAGCTGCTTTTATCCAGACCCCTTTCTTGAGGAATGAGCAGGTCAGCAGACTCCAACAACTTCTAAATAATTTATTTCAGCTGATCTTAACAGAAATGACTTCATTTGGAACTAAACCATGCCTGTAGCTGTGTGCAGCCCAGGAGCATGGCTTTGCTCAGCAAAGTCCTGCTGGAGTCAGCACCAACTTCTCTGCTTCTCTGTCTCAGGGTTTAATTCCTCAGCTCAGCTCAGCTCAGCTTGCCCCTTGAGTGAGAAGATAATGACTGATGGGCCATAACAAAGCAGTTTCACAGCCCCCCTTGGTGTTTTCCCAAGGGAAGGGATGAAATCAGCCTGGGAGAGGGCTGCAGTGGGTGCTGGGTCTCTCATCCTGCCCTCTGCACCCTTCTCTTCCTGCCTTTAGACCTGCCTCAGTTGTTTCTCTAAAATACACCCACAGGAGGGTTTGGTTTGTTTTCAGGAGAGCTTGGAGGACTGAGAGAAAGGACTGTGCTGCTTTCCAGAGGAGAACTTGGGCTGTTCACTGATGGAGCTGGAGCAAAGCTGTTGTGCTTCTTCCAGACACTGCACGCAGAACCTGACACTAAGCAATGTGCAAAAGACATTCTCCACCACTACAAGCAAAAATAGTAAAGTTTGTTGTTATCAATTTGTTTTTCTTCTAGAGTTTCTCTTAAATTTAGCTATAGAAGTGAGCTTCACTCTTACTCAAGGCCTCCAGGTTAGTGCTTGGTGCTGCAGACTCAGCAGGCCAGTATTTGTTTAATTTGTTTATTTCCATTCGTTATTCTAAAGTTCCCTCCTCTGTTACTGTGACGCAGATAGAAACACACAGTAACACACACAACAGGTGTTTAGGCAGAGAAGAAGAAAGGAAGGAAATTCTAGTTTATTGTTGACTTCATATATATAAGTTTTTGAACAGTGATCAGAGATTGGACAGAGAGGTTACCACCTCTCCATCTTCACTGGTCACTTGGGAAGTCTATCAGGTGATATCTTTTACAAAGGAATGTAAACATAATTTTTGTTTATTTTACAATTTATGAGAACTGACTCTACTATACTTAAACAAATTAGAAAGCTTATTTTCAGAAACAACACTCCTCAGGTGACTCCACAGGTTATTTCTGCAAAATGAACATTTGATATTTTAAACTTAAGAGTGATTAGCAGCCCTTTGCCTTTTAGCTACTGAATATAAAAATCCTGGAGCTGGTCTGTACCCCTTCTGCAGGAAAACACAGAAGGGGACACATTGAATGGCCCTGGTTACATTCAGGGAGAGAATCAGATGTGATTCAATGAGTCTGAAGCCCTTGTGCAACACGAGGTACTGGAAATACAGATGTGATTCTCATATTTTTTGGTTGAAAATTGTTGGGTTCAGCTTAGTTTTGTTTAGCTTCTTGTAGAGAAGATGGATGGCCCTCCAGAACTGCTCTCTGCCTCCTCTTCCCCCCTGGGAATGGCCTCCCCTTTGCTAATGGGGTTTTTCATGTGTTACACACTGAGGGGGGAATCAGGCTGGCATCATTAATTTGATTTCTATATTCTGCTGGAGTCAGATGTGATCCTCTCTTTTGGCAAAAGCCATGAGATGTGGGGAATGGTGGCTGGAAGCTTTGACCTGAAGCACATGGATGGTTTTTCTCTGGAAGTCATGCAGGCCAGGGCAGTAACACCCGTTTGGGTGCCAGCATCTGCTTGAAGGGTTCCTCCAAAATATTTTACAGCTGATGTGGAAAACAGACTAGAGCTTCCATCCCTGGAAGTGCCCAAGGCTGGGTTGGATGGGGCTTGGAGCAACCTGGTACAGTGGAAGATGCCCATTGAGATGAGCATTAAAGTCCTTTCCAACCCAAACCATTCTGGGATTCTGTGTTAAAAGCGGGAAGGGGAACTGGATTTTCCCTGCTGTTTTATGGACTGTTCCAGTCACAATCCAGGTTTGAAGCCTTCCTGCTGAGGCACAGCCCCTTGGGATGTGAGTGCTCCACAGCTGCCCCCCGTGCTCAGCCCTGGCAGTGCTGGCTGGACTCGGTGCTGAAGGAATTGGGGTGCAGGGGGGTCTGCACTGGTGTCCAGCGTGTGCCCACCCCTGTCCTCGGTGCTGCCCACCCCGTGCCAGGTGGGGGTGGCTGGAGCAGAGGCTGCCAGCCCCGTGCCGTGTGCTCTGCTCTGGTGGTGTTTGACCAGGATTATCTGCTACGCACTAATTTCCTCTGGGGCTGTGATGAAGTCAGAAAACCACAGGCAGCGTTCCGCGCCGTGCCTTCCGCCGCGGATCACTTGACATGTCCCTTCCCAGGAGGGCCAGGCCAGGCTCGCTCTGGCTCTGGCACCATGGACCAGAGGGGGATCCTGCTACAGAACCTGGACAGGGCCCAAGGCAAGAAGCTCAGACAAGGAGAGTTTGCAGAGGAGTTTTTGGTGAGTTCACTCAAGGCTTGGCTCAGTGTTTCAGCTCATTTCACGGGAATCGCTCGGGCGCCTCTCAAACCTGTGACAGTGAGGTTTTCTAGGAGTCTTATAGCAGACACCCAGAAGTTAATTGGGTTAAGAGGAATGCAAATGAATGATAGGAATTTAATAGTTTGCATTTGAACTGTTTGCTTTTTAACTAATTACCCGAGTGCTTCCTGTTTTCTGCTTGGTGAATGCACTTGTCGGGACGCGGTTTCACTTTGCCTGGTAACAGAACTGGGGGGAAAAGGGAGGAATGTGGAGCCTCTGGTCCTGGTGACACAACTGAGGATCAAGGGAGGAATATGGAGCCTCTGGTCCTGGTGACACAACTGAGAATAAAGGGAGGAATATGGAGCCTCTGGTCCTGGTGACACAACTGAGGGTAAAGGGAGGAATATGGAGCCTCTTCCCCTCCTCCCCATTGCAATCTGTTAGACCTGTGGCACACGAGCTCCTGCCAGAGATCTCTGGTTTCACCTTGTCTTAGCTCGTCCTTGTTTCTATAGAGCACAGGTTGCCCAAGGCAGCTGTGGATGTCCCATCCCTGGAAGTGTCCAAGGCCAGGGTGGACAGGGCTTGGAACAGCCTGGGGCTGCGGAAGGTGTCCCTGCCCATGGGAATGAGATGAGCCTTAAGATCCTTTCCAACCCCAGCCGTTCTGGGATCTGTGTGCTCTACAGCCAGCACTGCTCCTGGCCCCTCCTGGAAACTAGTTTCTTGTTCCCTCAAGAACAAATCTGCACAAAATGCTGATGGCTCCCCCCAGCCCCTGTGTTCTGCATTGCCCTGAATTTTTGAGCTCTCTGAGATGTTTTTTTGTTTTGGGTGCCAGGGGTGATGCCAGTGCACCAGCTCATGGCTAAAGCTGAGGTGGCTCTTGGTGTATCAGCTGGAGGCAGGTGACTCTGACAGGCTGTCTGGGCTGCTCTGAGGGGCAGTGACATTGCCCAGCTTTCACAGACAGAGGGAAGGGTAAAACTGGTTCCTCTGTGAGGTCTGAGACGTGTCAAACACGCAGTGGGCTCCAGGCTACTGAGGGGTCCCCACGAGCTCCAGCCCTGCTCTGTCATAGCAGCAAAATCTGGCACTTCAAACGCTTGGGGAAAGCTGAGTGCTTGGTTTCCAGGTGTCTGGGTGGAGGGAAGTGATTAATCTGAGCCTGCAGTGCCAGTCTGTTGTTCCATGGAACAAAGCACTGTCACAGCCTGCTGAGTTTCCCCTCTCTCTGCCAGGGTGTGTGTGTGTGAGGCAGTGAGCTCTGAGCCCTGGTGTATCAATTTCTGATCAAAACTGCAGGTGGAAGTGGTCAAGGCTGAATTTCCTGTATGAGATCTTCTCAGGGTGACCTGATCTGCAGCCACTTTTGCAAGGCAGTGGCCTCAGCAGCCATCTGTTGGCTTCTGTTTCCAAATGTGATAGAAATATTCAGTGCCATTGCTCCACCCCAGTTCCTGGCCTCTCCTTGTGGGACCAAGCATTTTTATGTGGTGATGTTACTATAAATGATATGAGTTTTGTTAGAATCCCCTTTTTCCCTCTGTGCAGTCTCACAGCTGCACACTGCCCAGGCTCCCAGGGAATGGGCACAGCCCCAAGGCTGCCAGGGACACAGGAACGTTTGGACACCACTCAGGGATGCACAGGGGGGATTTTGGGATGTCTGTGCAAGGCCAGGAGTTGGACTCAGTGATTCTTGTGGGTCCCATCCAGCCCAGGATATTCCATGATTCTGTGATTCCCTCTTGATTTTTCATACCTGGGCATTTCCCAAGTGGTTTTGTGTCAGATTATTCAGGGACAGAAAAGTCAGATGAGTCAGGGCGCTGGCTCTAGTATGGAATGATGCCCTTCCATGAAAGCTTTCCCAGGAAGCTGGGGGTGTGCTGGAAGGAGGAAGAGGAGGATGTGACCAACACCAGAATTGCTCACAAGGTTACAGGGATGTGGAGGCTACAAAACCCACCCTGCTCCCACAATTTCTATCCCACTGTGTCTGCCCCACATTCCTAATTATTAGAGATTGGACATGTGGACCGTCCTGAGCCTCTTGTACCTCCTCCCTGACTCATTCCATCAGATCTCTGAGATTTAACTTATATTGTGGCTGAAAGTAGTGTTTTAAAACTGCAGTTCAATATTAAAAAACAGCGACCTGGACAGAAAAATATGAAAAAAAAAAATACAGTGAGAATGGTGCTTCTGAAGCCAATAGTAAAAAATAGTGTGTGTTATTTAAGAGCTGGTGGCAGTGAAATAAAATTCTGTGCTTTGTGAGAAGAAAGGTGCTTTAACTCTCTGTGAGTGCTGCAGCTTTATCCTGAAAATGAAAGAGATGAGAGACTTGCAGCCCTAAGGGGCTGTCCCAGGACTCCTGCTCCCTTTTCTTTCATCAGTCCATGGAGCCACTGCTCCATCTGCTTGTGCTCCCTCAGTGACTTGAGCATCGCTGCTTCCAGCAGACAGCAACATCTCTACCAAAGGGAGAAAAATCAGTAGATTTACCTGTCCTTTCTGGCACCATTTGTTGCAGGTGCTTTGACATTGTCACTCCTCTGATCCGGGTGCCATTTGTACTGAACTTGTGAGGGCAGTGCTTTGTGTCACTTCACAGGCTGACGTGTGGGCACTGCCTCAGCACACACTTTCCATTCTTCAGAAGCCTCTGCTGGGGCTCTCAGGTGGTTCTGTCTCTATTCTTGCTCTGAGCAAAGCCACTCAGGAAAGAATTAATGGTGCTAACCCTGCTTTGTGGTAGCTAATGTGACCCCTGGAGACCTTCATGTGCTCTGTAGCAGTGTGCTGGCTGCAGCACGTCTGCTGTAATTTGTTCCACTCTTTTATCACAGAAGCTGAAGAGACAGTCAACAAAGTACAAATCGGATAAAATCTACCCTACAGCAGCGTCTGAGCAGCCAGAGAATGTCAAGAAGAACAGATACAAGGACATCTTACCTTGTAGGTTGGAAGTGGCACATGTTCCTGCTCAGCCTTTTGTTCTTCTTGCTTTTCTTGTTGTCATCCTCTGGTGCCTGCCTGCAGTTGTTGTATGTGAGCATCTCACTGCTGAATATTTGCTTTGAGTCCTGCTCCTCAGATTTTGGGCTTTGGCTGCTGCAGTGCCTGCTCTGGAGGATTTTGGCACATATCAGCATTCTCAGGCACATGGTGGGATTTTGGGGGGTCCTCTGGAGGGACAGGAGTTGCACTCGATGATCCTTGTGGGTCCTTTCCAGCTCAGGATGTTCTGAGATTCTGTGATATTTCTACAGAGAGAGGAACTTCTCTTCCCTGGGAAACACAATGATTGTCCTTGCAAGCTTCCTGGTTTGCACCTTGCATCCAACGATGTCTGTGTGATGTGCAAAGCAGACAACAGGCAAACCCTGCTGTGCTTTGGCTGGGCTTGGTGCAGTGGCCTCCAAAGGACACTGTCCCAGGATCAGAGCAGTCTCTTTCATCCAAAGGACACTGTCCCAGGATCAGAGCAGACTGTCTCTTTCATCCATTCCAACTCGGAAAAGAAAGGAAATCACAGAGTCATTAAGGTCGGAAAAGACCTCCAGGATCGAGTCCAGCTTTCAGGCCCTTGTATCAACCCCACAGACCTGGTCTGAGCCTGGGGTGCTCTCAGGTGGTTTTGGGCTTGGCTTGAGTGGTCAGAGGGATCAGCACCTCCCCTAAAGCTGCCCTCACTCTGCAGAAGGGCCTTGTCCACCCAGTGAGTGTGGGCAGCAGGGCTGTGGGAGGGACATTAGCTGCTTGCACAGCCCCCACCCACCCTGGATGAGCTCCCTGACCTGAGTGCTCCCCCAAAGCCCCCTGTGCTGCCCCCAAGGGCTCAGTGACCATGGAGGACAGACTGACTGCTCTCCCTGCTTTTGCAGTTGACCACAGCAGAGTGGAGCTGTCCCTGATTACCTCGGACACAGATTCTCATTACATCAATGCCAACTTCATCAAGGTTTGCCTCTTTTCTGCCCTTTTTGCCCTGCAAGGGTGGTGCCACCTCGGTGGGTTGTGCCAGGAGGAGCAGGTCAAGGCCCTGGTGAGCCTCAGGGCTCTGCAGCAGTTTCTGGGCTGTGCTCAAGGGTAACAGAAGTGAGAAGATGAGAGAGCCCTGCAGAGACCCCCGTCAGCACAGAGGCACTGGGCTGTGGGGAACAGCTTGTGGTTCACAGAGCTGACTTCCTCGTCCCATTGCTGCCTCTGGTGGGTGACAGTGCTGCAAAGCTGCCTGTGGCCAGAGTCACCTGGGCTGAAAGCAGTGCAGGGGCAGGAAGCCTTGCAGTGCTGCACTGGGACCCACTGCTGGGGCAGCCGTGGGGCAGAGCAGGGTGGGACAGAGCAACATCTGCAGCCCCAGCAGCTTTGGGACTGCCCTGGGCCTGCAACCCCTCTCTGATAGATAGATAGATAGATAGAGAGAGAGAGAGAGAGAGAGAGAGAGAGAAGGAGAGAGAAAGAAGGAGAGAGAAAGAAGGAGAGAGAAGGAAAGAGAAAGAAGGAGAGAGAGAAGGAGAGAGAGAAAGAGAGAGAAGGAGAGAGAGAAAGAGAGAGAAAGAAAGAAAGAAGAGAGAGAGAAAGAAAGAGAGAAAGAGAGAAAGAAAGAGAGAGAGAGAGAAAGAGAGAGAGAGAGAGAGAGAAGAGAAGAGAGAGAGAGAGAAAGAGAGAGAGAGAGAAGAGAGAAAGAAGAAAGAGAGAAGAAAGAGAGAGAGAAGAAAGAGAGAGAGAAAGAAAGAAAGAAGAGAGAGAGAAGAAAAGAGAGAGAGAAAGAAGAGAAGAGAGAGAGAAAGAGAGAGAAGAGAGAAAGAGAAGAGAGAGAAGAGAGAGAAAGAAAGAAAGAAGAAAGAAAGAAAAAGTTGGTTCCCTTTATTCTCCATGACAGTGGCCTGTGACCCAGGGCTCTGTGTAACCTGTCTGCAGAAGAACAGACCTTGCCAACATGATCACAGCTCATTCTTTGGCCATCAGCAGCAGAGCTGTGGCCACAGCACCCCCGAGCTCCCCGAGGCTCTGGAAGAACTGGTGCTGGTCTCTGGGAGCAGATGTCAGCTCAGCCCCAGCTCCCCAGCCCGGCCCTGCCTTTGGTTTGCACTGCTGGAGTTACTGTGTGTGCCCAAAACCCAGCTGTATGAAAGTCCCTCTGAACCCTTAATGGGCTTGCTGATAGAAGTAAATTCAGAGAGAGGAATGACTTTATTTCTGCTGGTGGGCTATGCACAGAGGTGTCCATGTCTGGTTTGAATGTTGCAGGGTGTCTATGGACCAAGAGCATACATTGCAACACAGGGGCCTCTCCCCAGTACTGTCACTGACTTTTGGAGGATGATTTGGGAGTATGAAGTCCTGGTAAGGTGTAGATTTATATTTAAATATAAACTTTATATGTCCTTTTTTTATTTTTTATTTTTTTTAAGAAAAGTTGTCCTTACAGCCAGAGTCCTCTGTGAGCCAGTCAGGGTTTCACTCCAGATGTTGTGTGTGCCCCACATCTGTCCTGTCAGCCTCCTCCCACTTGTGCCAGGGCAAGAGTCTGCTGGTGGCTGTCCCCTTTGGCTGGGATGTCCCAGTGTGACTCAGCTGGCAGCTGGGGCTGGGGGGGAGGCAGCCCACAGAGTTTCCTTATCCCTGATAGGTACCCACAAGAGATGAGTTCAGTTTTGCTGCTTGGATAAGAAACTCGTGTTCAGACTTTTCTAATGAGCCTTCTTCCTGCAGGTTGTGGTCATGGCTTGTATGGAGTTTGAAATGGGAAAGGTGAGTAATGTGTCCCAGGGCAGGGTGAGAGATGCAGATTTTTATTAAATCCCATTAGTGACACTGAATTTCTGTTTGATATAAGCTGGGTTTTGGGTCTCCAGCTGCAAATGGTCCCATGGGAGAGGTCCCTGCCCATGGCAGAGGGTGAAATGAGATGATCTTTAAGATTCCTTCCAACCAAACCAGTCTCTGACTCCATGAAATTCTTTAGCCATTTCCAGTAGCACAGGGAATCTCTCTGGAAAGGGAAACCCAGCAGTGGCAGCTCCAAGGAAGGGGAGGCTGGAGCTGGACAGCAGCAAGAGCTGAGCCTCTTCCCAGGGTGAATTTTGTCCTGAAAAGTGAAAAAGGAGATGGCATGTGGCTGGGGGTCCAGAGGGAGCCTGGCTGTCCCTGTCCACTGGCTGTGCAGCCAGGGGTAACCATTCCCAGGCTGAGAACAGTCCAGGGATCACAGAGAGCAGATGGCTCTGCCTCCCACAGGATCCTGATCCTTCGTGCCAAGGTTGGAAGTAAAGATCACAGAAGGCACTTTTGCATGGAAGTTTATTCTTCTGGAGGGGGTGCAAAAGAGAGCAGGACCCCAAAGCCCAAGCCTTTATCCTGAGTCCTGCTGGGGGTGTTACCTGGGGCACAGGTACAGTGGGACAGGTGTGGCCAGCCAGGGATAAACCCAGCCCTTTGGGGGTTAACAGGGAGAGACCACTAGAGGATAAACAGCTTAACCAACTCACTATTCAATTACCACAACGGCACAGCTGGGCCGTGGGGAATAACCAAACCCCTCCTGTCCCCACAGAAGAAGTGTGAGCGGTACTGGGCAGAGGTGGATGGCTCCCCCCTGAGCTGTGGCCCTTTCTCCATCACCTGTGTGAGTGCAGCACCTCAGCCCCTGTCCCAGCCCGGGCACCCACGGCAAATCTGACTCTGCCTCCTCCTTCTGCAGGAGGCTGAGGACAAGAGGAATGAGTATGTAATCAGAACTTTAAAGGTCACCCTGAACGAGGTAAGGAGGAAAGGTCAAGGCAGAAAATGCACCTGGGATGCTTTTGTTATATAAATAATATATTAAAATATGGTACATTTTGTGCAGAAAATTTTATATTGCTCAGGCTGCTAAATTAGGTTTGACAGCAGTTGAGGGACAAAGGAAGTAAAAAATTCATTAACTCAGGCCTCAGTTTCTGAAGCTGTTTGTCAGTCATGACAAATCAGACTCCGGGTAAGTGAGGCCAGGAGTGTCATAGAGCAGCTCCTGCAGCAGAACCAACTGCAAACTGCTGCTCTGCCCTTTGCCTGCTGATGCAGGAGGGAGCTGGGGATGGAGCAGAAATCCAGCTCCCCTTGCTGTGCCAACATTCCAGACCCTGCCCCTGCTCTTGTCCTGCAGGCAACCCGCACCATCTACCACTTCCACTACAAAAACTGGCCGGACCACCACGTGCCCTCGTCCATCGAGCCCATCCTGGAGCTGGTCAGGGACATCCGCTGCTACCAGCCCGATGACAGGGTCCCAGTCTGCATCCACTGCAGGTGGGTGACCTGGCTGCCAGCAGGGAAGGGCTGCTGGCCCCCAGCCCCCTGTGCTCCCACGTCCCAGGGGTCACAGGGTAGCCAAGCTCCTCCTGGAGGCAGCCCTAAGGCAAAGGGCTCCTCAGGGGGCAGGGAAGGAGGCAGCAGCAGGCCAGCAATAGGATCCCAGAACCATGGCAGTGCTTAGGCTGGAAAAGTCCCTTAGGATGGTCGAGTCCAACCATTCACCCAGCACTGCAAGGCCACCACTGAACCATGTCCCCAAGTGCCACATCTACGCCTCTTCTCCATGGTGACTTCACCACTGCCCTGGGCAGCCCGTGCCAGTGCTTGGCAATGCTTTTGGTGTAGAAATGTTCCCTAATGCACAATCTAAACCTCCCCTGGGGCAACCTGAGGCCATCTCCTGGTCCTATCCCTTGTTAGTTGGGTGAAGAGACCAACACCCAGCTGGCTGCACCCTCCTGTCAGGGAGCTGAGGAGAGGGAGAACGTCTGGGTCAGAGCCCACCAGCACTGGGCACGTCCTCGTGTGCTGATCACCACAGGAGGACTGAGAACAGTTCTCAGGGGACAAGAACTCTGAACTCCACCGGCTGCAGGGAGGCAGCTGCCGGCGAGCCCCGGGGCACTGGGGATGCTGCTGGGAAACGCTGCAGCTGGGAGGGGGAGCTGGGGCTGGAGCTGGGGCTGGAGATGGAGATGGGGCTGGAGATGGAGATGGGGCTGGAGATGGAGCTGGGGCTGGAGATGGGACTGGAGCTGGGGCTGGAGTTGGAGCTGGAGCTGGGGCTGGAGCTGAAGATGGGGCTGGAGATGGGACTGGAGGGGGTGCTGGGGCTGCGGCTGGAGCTGGAGATGGGGCTGGAGCCAGAGGTGGGGCTGGGGCCGGAGCCGAAGGGAGCGGGCCGGGGGGAGCCCGGTGCCAGAGCCCCCCGGCATGGGCTGCATCGAGCGCTCTGCGGCTGGGGCCGCGCGGGGATTGGGGTGCGGGGGATGCCGAGCCCGTCCGGAGCCCGCAGCTCGGTCACTCGAGCCTGCAGGGTGGATTTGGCCCTGCGGACCTGGACCCTGCAGACGAGCAGCAGATGCCCCCCCGGGCAATGCCCTGACCCTTCCCTGTGCTCAGCAGAGCATCCCTTCCTCTCCTCGCCCCGCGTCGCCACCCCGCACAGCAGAGCCCTGCGTGCGCTGGAGCCGCAGAAACCTGCGGGGCTGCAGGGCGAGTGTGGCACGGCGGGGTCACGGGAGGCTGTGAGCCTTCTCCAGACCCTGGCAGGGGCACAGCTGCCCACGCCCTGCCCTGTGCTGTCGTTGCAGCGCTGGCTGCGGCAGGACCGGCGTCATCTGCGCCCTCGACTACACCCGGAGGCTGCTGGAGGACGGGGTGAGTGCCGTGGCACGGGCTCGCTGTTAAGATAGCACACACCACAGAGACTCTCGTGGCTTTTCTTCAAAGGTTGTGTGAAGAATGGATGGCTTTATTCTAAGGGATCGTTCTCTTATATACGATTTTCTGTAGATTGCTGTGACTGGTGAGCGAAAGACAAACTTCTTTGCTCACATAGATGGGCATGGAGAGAGAATCCCTCTGTTCAGAAAGAATGCATAACGTGAATGCTGTTGTCACTGTCATGCACAGAGGGAACACAACACACACAACAGGGGTTCAGGCAGAGAAGAAGAAAAGAACTCTCCAGTTTATTGTTGATTTCATATCTCTCAGTTTCTGGACAGTGCCCAGAGATTGGACAGAGAAGTTCCCACCTCTCCATCTCTCATCACTTGAGAAGTCCATCAGGTGATATCTTTTACAAAGGGATACAAACATGATCCTTGTTTATCTCACAATTCATGAGAGCTGACTCCACTATACTAAAACAAATCAGAAGGCTGATTTTCAGGGACAACACACTGTTACAGAAACAATGTCATGTTGTTTATGTTCTTTTGCTGGGAACAAGTTTCAGCATACTAAAACATTAGAAAAATAGAGTTTTAGAAATTCAGAAACTTCAGGCCTGAAAACCAGACTACAGAGAGGAGTGGCACGAACTGGGACATTGTTTTTGTAACGGTGTCCGTGCTGTGAATTCTTCTGGGAGGAGGGATCTCTCCTGATGTCCCTCTGGTTTGACCAGTGTGGCTGAAGAGGTTTGCCTTTCTCTCACCAATCACACTGGTCTGTGGAAAATTGTATATAAGGGAGCAATCCCTAAAATAAAAGGATTCATTCTTCACACAGCCTTGAGAAAAATCTCAGGAGTCTGTGTCGTGTGTGTTATCACAACAGTGACACCTCTCTCTTTAAGCTCTGACACCAGTGGGGCAGAATCACCCTCCAGTGCTCCTCCTGGCCAGGCCTTCAGCTCCCAGCACCTGGCCCTGTGCTGACCTTCACTCTTCAACACATCTTCACTGTCTGCCTCCGTCTCTCTGCAGTCCCACGTCAGATATCAGTGTTTCCAAACCAGCCCTTGCTTTACTCTGACTCTCAGTAATGGTACAGGCAGCAATCCCTGGTCTCAGGGCAGGTACTGGCACTCAGCACCTCTTCTTCTTCTTCTGCTTCTTCTCTCCTCTGTTCTACAGCTCCCTGAACCCATCCAACTGGGAAATCAGTGTCACGTCCTTCAAGCTGCCCACAGCTGTTATAAAAAGGGTGTTTTCTGTGGAGTGTGAGACAGGAGGGAGGAGGATGGTTTGTAATAAATGAAATAGCACCTCAAGCAGGCCCTTTGTTAAAAATTACTGCAGTAGCAGGCCTGGATTTCAGGCAGTCCTCTGAACTGTGTCATGACTTGGAAACTTTGTGGAATTAGACTTGTCTGTGATTTTTATAAGAGAAATCATAGAAATCATGGAAAGATTTGGGTTGGAAGGATCTTAAAAATCCTCTCTTTCCAGCCCTCTCCATGGCAGGAACACCTTCCACCACCCCAGGCTGCTCCCAGCCCCATCCAGCCTGGCCTTGGGCACTGCCAGGGATCCAGGGGCAGCCACAGCTGCTCTGGGCACCCTGTGCCAGGGCTGCCCACCCTCCCAGGGAAGCATTCCTTCCCAATACTAAATCTAAATCTCTCCACTTCTAAGACCATTTTGTCTTTTCTCTTTCTCACCAGATTGTCCCAGTGAACTTCAGTGTTTTCAGCCTGATCCAGGAAATGCGCACGCAGAGACCTTGCATAGTGCAGACCAAGGTGTGCTGGGGGAGCCTCACCTGCTGCTCCCTGCTGGCACCTCACCTCTTCCCCAGGAGGGTTCACAGCAGGGAAACCCAGAGCAGTGCTGCTGCTGGGAGCTGGGCTGTGGAGATGTGGTGCAAAGTCCCTTTTCTGCCCAGGACACTGGTTTGGCAGAAATGAATTTGGTAGCTGAGCGTTTCCTCGAGGGCAGCTGGGCCAGTGCTCACAGGGTGATTTAGCAAACACCGTGAAACCAGGGACTGTCCAGGCAATAAAGTGGGAACTTTTCTCAGCTGCAACAGACTGAAGAGGAAGCTCAATGCAGAACAGAATTGTTTGCACACCCAAAAACCCCCCCAAATGCTTCAGTGTGAACCCTGTGAGAGCTGTGGCTTCTGCCTCTTCTCACAACTCACACCCTGCTGATAGACAGGGGAGGCAGCTCTCTCGGGGTGATGCTGGCCTGGGAAGAGGTGGCCATTTCAGGTCCCAGCAGTGCTGCCTGTCAAGATTTTTTTGTCTGTCTGGAATGCAGGAGCAGTATGAGCTGGTTTACGATGCGGTGATCGAGCTCTTCAAAAGGCAGATTCAAGCACTCGATGCCCAGAAAGATCCTGCAGCTCCACAGGTAAAAGTCCCAGGACAAACACCCTGCCCCATGCAGCCTGGGCTCTCCAGCTCTAGCTCAAATCCTGCTGCAGACCTGGCATGAATTCCCATATTTTCTGCTCCCCTTGATACCCAAACTGAGTCTCTTTTGATGTTGACCCATGAGAATCCAGCTCTTCCCCTGAATGTGCAATGCTTATCACAAAGAGACCTAGATTTTCATCAGTCTCAAAACCATTTTCTATTTTCTATGTATTTTTATCATTGTTTAATGTCATGAGTGAATAGAACAGCACAAATCTTCTACAGGAGTGATTTCTATGGGGATGTGCCAGTGAAACTTGGATTCATGGAGTGTTTGCAAGCAGCTGAGGGATTTTCAAACCAGGTTGGGAAGGTCCAGGTTGGGAAGCTTGGGGTCACAAGGCAGTGAGGCTGAAAGTGTTTCCTCATGTGTGCTAGTGAGGGAACCAGCACTGCAGCCTGCCTGTGGGAGGGCATAGGGGGAAATATTTTGTGAAAAAATGGCAGAGTCTCACAAATCTGTTACACCTCTGAGGAAAAGAAACGTGTCTTGGTGTGAAGTTGCATATTAACAGGAATAGCCCAAAGATCTCTGGTTGAGGTTTTCTTTGCTCTTGCTGTTCTGGGACTGTTGACATGAGCCTTGCTGGATCAAATCCAGGAAAGTAAATGCATCACAGCAAAGCCTGGAAGGTCACAGTGAGCTCATTTTGTCAGAAACTTTTATCTAAACAGTTGGGAAGGGGTCCTGTGATGGGACTCGTGCTTCAGTTTTGCCTTAGGATTTGCAGGACATTCCAAGCCGGGCTGAGTGAGAAAAGAACTGGAAAAAGCCTTTTTGGACTGGTTAAGGACAGTTTGTGAGCAAAGGCCACACAGGGCTGGGTTGACACAAAATGCAGAGGACATTTCAAGTCAGGATGTGGTTTTGTAGCTCTTGCCCAAACCTCTCACCCCTAAGCCTCCCTGTCCTCTGAGGACACTGCAGAGCACAGGGAGGGCCATGAGCTGCTGTCACAAACAAAACCAGCACCCAGCTTTGCCCAGTGTGGGCTCCTGAAGGCACAAGAGTGTCTGCACAGGCTGCCTGCCAGCTGTTGGGTACAGCTGGATGGTTGTAGGGCTGGCTGTACCCTCATTTCAGAAAGGTGCTGGCAGGAATTACTCTTCAGGAAGTTCTGTCTGCAGTTTTCAGCTCCACCTCGGTGTCATTTCCCAAGTGCTTTAGTAATTAGAAGTATTTGGCAAAAATCCAGCTCCTGAAGCAGCACGTTGGTGTTCTTTACATTCTGCCTCCTCACTCTCGTTTGCAAATTTTTCCTTTCCCTAGGAAGGAGCAGGGCATCCTGTAGCCAAGCCAGTCCTGACCCCATTGGAAGACATTTATGGCCTGAGTTTACTCACCTGGTAAGGCCTCAGCACAAGTATCCCTGGCTGGTATTTGCAGTCACCCACACAATTTCAGAGGGATGAACTTTTTCATGTGTGCTTTGCAACACTTCAGCTCTCAGGATCTGCTGCTTCCCTTGAGTCCCACTTTGAACTCTCATGTTTGTTCCTAACATAATTCATAGAATCATAAAGGTTGGAAAAGCCTTCTAAGATCACCGAGCACAGCCATTAACCCAGCACTGCCAGGTCCAGCACTAAGCCATGTCCCCAAGTTATACGTACACACATATATATCCCCCAACATATCTACATGTTCCTTGAACACTTCCATGGATGGTGTTCCCACCACTTCCCTGGACAGCCTGTTGCAATGCCTGGTCTGAACCGCCTCAGTGAAGAAACTTTTCCTAATTTCCTAATAATTCCTGCTCTTCTCACTGCTGTGTCTCAGCCTCTTCCCTGTGTGCCATTATCTGTCCCTTTCTTCTGCCCTGGGCTTTGTGTCATGCAGTGTTTCACATATGAACTGAAAACAGTATGAAACAGTATAAACCAGTATAATACAGTATAAACTAGTATGAAACAGTATAAACCAGTATGAAACAGTATAATACAGTATAAACTAGTATGAAACACTATAAAACAGTATGAAACAGTATGAAAAAGTTTAATACAGTATGAAACAGTATAATACAGTATGAAACAGTATAAAAAAGTCTCCTGAACATGGAGGCTGGGTCATCCCAGCCCTCTGCCTGGCATGGAATGTCCCCACACTGGTCCCATATTCCATCTGCACATTCCACTCCAGAGCCCCTTGCTGCAGGAATAAGCAATCCTGAGGATCCAGCTTCCCAATTCCAGCAGCTTCCAAGGGTGGTGGGATCTCTCTGTGGACACGTTTGGGATTGCAGCATCTGCTTTCTGTAAAGAATTTTGCTTTTTGGTTCAGTTTGCTGACAAGAAGGGGCCTCCTCCGGTCACCGTTTACCGGTGTTGCAATGGAGCACAGACCCTCCTTGCCTGAGGCTGGGCCGGGCTCTGCATTCCGGAGGGAATCGCTCCTGGGAGCAGTGCTGGGGGCTCTGTGAGTGGGCTGACATTTCCTGAGCCCTCCGTGCCTCTGACTCCACACCGCTTGTGCTCGCAGCTCCGAGCGACGGGAGGATGCTCCGCACCAACGCCTCCCTCCGCAGCACGACGGGCACCAACCTCAGCCTCCGGGGGCACCGAGCGACGCGTCCCTGCCCTGGCCGAGCGCCCCGGGGGCGCAGCCGGGCTCTGCCCGGCCAGGGCCCCCCAGCAGCCCGGCCATCTCCTCGGCGCTCTGAGCTCCACCGGCTGCAGGGCGGCAGCGGCCGGCGAGCCCCGGGGCGCTGGGGCTGGAGCTGGGGAACGCCGCAGCTGGGAGCTGGGGCTGGGGCTGGAAGCGGAGCCGAAGGGAGCGGGCCGGGGGGAGCCCGGTGCCAGAGCCCCCCGGCATGGGCTGCATCGAGCGCTCTGCGGCTGGGGCCGCGCGGGGATTGGGGTGCGGGGGATGCCGAGCCCGTCCGGAGCCCGCAGCTCGGTCACTCGAGCCTGCAGGGTGGATTTGGCCCTGCGGACCTGGGACCCCTGCAGACGAGCAGCAGATGCCCCCCGGGCCACAGGAGCCAGGGGCAATGCCCTGACCCTTCCCTGTGCTCAGCAGAGGATCCCTACTTCTCCTCTCTCCCCGCGTCCCCCGCGTCCCCCGTTCTGGAGGGGCAGGACGCGCTGCTCCGCTCGTGCTCCGCCAGCTCCCCCTCGCCGCCCCAGGCTCCCCGCAGCCAGCAGAGCATCCTGCCCTCGGGTGAGTGCTGTGCACAGGGGCGCGCCTGGGACCGGGGCACTCTGGGCTGGGCGCGCCCGAGGGAGTGGTCACTGTGGTCATCTGGTGTCCAGGCAGGGCTGTAGCTGCTCCTCAGGAAGGGGCTCTCTTGGGAGCTGAGGGAGAAACTGGTTTTGTCCTCACACTCTCTTCATCCTGCCTGAATTTTTTTTTCCCACGAGCATTTTTTAGAGCAGCGTAATTTTGGTGTTTTTGCACTACACAGCTGCTCTGAACCACCGTGTGACCTCAGAACAGCTCTCACAGGGAGGCAGGGATGGTGCTGACCAATTCTCACACCAAGGAGCTCCCAAAAGCATTCAGAAAGCTCCCAGGAATGGTTTTCTCTCAGGATCTAGTTTTCAGGTCAAACCCCACTCTTTATTTCAGAGTGTCATGCGAGGAACACTGAAATCTCACTGAGATTGAGAGATCCAGGACTTCAGGGGCCCTGAGCAATCCAGGTGACACCCCTGCCCATGGAGGGCGTGTTGGATATAAATGGGTTTTAAGGTCCCTTCCAACCCAACCCATTCTATGATTCCATGATTCAACACCAGTGGCCTGAAATCCCTCACCTGTCATATGTGGAAGGTGGAATTAGTCCTTGTTCTGGTTATTCCTGGTCCAGTGGGACATTTCCTATTGTCCACACCTTTACCACTTGCTCCACTTTGTCCTGCCCAGGCTCTCAGCATTCAATGTCACAGACACTCGTGCTATCCCAGGGCCCTTGGGAAGTGCTGGGAGTTGCAGCCCATGCCAAGCAGCAGCAGAACCACCAGCTCTGGGCTGGCTCTGGGCTGGGTTGTGCTCCCTTTCCTTGTGCAATTGGGGCTGGGGGATATTTGGATGCTTAGCCACTGTTGTTTTAGGTGTTTATCTCTGGTGCGTGGCAGGTGTTACTGTGACGCACAGAGGGAACACAGTAACACATAACAGGTGTCTAGAGTACAGAAGAGGAAAAGGAGTCAAGTTTATTGAAACTTCAGTTATTTATCATTTTCAGGACACTGACCAGGGACTGGGTAATGAGGTATCTACCTCTCCAATGCCACTGGTCAGATGAGAAGTCTTTCACATTATATCCTTAACAAAGGAATGTAAACTATTTTGTTTATTTTACAATTTTGTGAGAACACTGACTCTATTATACAGAAACCAGGAGGCTTATTCTCAGAAACAGCAGGCAGGGCAGGTGCAGCCTCCTCCCGTGCACAGCTCTGTGGTCCCCCTCACGTCCTGCCATGCCAGTAACTTGTTACTGTGACACAGATAGAAACACACAGCAACACACACCACAGGGGTTCAGGGAGAGAAGAAGAAAACTCTCTCGTTTATTATTGACCTCGTATCTCTCAGTTTCTGGACAGTGACCAGAGATTGGACAGAGAAGTTCCCACCTCTCCATCTCCACTGGTCACTTGAGAAATCCATCAGGTGATATCTTTTCACAGAGGAATGCAAACATGATCCTTCTTTATCTTACAATTCATGAGAACTGATTCCACTACACTAAAACAAATCAGAAGGTTTATTTTCAGGGACAACAGTAACTGTGTGTGTCTCCCCAACCAGCCCCCCTGGCACAGGCTGAGGATGAGATGATGATGCTCCTCCACCCCTGCCCCAGCGCACCCCTGAGTCCTTCATTGTGGCCACGGAGTGGGGTGAGTGTTTACCAGCCTGGAACGTGGCTCTGAGCAGCACTGGGGGCTCCTCCAGCATCGGGGTGGTTCCAGAGCATCCAGCAGGGCCTGGGAGGAGGAATAATATCTCTGGTGTTCAATTATTTCCAGGACAATTTCCTCAGGCCACTTCGGATTTCCAGGTTCCAGACAGAAATCCAAATATTGGCACCTCCTGGGAGTGGAGTGGTGAGACTCACTCAAAGGGGTTTCTTGACCCTGTGAGACTGAGACCATGCAAGGTAACTAAGTGGCTTTTTACCTCTTTTCCAGCACTATTCCTATGCCAATCTCCTTACCAAGTTTCCTTCTGTGAGAAAGACTCTTGTTTTGGCACTTTGTACTTGCCATAAATTATTTCACAGAATCACAGAAACATGGAATGGTTTGGGTTGGAGGGGACTCAAGATAATCCCATTCCACCCCCTGCCGTGGCCAGGGACACCTTCCACTAGACCAGGCTGCTCCAAGCCCTGTCCAGCCTGGATTTGAACACTTCCAGGGGTTTCAGGACTGGAAAGAAGACATGGCCTCAGCCTGGCCCCTTCTTATCAATGTCTACTTTACTCCAAACATTATTTTTGAGGATTCTAAGACCAGTACAGGGTAATAAACACATTGTCCTTCATTTAGAGAAGAATAATGAAAATAGGACAGTAGTGTTCTGCTGAGCTTCTCACAGCCCTGTGGAACCAACAGGAGCTGAACAAAATTTAGGCATCTCTCAATCATCCCATAGCTGAGTGACAGCTCCTGAAGTGGGAGAATGAGGCACAAGTCTGTCTTCCTTTACACAAGCATGGAGGAGTTTGTGGGAGGCTGTTTGCACATCACATCCTTTCCTCGTCTTCTCTGGCTTCCAAAACAACATTTGGATGTGGGAATTTTAAATGCCTGCCTTGTTTTTTGTTTCCAGAGTGTCAAGCTTTGGAGCCCACGAACAGGTATAAGTTTAACACTGGGATAATCTTTGGAATTAAGACCTGCTGTTTCTCTGAAACTGCTTCATTTGGTAAATGCGTTTAGGATCTGTGCTCAGTGCAACAGAAATTGTTGCTAAATAGTTCTAACCAGAATTAAACAGTTCTGCAACCAAGTGAACTGCTACTTTTATGTTTCCTAATCAGCTCCTGCTTCATCCTGTACATGAGGATGTTCCTTGCAGCCTCCCCTTTGTCTGCATGTGGTGTGTTTCCTTTGAGACAACTGAGATAAGCTGGTTGCTTCTAATATATATATAAAATATATATATAAATAATTTAAAAGCTAGGTAACCAACTCTTTTCTCTTAGCTTTCTCAGAGACAGCCCAGGATGGCTCTAATTCCCCTCCTCCACTTCCTGAAAGAACCCCAGAGTCGTTTGTTCTCGCTGAGGCAGCAAGTAAGTGCTGAGCTCTTTGCTCAGGATGTTACTGAGGTTTTACACTCACACCTAAACCTGTAGGGTTCTGAGAGCATGGCCCACCAGGTAGTGCTTCAGCACTCCCCTGCAGGAGAGTTCAGCAAATACAACAACAATAAACACAGGCAGGGAAGCTGCAGAAAATTTCTACAAGTGCTGCTTTAGAGGAGATGAAAAGCAACAACAAAACACTTGGAAAAAAGCAGGAGGATTTGTGAGTGACCACTGAAATGATGTATGTTCCCAGGTCTGCAGCCAGCTGCAAGAAATTCGAGTCCCAAGGGTTTGGAGAGCAAGAGCTCAGAAACATCATCCAGAGAATTCATGAAATGCTTCAGGAGGAGCAAGGTAAAAGAAACAAAAGGGGTGGGAACCATAGAGGGAGAGAGGAGAGCTGGTGCTGCTCACTGCTTCGAGAGCGCTCGGGTTTAGGGCAAGAAATCAACAGTAATCCAAATATTCTGGTGTAGAACTGCAAACATCCACCTGGAGTGCCAGCTCCTCTGGGAAAACGTTGCTCCAGTGGAGTCTGAGTCTGTCCCACAAGGACAGAACCACTGCCAGCCTCCTCTCGTTGAGCCTCCTGTTAATTATCCTCGTGAGGATAATTACTTTGTACTCTGGGGTGTTATGCTGGAACGGAAAAGCACTCGAGGAAAACAGCAAGGAAAATACAAACTGGAGGCATTTGGGATGACAAGGGAAAAGCCAAAGAGAGTGGCACAAAGTTTGCTTTTTATGAAATGTGATGCTTGTACATTTAGCAGTGAATTCCCACAGTTGCTGATCTATTTATACACGTACATTTATCAGTGTTTTTATACATGTGCATTTACCAGTGAATTCCCTTTACCACAGCAGCTGATCTATTTATACATACACATTTATCAGTGTTTTTATACATGTGCATTTACCAGCAAATTCCCTTTACCACAGTTAGCTGAACCACTACTTCACACATTTTTTTTTTCTGACTAGCCTTTTCCTATCTTTTTTTTTTACAGAGCTTGAAAATATTGAAAAATGTGAGAAAAAGTAAGTCTTTCAGGTTAATATTTTCCCAATGGATTTAAGCAAGTATTTAAATGTGTGGGACAGAAATACCAAGGACCTGGACTTTTCCAGTGTGAAATTCCCTGCATTTTGGAGCAGGACACACAGAGCACCTTCCCACCTGGAGAGCTGTTGTAGGAATGTCATCAGGATGCTGTGCTGCCCTTTGGGGACAAATTATCAAATTCTTCAGGTTATTCAAACCAGTGTAGGACCCTACAAAAGGGAGATATGGGTGCTGGGAGAATGTGAGCCCCAGCCTAGAATCTGACCAGGCTATTTGGAGCATAAATAAGGAATCTCCCAACAGAATCCCTTTGATCTAAAATTAAAATGCTCGTCTTGAAAACAGGACTGCTAAACAGGGCTTAAAGCACTTCTGAGCAAACGTTATCTCAGCAGATCTTGCTGCAGTAGTAAATGCACTCCCTGTAAATACGGGATTGCACAAATTCAGGAGGGAATCCTCCCCTGGGAGGGTGGGCAGACACAGGGTGCCCAGAGCAGCCGTGGCTGCCCCTGGATCCCTGGCAGTGCCCAAGGCCAGGCTGGACGGGGCTTGGTGGTGGAAGATCTTAGAGGCTTTTCCAGCCTAAAGAATTCCATGATTCCACAAGTTCAGCTCTGGAATTACCAGTGACCAACTGCTCCAGTCTCATTTTTTATTCCTAGGCATCTGCAGTCCATCTTCACTGACAAAATCATCAGAACCTGCCCCGACAAACGCCCCGAGGTCTTTCCTTAACTTTGGTATGTTTTCCTCCTCGTGTTTTGGTAGGAAGGACCTGGTTCTTGGAAGGCTAAATGCCAGGCAGAACACTTAAAAATGACAAATATTTCAAATAATGTTCCTTGGGTTTTACACATTCAGTTTTTACACATTTACAACTTTATTTGCAACGACAGGATGTCGCTTTTCTGTCGTATCTTAAAGCTTGGGAAAGAGCTGAAATTACAAGTATTTTCAATTCCTGTGTTATTTTAAGGGATTACATAATCAGCGTCTGTAACATACAGAATTTGTTGCATTAAAAATATAATTTCCTCCTAGGCTTTGCAAATCGATTTTCAAAACCTAAAGGACCACGGAATCCACCCCCAGCATGGAATATTTAGATGTATTTTAATAGACTTGGCGTTGCAGATTCGTGAAGTCATCCTGAAATACTTGGAATGCCCATCCCAGCGAAGCTTCCACCAAAATAAACACACCCAAAGCTGTTACACGGTGTTGGCAGCTCAGGCACTACTTGCACATTCACTGAATTTTAAACCAGAGTCTTTTAAAGTCAAGGATGGAAAAGCACCAGCAGCTTTCCGTTAATTCACAACGGGATGGAAGGTAAACCTTGGAATACAAGTTTTATCCTAAGGAGGGACATATTTTGGTCGTGTTTTTGGAATGTGGTCACTTCAGAAGGATGGATTTGAGCATCAGCTGATGATGGGACCCAGGGAAGGCTCTGGAATGATCTGGAAAGCCAACGGAGCAGAGCGAGGTGGAGCAAGTTCCTCTCTCACGTTTGTAGGTCTGCTGTAATCAAAGACACTGAAATGTTTACATTACTTGGACTAAGAGGGAATTAGCACCCCAGATTTTAGAAATAATATAAGCTTTTTTATTTTTTTCCCCCCCATCTGAGCGAATCAGAGCATTTGTCTGGATTTTGGGGCAATAAAACTCAAGACAATGATTGATCCCAGAGAAACTGAACCGGTGTGACTGCACTGCACAATTGGCTGACCCAGCTGCTCTTCTATCTGGGGGAAAAAAAACCAGTCCCAAAACACCACGATGGCAAGAAAATTATTATTGTATTTTCAAAACAATGCTGTTTTTAAGGATTTGTGATTCTCCAGCACAGAATTTCAGGTGGGAATAGGGAAGATGAGACTTCTTGCCAGGTTTCTCACCAGATTCCACTGCTGTGTCTATCAGTGGGGAGGGATAAAGATGCTGAAAAATTGCTTTATTTGATTCTTTTTCTGTAAAGACAGGAATAAATAAATAAATAAATAAATACAACAAACCTAAAAAACCTATAAAAAACCCCAACAACAAAAAAACCAAAAAAAACCCAAAAAAAAAAACAAAACAAAAAAACACCAAAACAATCCCAAAACAAAACAACAAACCAACCCAGCAAAAAAAACCCAAGGGGGAAGTGTTGGGAATTTGGTCAGGAAGAATCTGCTGACCGCTGCTGGAACGGAAAGCTCAGCTGCTTTAAAGTTGGGGGAATAGCCAATATTGCCTTTTTATTACCAGAGTCTCGAGTTTTCCTGACAGCAGTAAAGAGTGAAAGCCTTTACCCAAATTATATTCCTGTTTCTCCCAGACTGGACGGGGTCTGGAGCGACCTGGAGCAGCGGAAGGTGCCCCAGCCCATGGCAGGGAGTGAAACGAGATTTTTAATCTCGCTCCCCACCCTTAACACTACGATTCAATGATTTTATTCCATCCCACAGCCACGCGCAGGGATGGCCTCCTTAGGCTCGCTCCAACAGCTCCACATCGTCTCCCTCACGGGGAAAGCCTCGGCAGCAGCCCGCGGTCGGTGTTTAACGGACGGAGCACTCTAGAAGGGCGATAAACGCCATTAAAATAAAAGTTTTATAGCGCTGCCCGCGGCCCGGCCCGCGCCCCCTCAGCGCCTCACGTGACCCGCCCCTCGCGCCCCACGTGACCCGCGCCGCGCGCCCGCGCCCGCCGAACTACAGCTCCCAGGGTGCCCCGCGGCGGCGCGTGCGCGGCGGCGCCCGGCGCTCGGGCCATTTAAATGTGTGTGAGGGAGCCCCTGAAATGGCCGCGCAGGTCGCCGCGGTGCCGCGGGCCCCGGAGGAGCCGCCGCCGCCGCCGCCCTCAGCGGACCGGCCCGCCCGGCCCCGCGGGCCCCGCCGCCGGCGGGCGGCCCCCGGCGAACCGCCGGCCGCCAAGCGGGCCCGGCCGAGCCAAGCGCTGCTGGCGGGGCCCGGCCCGGCGGAGCCGCTGCCCCCGCCCGCCCTCCCCGCCGCCGCGGGGCTGTTCACTTTCTCGCCGCTCAGCCTCCCGCCGCCCGGGGAGCGCCGACACCACCACCGGCACCACGCCGAGCCCGCCGGCCACAAGGCGAGGCGCGGCAGCCCCGCGGACGGCGCGGCGGGGCGGCCCAGCCAGCGAGGTGAGCGGCGGGGGGGGGGGGTGCGGGGCCGGCGGGAGCCCCCGGGGGGCTCCCGGCCGGGAGCGCCGGGAGCGCCCGTGCGGGGCGGCGGGCGGCGGCAGCAGCGCGGGCTCGGCGGCCCCGGGCCCGCCAAGCGGAGCGGGCACGGCGCTGCTGCCCCGGGCACGGAGCGCGGGGCGGCCGCGCTGCTGCTGCTGCTGCTGTCAGAATCGCCCTCATGGCAGGTGCAACGTGGGAGTGAAGGTTTCTTCTCTCGGTGCTTGCGTTAACGTGTGAGGAGCGGTTGGGGATTTTTGGGGGTTTTTTTTGGTTTTTAGTTGTTGGGTTTAATAAGTGGCCTGTGAAGGGATCTCGTGATTCCGTAGGAGTGCTTCCAAGGCGGGTGTCAGGATGGTGCCAGATTCTTTTCAGGGGTGCCCAGCAACAGGACAAGGCGAATAGCCGTAAACTAAAACACAACAAGTTGCTCCTCAACATGAGGAAGAATTTTTTTTTCAATGGAGGGTGGCAGAGCACTGGAACAGATGCCCAGGGAGTCTCCCTGTCTGGAGATACTCCAAACCTGTGTCCCCTACTCCAGGTGACCCTGCCTTGACAGGGGGTTTCACTGGATGATCTCCAGAGGTCCCTTCCAACCTGAATTGTTCTGTTTTCTTTCCCTGAAAGGTCAAAATATCTCTGGATTTTGGTGTGTGCTGTGTGTGGTTTTGTTTAATTCTTTTTAACAGTACATAGTGATTGTTTTGGTTCTGCTCAGAGTTTTGTTATAGTAAAGAGCTTATCGACAAGAGCAACATAGATAAAAAATAACTGCAAAAGCCTCTGTAATTAAAAATATAGTGTGGTGAATTATGCTTGAGGAGTGTATGGGCGGGTTTTGTGCCAAAGAAACCAAAGATGCACTTGCTTACAGAAGTCAAGTGCCTGCAGAGTAAACTCTAGATAGGACTGTCTTAAGAACAGAAAACACTATTACTAGGAGGGGCTTTTCTCCACTAGTTAATGCTTCCACACCACTGTGCTTGAATAATGACTACAAAAGCTTCTGATTGTAAACCTCTGAGTTTTATCACTGAGCAAGTGTTGGGAGCAGTGCGACTTTGTAGACTGGAGTGTCACTGTGTCAGTTCTAACCCAGAATTAAATTAGGCCTCTTAATGAAGGCTTAAACAGCATGAAAATGAGCGTCAGAATTCCAGATTTGCAGAGGAAAGCTGTTTGCTCGTTTGAAGCTCTTCACTGCCTGCCCTCAGCTGTAGGGGTAGTGCCTTTTGGGATGGGGCTCTATTTCTTTTCCTATTGGTTTTTATATTGATGTATAATCTAATTAAATTACCTGTTATGCTGACTATACCATGCTTGTCTGTGGCCCCAGGTGACAGTGAACACCCCCACTGTTTTTGCTGTTTAATAATGGTTCTGGTTCTGTTGTGGGATGTCTAGAGTAGCTGAGTTATTTGCACTGCTGTCACTCTTCCTCACTTCTGAGCCCATAGTTTAGTGACCTGTCCAAAGCTTTTTTGCGTTTGAGGTGCTGGAGGCTTTCTGTTTATTTAGAGGAATAATTAAAACTGTATTTTCTTCCAGATTGCCAGGCATTATTATAATGTCACTGTTTAGCTTCACTGAATACAGCAGTTGTTCACTGTAACAGTGGGACTCTGCTGTGTTCAGTGGATCCAGCAGCAGCCAGGGCAGCTTTTATCCTGAAAAGGACAAGTGCTCGCTGGAAGCTCCCAAATGCAAGGATTCCTCCATCTGTTATTAGAATATGGCTTCAAGCAGGAAGATACTCTGAATTAAAATGCATGAGGTTTTAAAACTATACCTAAAATCGGAAATGCTTAAAATAAAGAGACCTTTAACAACCGAATGTCCTTAGAAACGCGCACAGGGAAGTGTTCCCAACAGCTCAGTGGTGGCATGAAATTCTTGTGTAGTTGCAGCTTGGGATCTCTGGTCCCACCAGGACAAATACCTGGCACGTTCACTCAGTGAGTGAAGCAGAGTCTGTGCTGGGGAGCCCGGTGAGTGAGCAAACCGTGCCCTCCTCACAGCCCAGTCTTGCAGAAAGCCTCATTCCAAGAACCCTCTCAGGTGACTTCCCAGAACAAGGCATACCGCCCTGCTTTTCCTGCCTTCTCTGAAATAGGAAGATCAGGGCCTTTGCTGTTTGCAAGGGCTGCAGCAGCACGGTGAAAACTTGTATTTCAGGTCCTAAGACTATTGTATGAAGTGAGGATTAAGCAATCAGCTCTTTCTTTGCTCCGTGAGTAACTCTGTTCCGGGCTGTTAGGAAGGTCAGCCCTCTCCAGTAACGAGCTCGGAGACCAAACCAGTAATGATCCAGTTAAACACTAGGTACACTAAAGAACCAGGAGCTGCCTCTGTTTATCACTACACCCTTTCTCCTAAAACAGTGTGACATGTTTGTTGGGTTTTTTTCTTTAGCTTAAGTGCTCTAAGAGAATAAACAGGGAATACCAATGTGCAGCCAAAAAAAAGGAAATCTTATTAGGACAAAGCCCTGTGCTGAGGGGAAAGGGTAAAACTTTAGTTACTGCATCTTTGGGCAGGTGTTGCCTTCAGCAGCAGCTTGTTCTCATCCCCATGGCTATGCTGCTAACACAGCTCCTGGAGATTTATGGGCATTGTTGGATGAAATGGTTCTTTGCTTCAGGCCCGTTAAAATCTTGTCTTGGCAATTGAGTTTTTAACAGCTGGTTTTCTAATTACTTTTGTCCCTTGCTAAATGTTATTTGAATTAGTTTTTATTCTTGAAAGAAGAACAACTTAAACTATTCCAGTTTGCCTGACAGAACTACTTCTTTACGTTTTATCTCTCAGCCTTTTAGAGGTTGATTAACCTCAAAAAAAACCCCAAACAATTGAAACAGGCTCTTAATTTCTTTCTCTCCATTAACTGAATCGTTAACTATAAGACTGAATCTGTTGATGTGATGATTTGGGTCCTTTAATTTTAAAAGATCAGCCATCTAAGATTCACTGAAGTGTTTTTACCTCTAAATGTAAGTAAAGCTCGTAGCTCTTCAGTTGCTACTCTGTTTGCTTCTGTATCATGTGTCCAAAATCAGGGAAGTGTTCTGTAATGGAAGTCTTAATGTTTAAATGTTACACATACTTGTTTATCCTCTTCCCCTGTACCGTACTGCCTTAAATGTCAGAAGTTATTAACGTACTTAATTATAGATGCTCTGAAATACTGACTCCTTTTAAAGGTATTCTAATAAAGCTGTTAAAAGTATCAGTATTTCTAAAATATTAAGCTAGAATATCGGAAGTTTTCCTTAATTCAAGGCTTTATTTGTATAATTATAGGTACCCTGACTTTTGACTTAATTATACAACCAAAAATGCAATGTTTTACAATTGGGCAGTCTCCCTGGGAATTGATCCCTTCAGCAAGTGAGAGGCCTGAATTCTTTTGGGGTGAATATGCTGCAACTGCACAACTCTAATCTTCTGTTTATTGTTGCTGCCAGAAACTCCAGATGAAAATGGCAAAACCCAGCGAGCTGACAGTCTTATTATGAAGAAGATAAAGAAAAAAAAGAAAAAGAAACACCGGGAAGATGTGAGGGGAAAGCGCCTGAAGATGTACAACAAAGAGGTGCAGACAGTGTGTGCTGGGCTCACTCGCATCGACAAGGAGACTCTGTCTCAAGGGCAGTGTGACAACCTGGAGATGAGCAAGGAATCCTTCAGGTACCTGAAGGATGAGCAGCTGTGCAGACTGAACTTGGGCATGCAGGAGTACCGGATACCCCAGGGAGTGCAGACCCCCTTTGTGACCCACCAGGAGCACTCTGTCCGCAGCAGCTTCCTCAAGACTGGCACTAAATTCAGTAACTTCATTCACGAGGAGCATCAGTCCAATGGAGGGGCCCTGGTCCTGCATGCTTACATGGATGAACTCTCATTTTTGTCTCCAGTGGAGATGGAGAGATTTGCAGAAGAGTTTCTTGCATTGTCATTCAGTGAAAATGATAAAAATGCAGCTTACTATGCTTTAGCCATAGTGCACGGAGCAGCTGCCTATTTACCAGACTTCCTGGATTACTTTGCTTTTAACTTTCCAAACACTCCAGTGAAAATGGAAATTTTGGGCAAGAAGGACATCGAAACAACAACAATTTCAAATTTTCACTCTCAGGTAAGAACTATTCAAGAGCATAAATGTTGCACAATACCTAGATTTGATTAACCTCAGTAACCCAGAGCAGACATGATTTAAAACAGGCCAGTCACAAATTTATTTTCTAAACAGATGAAGAAAGGTAGTGTTAGGGCTCCACTACTGTGCTGTTCATTCCTGCTTCTGCTTGAAGCTTTTCTGTGCTCCCTGGTAGCTGGTGAGTCACACCTGTGACCTGAGGAAAGAGCTGCACTGAGCATCTCTTCCTTCTAAACCTGGGGAAGCACTGAGCTTGTTCAGAACAACAGCTGAGTCTGTGTCAAGAGTTGCATGGACTGCGAATGCTAGCACTGCTTCTCTAGTCAACAGAGCTGGGGGTTGGTTTTGGGGTCTTGGGCTTTGGTTTGGTTTTGCAATGACATTACTTTTCATGTTTCAGTATATCTGTTTCACAAGGTTTTTAACCTCTTAATTGCCTCAGTGCCTTATGCTTTTTAAACCTTCTAACTTGAAGGTGGCTAGAGGATCTTTTTAATTGTAGTGGAAAGGGGAGTTTTGTTTTATTTACTCCCTTGGTTTCCATGGTAGTTGATGTTCTGAAACTGTATCTCCACGTGACTTAAATTAAGCTTTGTTTTTACTGTTGCATCCATTGAAGATTCCCATATGAAAATCGCTTGGATTTTAATCTTGTGATCAACTCAGAAGTATTTATGAGTATACCACAAGATTACAGCTTAGATAAATTTCCTTTTGATGGAATAAAGCTTCTTTCTGTTTAGTCTGAGAATGGATCCAAACTGCTGATTACCTTTAAGGTCTTTACTCAAGACATTAATTACATTTCACCTGTTGGGAGGACAAATCTGAAACTCTGTAGTTCAGTTCAGTATGACAGGAACACACCTTTAACACCAGACTCTGCAGTGTTAGTGGATGGATCTCTGCAGGGTTTACCAAATGCTTACAAACAAGATTTGCTTTGGTAAAACCATTACTGCTTTGCAGAAAGTTACTGCATGGTCGCTGTGGAGTCTTTGAATAGTATTAAATGAGTAATTCTGACACTTGGCTTTTTGTTTGACAGTGATTTGCTGCTGCAGAATTTATTTTAACCAGTTTCTGTTTCTTGGTTTAAGTAATTCTTTGTGCTGCCAGAGCAGTGTCTGGGTGCAGAGTACCCCAAAACAGTCTGAGCATGTGAACTTCTGCTGTGGGCAGTAGCACTTCTGCACAGCACACACCTGTGTGCTGCAGAGGTGCAGTGTGTCCACAGATCAGGCTTTAAAGTCTTCTGTATTGGTGATTGATGTGTGTTCTTTAGTGTCCTGATTGCATTCTGGCTCGAGTACATGTGATGACCCCTGAAATGGCTAAACAGAGCCTCTGGAATGTTCAACAATTGCATTTCTTCTCGGTGAATGTCCTGTGAACATGAATACTGGTACTATAAATACACGTGAAGAATGTATGGTAATAAATAAGAGGCTTTGCTGGGTTATAGTCTGCTGGTACTTCAATTAATTCTATTTTAAGTACTGTCTAAACTTGATTAAGATTGAGTCATGACATAAGGTTCAGTTGGTCTAAACCACTTCTCTAAACCCAGCTCCAGCATGACCTGGTTAATCCTCTCTGGCTGAAGTGTGTTAGTGCAGTTCCCCCTGAGCAAACAGAGCAGGGGAGCTGTGACAGGCAGCTGGAGCAGGGCTCTTCAGGGAATGCAGGTGATGGAGAAGCTGAAGGAAGCATTGAGATTGGTGCTGGGTTCCCCCAGGGTTTGCAGGCTGGCTCCTCTTGGCCTGGGGAAGGCTCCAGGGCCGGGGCTGGTGAGCCTGCCTGCTGTGCTGCTGTGCCCTGGCAGCTCTGGGGCAAGCGTCACTTGTCACCCTTCTGGGTGAGCACTGTGCAGAGCAGAAGCACTTCATAGTTGTGCTTCTGCAGATTAAACATGTTGCACTATTGTATGCTGTAACACTGGTTATTTATAATTAAGTTGCCTCCATTCTGGGTTCCTTCTCTGTGCACGAGTTTGTTTGCTGCACTGACCTGTGCTGAGAGGATTTGGAGCATTAGGGAGTCTTGAATCCTAAAGATTCGGTGTCAAGAAATCAAAATTTGTTCTGTAAACTGCAAGTTAATGTGACCTTTGGCTTGCACAACATTCAGCTGCTTAGTGTTTTTAGAGAAGCTGAATTATAGTATTCAAAATAAGGACTTTAATCTGAAGGACTTGGTAAGTCTGGTGATAATTAACTGCCTTGCAAGGTGAATCCCTTTGTTCTCAGGGCAGTGAGTTTATAGCAAAGCACTCCAACGTGTATTTGTTACATAAATGTTTGGTTTCAGTATCTTAAGATAATTAAGCTTTAGTGTCCTCTGGATTTTTTGCTTGCATTGGCTCTCATTGGTTCTAATACTTCAATGCTGGAGCTCAGCTTTAGTGTGGAGCTGTTCACTTGGGCTGAGAGCTTTCAAGACTCAAATCACTGAGCAGTAATTTGTGAGCTTTCCTCACATAAAGGCACACTTTAATTTGGAAGCTCTTTGCAGTGCAGCTAGAATGAGCTCTTATTTTCCTTATCACTTGTTTCAGTACAACTGCTTCCACTCAGTGAATGGGAATATATTTAGAGTTAAAAAACCACTCTGATTTTTTTTTTCCCCCGACTGATCAACTGCCTGATGAATTCCTCTCTGATCCAAAGAACAGTTAGGCTGTCACAGAGGGAGTGTGGGGGTTCTGGGAAAAGGCCAGGAAAGAGAATTGGGAAGTAGGTTTTGCATAAGCTGCTCTTCCTTCTGTTTGGAGGGTGGGGGAAGCAGCCAGCAGGTGATAACTGGCTAAGGTTTCTTACTCCTGCTGTTCCAAGCAGGTTACTCTGACAGCTCTGGTTCATAAACCACAGCTTGGTTGTCTGCCCCATGTGAACTTCTCTGATTCTGCAAGGGCAATTTTTTTTTTTTAAACAGTAGCTGCCAATGTATGAAATGCAGAAATTGAACATCTGTACTGCAAATTTCATTTTGTTTGTCACTAAAGCCATATAAACAATGCCCAGTGGTCCTGCACTATGTCACATTTTA
The DNA here is from genome assembly GCA_032173965.1 of Sitta carolinensis. Taxonomy (NCBI): domain Eukaryota; kingdom Metazoa; phylum Chordata; class Aves; order Passeriformes; family Sittidae; genus Sitta; species Sitta carolinensis. The sequence continues at coordinate 2,910,536 of CM063306.1, forward strand.
GTCAAACATGTCACCCTTGCTGTGCTGGCATGTCACTGCCTCGTCCTTCAGCAGGAACCAGCCTTGTGCTCTTGCTTTCCTCCTCGTAGCCAATTGTTTGTGTGGTTGGTTTTATAGCTGACTTGGCATGCTGAAATATTGTTGCTGTCAACTGATTCATGCTTTTCCTGCAACTGGAGAGAAACTTCTGAGACTTAACCTCATTTGTCTCCAGCTGATGCCTCATCTGCGTGTCCCCTTCTCATCCTGTGCTGCTCACTTAACCCGTGGGGAGGCTGGGGTGGCTCAGGAACATGCAAATAAACACCAGCTCAGTGCCTCTGACAGGAAACGCTGCTTCTGTCTGCTTCTGTTCTCACCCACGTGTGGGAAACACTGATAGGCACATGGTGCAGCCGAGAGAAAATGTCTGCAGGAGCACTCGGGAGCTAATTTTAAACGAGCCGTAAGTCACTGTCAGTGGGGGTGCACAGGGCAGTGAGGGCTGGTGCCGTTTGAAAGGGCACGGGCTGCCTGAGTGGTCCTACAGGCCCCATTGTCCTTCTGCAACAGTAAAAACACTGGCAGTGACTGCTCGTGATCCACTGCTGCTTTTAAAGCAGCACAGGGAACAAATTACAGCGAGGGAGGTGCTGTGGTAATAAGTGAGTGACTCTGGCAGCCGAGTGAACTGGAGTGACCCGGCTAAATTCCTAAACAGGAGTTGAGCTTTAAACAAAAATAAAAAACACAGAGAGGGAGGTCCTAATGGATGTAACCAAGTGACTTCAGCTATTTCATCATCTCAGCTTTCTTCCCTGCCGTGAGGGGTGCAGAGTGGCTGTGGGGTGAACAGAGCTCAGAGGGAATCTGGGGCACCTGGTGAATGAAAGGCCAAAGCAGTTTGCAGTGCAGCAAGCAGAGTTACTTACATGCTTACTCATGGGACACTAAACCACCCACCCAGTTGTAAAGGGAGAGCAGGGTGCCTGTTCTTTTACACGTTCATTGCATCATGTTGTTGAGACCACTGGCCTGACCAGTGCTGGTGGTGTTTGCTGCTCAGAAGGAATTAAGAATGAGAGGGATGCTGTGAAGGAGTTTTTGATGGCATATTGAACTAGTAGATTACATTCCCTGTGGCTGAGGTGCCCGAGATGAATAGTGCAGCCTGCTGGGGATTGCCCTGGGTTGGTGCATGTTGTCAGTGTAAATGTGCCATGGGTTTAATTCTCAACTGTGTATATTCCTTTAATTTCTGTTAAAAACTAGCAAAGTGTTGAAATCCACTGTTTCCCTGAAGTATTACTACTGTTTCCTTTATAACTCCTGAGTTCTTGTCTATTTTTTCATTGTTCCAGTGCATTAAAAAAAAAAACCCAACAGTTGGAGCTTCACATTTTTCATTTCCTTTGAAAACATTACAAGGAAAAGCTGCATATGGAATTATAATTCATTTTAACTCATGACAAACACCTGTAAAATACTAGTGACTCTCACCAGGTGGTTTCAATAGCACAGAGCTCATCTGGAAGGAGTCTGTCTCCACTAATATAAATAGTGCCAGGCAGCTAAACTTCACTGGATAAGGACCAGAGCACTTCAGTCCTTAGTTTTTCTGTAGGTGCACTAAAACTAAAATATTGCCGTGGTGTTCTGGTGCTCCTGCTCTGAACTGCATTCAGCAAACACAGCGAGCTAAACTCCTGTAATTAAGAAGTGAAATATCTATAGCTGCTGCTGGAGGATAAAATCACAGCAGTAACTCTATTCTTCCCTTATTAGTCTCTCCTAATTTACCTTTAACAACTGCATGGGGTAGTTTAATGACATCTGGTTTGCTGGCTAAAGATGCAAAACTGAAACTAAACTTACAGCTAAGCTGCTGCATCCATGTATCTATAAGTGGAGTTATAAAATGCTTCACACTCTGTGCACATGACTGTTAGACTGCACATTTCCCAGTAATTGTCTGTACTGTCCCACCAGCCAGCCCTGGAGAGCAGCTGGAGGTTTTCACCCCTAGAACGTTGCAGGGTGGTGGAAGGCTGGGGCCGAGGCACGGCTGAGGGTGCAAAACAGCCTTGTGCTCTCTAATGTCAGCTAGCTGTGGTGTCTGCACAGCCCCTCCTCTGTGGCCACAGGGCACGTTCCAGCTGCTGGCCATAGGATGAACCTATAGCACGCTGGAGTCTTGCCAGTGGGAACAGGAAATCGGCAAGAAAAGTTTCCAGATGCCCTGGGAGAGGGGGCCAGTCTGTGTTCTAAAGGCTGTCCACGAGCTGTGAGGTTAAAGTGTTTCTGACCCCAGCACTGGCAGCAGGTTCTGCTGCAAAGGGCTATTCTAAAATTCTTCTCCATGAGCACTGGCTTTCCAGCTAAACCTCTCAATTCATCTGGTTTTTGTCCAATTTTCTGTGTATACTGTAACAGCATCAGCAGAACCACTGCACGAAGGACACTGAGGTTTTTCACTGCAGTCCCAGGGGCAGTACCTCAGGGACAGGACTGAAATGAGGAATGTGCATATCCAGGAGCATCCACTTGGAAATGTAGCAGCAACAGTCCAACTGCACAAACTAGTGGAGAGTTGAAGCTTGCTTGGTGAGAGACTGAGTCACAATGAAACCTCGTGTGGTTGTTTTCTCAAGTCAGCCTGGAAGTGTTGAATTGTTCCTGAATTAGTCAAATATTCACTTGCTGTTATTCAGCCTCAGAAGGATTTCCTTTCTTTCTCTGCTGTTCTAAACAATCCCTGTGCTTATTCCCAAAGGGACATCTGCTGAAACAGATGTAGATGAGTGCAGGATTGATCCCAGCTGGGTTAGGTCAGTCCTTTGGTGCTCGTGTGAGAGAACTAAAGCTGTGCTGGTGTTGTCTCCTGTGTGGCCCCCAGGTCAATCGGACGTACTGCTGTGGCACCTACAGAGCAGGACCCATGCGCCAGATCAGCCTGGTGGGAGCAGTGGATGAAGAAGTGGGGGACTACTTCCCAGAATTCCTAGATATGTTGGAAGAATCTCCATTTCTTAGAGTAAGCAGCAACTTGTGGTTTGTTCAGAGCATTGTAGATATTTAAGCAATTGTTAGGTTTCCAAGTAATTAGAAACTGTGAGGTGTTTTCTTTATTGATGTGCTTATTTGAGCTGCTGAGGTTCATTCATTCCTGTGTCAAATTGAAAGACATGGAATAAGGTGGCCAATTAAAAAATAAAAAGTTTATTATATATATGCACTATATGTGCTTCTACTTCCTTAAAACTATGTTTGATAAAATGAGCTTGGAATATCTTTTACCTCTCAAACTTATTTAGCTTCTGTGCAATTCTTTTGCCAGCAGCTGTGAACCAGTTTTACCAAAGGCATCATTTAATTTTTCTATCTCACCCAGTGTTTTGTGTTATGTGTGTTTTGTGGGTTGTTTTGTTCCTGTTTTCTCGTAGATGACTTTGCCCTGGGGGACTCTTTCCAGTCTCCGACTGCAGTGCAGGTCCCAGAGCGATGATGGGCCCATCATGTGGGTGAGGCCGGGCGAGCAGATGATCCCCACAGCTGATATGCCAAAATCACCCTTCAAACGGCGCCGGTAAGGTTGGGGTTTCCTTTTGTACTCGAGGCAAAACGTTGCAGTTAGGTCTGTGCGAGATTGGAGAACAAAAGCAAAGTACTTGATGTGTAACTGGCTCTTCAGAGGACTAATTCCCACTTAAGTTTCACTTTCATTTTGTTTCAAATTGGCTCAGCTGATAAAGAAAATGCTACCTGTGATGGTTATTTTATTTCACTACGTCTGACAGCTATCTTTGAGTACTTCTCCCGTATCCTAGATCAGAGCTTTAAGATTAAACCTCTTTTTATAATCCTTCAGGAGACTTAATTCATCTTATTTCTGGGGCAAGAACCAATTTGGTGGTGAGGGCAGGTGGAATGCTGTAAAGCAGCAGAAATCCTTCTACTGCTCGTGCTGCATTCTAATGTCAGTGCTAAAGCTCCTGTAACACTGCCTGCCCAGGAATTATTGTGTATTCTTGCTTTCCATCTCTGAAAGAGTGCTCTAAAACAAACTTCAGGAGATTTGCAAGCATATTCTAATTGTCATTTCAAGGAGAATTTTTTGGATATATTTTACATACCAATATATTCTTGGAGGAAGTCTTTCAGCACAAGTGAGCACAAAAATTACGTGATTTGATTTGTTCTCTAAAGTTTGATCTCATAACCCGAATTGTACTCTGCTGGTTTTGTTTCAATCTTTCACCAAATAAACACCTAGGAAAAAAAAAAAACAAAACAGAGGGAAGTGCTTTGTTCCCTTAAAGCCTGCAGCACCCAGAATTTTAAGATTATTTCGATACAAACGTTAATTTTGGAGCAGCAGGGACATTTGCAGTGTGTTTTGTGCCCTTGCAGGTCCATGAACGAGATCAAGAACCTGCAGTACCTACCTCGGACCAGCGAGCCCCGCGAGGTCCTGTTCGAGGACAGGACCCGAGCTCACGCTGACCACGTGGGGCAGGGCTTTGACTGGCAGAGCACAGCTGCCGTTGGGGTGCTCAAGGCTGTGCAGTTTGGGGAATGGTAAGTGCTGCTGGAATGACTTCTTACAGAGCAAACCTAATCAGAAATGGTTTAAACCCTGTCGTGAGACAGTCGCTGAAATCGGCTGCCCAGGGAGGTGGTGGAGTGTTACTGTGACACAGATAGAAACACACACAGTGAAACACACACAGCAGGGGTTCAGGCAGAGAAGAAGAAAAGAAGTCTCTCCTTTATTGTTGACCTCATATCTCTCAGTTTCTGGACAGTGAGCAGAGATTGGACAGAGAAGTTCCCACCTCTCCATCCCCACTGCTCACTTGAGAAGTCCAGCAGGTGATATTTTTTTCAGAGGAGTGTAAACATGATTCTTGTTTATCTTACAATTCATGAGAACTGACTCCATTCTACTAAAACAAATCAGAAGGCTGATTTTCAGGAACAACAGTGGAGTCATTGGGTGTGTTGAAAAAAAAAGCTTGGATGTGGCACTCAGTGCCATGGTTTAGTTGATGAGGAGGTGTTAGATCATAGGTTGTTCTATATGATCTTAAAGGTCTTTTCCAACCTAGTTCCTTCTGTGATTCAAAAGCTGCACAGAGCTGAACACCTCAAGCTGGGTCCCTCCTCTTTTTCCATCTTGAGGCAATAAAAAATTTGTAACAGCAGCTTGCAGAATATTTCAGTGATATACAAAAGCCTTAAACTTGAACCATCATCCTTGATTATTCTTGTCCTGAGCAGGTATATTAATTCTAGCTTTTGTAACTGTAGTCCAAGAGCTCAGTGTAATTAATTTCACAGCTGCTGTGCTTTCTCAGGTCATGTACCCAGGATATTGCTGTTGACCCTGCAGAGAAACTGGACTTGCATCATTGTAATAGCTAGAAATTACAGTAGAAACTGGATATTATCATTAGCAATATCACTAGACTAAAAGATGCCAGTATTTCCTATAGTTCACAGCTGTCCAAAAGAACTCCTCACTGTGTCAACTTCAGTGTTACTTTGTGATTTTACATTTTTCCCTTAATGCAGAATCATTCTATCCAGTTATAGAATGGAAGAATTGAGGCAAATTGTGATTTCTAGAACACAGAGAACTTTGATAGTGGCAGTTTGAACCTGGTTCTCAGGCTTTTCAGTATGTTGTGCATGCAAACATCACTTCTGTTGTGAATGCAGCAAAAATGGAGAAAGAAGAAAGGGAAATGTATGAATTATCCCTCTTTTTCAAAATAATACTACTGAGAAGTGTTGAGACTTTGTGCACAGTGTAGTAGCAGGTCCTTGGTTCAGTGAAGTTTTCTGCTGGGAAGAGCTGTAGTGCTCTGTAACTCAAATACTTCAAAACTCCTGGAATTCTTTTTTTTTTCCTAGGAGTGACCAGCCTCGTATAACCAAAGATGTGGTTTGTTTTCATGCTGAAGACTTCACTGATGTTGTGCAGAGACTTCAGCTGGACCTGCATGAACCTCCAGTGTCACAGGTATCAAATCTGCCCTCGTGACACCTCATTCCTGGTGTTTTGGGAGGAGTTTCTGACAGATTCCAGCTTTTCCATAAAGACAGCCCTTTTGTATCCCCTCAAGAGTTCTCAGCCCTCTTGGGTAGATTTCCTTGTGTTTCAGGATAAAATAGTTCAGTTGGAAGGGACATTTTTCTTTTCCTTTCTCCCGAGCTGGGGTTCATGCTGTGAGTCCCAGGGTGTGCTATAGAAACAATCTGTTGATTAAGCCATGTGCTTAATCTGCTTTTTCTACTGTCTGATGTTGTCTTAGGCTATGGAAGCATCTAAATTCAGTCCTGTCAGCCCAAACAATGCAGCCCATTGTGTTGTTTTTAACTATAGAAACCTCTTCATTCTCCTCTCAAGATGTGCACGTTAGAGAAAATGTATTTTAGAAGTCCAGTTCTCATTTGAATTTGAAGTCTTACCCATGAAACGGAAACATTCTGATTTAGACATGAATTAACCTGAAAACAGGAAGGTGCTGAACTGTTTGAAGAGTTTACCACTAACTTTCCCATCTCTCCTTCTCCCAGTGTGTTCAATGGGTGGACGAAGCCAAACTAAACCAAATGAGACGGGAAGGCATTCGCTATGCTAGGATTCAGTTGTGTGACAATGACATCTACTTCATCCCCAGAAATGTCATTCATCAGTTCAAAACAGTGTCAGCAGTCTGCAGCTTAGCCTGGCACATCAGACTCAAACAGTATCACCCTGTGGGGGAGACTTCTCCAAAAGCAGAAAGCAATTCAAGCCTGAACAGTGATGTTCCTGGAAACACAGAGGCAGAAGGTGAACCCCAAGGTGTGAGTGTAAAAACAGAGTCTGAAGAACCAGGTATAGAAATTCAGCTTACCCCAGGAGTGCTCTCCTCCTCTGTTTCTTCAATATCAGGACTTGTGCAAGCAGATCAGGTGGCCCAGCCCCTTCCAGGTTTTAAAATAGAGTCTGATCAGCAACACAATCCACAGGATCATGCAGGCTCTTCTGTGTGATATGTATATATTCAAACATTTTTTAAACAACTTTTTAAAATTTTGATGTGAAGTTATAGTTTTATAACTGGCTTATGTTTTATTGGAGAAATCTTGCCTATAATTCTATAAAGAAAGGTGACATTCCAAAATGTCAAGCATATCTTTTTTACACAGATTATGCAAAATTCAAGTTGTATTTTAACCCCTTAGTACAACCTGTATCAGTGGTCTACCACTTCTTTCTGTTTAAGTAAAGAGATGTTGAATATCTTCTCAAAGTCAGATTGAAATTCCTCCAGGAACATAAAATGATTGAACTCCATTGGTCAGTGTTATTTCCCTACTTTTACTTTATCTCTAATCTTCACCAGAAAGTGATGCTTTTGTAGAAGACTTGCAAAGTGACTTCCCCGTCTCATTTTAATTGCTTAAAAAAGTAAAAAAGAAAAAAAAAAAAGGAAAAAAAAAATAGAGAAAGCACAGCACTTTTGATGATTTGTGGAATTTTTGGTATGTCTGTTCTTGACATGTTGGTTTATATACAAGCTATAGAAATTGATGTTTCTTACAGTTCCTACAAGGGTGACCTGTAAAAAGAACTGAAGCAAGTGTCTGATTCCTGTTGAAATGCAACGACTTACTGACCTAACCCTTCTCATAGCACTGCTTATGTTGTTTGGTGTGAGGGTTTTTGCTTCCAAAATACATCTTCCCTGAACGTGATAAACGCTAGTGTCAAAATTAGAGAACCTCTTGGTAGTCTTGTGGAGGAAACTGCTATCTTTGAGCACTTTAAGGCTTTAAAATACTTAACCAACTTGGCAGCTTGTTTTGATCGGGTCGTAACGTGTCCAATGGATCCACACTTCCCCTTGTACTGATGCACTTAATAGAATAGCATTGAGCTGATACCTGACTTCCTAGAATAAGGACAGCCTTACTGTGTAAGTTCTGTATTAGTATTTCACAATAAAAAGTATTTTGGCGTTGGACTGCTTTTTCCATGTGTAGCTCCTGGGTGCCCAGTTACTGTGGAAAAATCAGCAGCACGTGCTCAATGTGTAGAGTGTCAGCTATCAACAGTTTTTAAACAATCTTTCAATATTTCTGGATGTTAACGTGTAATCTGTATTTGACTTTCACTCACCCCATTTCTTACTGCCCTTTCCAGTCATCAAAAGGAAAAGTCCCTTTTCCCTCTCCCTCCCCCCTCCCCACATTTAGAGTACAAGTTGGGGTTTGGTGCAACTTAAGCTGTCTCCAGATAACTTTATTTGTTCTAATCCTCACTGGGGTAGGAAAGATTTGAAACACTATGTTAGACTAGACAAAAGCAAAGATGCTGTGTTAGTTCTGGATGCATCTTTTTAATATCAATTATTACTCTTCTCTTTATAAGGGTCTCTAAAATATGTTACTCTATTATAAATCTTACTTTGTGCAATATTGTTTGTGTAGGCTTTTATATACATATTAGCACCTCAGTGTAGAGGTCACTATTTTAAACTGATAGAGAAATAATCCTCAGAAGATACTGCAGTGATTAGTTAGAACCTGTATTACTCCTTATGTGTATGTATGTATTGTCTTCGGTACAAAAATGAGGACTAGGAAATATTTCAATTTAAAACTAATTTACAGATTGAAGTGGTAGTGACTCGTTTAGTAATCTGTGTAAATAAGGTGTTAGAATGGAAAGCTTTTATGATGAGAAGTAATGTGATTCATGCAGGGGTGTAATTTAATCTTAGCAGAAATTCTAGATGACTCAGCGCGGCTCAGAAACAAGCCGTCAGTTCTCTGGTGGGTTTTTTCCACTTTTTATGTTGAGAGGAATTTCATAGCTTTAAGGGTTGTGCAAAGTAAAATTCCTCACAGGCAATAGTGGTTTCAGTTCATCCTTCACATTCAGAGGTTCCCCAGGGGTGTTCTTTCCTTTTGACCAAGTCTGCGAGTCTTCCACGTGCCTGTTCGCGCCTCTCCCGCTGCTCCCTGGCCCTTCCCTGGCAGCCAGCACTGATCACTCAGGAACTGTCCCCCCTGCAGGGGCCAAGCCAGCCTGCAAAGGCAGAACGAACAGTGAGAGCCCCCATCTCGGTTTAGTGGGGAAAATTGGAATGGAATGAAGAGAGAAGCCATTTGGAAGGCCTCTGTAAATTGTGATCAAACGGATGAAGGAAGACTAGGGTGGTTTGTGCTGCTTTCCAAGCTGTAGCTTTAGTGAAATCTGTGACCACAGCCTAAAATACCTGGAAAATGCTCTGACTTCCTCTTGCATGGAGGGACATGACCAATAGCATCATGCACTCTGTGCTCTGCTCAGTTACTAACTTAAAACCTAATGTCAGATTTAAATGCACATAAATAAATGTATCTTTGAATGACCTGAATGTTGCTGATGCTATCCTATTTTGGAAGACTGAGGGAGAGAGGAACAAGCTGCTTGAGAATCTCTGACTAACTCCATGCTCAGCTTTGCTGTGCTTTAACCAAACCGGTAGACTTTCAAATTCCACCTCAGCTCTGGATGTAAAGTGTGAGAGAGATTGCTTGGGAAGCTGCTCACTCTCCAGCCATTGCTTCAGCTGCCCAGAATAAAGCCTTGATGGGACAAATGCAAACGTTTTTCAGCCCAAGACCTGTAGCACATTGATTTTCTTATGAGCCAGAGCTGTTTAGAGAGGAAGTAAGGAGTTCAAGCTACTTAGTGTTTGAGCAGAACAAATCCAGTAAATATTTCTGAATATCTCATGTTAACTAGCTGCTATTTGAATTTCTCCAAGATTTCATAAAGCAGGCTCTTTAATGAGCTAATCAAACTTTGGCACGTTTTGTGGCTTATTCCAAGGCTGAGGAAGATGGGGCTGTTCAATGTGGGCACCTCACAGCCCCTTCCAGGATCTGCAGGGAAGCAGGAGAGGGGAAGTTCATCAGGAGCTGAGTCACAGGACAAGGGGGAAAGGCTACAAATCCCAAGAGGAGGGATTTAGTTTGGAGATGAGGAAGAGATTCGATGGGTGGTGAGGCTCTCAGTGCCCAGGGAGGTTGTGGATGTCCCAGCCCAGGAAGTTTTCAAAGCCGGGTTGAGCAGCCTGGTCCCGTGGGATGTGTCCCTGCACATGGCAGGGAGTTGGGACTGGATGTTTTTAAGGTCCATTCCAACACCTGAACATCCTGTTATTCTCAGTGGAAAGCAGATACAGAATCGTTCCTAAATATGAATGTGCTGGTCAGTTCTGCAAATCCTCAGTGCTCTGTTTACGAGGATCTGCTCTGTGCTGGGTGTCAGGGAGAAAAGAGCCCTGCTTTGTGCTGGACACAGCTATCCCTGACCCAGGGCTCTGTGAAACAGAACCGAGCCTTAGGCTCGGCTTTAAACCGAGTGCTGGTGCCTAAAACCTCCCAGGGCTAAAGGCAAGTGGCTCAGCTGTGCTAGAACTGGACTAGCAAATGCCGCGTAAAGCTGAAATCGCGGCTGCCCTTGGACAAAACTCCAGGGCGCTGTGTGCAGGTGCCCGCCGCCTCCTGTGCCGCACGGGCGGACAGTGCCGGCTGTCACAGCGGCGCTGCTGCGTGGGGCAGGGCAGCGCTTTCCCCGAGCGCTTTCCCCGAGCGCTTTGCCCGCCTCGGGCCGGGAACCCCCGAGCGCTGCTGGCTGCGGCTGCGGGCAGCCCTGTGCTGCCCAGGGCCACAGAGCAGCACAGGGCTCGTTCCCTTCCTGCGGGCTCCGAGCAGTGGCCAGGGCACCCCGGGCATTCAGCCACGCACCCGCTTCCTCCTGATTTCTCTGTACAACATGTAAAGATACCGACTCCTGTATTGCTGTTTCGTGATTTAATTTGAGTTGATTGGCAGCTACGATTATTTCTTTTTTTTTTCTGTGGTTTTAATTTATCTAAGGTCTCTGCCTCCAGAGGACGTGTACAATTGCCTGGACGACTGTTTGCTTTGTGCGGCCTTAGTGTATTTATTGACATTCGCGCGTGTGCGGGGCGGCCCCGCGCCCCCCACGCTGTCGGTAGCTGACTGTACACCAGTGTCAAACTGTTAAGCTATTTCTTTGTAAAATAGTCCTGCGGAATGCATAGAATTTTTTTCCTGTAAAGTATTTTTTTAATAAACAAAAGTCTGATTTTGTCCTTTACCCGCCTGGGCGCTTCTTTCCTTTGGGGAGGGGCGGGGGGGGCGGCGCTCGGCGCTCGGCTGGCGCTGCCTGGGCGGCTTTGACTGGGAGGGGGCGGCAGGCGGAGCCAGTCGAGCGCCGGGCGGTTTCCAGGGTAACGGGAGCGGGGCCGGGGTCGGGCCCGGGCCGGGCTCGGTACCGGGGCCGCGCCGGGGCCGCCGCCGCCCATGGCCTGTCGCGATGCCATTTCATGGTACCAGAAGAAGGTGAGTGCGGCGCGGGGCGGGCGGGCGCGGGCCCGGCCGTGCCCTCAGCCTCCTCTCCCCTCAGATCGGGGCCTACGACCAGCAGATATGGGAGAAGGCCGTGGAGCAGACGCAGATGAAGGTACGGGCGGCGGGCACGGGAGGCGGCGGGGTGCACGGGAGGCGGCGGGCACGGGAGGCGGGGGGCGCGGGAGGCGGCGGCGGGCAGGGGAGGCGGCGGCGGGCAGGGGAGGCGGCGGGCACTGACGGCAGGCACGGGAAGCGGCGGGCACTGACGGCGGGCACGGGAGGCGGGGGCACGGGAGGCGGCGGGCACGGGAGGCGGGGGGCACGGGAGGCGGCGGGCACGGGAGGCGGCGGGCACTGACGGCGGGCACGGGAGGCGGCGGCGGGCACGGGAGGCGGGGGCATGGGAAGCGGCGGGCACGGGAAGCGGCGGGCGCGGGAGGCGGCGGGCACGGGAGGCGGCGGGCACTGACGGCAGGCACAGGAGGCGGCGGCGGGCACGGGAGGCGGCGGGCACGGGAAGCGGCGGCGGGCACGGGAGGCGGCGGCGGGCACGGGAAGCGACGGCGGCGGGCACGGGAAGCGGCGGCGGGCACGGGAAGCGGCGGCGGGCACGGGAAGCGGCGGCGGGCACGGGAGGCGGCGGGGCCCCGCGCCCCTCACCGCTGACTCGGCCCCGTGTTCCGCCCCGCAGGGCTTCAAGAACAAGCCGAAGAAAAAGGGGCACATCCAGCCCGATCTGATCGACGTGGATCTGATCAGCGGTGAGCGGTGCCCGCTCGGTCCCTTCCTCTCTGCGACGGCCCCGGGGGCGCGGCCGGAGCTGGGGAGTTTAGGTTGGCTATCGGGAAAGGTTCCTCCCCCACAGGGTGCCAGGCACTGCCCGGGGAACGAGCACGGCCCCGGGAGCCCCGGGAGCGTTTGGGCAGCGCTGCCGGGGATGCCCAGGGTGGGATTTGGGGGGGTCTGTGCCAGGCCAGGGGTTGGACCCTGTGGGTCCCGTCCAGCTCAGGATGTTTCAGGATTCTGTAGGTGCCTCCCAGCTTTGTGCAGGGCGGGGGAAACAGGACCTGCCCTGCTGCCAGGGGAGCCCCTGCTCGTGAGCGCTGAGGCAAAAGGAGCGCTGGGCACCTGCGAGCAGAGCAGGAGGAATTGGGGTCGGTGGGAGCTGGGTCGGAAGGGCAGGGGTGGGTAAGAACCAGAGCTCTGGGAGAAGACAAGGAGCTGCTCTAGCTGTGTCTGCTGGGACTGTGTAGCTTTGAGTGGCTGCTGGCAACCCCTGCTCAGCCCTGTGGCAGGGCTGGGGCTGCCCAAAGGGGAACTCCAGCAGGGGAGTTGTTGTGATTCACAAAATTAATAATGGCTTGTTTCTCTTTTAATCCCAAGGCTCTACCTTTGCCAAAGCCAAGCCTGAAATTCCCTGGACATCTCTGACGAGGAAGGGAATTGTCAGAGTGGTGTTTTTCCCCCTGTTCAGCCAGTGGTGGATACAGGTCACTTCCCAACGCATTTTTATGTGGCTCTTGGTGCTCTATGTTATGCAAGGTGAGGGCACAGGCTGTGCCATAAACCTTCTCCTGCAAGGAATGTGACATCAAAGAATGTCTGGATGTGGCTCTTGGGGAGATGTTAGGGGTGGACCTGGCAGTGCTGGGGGAGTGCTTGGACTCAGTGGTCTCGGGGCTTTTCCCAGCTTAGTGAGTGTATGATTTTGTAGTCTATAATCTAAAGCATGAGGATCTTGTCTGAAACCTACTTAAGGTGCATTTGAAGGTGTGTGGCACTAGTAATTGCAGAAATTAGTAATACAGCAAAGCAGAATAAAAACAAATAGTTGCTCAGGCAGGTCCTTGATCCCCCGAAGGGGCAGCTGTGGTGGCAGAGGCTGGTGGTTTGTAGATATTGCCACTGCTGTGACTGTAACTTTTGCCTTGGTGCCATTTCCCCCTTTGCAGTCGTAGCAGTGGTGCTGTACTTCCTGGTGCCTGTAGTGAGTGCCAGTGAGGTGATGGGACCCCTGTGCCTTATGCTGCTGCTGGGGACAGTTCACTGCCAGATCGTGTCCACGCAGGTGAACCGAGCTGCAGGGAGCAACGGGCTCAGCCGGCGCCGCAGGTGAGGCCAGCAGGGCCCTGCTGGGATCACAGCTGGCTGGGGGGGCTGCTTCGACCTCCCCCAGGTTGCTGCAGCAAAGATTCCCTCCAGATTTTGTCCCTTGTGCCTTCCCCAGTGATGCCTGATGTGCTGGAGGTATAGGCAGAGTTTTTTTATTTGGGAGTCAGTATTCTGTTTGCATGACTTCAGAAAAATGGCATCCAAGAAGCTGTTTAAATCTCATTCAGATCTCTTAGGAAAGACCTTAAAGTAGCTTCTTACACCAACTTTATTCTCCTTGTCTTAAAACTCAGGAAGTTACGCAAACCTGTGGGTGTGGATGGGAACAGTTGGTGTCCTCCTGACAGAAGCAGCAAGGAAGAGCAGTCTGGCTCTGCATCTCTGCTCACCACTTTATCCAGCCTGCTCTTCCAGAGGAGGTATGTGATCCCTGTGGGTCTGTGCTGCTCATGACACTGGGAGCAGTCTGGGACCTGCAGAATGAAGGCACAGCACGTGCTGTCACTGACATCCCCAGAGCCTGTCAGTCTTTATTTGAATTAAAACTTTCATGGTAATGTGGGAAGCTGATTCCTCAGGAATATTTAGTATGTCCTTATTAGATCATATAAAATTAGACTGTGTAAAATTAGATCATGTGAAACCAAGTGTTAGATGAGCTGTAGAATGTGGTGGAGTTTATTTATCAGATAAGTGACCTCGTTTGAGTGGGTGCTCAGATTATTTTGCTGCCTTAGCTGATTTCCAAGAGCTGTTGTGCCTTCTGGTTTGGACAGTTGTCTCACTTTGGCAGCTTCCTTCTCTAAAAGTAACTCAAGGAAAAGGAGGAAAGAGTGTATGGGATAGTATTTCATTGTTTTCTCCTGTTTTCCCAGGTAAATTTTCTGGTGAGTTTCCAGCTCACAGGTGCTTTCTCTTCACGAGGACTTTTTGTCTTCTGAATTGCTCTTTAAAAAAAAAAAAAAAGAAAGATTGCTCCTTGATTTAGAAGTTTTAAGATACTATTAGAGTTACAAAAGACATGTCAAGTGAAGGTGAAGCAGATAAAAATATTTTTAACAGACTCAGCACACAAAGAAAGTTATTTATCCCTTAGGTATCTTGTTTGATGCTGCACCTGTGTGACAAGGGAAGACCAGAATGTTTTAGCCCAAGGAGTTTTCAACTGACATAAAAGCATTTAATTGTATTTTCTCTCCTAGGAATAGAAGAGTAAAGCTGGTAGCTGAAAAAGGAACTGAGACAGAAAGTGGTGTGAGTGCTGTGAGTGATGGCATCAAACCCAGACAGGCCAGATCAGAACACAGGCTGCTGCACTCTAAAGAGAAAAGCAAACTTTCAGATGGGGAGAAGAGCCATCAGGTACTGCCAGGGGAGACCCTTTGAAATCACAGTTCCAGTGTGTTCTTTGTGTGCCCAGAAGTGTGTTGGGATTTAACTGAATGGTTTGATCTAATACAAGATATTCCCTCCTTCTGCTAATCTTTGCCTGCATTAGGGAACCTGGAAACCCCTTTCTGCCTCTCACTGAGCAGCTGAAAAGGTGCTGGTACTTTCTTTTCATAATCATAGAATGGAATTCCAGATTAGTTTATGTTGGAAGGAATGTTAAAGCTCATCTCATTCCAGCCCTGCCATGTTTAGGGACACCTTCACTATCCCTGGCTGCTCCAAGCCCTGTCCAACCTGACCAAGTATGGACAAACACAGGAATGTGCATTTCACCAAAGTGCTCTGTTCATTATTGACACTTGTGATCACAAGGTGTTCAGTTAAGGGAGAGTGCTGATAATGACTAAATAAATTGTCTATTTTCAAAAGCAGTTCTGTAAAATATTTTGTCTTGCAAGACTGAGACATCCCTTGGGGAGAGAGCTAAAGCATCGTGACCTCTGTTGAGAGCTTTGAAACATGAAGATTTGGGGAATTACTCTTGAGTTTCCTTTGGGCCAGTGCTGTGTTCTCTCCACATGAAGAACTTGGAACAGATCCTGTGTGGAATTCTGTCATGCTGTGCCATCCCACCTCCTCTCTGGGAAGGAGTTTGGAGAGGGGCAGAGCTCGGAGTAGGGGCACAGCCCAGGATTTTGGGTTTGTTACTCCCCAGCTCCTAGATACCTCTGGGCCTAAGGCTGCTGGTAAGGCACAGCCAAGAGCTGCTGCTGTCTCCTCCTGCCCTTGCCCAAACTCCACCCATCCAAAATTCCCTCTCATTACCTCTGGGGCAAGATGAGCAGGGGAAAGGAGTTAAAATCCAGGAAGTCCCTGAGATGGCAAGAGAATTCTGTTTCTGTGTGTTCTGTGGGGATCACATGCTGGCTCTGCAGGCATTGAGGGCTGTGCCAGGGGGGCAGCTCTGGGCCTCTGATGGGACTCAGGCTGGTCCTGTGGCTTTGGCTGTGCATTTGTAGGATGATGGCACCAACAGGGACGGTGCCTCTGACGAGCTGTCGAGCGAGGAGGATGCCGGGGCCATGGCACAAAGGATCCTCTTACACCACAGCATGGAAGGGGCTTCCAGTGACAACAGCTATGAGGAGAAGAGGAAGAGGCCTCTGGTTTCTCTCAACCAGGCTGTCTCACAGGTATCCAGGTGGGATTAGTGCTGTTTTCCATACTTTGTTTTGCTACAGATAACAAGGTGGGTTTCCTTCGGTCTTGGCAGGTCAAGCAAGCCCTGAAAGGTGCCAGAGACTCTGACAGTGTTGTGGAGTCTGAACTGGAATCCACATTATACAGGCAGGTATGGTTGTAAAGTCAGGAGAGGGAGCTTTCCCGGGCCTGGCAGGGTTCACAGAATCAGAGAATGGGTTGGGCTGGAAGGGACCTTAAAGCTCCTCTTGTTCCAACCCCCCTCCATCAGAACAGACAGTTATGAAATGATTGTGCTTCAGAATCCTCAGGTGCAAGGTGTGACCTCCTCCCTCCCTGCTCCTTGGCAGCGTTGGAAACCTTCACAATGTCCACAATCCTGATGGTGCTGCTTTGTTAAACAAATCACAAACAAACAAACAAATAACTTACTCTGTTGGCAGCAAAGGACAGTCCAAGCTGCCTCTAATTGCTTCTGTGGAATTGCTGCAATTGCTCTTGTGGTTGGGAGGCAGTGCTGTGCTTGCAGCTTTTAAGCTAATAAAATTTGATTTTAAAATCACAGACTATCCTGAGTTGGAAGGGACCCACAAGGATCAAGTCCAACTCCCGTAATGAAGGAATAAATCTATTCTGTGAAACATACTCAGTCACTTCATTACTTTGGTTTTTTTCCCCTGCCACTCACCCTACCTGGAAAGAAATGTAAATATGTGAATATCAAATTATAAATATGGAAATATATGAATTAACACAAAATATAAATTAAATATTAAAACAGTTTATGCAAAAGGCATAAAAAGGACATTTTTATATGAAAATGAATACATCAATTTTTATTTTGTAGGTTGGGAATGGAGATGGGGAATTAATGGCCTCTGTGTGAGTTCTGGGACAGAAATGCTTTTTCCCCAAACATTGTATTAAACCATTTCCACTGTGTGGGTGCAACTGGGAGCACTGAAAGCTCTGGGAAGCTGGGGGAAAAGAGGAGAAAGAAGATGAGGAGGGTGAGGAGGATGAGGAGAAAGAGGATAAGAAGGAGGAGGAGAAGGAGAAGGAGGAGGAAGAGAAGAAGGAGGAGAAGGAGGATGAGGACGAGGAGGAGGAGAAAGGCTGAAGAGAAGGAGGATGAGGAGGATGATGAGAACGAGGAGGAGGAGGACAAGGAGGATGAGGACGATGAGGAGGAGGAGGAGGAGGACAAGGAGGATGAGGACGATGAGGAGGAGGAGGATGAGGACGATGAGGACGATGAGGATGAGGACGATGAGGAGGAGGTGCTGGTTTCACGAGCCACGCCTGGGGCTGTCCCTGTGACCCTTGGTGCTGCTGCAGGAGCCCAGGTCGTGCCTGAGCGTGGCGCCCCGGAGCTGCAGCGGGAGCCGGCGGGACTCGGAGAGCACGCGGCAGGACTCGGAGACCGAGGACATGCTGTGGGACGATCTCCTGCACGGCCCCGAGTGCCGCTCGTCCGGCACCAGCGACAGCGAGGAGCGCTCCGCCCGCGACTCCCGCAGGGACCCCAAGGAGGATGTCTTCCAGCAGGTTGGTGATTCCCTTCCAGGAGCTGCGAGTGCTTCCCCCTGTCTTCCCAAACACGAGTGGCACACGGGGATGCTGTTGGTGCAAGGGGAGCAGCCTGGCTGAGGCCAGAGTCACATGGAAGTGTGGAGTGCTCTAAATGAACTCAGTGATTCGTGGTCAAGTCGGTCCCTCCCCTCTGCGCGGCTGCTTATCCCAAAACAAAGCATTTCACCCGAAATGGAATTCCCCCCTCAATTCAATTGCATTCTAGGCAAAGGCATTACTTACAGGACGACAGACAGAGCTGCCTCACCTTTTGCACTCCTCTCTCCTTTCTAGAACCATCTGTTTTGGCTGCAGAACACCAGCCCAGCGTCTGCCAAAGTGAGTGCTCTGATCTGGGAAGGGAATGACTGCAAGAAGGTGGACATGTCTGTGCTGGAGATCAGTGGGATTATCATGAGCAGGGTAAGGGGGCTGTGTGGCATTGCAGCCTGTCCCTCACACTTCAGAAAACAGCCAGCAAAAACGCTGGAAATAATTGCACGTGCAAATATTAGGGGCAGTATGAAACTGGTCCCTCCCCAGCTCCAAAGATGGTTGTCCCACCTGTTCTTACTGAAAAATTGCCTAACCCCCAGTTTTGGAGGTCTCTTGAATACTGACAAATGCTGAATATCACTGATTGTCTCTGCAGGGTGCTGAAGGTGGGGGGTTGATTATTTGGCTGATTGGTTTGGGGTTTGGATTGAGATGGGTGGGATTATTTTAGGCTCTGTCCTGTGAAGTCCTCTGCTTGCCTGAGTTGATGCTTCCACAACAACAGGCCTTTTCCTAGATGCAAACCCCAGGTAAACATCTCATTTTTCTTCCTGCTTGCCAGGTTAATGCCCACCAGCAAGGAGTGGGGTATCAAATGCTGGGGAACATCATCACCATCGGCCTGGCCTTCCTGCCATTCCTCTACAGACTGTTCCGCACGGATAACCTGGAGCAGCTCTGCTCCATTTCTCTGATGCAGCTTCTGCACATCTTCTGTGGGGCTCCTGTCAGCACCCCTGTGCTCATCCTCTCTGCCATCAACTTTCTGGAGAGGCTGTGCTTAACCTGGATGTTTTTCTTCATGATGTGTGTTGCTGAGAGAACCTACAAACAGGTGGGTTTAAAAGTCCTGGTGTTTTCTAGGAGCCTGGAAAGCAGGAATTAAAATGAGATGATGACCTTAAAAAAAGCCCATCTCATCCCAGCTCTTGCCAAGGTCAGGTAGGGGAGTCTGGGAAGGGTCTTATTGATCAGTCACAAATTATACCCATCAATACCAGTCCTGACACCCCTGTTTCCCCCTTACCTGTCCCCAAGGTCTTACTCTGTCCCCTCTCTGTTGCCCAGAGCAGCTGAGGCTGCCCCATCCCTGGAAGTCTTCAAGGCCAGGCTGGATGGGGCTTGGAGCAGCCTGGGAGAGTGGAAGGTGTCCCTGCCCGTGGCAAGGGCTGGAAAAAGATGAGCTTTAATCCCAATCCTCCCAATACAAACCAGTCTGGAATTCTATGGAAACAACTGCTGCTAGAGAGGTTGAGCACCCAGGTCTCATGCTGGGTTTCCCCAGTGACCCTTTTTGCCAGGTACCACTAAGAATCCCAAGCAATCTGTTCTGTTTTACACTGATTTATGGTTCTGTTTTTAACTTGCAGAGGTTTTTGTTTGCCAAGCTCTTCAGTCACATTACATCTGCTCGGAAAGCCAGGAAATACGAAATCCCTCACTTCAGGCTCAAGAAGGTGGAGAACATCAAGATCTGGTTATCCCTTCGCTCCTACCTGAAGGTGAGGTCTGATCTGGGGGTTGGTTATTGCAGAGGGTGTGACAGTGACAGTGGCAGCTGTTTGTGGTGAATTTTGCCTCTACACCACACCCAGCCCTGCCCCCGTGTCCTTGTTTCTGCAGAGACGAGGCCCCCAGAGGTCTGTGGATGTTGTGGTGTCCTCAGTCTTTTTACTGGCTCTTTCAATTGCTTTTATCTGCTGTGCTCAGGTGAGATTTTAACCTTTGTGGTTTATAAAGTAGGGAAAACTCTCCCGAGTGCTGGAGGCTTTTCTTTCACCAGCTTACAAAAGGCTGAAAGTGGAGCTGTTTGACCCCAGAGTAACATAGAGAGTGTAGCATTTTTTAAGAGCTTTGTCATTTTTCGTTGGAGAAAGAGGTTCATTCTGTGCTTGCAGAGCAAGGTCAGGGGTTTTATAAGCATTAGGAAGATTTCAGGACATGGCCATTTGGGCACAAAGGAGAGAAGACTCTGCCCAGGAACCTCAGGTGTTCACAGGACATTTATTCCAGAGGGTTGATTGGAGCATGCTCTGTAACCACCATGTGGAAAAGCACCATTAAGCACTATTAAGAGGTGCACCCTTGACTAAACCTGTTGCAGGCAGCAGTGCCAATGCTGGAGCTGTCAGCCTGGTCAGTGCTGTGTTCAGGCAGGTCCTTGATCCCCTGAAGGGGAGCTGTGCTGGCTGTGGTGGTTTGTAGATGCTGTCACTGCTGTGACTGTTCTTGTCAGCCACAGGTTTCCAGAGGAAGGAGTGACAATCCCAGTCCTGCTGTGTGAATCCATACTGGGAAAGGCAGGAGCAGCTTAGCCTGGCTGAGGCTGCCAGTGGGATAAGGAAAGGTACTTCACTGCCTGTTAGTTGGACAGAGGGAGGGGAGAGGAGGAACAAGGCTCCTTTGCTGAGCAGAAGATAAAAATAACCAATTCCAAGCTAAAGGCAGGTTGGAAATGAGACCTTTGCTTGTAATCCCACCACAGGAGTGATTTGCACTTCTGGGAAGGGCTGTCAGTGGCTGTAGAGCACACAGGGCTGGGCAGAGGAGGAGCAAGAGCAGTGCTTGTGCACTTGTCCCAAGAGCAGGCACTTTGTCAGTGACATTTTGTGCTTTGTTTTCTCTCCTTACAGGTTCTTAAGGGTCACAAAACCTTTCTGAGTGCAGCTTACAACTGGGAGTTCCTGATGTGGGAGGCAGCACTGCTCCTCTTTCTGCTACGTCTGGCATCTCTGGGCTCTGAGACCAACAAGAAATACAGCAACATTTCCATCCTGCTCACTGAGCAGGTAGCTCCCTTTAGCATGTCCTCCCCTGAGCTTTGTGGTTTGTTTGGATATAGTTATTGTATTTCAAATCAGTTTAAATAATGGAATCAAACTTTAAAATGTAGGAATCAACCCTTGTGTTGGCCAGAAGGCAACAAAGCACTGGTCAGCGTGGGAGGGGTGAGCTGCTCCTGTTGGGACAGACTCAAACTCCAAAATTCTAGATTATTTTGATCCCTGGGTTAGTGTGCTTTAGCCAAACCAATTGGAAAAGAATGATGTTATCAGTGCTAAATTCACTACTTCAGGAGTGACAGCAGACTGCAAAAATGGCTCCAAAGTCCCTTAGTTAGGAATCAGTCGGGGGCTGGTGCTGGAATATCAACCCCTGGCCTGTGGTGTCTGTCACAGATAAACTTGTACCTGAAGATGGAGAAGAAGCCAAACAAGAAGGAGCAGCTGTCTCTGGTAAACAATGTGCTGAAACTGTCCACAAAGCTGCTGAAGGTGAGCTGCTCTGCCTGAGAGGCTGGGTTTTATGGGAGCAGGGAGTTAAGGCAATGCTTCCCTTGGCTCGTGGAGTCAGTGCTCACAAAGGGGGTTCAGTGCTGCTGCAGCTGGGACAGGACAGGGAGCAGCACGAGGCCAGTGTGGGTAATTAGTGCTGTGAACTCTTGATGAGCAGGGCTTTAACTATGAGAGGAGAGGCTGGGGTGAGCACAGCAGCTCCTGACTGCTCCAGTCTCGTTTCCTTCAGCAGCTCTGGTGCTGGAGCTCACTGCCAGCAGCAGGGAGAGATTTGGGAAGGAGTGAGCAGAGTCTGGCAGGCCCTAGAGTGGGCTGGGTGGTTTTGCAGCCTGGAATGTCAGGCTCTGGGGCAGCTGGGGCTGCTGCAGGCACTTTGGATTCAGCAGGAGTTGTCTCTGGAACACTGGAAATTCCTGTGTGTTTAAGAAAGGACCCAGAGGTAGCCCAGTCTGCTGGAGAGGCAGTGCTAAGCTAAAGTGAGAGGATGAATTCTTTGGTATTGCTGAGTGCTAATGGACCCTTGTGCTGTCACTGCAGGAACTGGATAGCCCATTCAGGCTGTATGGACTGACCATGAACCCACTGATCTACAACATCACCCGGGTTGTCATCCTCTCTGCTGTCTCAGGAGTGATCAGTGACCTGCTGGGATTCAATATCAGAGTGAGTGTCCCTGTCCCAGAACAGCTCTGGGGTCACAGCCTGGCTTTGCACTGGGAACCCAGAGACCAGAACGTGCTGGATGTGCCCCCACCTCCCTGAGCCAGTTCTGGGGGGAAGGACAGAGCTCACTTCAGGTTCAGTTCCCTTCAGGTGAAGCTGTGAGAACCCAGAGTTCCTCCCTTTGTCCCAGACCTCCTGTGGCTCATCCTGGAGCTCACTGAGCAGAGCAGCATGGGCAGGAGACACAGAATGTTACCTGGAGGTGAAGACCATTCCTGTTAGACCCAAACTCCCTTTCTTGTCTCTTTGCAGTTATGGAAAATTAAACCATGAACTGGCAGAACATCAGCCCTGGTCATCTCCACCAGACACCAGAGAAGAGAGCCAGCAGT
This sequence comes from Sitta carolinensis, assembly GCA_032173965.1. Classification (NCBI taxonomy): domain Eukaryota; kingdom Metazoa; phylum Chordata; class Aves; order Passeriformes; family Sittidae; genus Sitta; species Sitta carolinensis. The sequence goes on from CM063306.1 coordinate 2,932,842, forward strand.
GTGGGCAGAAAGAAGAAAACTGACAGCAATCTGTAATCCCGATTTTTAAACAGATTCCCAGTGTATGTATCAGAAGTTTTCTTTCTGCTTTACTGCTCTACAACATCCACAATGAACTGGTCTCATCAGTGATGTCATCCCATGGCATGCACAGCAGAACTGGATTAATGGGGCCAAATCCTGGCAGCTGGCACTGCACCAGCAGGACCTGGAGTGGGACATGGAACACTAAAGCCATACAAGAGCTGCAGCTGGGGGGCACCAATGGCTGGGACTGAGGCCATGTTTCTGTCAAGCCTGGGCATGGGACAGGAGGGACTGAGCCCTGCTGGCCCAGTCAGCCTTCCTGGTGCTGCACTGAAATATTCCAGGCTGAGAATCCTTTGCTGCACTGACCTGGCTGTGCTGAAGAGCTTTTCTTTCCTTAAAGCTCTGTGTGCTCAAGGCTTTGCCTCCATCCTGAAGAACCCCAGGATGCACCAGGTGAATTTCCCCTCCTTGCTGCCAATCCAGCACCATCCAAATCCTGCTGGTGGATTGTGCTGGGGCTGCTGCAAAGAAATTATCAGTGTTTTTTGAGGACAGTGGTTACAGGAGAAAAACCTTTCAACGCACACTGCAGTGAAAAAAGGCAAAGTGTTCCTGAGCTGGAGAATGTTTTGCCACATCTGTTCCCTGGAATACTCAGCTCCATCCTGTCCTGGCTGTGACAGCAGCTCTGCTCCATGGTGGGAGCAGCTGTTGCAGCCCAGCACTGCAATAGAGCCTCACCCTGAACACCTGGGGAGGAAATCTAGGGGGAAAAAACAGCTCTGACAAAGACTTCCTCAGGTTCATGTTTGGAAGGGTCATGGAGAACAAGAAAATATTTGAAGGCTTCTGTAACATTTCCCTTCACTGGTTCCAATGGCTTTTATTTATTAGTACTGAAAAGAGCAAAAACTGAGGAACTTGTCGTTCCTTCACAGGAGGGTAAAATGGCAGAAGAGTTTTTGATAGTAAATTGTTTACAGGTATTTTCTGTACAAGAAGTTGTGAGATGTAAAAGAAGGTGACAGTTTTATATAGCAAAATGTGCAAATAAACCTGCAGGACAAGCACTTCATCATTACCAACGGTTTCTACAGCACTTGATGATTTTTATACCATCTTTTTGAATATCTGGAATGGGGGATCAAGGAAAGATCCAACAATAAATTGCATTTGTTTTCCAAAACAGCAGCATGTTTGTGGGTAAAACCTGGGTCACACCCCTGAAAGCCAACCCAGAGCCTGGTTTAGACAGTGCAGAACCAACAGGCCATCAACTGGAGCTGGGGTTAAAGATCCGTGTAAAAATAATGAGTGACTTACAGGTCTCCCTCCAGTCAGAAGCTCAGGAGTCTGTGTGAAGGTGATAAATATTTACATCCATCCATTGTGTAGCATTCCAAGGCCACGTGGATGCAGAAAGCACAGAGAAAGGTCTAGGGAAGGGGAAATCCCCACAGGTAGGACATTATCACATTCACACCCAGGAAAGCAGGGCAGGGAAATCATTTCAGTGCTGGAATTAAAGGTCAGGATTTGTCACCATCCTCAGTGGTCAGGGTGAGGGCACACAACACCACCCAGCCTCTGGGGAAGAACACAGCAATATCTGCACAGGCTGCTCCGAGTATTCAATATCTCACAGCCCTACTCCAGCCAGGGAGGATTTGTTCATGTCCTGCTCCACAGCAAACCTCAATGGATCACCCAGCAGCTGAGCACAGTTCAGAGCTGCTTTAAAGCCCTTTGGATTCCCAAAGTCTTTGTTTTAAAAGCTGTTTGAGCAGTCAGCTGTCCTTGTGAACAATTCCACTCCCAACTGCCTCACTGTGCTTCGTTAGCCTTTAAAAACATCTGAAGTTTCAAAGCTAAAATGAGATATTCTCTTATTTTCAAAGAGCAAATCCTATCAGTTTGGATCTCGAGTAATTGAAGCTCAATCTTTTACTCCTTTCTCCTGCAGACTGGACCAATGGACTCCTTTTCCCACTTCTCTGCAGTCATTAAACACCTCAGATGTCAGGAAATCATCACTAAATTATGAGTAAAATAAACCCCTTCGGTCTGTTGTTGTGACAGCCATGGGGCTGATGTGTCAGTGAGTTCTGGGGATAACATCCCTCTGTAAAATATCCCTGCCAGCCCAAACCACACGTGTGAGTCCCCTGTGCCATCAGCACTCCTTGATCACTCATTCTGAGAAAACTGGGGAGAGTTCTTGCACACACAGGCAAAAACTGCACTGAGGAAGCTGCTCTGGCAGCTGAGTCTGTCCCAAGGTCGGGTTTTACCTCTACAGAGATAAAGAAATCCAATTCCTAATTAGCAGTAAATAATTAAAGTTGGGACTGCAATCTCAGCTCTGCACCCAGGCTGAGGATGTCATGGTGCCACAAGTGAAACCAAAGGAATTATGTTACTGAACAGAGCCCAGAGTTTTCTCTCCCCACACAGAGGTTTGCAAACCAAATCCCCCTGGATCGAGGAACTGAAGAGATTGTGCTGCGTTTGGAAACAGCAAAATGACAGAATTATGTCAAATATCATAGTTAGCTCCAGGATTTCGTGTTGGACATAAAAATCCCAGGAAACAAACCAATGGAGCAGCATCAGTGGCTTCTTTGCTGCCCTGGGACTGACAGAACCAACTGTGCCCTGCTGTCCCTGGCCCCGCAGGAACACGAGGCAGTCGTGCTGTAAACGCCCCAAGCTCTGGAGAAAAGCCCCACTTGAGCCCAAACCTGCCCGGAGTGTGGCTGGAGCCCACGTGGGAAGGATTAGACGGGCTGGACACAGGAGAGAGCTTGGCACGAGAGCAGGGAGTGAGTCAGGATCACAGCGGCAGCAGAGAAATGCAAAAACTGTTCAGAAGTGCCAGGGGCTGCAGCAGGAGCAGCAGACACGGCTGCAAAGGGACAGCAGCTCAGGGCAGAGGCCTGAAGCCACCCACAGGCTCCCTCGTGCAGCTTCGATAAGGACAATCAATTACTCTTCCCCTCTAATCAGTTTCTAAGAGAAAAATTGCGAGATGAACCAATGCTTTAAATGAGCCTCATTGGAAAATTGATTAGAACATGTTCCGAAAATCCCTGCCAGTCAGTCACACCCCTTTTGCAGCCACTCCTGCAGGGACCCTGCGGGACAGGGATCCCTCCCCGGGGTGTCCCGGACACCGAAAGGGACACAAGGAGCAGAGAGGGGAAGGGAGAGGGGTGGAGAGATCCGGGCTGGGGCCGGGCCCGACCCCTGCGGGAGGCACCTGTCCTGATAGCCCAGCCTTCTGTCTCTGTCATATCCATCCTGTCCTGATATCCACTGTCTGATATCCAACCTGTCCTGATATCCAACCTGTCCTGATATCCAACCTGTCCTGATATCCAACCTGTCCTGATATCCAACCTGTCCTGATATCCAACCTGTCTGATATCCAAGCCTGTCCTGATATCCAACCTGTCATGATATCCCAGCCTGTCTTGATATCCAACCTGTCTGATATCCCAGCCTGTCCTGATATCCCAGCCTGTCCTGATAGCCTCAGCACTTTCCTGATATCCCAGCCTTTCCTGATATCCCAGCCTGTCCTGATAGCCCAGCCTGTCCTGATATCCATCCTGTCCTGATATCCATCCTGTCCTGATATCCAACCTGTCCTGATATCCAACCTGTCCTGATATCCAGCCTGTCCTGATATCCAACCTGTCCTGATATCCCAGCCTGTCCTGATATCCAACCTGTCATGATATCCCAGCCTGTCCTGATATCCCAGCCTGTCCTGATAGCCCAGCCTGTCCTGATATCCCAGCCTGTCCTGATATCCAGCCTGTCCTGATATCCAGCCTGTCCTGATAGCCTGTTACTGTGACACAGATAGAAACACACAGCAACACACACAACAGGGGTTCAGGGAGAGAAGAAGAAAGGAAGGAGTCTCCAGTTTATTGTTGACTTAGTATCTCTCAGTTTCTGGACAGTGATCAGAGATTGGACAGAGAAGTTCCCACCTCTCCATCTCCACTGGGCACTTGAGAAGTCCATCAGGTGCTATCTTTTACAAAGGAATGCAAACATGGTTCTTGTTTATCTTGCAATTCATGAGAACTGACTCCACTATACTAAAACAAATCAGAAGGCTGATTTTCAGAGACAACAATAGCCCAGCCTGTCCTGATATCCCAGCCTGTCCTGATATCCCAGCCTTTCCTGATATCCCAGCCTGTCCTGATATCCCAGCCTGTCCTGATAGCCCAGCCTGTCCTGATATCCCAGCCTGTCCTGATAGCCAGCCTGTCCTGATAGCCAAACTTTCTTGATAGCCAAACTTTCCTGATATATCCAACCTCTCCTGATATCCAGCCATTCCCTGATCCAGCCTTCCTCTGATTCAGCCTTTCATGATCCAACCTTTCCTGATATATCCAGCCTTTCCTGATATATCCAGCCTTTCCTGATATCCAGCCTTTCCTGATAATCCAACCTTTCCCTGACATCCAACCTTTCCTGATATATCCAACCTTTCCTGATATATCCAGCCTTTCCTGATATCCAACCTTCCCTGATCCAACCTTTCCCTGAGATCCAACCTTTCCTGATATCCAGACTTTCCCTGAGATCCAACCTTTCCCTGACATCCAACCTTTCCTGATATATACAACCTTTCCTGATACAACCTTTCCCTGAGAGCCAACCTTTCCTGATATCCAAACTTTCCCTGGTTATTTAAACCATTTTAAATAAATTCATATTATTTCCCTGTCCACAAAAAATAATATTATTGTGCACTTTCCAATAAATCCAGTGCATTTGTGGAAGAAAACCACATTTCAGGCTACAAAATGACACTGCCAGTTAAGAATAAGGAACTACAGCCTATGCAAAAAGCTTCCTCTTAGGCAGAACCTGAATGGCAAATACTGCCCAAGATGGACTTTTGTGCTGAATTATAAACTGGTAAACTCCTCTTTCCTTGAAAGAGTTAAAAAAAAATCCCAAGCACCTAAACTAGAGATGTGCCAGCCCTGTTGGGTGCAGCACATTACTGCATTTCTTAATTAAGAAATTTAAAATATAAAAAAGTGCTCAAGCATCTTAAGGGAATGGAAATTTAAAGCCTATTAAACAATTTCTCAGGTGTGTGGGGCCTCCCAGCCCTTCCACAGCACTGCTTGGAGCCCTTCCTGTGACATCCTTAGAGAGATTTTCTTCTGGAGACAAAAATATCAACTTTTCCTTCTGGTTCACGTTCAGATTTTTAATTCAGAAGCACAGGCAAGGCAAATGCCCTCTGTTGGGAGGAGCCCTGCTCCCAGCTGGCACAGAACAGGAGCTGACAGGCTCCTGCTTTGGGGAAAAATGTTCAAAACCCTCTTCTGGCACATACAGGGATTCATTTCTTCCCAGGAAAAGCGAAGATCCCGGGGCTGGCAGGGAGGGGAGAGCCCAGCCCAGGGGTTGTTGCCAGCTCAGAGGGCAAAGCACAAACCCTGCCAGGGTCTGTGCCTGCAAAGGGCACTTTGGGGTTTTGGGAGCTGCACCGGGGGTTTCCCAGCTCTGGAGCAGCCCTGGGAGCTCTCCCTGGCTCTGGCCCATCACTCTGGGTTCCCCTCTGCACACAGGGCTCTGCTGAGCCAACTGCTCCTGCAGCTGCATCCAGGGCAGTTTCAGAGTGCAGATTTATTCCCACTCCAGGGGGAGGCTCTGCTCCTTTCTCCTTCACTGTCACAGAATTCTTTATGTCTGAAACGCTCAACTCCAGCTCCTCTGAGCCACAGATTTTTTTTTCTGACTGATCTTCACTCTGGTTTTACCACCTGCTATTGAGGGGGTTTGATTCCCTCTCTTTGTTGAGTGTCCCCAGGTTTGGGATTGATCTCTACCTTTCAGCTCCCAGCCTGTAACTGAGGCAGTGGGAAAGGTTTTTACACAGAGTCCAGGTAAGGTCGTGCATAAATAATGTCTAGAAACATGATAATCAGAAAATTTCTTTTGGAAACAAGTGCAAGGTGTCCCTGCCCATGGCAGGGTGGAATGAAATGAGCTTTTTCCTTCCTACCCAAACCAGTCTGGGATTCAAAGATTAAAAGCTGCAGAGAAACAGATCTAATTTAACCAGCTCAAACTTCAGCAGCTTTATAATCACCCTGGGCAACTGCTTTGAAGTGTGTCCCTTCAAACTGGAATGAATCAGATTTGATAAAAATAAAAAATCTTAATAGAAAAATAACAGTTTATAGAGTTCTCTTTGCTTCAAGCATTAACAAAAAGGAATGTTAAATCTTTGAAATTCTGTGTATCAGGCTGAGATGGCATGTTAAATATTTGAATTGAATGTGAAATTAGAGAATTATCTGCTGGCTTTAGCCTGGCTTTAGATATTTATTATTTAAAAGATGAAAAAAGCCAGGCCTCCTGCAATCATGGAGTATCCTGGGTGGGAAGAGATCCACAGGGATCAAAGTCCTGCTCCTGGCTCTTCATGGAGCAGCCTCGAGCTTCCCCCCTGTGCAGGTCAGGGAGGCACCAAACAGACCCAGAGCTGCCACAGGCAGAGAATTGTGGAATATCCTGATATCCATGGAATATCCTGATATCCATGGAAGATCCTGATATCCATGGAAGATCCTGATATCCATGGAAGGTCCTGATATCCATGGAAGATCCTGATATCCATGGAAGGTCCTGATATCCATGGAATGTCCTGATATCCATGGAAGGTCCTGATATCCATGGAAGATCCTGATATCCATGGAAGATCCTGATATCCATGGAAGGTCCTGATATCCATGGAAGATCCTGATATCCATGGAAGATCCTGATATCCATGGAAGGTCCTGATATCCATGGAAGGTCCTGATATCCATGGAAGATCCTGATATCCATGGAAGGTCCTGATATCCATGGAATGTCCTGATATCCATGGAATATCCTGATATCCATGGAAGGTCCTGACATCCATGGAAGATCCTGAGCTGGAGGGGACCTGCCAGGGTCACCCAGTCCATCCCCTGCCCTGCACAGACACCCCAACAATCCCCCCCTGGGCATCCCTGGAGTGCTGCCCAAACTCTCCTGGCGCTCTCGGGGCTGTGCCCATCCCTGGGGAGCCTGGGCAGTGCCAGCACCCTCTGGAGGAGGAACCTTTCCCAAAATCCAACCTCAGCTGCCCTGGCACAGCTCCAGCTGCTCCCTGGGCCCTGTCCCTGCTCTCCTGCTCCAAAGGGTGGCACTGCAGGGACAGGAAAATCCTGGAGATGAGCAGGGCTGTGCCCTGGGGTGGCTGGAGACCCCAACCCTGGCACTGTCACCTGCGGGGCTCCTGCCTGAGGGCACACAGGGAGGGAATGGCTCACACCTGCAAAGGTGTGAGGGAGCTGTGAGGCTCCAGAGTGCTCCGGGGCTGTTGGGTTTGCCACAAATAATGCAATTTTCCATTCCAGGCACAGAAAAGGTCAGTACAGAAAGGTCTTGCTGGCCTGGAGCTCCCGTGGGCTGTGTGTGACAGGGGATGGCTGCTTGTCACTGATAACACACAACACAGGCTCTTTTTGTGATTTTTTTTCACAGGCTGTGTAAAGTCAGTTTATTAGGGATCATTTCCCCATATATACCATTTTCCACAGACCAATGTGACAAACCTCTTCACCCACATTGATCAAACCAGAGGGCCATCAAGGAGAGATTTCTCTTCCCAGAAGAATTCACAACATGGATATTATTACAAAAATAATTCTGGCGTTTACCTTCTTTCCCAGAGGAAAAATTTTAGAAAACTAAACCATCAGAAAACTAGAACTTTAGAAAAAGGCTTGAAACCAGACTACAGCTGCTGTCCTTCCTGGGGACTCTTTCAGGTGACCACCACCAAAATGTGGAGTTTCTGTTTCTGGCATTGAGCCCCCAGCCCAGGGATGCCTCAGGAGCTTTGCTGCAGGGTCAGTGCCACGTCCAGGCTCCCTGGTTATGGGGGACTCTGTGGGCTTGGAGGAATCAGCCTCAGCTGTGGGGCTGGAGACTCAGGTTTAGCCTTTCTAGTCACGGACTCATCAGCTGTTAGTTTTGGGTTTGTAAGCCCTGGCTCTGGTTTATCTGGGGTCTTGGAGCTATACCATGAGTAAATCCTAGTGTTGAACTCTATGGTCCCAATCCAGGAAGAGGATAAACCCAAATTTGCACTTATTTGGGAAGGAACACGTGTTCCCAGTGTTTGAGGAGCACGAGGGGCAACCCAGGCCAGGTCTGATTGTTGTGACAGCTTTGTCTGGCAACCACCCCAGCTCTGCTGAATTCCAGGGGGAGAATCACAATTCCAGCCCCATCCCTGAGGAGAATGGCAGCTCTGCTGAATTCCAGAGGGAAGATTACAATTCCAGCCCCATCTCTGAGGAGAATGGCAGCTCTGCTGAATTCCAGGGGGAGAATCACAATTTCAGCCCCATCCCTGAGGAGAATGGCAGCTCTGCTGAATTCCAGGGGGAGAATCACAATTTCAGCCCCATCCCTGAGGAGAATGGCAGCTCTGCTGAATTCCAGGGGGAGAATCACAATTTCAGCCCCATCCCTGAGGAGAATGGCAGCTCTGCTGAATTCCAGAGGGAGAATCACAATTCCAGCCCCATCCCTGAGGAGAATGGCAGCTCTGCTGAATTCCAGAGGAGGATCACAATTCCAGCCCCATCCATGAGGAGAATGGCAGCTCCTTCCGTGGGAAGGCAGGAGAGCAGCCCCAGCAGGTGCCATGGGAGGCCAAGGCAGCCTGGCCTGGCAGAGCTGGGAGAAATCCGGGGTCTTTGCAGGTGTAGGAGGGGAATGTCCTTCCAACCAAAGGCACCTGGAAGGGTGGTTCTTCTCCTCAGAGAGGAAAATCCAGCACCCAGAGTTTGGGAGCAGCAGAGTGGCCACCATGGAAAGGCCAGGCTGCCACACTCAGCAGGGCCAGCAGATTCTGTCTGGGAGCAACTTTGGGACAAATGTTAGATTCCAACTCTGAACATTTTAGGATGAATGTTGGTTTATAAAATTTTAGAATAAATGCTGGTTTTCCTCTCCTAAGATTGCCAAAGTGCAAGGATTGGTGCCAGGAATGATGGCTCTGGCTGTGCTCAGCCTGCCAGGGGCCATCCCAGAGCTGCTGGGGCACTGCTCTGTCCTTCCCGTGGAAAACAACTGTCTGTGATCCTAAACCCCATCCTGACCCTGATGGCTAACCCTAAAGCTAATTCAAACCCCAACCCTTTCCCCAAACCCCAACCATGTACTCTAACACCTAAGACTAACATTAATCACCTAACCATAGCCCCTAAGCCTAATCACTAACCATAAACCCATCCCTAACCCTAAAACCATAAAAACCCATAAACCAGAAACCCATCCCTAACCCTAAAACCTAACACTAAATCCTAAATCCTAATCCTTAAACCCATCCCTAACACTAAATCCTAACCCTAAAACCCATCCCTAACACTAAACCCTGAATCCTAACCCTGAAACCCAACCCTAACACTAAACCCTAAATCCTAACCCTGAAACCCAACCTAAACCCTAATACCAACCCTAACTCTAATGCTAAGCCCAGCAAGGTAGACTAGAAAGATAAATAGCAAGGAGAGTAGAAAGTAGATACTTAAAGATCAATAGCAAGGTGAATTGAAAGATATTAAAAAGTATAATAAAATATAAATACCAGAAACATGAATAAAAGGAAAGTTAGGAAGTAGGTACCAGAAAGACAAACAAACTGAATAGAAAGTAGACAATAAAAGCCAGGTATGGAAACTCTAAAGAGAGAGGAATAGAAAGTAGATATTAGCAAGATTGATAAACCATGGATACCCAGGCCAGAGATTCCTAAAATGTGGACGGAGCCAGTTCCAGGCTGGCACATTTTGTTTGTGGTTTGTTCTCAGTGGTCCAGCAGCACTTGATGGCTTGTTAATTTTTTAATGTGCTTTGACTCTTTTTATGCTGTTCTATTTTGTACGTGTGTGGGGTTTTGGTTTTCATTTATTTTTGCTTCTTTTGCAGTTCTTTGGGCTGCTGGTGTTTGGTATTGGTTATGGGGTGGCAGTGGGAATGGGCATGTTGTCCCCAGATTTGCATCTCCAATAGAATATTTGCATAATTATTCATTAATAATTATTCTTTAGTGCTCCATATGGGAGTAAGTGGGGTGGAGACTAATAGTAATAATATGAGAGGTGTTACTCCAATCTGGAGCACTATTCATGGACTTTATGCACCATAAATAAAAAGATGACAAATAATAGCGTCTGGTACAGAAAATGCCACGCTGCCCGGAGGCAATTTGTAATTTACTGAATTTTTTTAATTATAAAAGTCTGAACAGAAACAGCTCCTGTGTCAGATCGAAGCAGACACTTCACGGGAACTAAATCGCCACACGACAGGCGAGCGGGATCCAGGGCGGGGATTCAACCGCGCCGCGAATTCCCTGGAAAAGCAGAAATCCCAAAATCCCAAAATCCCAAGAAATGTCACCGCGTCCCCCCCCCCCCCACGCCCCCCATGGTCTCCCCCGCGTCCCCCCCGCGCCCCCCATGGTCTCTCCCGCCCCTCCAGCGTATCAGGCTCCGCCCCCCCCTCTTTACGTCACGGCCGTGCCCGCCTACGATTGGTGGAGGCGCGACGCCTCGCGCGCAGCGGCCAATGGCGGCGCCGGGCCCGCCCGGAGCCAAGATGGCGGCGCGGCGGGCAGCGGGCGGGCGGCCGTGAGGCGGCTGCGGGGGCCGCGCCTTGCTCCGCGCCCCGCGCCGCGCCGGGCCGGCCGGGCGGGCGGGCGGCCGCGGGTCCCCGCTCCCCGCTCGCGGGCTGGCCGGCCCGCCGGGCCCGCCCCGCCCTCCGCCATGGCGGCCGAGAGCGGCAGGCAGTTCTGGAAGCGGAGCGCCAAGCTGCCGGGCAGGTGAGCCCCGGGGAAGGGGGGCGAGGGCCGCCGCCCCCCGCGCTCCGGCGGGGGCTGGAGCCGGCGCTCGGCCCGGGCAAGGGGCTGTCGGCCGGGCTGCTTCTGGGCTGAGGGTAGCCCGTAGGGCTCGGGGGATACCGGGGCCATCTGTCCTGGCTGAGGGGCGGGTTGGGGGCCCTGGGGTTCTCCCTGAGGCAGAGGGGATGCCAGGGCCAGCCCAGGCGATGGGACGGGAATTTTGCTGGTGCAAGGGGACAAGGGGACAAGGGTAGGGTCAGAGCTGTCCCTCATCTGGAGGACAAGGCGGGCGGTGTGGGGGCTGCGGGGACCCCCGTGTGCCAGGATGGAGGGACCAGGGTGCCTTGGAAGCCTCTTCGGGGTAGTCTCAGAGCCAGGGCTTCCTTTCCAGAGATACTGGAGAAAACGCATCCTTCCCGAAGCCCTCAGAGGTGTCGCCCTGGGTGGCAGCAGCTCTGTGCCGAGGGGGTGTCCCTGGTAACGCATGGAGCCCCCCTTACCCTCTCCTGGCCCCTCTGCTCGGCAGGGATGTGAGCGCTCTGCCTGCGCCTCCCCTGCCTCAGTTCCTCTGGCTGTGCTGTCCTGCTTCCTCTGCGGGCACCTTTGCTCCCTCAGGGATGGGAGAGACAAGTGGAGTGTGTGATTGACATGGAATTTGGGAAGCAGGGGCTGCTGTTGGTGAAGGAGAGGCTCCCTGCAATGCCTTGGGAGCCAGGCTGATGTGGAGAGAGCACATCGACCTCTCTGTGGAGGATCTCTCAAGTGCTTTTCCTGCCTGGTGCTCCTCGCTTTTGCTCTCATTTGCCTTATCTGAACCCTGCCCTTCGCCTCCTGGGGTATGGGTGCAGTCTGAAATGCTTAGTTGGCTTTAAATCCTGCTGGGCCAGTGAAATCTCTCTTTCTAATGTGCTTTCACTCATCTGCTCATCACTGTGCAACTCCTTCAGGTTGGCTGGACAGTCCATGGCTGTGGTGAGCAAAGGCAGAGCAAGGAGCTCTCTGTTCCTCCTGTGCTGCTCCTGTGGCAGGAAAGTCCTGTGCTTTCCCTGGGTTATTTCCCACCTGCTCCTGTCTCCTACCCGAAGGTCTCAGCCATGCTCTCGCTGGTGGTCCTGCACCTCCTCTCTTCTGCATTTGGTGACTCCTGAGCTGTGCCTTGGAAAGCTCAAACCCGGTGAACCGGTCTGGCCGGCAGCCGGTCCTGCCGTGACACTCTGCCTCGGCAGGGTTTTGGCAGTGCTCTCTCCTTCTCCTCACTGCCTGCTTGGCAGATAGCCTGAGCCTTGTTACCTCCTGTGTGCTGCTTGTTTCCAGGGACTGTCACCACCAGCCCTTCAGCAGCCTGCTCAGAGGGTGGGATGTGCTGCAGCCATGGTCACTAGACATGAACCTCCCTTTCTTCTTTTCCCTCTGAGCTTTGAGAGACCCTCCTGTACAGATTCTTGGCTCTCTCCCTTTTTTACCCCTGACAATCTGGCAGAGGGAGGCTTTGTAGTGACTTGGATACTGTGTTAGCTTCCTTTTCCATGACACTTTGAGAGTTCGGTCACTTAGTTGTATTAGCTTTTATTTGCTAATAAAGTTTATTAGCTTTTGGTCGCTGTAGATTTAGGGTGGGTTTTAGGTGTAGGTTTAGAACTGGTAAATGCTGGTTTGTTTTTCCAGTGCTGTCTTGTGGTTTTTGCACTGGGAATTCTCTGCCTGGTAATTTTCTAGGGATGCGTTGGCTGAGTGCTCTGATGTGCTGTCCTCTGTGATGTGTTGTTTGTTCCTTGCTCTTTAGAGATGGGCAGCCAGGGTCTGCTGGGGTCATTTAAATGCTGTTTTAAAAGGGGAGAAACAGCCTGCTGCAATTAAATGTGTTGTGTGTCCAGAGGGGCAGTGGCTGTGCTCTGCTGCAGCATCAATAACCCCACCCTGTGATGATCCTGTGAGGTGTCACACAGCCATTGTACCTCACACATTGGTCACCCCTTGAACCCTACACTGAACATCCAGGTGACAGGAAATGCCTGTCCCAAAGAGTTTAAACTGGGACGCACAGGGCACTCACACAGCTTAGATCAACTTGAGGTTCTTTGGGAGTTTCTGGGTTGTAAGACTTCAAAAAGAGCTGTGTGCAGATGGGACCCTCTGCCTTTGTACAAACCTTGATTCAGAACCCCAGGAAAGGTTTTTTTCCCCAGCACTGGCTGCCACATCCCCTCCTCTCTCAGAAACACATCCTTCATTGGTCTTGTGAAGTCCAGGCGTTCCCAGGTGAATCAGAGCAGTTCCCCCCTGGCAGCCTGTGGGTCCCTGACAGCGAGGAGGAGCCTGGTGCTGGCTGTCCTGGGACAGTGTGAGTTTGGTGCTGGGCTGGGAGAGGCTCTGCTGGCCCTGTCCTGCTGGGAGCTCCACAAGGCCCTGGGAAGCAATGCTGATCTGGAGGCCTTGTTCTTCTTACTCCTCATCATCTCTTTGCTATGTCCACCCGTGGAGGTGCCTCTGCTGAATTACTGTCCTGACTTCCAGGTGCTCATTAGTCATCACACTCTGTCCTAGGCTTAATCCTCCATGGATAAACTCAGTGAGGACTTCCAGCCACGAGGGACACCCCCTGCAGTGGTGAGCCCACCCCTGGCTGGGCTGCCCCACCAGGATCCCTCTGTGCTGTGGTGGTTTCCAGCCTCTGCCCTGGCTCTCTGCATCTCTCCCTGCCAGCTGGACCTGTTGCTTCTGCATCCTCAGCTTGTTCCCAGCTGCCCCAGGCTGCCATGCCTCTCCTCCAAGGCTGGCTCTGCTGGTTTTACTGCTGGGCACCATCTGCAGCTCCTAGAAACCAGGCCAGCTCTATTGACCCAAGAGAAGCTTGTTCCTTGTGTGCCAGCTCTGAAAGGGCCTTTGTCTCTGCCATGCCATTGCAGGACTTGTTTTCCAGGGGTTGTTTTCCAGGGTGAGGTGGCTGTGAATAGTTCCTCCAATGCAGGTGATAACTCAGGATCCCTGTCTCACCTCCAGAGTGTGTGAAACCAGCCATGAGCATGTTTCTAGTAGCTCCTCTCTGAGGTGATGCTCCCCATGTAGGAGCCCTCAGGCTCCTTGTCCCACGAGTCCCAAGGAACCAGGGACTGAGATGTGGTGACTCATTTCAGGCCACGTAGGAAGTAGTTGATTAAAGCGGGGTTTGGACCTGAGTCAAACCACGTCCTGTACCAGGCATTCCTCCTCTCTGGCATTGGCTGTGATCCTGAGAGCCAGCATGGGCTCCAAACCCTCAGGTACATTATGGAGGAGCCCCAGAGTCACTGCCTGGAGCCCTTCCCTGGCCCACAGGGCCTGGGAGGGTGAGTTCCCCAAACTGGAAGTCCCTTGCTGGAAAAGAAACAACATCAGTGTGTGCAGCAGGTGGACAGAGACGTGGTCATGTGGAGTGAGCTGGTGGTGCAGGAAAGAGCAGATCTGAAATCCCAGCTCAGGCTGGACTGGGCCTGGGAGTTTGAACAGGGCTTCTCTTTGCTACTGCAAAGAACAAATCTTCATCTGCTGTGGCATTTTGGATCTAAGGCTTGTAAGTTAGAAGGGTTTTGAAGCTGCTTTTAGTCTTCTGTTCAGCTCCCAATAGCAGGCAAGAAGCATGACCCCAGTTTGTGCTGAGATTCTTTGTAGGACTTCTTTTTACACCATCTTGGGTTTTGTTCTTTTCCCCTCCCTGCAGCATTCAGCCTGTCTATGGAGCACAGCATCCTCCACTGGATTCCCGGCTCACCAAAAAGTAAGTGTTTGTCTCCTGGAGATGCAGGCCACAGGGCCTGGCAGGTTTGGGGCCCAGTTCTGCAGTGGGTGGAGGTCTCCAGCATCCCTGGCACTGTGATACTGCAGCAAAGCAGGACAGCAGTGGGGTGTGGTGTGCTTTGAGCTCTACGAAAGCTTGCAGGGAGAGCTTATCTGCTGGTGCCCTTGATGGCCAGAAATCCATACAGTAACACAACCCACATCAATGAAAATAGACTTCTTTTTTTTTAAGCAGCATCTGATCCTTTTGCTCCTCTCTGGAGCTGGAGGAATTAAAGGAAAGGGAGTTAAAGCTGCCCAGCAGCTACAAGGCTGGGGAACTGCAGCAGCCTTTCCAGCAGGAAAAGGCAGAATTCCTGGTTTGAACTCCCTCCTTGTCCCTGTCCTGGGCTGTGAAGTGGTGAATGTTCCCTGCTTCAGGTGGTGGACTTTGGCTCCTGTAGCTTAAGAGTAAATTCCTTCTGTGCCTGAGGAAAGACCCAGGCTGGTCTGGCTGCTGGGAACAACTGCAGCTGTTTTGGGAGTGTCTGTGGAAGGAGACCTGCTCTTGTCTGCCCTCTGACATGCTCTCTCTTCAGGCTGTAAGACATTTTTTTTGGTTAATCTACCTGCTTTGTGTAGGATGGGGGAAGGCAGAGCTGGAGGAATTGTACCTGTCTGCCCTTTGCCATTCTGAGCCAGGAAGGCTGGCACCTCTCCAGCTGTGTGCTGCCACTGTGGCCTCTGGGACTGCTGTCACAGCAGCCTGTGACCCTGTGACAGCCACTCCTGGCTCTGGGCAGCCCAGAGAGACTTCACATGTTCCTTAGGTGTGGGAGGAGGAACAGGGAAACTGGGAAAAGAGATTGGCTGATTGGAGTGAGGGCATGGGGAAGAAAATGCCTCCTCCAAAGCAGGGCTGTGATGGTGTTCCTCTGGCTC
The DNA here is from genome assembly GCA_032173965.1 of Sitta carolinensis. Taxonomy (NCBI): domain Eukaryota; kingdom Metazoa; phylum Chordata; class Aves; order Passeriformes; family Sittidae; genus Sitta; species Sitta carolinensis. Next base: position 2,948,497 of record CM063306.1, read on the forward strand.
TCAGCTTCATCAAGGACCGCTCCAAGGCCGGTGGGCTGCCCATGAAGGGCAAGAAGGCCTCCAGCTTCCACGAGTTTGCCCGCAGTACCAGCGATGCCTGGGACATCGGGGATGACGAAGACGAGGACTTCTCCTCCTCCTCCTCCTCGTCCTCTTTGCAAACTCTGAACTCTAAAGTGGCCAAGGCCACGGCAGCCCAGGTTCTGGAGAACCACAGCAAGCTGCGGGTGAAGCCCGAGCGGTGCCAGCCTGCCCTCGGTGACCTGCCCACCAACTGCAAGGTCATCAAGTCCAGCAGCGAGGCCCAGCTCTCCAGGACCTCTGGTAAGAGCCATCTTCAGAGCAGCCTCCTGCTCCAGTGCTTTCTTACTTGGCCACTGAACTCAACTGCTCCTTGCTACTCCCAGTATGGGCAAGAGGCTGTGACACAGCCCGTAAGCACAACAGAGGCTTCTTCTTCCTATTAGTATCCTGTATTCTTCCTTTTAGTGTCCAAGGAGCCATTTTCAGAGGCCTGGCTTTAATGCTTGTGTCCTCAGCTGCTGAATATCCTGCATACAGGCATGTCTGTGCCAGAGTATTCCATATTCTGGGTGCTAAATCAGTTTTGAGATCTGTTAAGTTCTTGCTGGGACTTGCTCACTGTCTGCTTCCACGGTGGTTTGGTGTGCAAAGGTTGGGCCAGCAAAGGTCTGGGTGAGGTGTTGACACAGCTGGGGCAGGGGATTGGGCAGCAGCAGCCCCTGCTCACTCTGCCCTGTGTGCCTGTGCAGTACCTCAGGAGATGGCACTGGCAGCCCATCAGCTCCTCTCTCTGCACTAGCAATTAGCTTGATTGGTGTTTGGATCTGGAGAGCAGAGCGGATCTGAACATCACTTCTGCCTTGTCTCCTGTGCCCTACCCAGTTGCAGAGGGAAGTGTGACCCACTTGCAGCCAGGTGTCTGGATGCAGGAGGAAGAAAAGGAGGCAGAAATGGGGGGAAGTGGTGGAAGAGCCACACCAGATTCCTGTGAACTGCTGATCCATTGGGGTGGGCCAGCGATGCTGTTCAGTGGTGCTGAGGAGCAGAAGGGTGAAATGTGCAGTGTCTGACAGCGGCTGGGGGAGCGAGGTGGGCTTGGAGAGCTGGAAGCTCCTTCCCCAGCTCAGTGCAGCCTCTGGTCCTTGCTAGAGGAGGGCTGTGTGCGCGGCCCCCTGCAGAAGCAGCAGTCCCTGCCCCTCCGGCCCGTCATCCCCCTCGTGGCTCGGATCTCTGACCAGAACGCCTCCGGGGCTCCGCCCATGACCGTGCGCGAGAAAACGCGCCTGGAGAAGTTCCGGCAGCTCCTCTCCAGCCACAACACCGACCTGGGTGAGTGGGGCAGAGAGAGGGTGCCTCTGGGTGGGCAGGGGAGGGCACAGAGGGCCTGCTGCCTGCATCAGGTCTGCTTTGAGGGGACAGGATCACTGCCTGCAGTTGTACCAGATGGGTGTTTGCAGGAGTCGCTCTGTTGGCAGATGGTGCTGTCCTCCAACCCCTCCCTGTCTGTCCCTAATCATCCTCCACTTTGCACATGATGGTTGGGATCCACTGGGGGCTGTTGAGCTCTGCATGAGAACTGAGGTCCTGGCACACTGGTGACCCTGCAGCTCCCAGTTCTGTGCCCGAGCTGGGCTGAAATGATCTCTGCTCTCCTAGCAGCAGACCCACATCCCCAGTCATTGCTAGTGTGGGAGCCTTCCTGGATGCTCATTGTCTCCAGAGCCTGCAGGAGCAGACTGGGCTTTCCTCTCCTTCTAGGTGTAGTGGTGCCTGGACGTGCCTAGGATCTAATCCATTGCCACCACTGTCCATTACAGATGAGCTGAGAAAGTGCAGCTGGCCTGGTGTGCCCAGAGAGGTCCGGCCTGTGACGTGGAGACTGCTGTCAGTAAGTACTGGGAGCTGTGACACCAGAGCCTGGGCTGTGCCACCTCAGGGACATGTGCTCCTCCCCCTCCCTGTGTCCCATAGCTTGTGTGTTCCCAGTGCCCAGCTTCCAGGTGAGCTGTGGGATTTTTGGGCAGGGAGTGCCATTGCTGCATCCTCTGTGAGCTCAAAGCCCAGACTGGTGTGGGGACTGGGTGGCTCACTCTCCTTTGGGGAGCTGAATCTGATGAAATTGGATTATTCCAAGATCAGGGCTGGGAAGGCCAAATTCCATGCAAGCTCTTTGCGCAGCTCCTGGCTTGTGTGCCTGCTGTTTGTGGGTGCACAGCTGGCAGGGTTTCAAGGGCTGGTGAGGAAGGAGCTGTGCCCTGAGCTGAGTTTCCCCATGCAGGGCTATCTCCCTGCCAACTCGGAGCGCAGGAAGCTGACCCTGCAGCGCAAGAGGGAGGAGTACTTCGGCTTCATCCAGCAGTACTACGACTCCCGCAACGAGGAGCACCACCAGGACACCTACAGGCAGGTAGGAACCCTGCTCCTGCCTTTCTGCTTTGGGTATGGCCCTCTCCTCTCTCCTGCTGCTGCCTGTCCCCCTGGCTGGGGTCATGCCAGGACCTGCTCTAGCTGTAGCTAGGAGGAGTCTTTGGGGGAAAGGCACTGGGGTTCTGTCCTTGTTAGTGTAAGCTTTTCCTGAATTGATAGAATACTGAATTTCAGCTCTGAGCTACCTGCACATGAGCAGAGCAGACTGCAGATAGCTGTAGATGATTTTCCCAGTACAGCTGTCATCTGTAGCCCTCACTGTGCTTGTCAGCTCTTGCTTGGGAGAACACTGATGGTGGACTCCCCTCTGCTAGCCTGTGACAAGTTATTGTGCCCCTGGAAAGCACAGCTGGTGAGTGTAACCCACCTTCTTTTCCAGATCCACATTGACATTCCAAGGACCAACCCACTCATTCCCCTCTTCCAGCAGCCACTGGTCCAAGAGGTAAGGGGGGGTGAAGCTCCTGCCCTGCATTTGCCATGGGATGTGTGTGTGGAGGGAGGCCAGCACTGCTCCTAGGGAGTTAACTTTGTGGGGAAACTTCCCTGCCTGACAGCTCCTGATGCAAATACCTCCTGGAACTGTCTGGTCTTGTCCCATGTTTCTGAAAGAAATCAAACTTGGAGCTTGGGGGATACGAGATGATTTCTTCTTTGGCAAGATGTAGCCAAGAGGTGGTAAAAAACCTGAAGCTTTTGTTTTGAGACAAATTGAAGGCATTTGAACCAGAGCACAGAACAGTCCTGTTTTGCTTCAAAACCTCTTTTATGGGAGCAGCCCAGGCAGGGCTGGGTTCAAGAGGAGCCCAGGAGGTGTGGGCAGCTGTCCTCTCTGGAAACAAGCTCAGTGTGTGTATGTGGTGTGTCAGAGCATGGTGTCCAGGGGCTCGGGGCAGCCTGGGAATGTTAGTTGTTGTGAGGGAGGCTGCCCTGTTGGGAAATATCCTGGTCTGTGGTGTTTTTCTGGAAGTACTCTGCTGATACCTCGTCTTCCCACCTGATGTTCAGCCAAGGAGGCTGCTCTGCCAAGAGGCAGCCCTGTCCTGTGGATATTAAGCTGTCTGGGTCTTGAAAAGTTGGGTCTGCATTTCTTCAGGCAGGGGTTTTGATGAGGAGCCTGGGCTGTCTTGTCTGAAAAGTGGGCTGGCCTGTCCGTGGGATGACACAGGAGTCTCTCCTAGGACTTCTATGCTTCTAACATTACCTTACTGCTACAGAAAATCCTGTCAGTGCATGGTCTGCACTCCTGAGCTTAGCAGTTATGCTTTTCTGCCTTCCCTTTGTGCATGGCTAATGCAGGTACCTGCTTTCCCTGGTTCTTCCCTAGATTTTTGAGAGAATCCTGTTTATCTGGGCCATTCGCCACCCAGCCAGCGGCTATGTGCAGGGCATCAATGACCTGGTCACCCCGTTCTTTGTTGTGTTCCTCTCTGAGCACGTGGGTAAGTGACACTTGCTGCTCTAAGCACTCCTGACCTGGGCTTTCAAGAGGTGTGGAATGCTGGCATGAGGAAAATTTGCTCTGCTGGAGAAGGGGATGATGTGCTCTTCCTTCAGAGAGCCTGGGCCAGGCTGGAGTTGTATTTTGACCTCTTGCTGTGTCTCTGCTCCCTGCCTCAATTGAGTTCAGATTCATCATCTGGCTGAGCCCCACAGAAGGTGAAGTGCTAAGGGTGGGTTTGCATTTTAATGCACTTAACAACCTCCCAGCTTGGAGGGGAATGGGATCTTCTAGGCACTGAGGGAGCTCAGGCTAAGCCCTGGTATATGGAGTTGGAGGAGGGTCTTGCTCTCAAAGCTTGGGCTTGGCAGACAGTTCCTGCTCTAGAGGAATGAGAAGTTTAAAGAGACCCTGCTGAGAATGTAAAATAAACTGTTTAAATACAGGTTCCCTCCCTTGCTGCTAGTACAGGTGTGATTCTCAAACTGAGGGTTTCAGCAAACTGATTTCTCCCTGCTGCTTCTGGATTTCTTGTCAGCCACTTGCTTTTAGCTGGAGATCAAGTCCTTTCCACCACTGGTGTTTTTATTCTTTGGCTGTAGCTGTGTTTTGGAGTTGACATTAATGCTGGGATGTCTTAATCCCTATGTTTAAAGGCTCTTAGTGTTCACTGTAAATAGAAGGAAAAAGGAATTTGTAAGACTGTATTAGTGACAGAAATCCTGTTGAATAAATATTTTTGAGGTCTGATCCAAAAGTTGAAGTGAATGAAAGCCTTGAACTATCAAGCTAAAGCTTTAAACTAATACTGGTCTGCCTCTGCTGAGGGCCTTGGGAAGGGCTGAGCCACTGGGCCAGCCACTGTGGTCAGGGCTGGTCCCTGGGAGGAGTGGTTTCTCCTCACAGCCTGAAGGAGAGGGCACCAAGTGTGGCTCTGATGGCAGCTGGAGTGAATTCCCTTCTGTGGGAAGAGCAGGGGAGATCTGAGCAGGTTCCCTTTGAGGGGCTTCTCCTATGGCCTGAGCAGCATCCACAGCATTCAGCCCTGGCAGAGGCCACTTGCTCAGGATTGATTTATTGGCTGAGGAGCTGAGCTGTGCACAGTGAGTGACCCCGGCTGGAAGGGAGCTGGTGTGAATCACCAGAGCTGCCTGTGGGGCCCTGGTGTGACTTCCTGCAGTCCTGAACCCTGTCGGGTGTCAGGGATTAGCTCTCCCTGCATGTAGCAGCAGAGTTCATGCTGCATTGGCCCTCCTAGGCTCTGGGCTGGATTTGTGCTTCTCACCATCTTCCAGGGCTGTTTTCACCCCTGATTGAAGCTTCCTCTCTGGATGTGGCCTTCCTGTTCCCAGCTCTCTCTGAAACTTGGGTTGCAGGGAAAATCTCCTCTTCAGGAGGGCAGTTGTGCTGAATTTGGCCAAGCAACAACAACCCTTCTGTCTCCAGAGCCTGGGATTCAAAGCCAGCCATTAGGCCATGAGCTGTCGTGGTGGCTACCTGCTCCCTGGTCTGTGTAGCAGTCAGAGTTAAAAGACAAATCAATAATTGCCTGTAATTTCCATGGGGAAGAGCTGGCAGTGGTCAGTCCCTCAGAACCCCTCTGCAGTAGGATTTAGGTCATTGATTTGGAGCCTCCTCTCTAGGGCTGCCTTTGTAGCCAGCCCCTGAGGGCTGGGCAGGGGTGAGGACTCTCCATGCTGGATCACTGATTCTCGGGATCCCTGGAGCCTGGATCAGCTCAGTCTGTGCTGCACCCAGGTCCTTGCAGCACGAGAGGATTACCACAGTTTGGTAATCGTTGTGCAGCACAGCCCGAGGGACAGCTCACCTTTCTGGGGGAGGTCTCTTGTTCCAAGGAAATTCTCCTTGTATTTTTCAAGCTGTATCTTCCTTGGGAAAGGGAACAGCCTGGCTGGCTCAGGCAGCTCCTGCCCACGGAGCCCCTGAGGGCTCCCACACCTGTGTGTCACCTGTGGGTATTCCCATGCTCACAGGGCATGGGCAACTGGCCTGGAAAACTTTCCCTGACGTTTTCTGGAAAGCTTGCTCTGGGAAGTTGGCACCAGCACTGGCTCCATCCTCAGATCCTTGGGTTTGCTGTCCCTGCTCTCCTTTCAGAGCAGGTGTTTTGTTGACCACAAGATCCCCAGAGGAACCCAGTGTGCTGCCAGCTGGCTCCTCTGCTTGGCTGGATGTTTGCATCAGAGCTCCCGAGGGGCTGCCCCACAGAGGGAGCCCTGCAGCTCCTGGGGTGCCTGTGGGACAGGGCTGGCAGCACAGCTGGGAGAGCACAAGCTGGTGATGCTGCTCAGCTGTGAAACACAAAGCCAGGGTGGCACCCTGGTCTCCTGCTGCTCAATCCAGGGGCTTCTCAGGAAGCAGCCTCACAGGCTGATCCCCACTGCCAAGTTCATTGTAGACTCCTGATCCATCATCCCATGCTTTGGGCAGGTTTTTGCATTTGCAGACAACAAATCAGCTTTTCTGCAGATCAGTTAAAATCTCTCTTTGAAGCTCACCAGCTGACTGATTGATAATGTCTCCACTATTTTTGTTACCAACCCAACCAAGGCCTGAAACTTTAGTGGACTTGTCTGGCATCCCCTCCAAGGGCTGCGAAAGGGGAAAATGGAGTGGGGAAAAGGAGGGTGGTCGGGGCAGGGAATGGTTTGTAGCTTAGCAGTCACTTCCAGGGAACAGTCGGGCAGCTTCCCTTGTTTGAAGTTGACACAAACAATGAAACAGTCAGCAGTTACCCAACAAACTGCAGGCCCTGGTGCGCTGAGGCGTTTAATACTGCCTCGGGGCAGGGTGAGAGCAGTTTGGCCACACTGCAGTGCCTTTGACTTGGTGCCTTTCCATCATCACCGTGGAAGGTGCAGGAAGGATGTGGGCCTCTGCAGGTCCTGCAGGAGGGGAACTGAAGGGAAAACATTCCCAGGAAGCTGTTCCTCCCTGGATGCTTTGGGGACTGGATGAGCCCATTATTAACCTGCACCTCCTGAGCCTGCCTGAAGGCATCCAGCCCACTGCCACTGTTTGCCTCTTCTTTCTGAGCAATGCCTTGAATGCAGTGTGTGTGAGCCCCTTTGACCAGCTCAGAAAACACCAGCTAGGCTGGGGCAGGAAGAAGCTGATCCCCAGAGTTTTCCAGTCCCTGTCTGAACTCCCCAGGCCCCTTCTGCCAGTTGGGACCAGTTGCTTTTCCCACCAGGCTGGATCCAGACCTGCTGCTTCTTCCAGGTGCTGGGCAGGCTGCAGTGCCCCCTTGGCAGGTGGGATGGGTTCAGCTGTGCTGTTTTCCCCTTTGCCCTGATGTGGCAAGCTGGCTCATCTCCTGTGATGCTCTCCCTGCCTCCTGCATGGACACCACTGCCTCAGCTACTTGGCAGCAAGCATGGAAGCTTTGGGCCCCTGCCACTGACTGATCCATGGCTGGAGTAATTCTTCCTCCTCACTGATGGCTTCTGCTGCAGGTGCTGCTGAGGAAGAGCTTGAGGCTGCAGGAGCAGCTGAGCTTGTTGTTGGTGCCCTCTGGATGGGCACAGGCTCCCACACCTCTGGGGAGGATGGGCATGTAGAGGGATGGTCTGGCAGCTGAGGAGTTGGGGCAGGAATGACAGCTCAGCACCTCCTGGAGGAAACCATATCCCTGTTTTTCCAGGTCATCAGAGAGGGCATTACAAGCACAGAGGTGCTGAGCTTTGAGTCCCTCCCAGCTCAGGTCCTGCAGCCCCTCTGCTGAGTCACTCCCAGCTCTCAGGGCTTGTGTTTGCATTTAGGCTGGCAGTGACAGCTCAGAGGGGAGTTCAGCACCCCCAGGTGTGTCAGTGCTGGCCCTGCAGTCTCTGCCTGGGTGACACCACTTCATCCCTGATTCCAGGCCTTGCAGAAGAGGTTGCCCTGGCTTTGGGATCTGATTGGCAGCACACCACGGGCCTTGGGAGGTATTGCTCTTGTTTGCTTCTTGCTAGCTTTGTTACTGAATCCTAATCACAGTCCAAGGAAGACACAGTTTCCCTGCAAGCAGGAGCAGAAACTTGGGTGCAGGGAATGAGGACACTTGTGTCACCACTCATCCTGACCTCCAGTTTTGTCCTGGGCCTGGGGCTCACTGCAGGCAGTGCAGACTTGCCCAGAGCTGTGGGAATTTGTGAGCTGAGACTGGGCTGAACTCTCCTCCAGCTGTCCAGTCCTGCCCTGAGCCCTGCTGCCAGAACATGGGGAGTCATTAAAGACCCCTGTGGAAAGCAGGGATGGGGGTTCATGGAGCCCTGGCTTCTCTGGTCTTTCCCTTCTCCTGTGTCCTCCTTGAGCCCTTTTGAACTGTCACTTGCAGGAACTTTGCTTTTGTTGAGCTCTTGTTGCCCTGGGCTCAGTGGGGCACTGCTGTGGGTGGCCATCATTCAGTGCCTGTCAGAGCCATATGTTGGGTGTCTCCTCTTCATGAGGCCTCTAGAGCTGCTGCTAAGCAGGTATTTGTGCAGAGCCACACTCCAGACAGCTGGGGTTTGGTTCAAAGCCTCTTGCAGTGTGTGTTGGCTCCTGCTGGGGATCTCCTGCCACTGGTCTGCTTTGACAGGGGGTGCTGCTGGCACAGCTGCTCTCTGGGCCCTGTGCTGGCCCCATCACCTGGGCAGGTCCCCACAGCCCCTGCTCCATCATGGTCCTCCCTCCATGGCAGGTCTTTGCACAGGGCTCATTCCCTCAGGGCTCTGCCACCAGTCCTGGGTGTCCCTGTGTCCCTGTCCTGCTCCTTGGCACCTTCCTCTCTGGGAGGCCTTGGGAAGGAGGTGGACACTGAACAGGTTTTGCCTTTTTCCCTACCTGGACCACATGAGTGGCTGTGGAGAAGCCAGCAGAAGAGGGACAGTTTTGGGTGGGGATGATGATGTGCAGCTGGAAAACAGCTTTGCTGCTCTTCCTGCCAGTACAAGATTGTGAGATTAGTGGGTTAAGCTCTTGTTTGTCCCTAAAGCTCCTGGTGGCAGTTTGCTCTGGAGCTGAGCTCTGCCCCAGAGGAGGAGCAGTGTTGGAGTCCCTGGCTCTGTCCTGCCCTCCCTCCTGCAGGCAGGATCTGTTGGTGTTGCTTTTCCCCAGCCTGTGGCAGTGCCTGCAGTGTGTCTGAGCCAAGAGGGTGGCCTGGCTCCAGCCCCAAGCCCCATCTTCTCCTTCTCTTGCTTTTTTCCAAAGAACATCAAAGCTGCTTGCCAGGATTTTTTGAGCCTCTGGAATTGGGAATGGGCCAGCTTAGCCCTGTTCTTTGATTTAGTGGGTGACAGCAGCAGGGTGGGTGCTCTCTTCCCAAGGAGAAAAGGGAGGGAGCTGCTGGGTCAGTCAAGCCAGGAGGGCCAGACCTGTGTGTCCTGACTGTCTCCCCACCTCGGTCCCACTGCCTTCCCAGGCCTGTTTCCCCCTCCAGCCACCAGGTTAAGGTGAGCCTGGTGATTCTGCTCCAAGCTCAGCCTGCACCACTGTCATTCCATCCTCGAGGCATCTCTCCCTTACACACCCTGGGGGTTCACAAGCCCATCTAAAAGCAAGGAACCTTTTTTACTGTGAGAACCCTTTGGGGACAGAGCTGCTACTGACCCTTGTGCTGTCACACTCCCACTGGGTTTGAAAAGCAAATTTGCACAAATCTCTGCTTCCCCCACACCAAGGCTCTTCTGTGCATGGGGCAGCTTCTGTTTGCTGGAGCTCTCCTGCCAGCTGGGCTCCAGGGGGCCAGAAACCCCATAAAGCTGAGCCCTGTCTGCCCCATGGCCCAGCTCTCCCTGTGCTGGATTTAACCTCAGTAGATTTTTGCTGCCCAGGAAGATCTTGGTGTGCTTTTGGGTCCTTGCAGCTCTGCCTGAGGGCCCTGCTCTCCTGGAGAGGTTCCTGAAGCTTTGGCAGTTCCTCCTCCTGCTGGCAGCCCCTGGGCTGGGTGCCTCTCTTGTGCTTTGGTCCTGGGCTGATGCTGATGAGTCCAGCTGGGAGCAGAACTGGCAGCTCCCTTGTGCTGCCCCAAGCCACGGGCAGTGTTTCCTTCCCTGGTTTCTGGCTGCAGTGAAGGTTTCCCCTCTCCCAGTTCTCCCTGTGGTGCTCCCAGCTGCAGAGACCTGCTGTCCCCCAGGGCAGGTGTGCTCTGGCTAAAGGGGCTCCAGTGTGCCAGAGCTTTGTCCCTGCACAGCCCTTGTCCCAGAAGGATGACAGAAGTGCTGTGGGATCCCTCCCGTGGTTCCCTGGGGAGCTGGACTGGGTTCAGGGCATGGCCAACAAATCTTTTGGGGTTCTTCAGCTCATTTGGACAAATAGGTGAGTGCATGGGTGCTGTGACTGTGCCAGGCACACCCTAACACACAGTGCTTCCAGCAAAGCTTTGTCCTTATAAAGCCCCTGGGATTGTGTCATGTCCCTGGTGTCCCCCATCTCCCTGATGTTCTTCCCTCTCTGTTTTGCAGAGGAGGATGTGGAAAACTTTGATGTGACAAACCTGTCCCAGGATGTTTTACGGAGCATCGAAGCCGACAGCTTTTGGTGCATGAGCAAGCTGCTGGATGGGATTCAGGTGAGCCTCTGGGGCCAGGGGAGGGCCTTTGCCCTTGCTGGGGTGGCACTGTGGTTGTCTCCTCTCCCTGTCTGGGTGAGTATTCTGCATGCTCCAGCATTAGGGAGGTTTTGCTGCTTCACCTGTTGGTGAAATCCTGGGGAGACGGGTGCCGTGGCTGTCCCATCCTGGCCAGTGAACTCCCAGCACTTGATCCTGGTGCTCAAGAGCCCTTCCTCCTTGGTTCCTCCTTGGTTCCTCCTTGGTTTCCCCTTGGCTCATGATAATCTCACACCATCTCCAAGTGCTGATGTGGGCTCGACCATTTGTAGCTGTTGTTAACACTGCTGTTCTGACTCAGGGCCTCTCCCCACAGGACAATTACACCTTTGCACAGCCAGGGATCCAGAAGAAAGTGAAAGCCCTGGAGGAGCTGGTCAGCAGGATCGATGGTAGGTGACACAGAGTCTGGTCAGGTTTGTCACAGCAGAGACAAACTTTGGGCAGGGGTAGACACTTCTTCCAACACTCATGGAACCAGAGCAGGGCAGGGTCAGCCAGAAACCTCCTGGTGCCAGCACAGGGTGAGGAGAGGAGGAAGTTGGGAGAAAAAGGTCTCAGCCTGAAAGTGTGTGAAAGGCACTGTGCTGTGAGCAGCGTGCAGGAGCTGGGGCACTGTGAGCCCCAGGTGTGTAAGTGAAATGTGCTGTTTCAGAGCAGGTACATAATCACTTTAGGAAGTACGAGGTCGAGTACCTGCAGTTTGCCTTTCGCTGGATGAACAACCTGCTCATGAGGGAGCTGCCCCTCCGCTGCACCATCCGCCTCTGGGACACCTACCAGGTATGCAGCTCCACTCCTCCTGCCTGGCCACTGTCACTCGTGTCCCCACGGGGACAGAGGTCTCCTGGCACAGCTGGGTGCTGAGGGAGACAAAGCAGTGTGGCCCCAGAATGTTTCCAGCCAGCTGGGTGATGGGTGGCCCAGCAGGACATCAGTGTCTGGGGGGTTGTTCTCCAGCTGAGCTGCAGGAGTTCACCCAGAGTTTTGCTGTCCACAGTCAGAGCCAGAAGGATTCTCCCATTTCCACCTGTACGTCTGCGCTGCCTTCTTGATCAAGTGGCGGAAGGAGATCCTGGATGAGGAAGACTTCCAAGTAAGACCCTGGGGGTGGGGGTGATTCCCTGGGCAAGGGGAGGGCAGGGAATTGCTCTGGTTGGGAGCCCAGCGTGGACACAGAGAACTGACTCCAAGGTTGTCTGCTCTCAGGAGCTTTGCCTAGAAGTGACTTGGGCCTTGGTGATAAGCAGAGAGAACTGAGCTGTTGGAGGGTTCAGACATCCCCTTCCAGCTCTGATCAGTGTTTGCCTGTGTCCAGCTGTAACCCTTATCAGCACCCTTTATTCCAAGGGGCTTGGGGTGCTTCACTGCTCAGATCTAGACCCAAGCACATCTTGATGTTGTCCCTGAGCCTTTCAGACCTGCGAGTGTGGCGAGCAAACCTTACTGAGCGCTGCTGCACTGCTGAGGCCAGCCCGAGCCTGCTCTGGATCTGCCTTCAGCCTCTCCAAACTAAACATCTTCCCCTCTTCCAGGGCCTTTTGATGTTGCTACAAAACCTGCCCACGATACACTGGGGTAATGAAGAGATTGGGCTGCTGCTGGCTGAAGCCTACAGACTCAAGTACATGTTTGCAGATGCCCCGAACCATTACCGCCGATAGGTGCCCAACTGCTCCTCTGGCCGTGCCCGCCCCTCGTCCTGGCCCAACCTGATCACTGTGGCATTTCTGTCATCCCAAGTCCTCGGACACTCCAGCCAGAGCTGCTCCTTGCTGTACAAAGCTCACCTGAACTCTTGTCTTAACTCTGAACGTGTGCCTGTCTGCCACTCCATGCGCCTGGATGTGCCATTTTGACAGCTCTCAGTATTTCACTCCGTGCTGGTGGCTCACACCAGGAGGGGAGGCTTTAAGGGGCTGAGGAGAACATGGGGGAAGCTTCACAGACAAAGTGAGCTGGAGACTGAGCCCTCCTGTCCTCATCACTCCCTGTCCTGGGCTTGTCTGGCTGGGACCACTCTGGCTTTGCTGCCTCCTGTTGCCCTGCCCCACGTGCGCTGCCCCGTCTGCTCCCTCCTCTCTTCTGACGCTGTTTGGCCAAGTCCCAGATGAAAATGCCTTATCAGACACCTGCCTGGCTGCAGACTCCTTCCCCACCGGGCTGGCAGGGCAAGAAGTTTCTCTCAGGGCCTCCCTTCGCTCCGAGGGTCCAGAGACCCCCAGCACTCTGTGGGTTCACAGGAGAGTCCCTCGTGCCTGCCCCCCTCCTCCTCTCCAGCCTCTTGGCCTACCTCCCCCAGGGCAGCAGGGCAGGCACGACAGGGGCCACGACCACTCCATGCACACCCCCTGGGATGACGTGTGCCAGCTCCATGGAACTTTTGGTGACTGCTCATCTGTGAGAACAGCCCCACCCAGCGTGTGGGGAGGCACAGAGGGGGTGCTGGAAGGGGAGCAACATCTCAAAAACCTCCTGACAACGTCCCCACTCCTCCGAGGCGTTCTGTGTATATTGTGTTCTTGTGTATATGGGTCTAAAGATGTACAATATATGTCTTCTCTTTGTAGCAGATTTTATATTTATAACATGAACCCCTTGTCCTCCCCCTCCTCTCCACGCCTGAGAAGGATGCCTGGCTGTGGTGGTGTAGGGTTTGGAACCCCTCTGGAGGTGGGGGGTGTTCCACAGCTGCAGGTTTCCACCCTGCCGTGGTCCTGCAGTGCTGGCCCTGCCCAAGGTGTGACAGACACAGCTCAGGCTGGGGGCAGTGGAGGAGATGGCAGCTGCCAGCACTGGAGAGCCCTTGGAGCCACAGGGGCTGCAGTGCTGGCACTGCCTCCCAGGCCCTGCAGGGCAGGGCTGCTCTCCAGGGAGGAACAGTTGTGCAGGGAGGAGGGACCTGGCTGTGCCCAGCAGCCAGGGCAGCTCTGGGTGCTGTCCCCACAGTGTCCCTGGGGCAGCCCCTGCTGTGGGTGCTGTCACCCCAAACACTGGGGCTGTTGCAGGGGCCCTTCCCCTCCCTGGGCAGAACCTCTGTGCTGTGCCCTGGGCTGGATGGGGCAGGGCCTGAGGGGATGGATCTGGGTTTCTCCCAGCTCCTGCTGGGCCACCAGGGTTTCCTGGCAGGGGTGGGGGCTCCCAGTCCCTCCAGGTTCCCTTTCTGGGAATAGAAAGCAGCAGGCACAGAGGCCCAGGCCAAGCATGTGACAGGCAGAACCCTGCTGCCAATAAAACTCCAAACAGTAGCTCAAGAAACCACTTTCCTAAGGTGGAGTTGTTTTTCTCAGCCATTTGGACTTTTATGTTTGTATGAGCCTTTTGTTGGTTTTCTCTGAGAAAACAGAGTGGTCCTTAGTTTAACAGCAATTAAAAACACTGCAAACAAACCAAACCCAGCACAAGGTGGGAGCTCTCCGTGCAGCACCCACCTGTGTCACCTCCCTGCTCTTCCCACCTGCACCTGGGAGCACTGGGATGATTCAAAACCATCAAGGTAAGTTCTGGATTTCAGGACAACGTTAGCAAGGAAGAACTCTTTCTGAGGGTGGTGTTTTGTTGGTTTTTTTTTTTTTTTTCCATACATTAGAACATTTATTTCTCAGAGAGAAAATATAGTCTCAGACAGTCAGATTATAGTAGGTAAAATTAGCTTTTTTTTTTTTTACAAGCATAGATTTTCTTATTCCTTCTCTTATACCATCTGATATAAACAATTCTAGAAAGCAAATAAACTCACTTTCTACAATAAATAGAGCAATCTGTGCTTTACAGCAGACTGACAGTAACATTTAGGTTCTGTAGCAACAACAGGATATCAGCCAATCCAAATTCTAAAATCATTTAAAAACAAACAAAAAAAAAAAAAAAAAACAAAAAAAAAAAAAAAACAAAAAAAAACCCAAAAAAAAATAAAAGACCAACTCCCAAGACCTTGAAACATATACACAGGTTACTAGTCCACAGCTGAGCTACCACCTGGAAAAGTGTATGTTCCTTTAAATAAATTACACTGTGTGCATATAAAAGACCCAGCAACACAACTGAGGACTTCAAGAATGGTGACAATAGGTCTAAATAATTTAGAACATTTTACAGCTATATACACAACATCCTTCCCTAGCCACACTCCATGGGCATTATTATCACCATGAATATTTTTACAAACTCCTATGCCCCATCTCTATATGGTAGAGGAATCTTAAAATTCCTTCAAATGCAGTTCCATGCCCCAATGTATAAGAAGTGGTATTTTAAAAAAGTAGAGCAAGTAGAAATGGCAGTGATTACTCCCTACTATTCATTATCATTATTATTATTTTGACTCCACATTCTCTTCAGTATGAAAAAGTTAAAAATAATTAAAAAATACTGAGTTAAAAAGCAAAGTGATGATATTCAATCTACAATCTTGCTTTGCACCTTTGGCTCTTTAAAATGGGAAAGCAAAGAGGGATATGCAACAGAAGAGATCAGAGAAATCATAAAGTCCTTGGCTAATAGAAAAGATTTAGTCACCAAGTTCCCAAACATCAGTTTGTCCCTGGTTTTTTTTTGTTTTGTTTTTTGCAATGCAAACCCAAACCAACAGGGACTGTCTGGGTTTACCTGCATGACAACACTGGAGCCCCACACTCCAGGGAAGGATGTGCACGTGTGGGAGAAGGTGAAACAGCAGAAGGGTCCTGTGCTCTGGTCAGTGCTTGCTCTCAGTCCAAAAGGTGGCAGAGGAAAACGGGGGGACAGAAAAGAGGGAGGAAAAAAAGGAAGAGGAGCCTCACACCAAATGTGCATAAACCAACACAAAAGATGCATCTCCCTCCAACCCTGATCAACCTCAGTGCCTGAAGAGCTGCTCCAGCTCAGCAGACACCTCCAAAATTACTTCTTAAAAAAAGGAAGTTACCTTTCCTTAGGTACTGTGCTGAGTCATGATATGAAATGTTCCTGCAACAAGCAGAGTCTCAGAAATCAGAACTGAAACGTGAAACTACAAAATCAGTTTGTAGGACATACATACAGACACAGATCAGGTAATTTGATTTTCATCTTTAAAGCTCTGTGCATCTGTGCATGAAACTGTGCAGGGGGGGAAGGTTACCAAAATCTTGAGCTTTTCTAAATGCAGTGAGAGAAATCTAAACATGAAAACATGATGTACGTAGGCAGGAGAATCACAATCTGAGCTCCCAGCTACAATTCTGTGCAGTTTTTATGTGATAGGACAATGTCATTTAAAGAAAAATGAAAAGGCCAATGATGGTTAGGGGTAAATTTGGCACAAGAAAGTCCAGTTGGAATTTCTGTAAAGAATCCTGGGAGTGCCAGGTTCCCAGGAATTACCTGGGACTGGCTGACAACTCAAAACCCTGGCAGTCCAAACATCCAAGTGCTGTGTGCTCTGCTCACTGCAGCGACTCACCTTGGCTCCTGGCACCTGTCAGCATTTCCTACCTACCTTACTCCCTGTAGACTACATTTCATCTCCTGCCAGCTCTTCAGCAAGACACATTCAGGAAGAAGCTGGACAAGGTGGAGGGGGTTTGGCACATTTCAGGGAGTGCTGACAGCTGCTGGAGGGGTGGAGGAGCAGCCCCAGCAGCCCCTCACAGGTAGGGGGCTGGCATGAAGGGGTTGTCCCCCTGCACTCTGCTCAGGTGGATCATGGCTCGGTCGTAGGCCACCTGCACCGACTTGCGGATGCTGGTTTTGCGCCCCTCCATCATCTTCAGCTTGTCCACGGTGTCATCCACACCCAGGGGAAACACTTTGTCCCGTGGCAGCCACTGCCTGCAGCAGAGAGGAGTGCAAAGACCTGTCAGCTCCTCCCCAGAGCAGTCACAGCCAGGTCATGCATGCATTCATGCCCCACAGCCGTAGTACGAATGTTTGAATTGGATGTAGAAGAAGCCCCTGCAGCCCAAATGCTCTCTGAGCACAGTCCCCTCTCCCTGGAGTCCTTAAAGCTTGCAGTGCTCCTTGGAGCTCAGGGGAAAGTTGGAAATTCCAGTGTTCCACACAGCAGCAAATACAGGGATGGCCATGGGGCAAAGAGAGTTTTTCTGCCTTGTTCCAAGAAGCTGTGAGCATTAGTTCAGGGGGGCACAACTGTCTGAGTATCAGCCAGAACCAGGCTGACCCCACAGGATCACTTGAATTGCCAATGCCTTGTCTGTAGCAAAGTTGTATTGTGTGGTGATTTGTCCAGGCTAACTGGACACTGAGAAATGTGTCACCCACCTCTCCTAATGCCATCCAGCCCCTTGGAGCTGCACCCCAGCCCCTGCTGGCACAGCTCAGTGCTCCTCCCACTCAGCCAAGGTGGGCAACCCCGGGCAGCTCAGCTTCTCTTCACACAAAGATGGCAATTTCAGTCTTTGCCACCCTTCTACAGCATCACTGAAGTCAATCACAATTGGATCTGGCTCCAAGAGGTTTATAGCACTTTCCTGAGGCACCTCAGCTTCCCACAAAGCTCTGAGTGGTCTCTGAAGAGTAAACATGCAGCAGAGCTTGCATTCAACAAGAGCAGGACATGTTTACTTTTAATGGGAAGATAGATAGCTTCAATTACAACCTTGGATTTAAGATTTTTGAAAACTGATGACTACAGCAACAGGAAGCATGGCAGTGCCATTGATTTTCTGCTACAAATCATTAGTCTCTCTTTGCAGAACATGCTCTTTATCAAGTGGCTCCTGTAATCAGGAACAGGGAACAATGCAGGGTGCTAATAAAAAGCCTCAGGAGTTTGTCTCCTGACACCTCTTTTGCCCAGAGGATACAACACCCTCCCCAAGGGATGTAAACCTGATGCCCTTCCCCAGCAGATGGCAAATACTTCTCCCTTTGTTGCACCTCATCCCATCTCTCCAGAGCCCATAAAACCCTGCAGAGCCCCCACATGTCAGGGGAAACCTCCCCCTTGCTGCTTCACCCCTCTGTGTGTTTGGTTCTGCTCCATCTTCCCTCCAGCCCTGAAAATGCTCTCCCCCTTCCTCCACAGCCCTTCCCTGATCTCATGGAGTTTCCCTGCTTTTCCTGGAATGCCAGCACAAACCTTCCCCAGGCTCTTCAAACACCACAAGGCTTCTTTTTAAACTCCTGATAGGTTGTTTTCCACAGGCAGCAGAAGAAAAGTTAAGCCCAGCTCTCTTCTGGTTCCCCCAGCATCCCACCAGTCCAGCATCCACTTTGCCCACAAGACAAACTGGGTTTCTGTGATCCCAGCTGCACTCAGGTCCTGCCTCCTGTGTCCTCCTCCTTCATGTTTCCATGTGGTA
Source organism: Sitta carolinensis (assembly GCA_032173965.1). NCBI lineage: Eukaryota > Metazoa > Chordata > Aves > Passeriformes > Sittidae > Sitta > Sitta carolinensis. Next base: position 2,966,264 of record CM063306.1, read on the forward strand.
TTTGCTGGTTCAATAATCCAGAGGGCTCAGCATGCAACTCTTACCTCTTCCAGCATATAGCTCCAATTTTACAAATTTCCCATTGTTTCACACAGAGATTTCAAAGACTTATTGGTAGTTTTAAGGCTCTTCACTGATTTATGGCTTATTATATCTGGCTGGTTGACTGTTACCATGTGAGCATTGTCAGCAACTAATCCTAAAATCAGCAGATTCATCTTGTCTGAAGCACAACAACAAAAGGCCTTCAGATATTTTTCTTGCTTTAACCTATGTGCTTATACCTGTATTTTCCATCTTAAATAAAAACCTTGATTTGAAAACTGCTGGTAGTCAGCACCTCTGAAAAAAATCAGCCAAGTCTAAATATGAAATAAACCCTGCATTTTGAAAATGTTAGCCTGGAAATTTCTGGCAAATCTTTTGTGCAGCATTGGAACAGACTGCTGGTGTTCTGAAGTCAAATGCTCTCTGTCATTTGCTGTAAAGTCTCTTCATGTGCCTCAGTGTTTCTGTGGTGATGTGAGCTCTGGGTGAAGGATGCTGGGCTGTTCAGTGTGAGAGTGGAGCTCTCAGATGTTGTGCTCTTGGGCCACAAAAGCAGGCTGTCTCCCTTATTCAGACCCCTCTGGCCTGCTGCCTGTTTAAATTCCCCACTTTACATGTAACATCCTCATCATCCCTGTATGCTCCCACATCCCAGATTATGTTCAATCTCACTCACACTCACCAGGTTCTCTTGTTGTCAAAGAAAAGGACAAGGAAGAGCTTTTCTCCTGCCTCTCTCTGCCTCTGCTCCCCCAGCTTCAGGACATCCAGGGGGGGCACAGGGATGGGCACCCCATTGTGCAGCAAACCCTCCCGTGGCATCTTGGGGTCGATGATCTGGGCACACAGGGGAGGACATTTAGCACAAAATCCTTCCAAGAATGAACAGAATGAATTCTCTCTTCTGTCCTTTCAGTGTATCCAAGCTAGACAAATTATGTCTGCTTTGGGTGGGTAAGCAGAATTGCTTGTTTTCAGTGTTTCTTTCTAAAAAAACTTCCAGCCTGAGGCTTCTCCTGTGGGAAGTCCCAAAGCCAGGCACCCCATCTTGAAAAAGGGATGTGTGTGGTTCTGTGTGGCTGGAAATGCATTTACACTAAAGTGTAATTCAGTACAAACTCAGTATTATTCTGTACAGCAAAGGATTTCCCTCCCTCCCACCAAACTCCAAATAAATGTAATGCTCCTGCTCTCCTCCCCAGGCAAAATGTGATTTCACAACAGCTCTGGAACAACTCATTCTGCTCTCAGATTTACACTGCATTAGATCAGCACCAGGCCAAATATTTTGAGAGTTGACAAGCAGTGCTGGCTCCATCAAGCCAGGGGAACAGAGACTAGAGTAATTTTGAAGAGAAGTCACAACAAATTCATCAATTTTCCCCCTATAAAGCAGAAATGTCCGTGTCCACATTTGTGCTATGTCAGCACAGGAGGAGAAGAACACAGCAGAGGGTGGCTGCAGTGCTCAGGCTGTTCTTCCTCCCCTCCTAAGGGCTTGGACAGGTAGATTGGCTTTGACATTGGCCATCTGTAGGAATTTATTAGGACACTTTGCCACCACAACAGGCTGCTATAAAAAAAGCCTTCTTTAGAGGCAGTCTTAGTAGTTAAATCCATTCTAAGCCACAGTTTAACTCTGGCAGCAGCCACATGGAGAATTAAAACTGCTTTGGCTGGCCAGGATGGACAGCAGATCCATGGGTGTTCCCTCTGCTGGGCTCCCACATGGAGCAAGAGTATGAGGGTCACACTTCCAGCAGAATCTGCCCTTTTTGATGGCATTAACAGATAAATATCCAAAGGCAGATAAACAGTAAGAAATCACATTCAAGGGACAGGCATATATGCTCATATTTAAATCAAACATATGGTTGTTGCAAGAGGATGTAGACATGACAGGGCCAGCTGGGCACCCACAGATGGAGCTCACCACACAGGAGAATGTGCAGGCAGCAGAGCCTGGAGCCTGCTTTTATAAAATTTAGGTCTTCTCACCCCCACAGTACTGATGACTTTGCTCAGAGGAGAGGAGAGTGAAAAGAGCTCCAACCCCTGACAATGAGGGAGCAATGTTTTATGAATGCTCTGCAAAGCTCTGAAACAACGAGCACAGGGAAAGGAGGGAAAAGAGAAAAAAAACAAAACACATATTCCATTCTTTTGGGAAGCTTCCCTTCTCTGTCTGATTACAGTGCACAAGAGAACTGTGTTCTGGGCTACCTGAGCTGCAAGGTCAGCTCGTGGGGGTACTTACCAGGGCAGGGTAGGAGGGGTAACCACGGCACTTGGCCCACACCAGCTCCAGGGGCTCCAGCTCAGCGTGGCTCTCAAAGGACAGCAGGAGAGGCCTGCCTAAGGGACAGCAGCACACAGAGCTTAGGAGCTGTGACAGCAGGAGGGTTGTGAAAGCACAAGGACCCACAGTCATCTCAGCCAGGCCTCACTGTCTCAGGGTGATCAACTAAAACAGATAACTACTGCAGTACTTAAAGCACACTGACAAGACAAAAGGGAAAATCACTCGTTTGTATCTGTATGAGCTGGGTGTTTATGATAAAACTCAGCATGTACCAAACTCCAGCCTTCTTTATGCTCTGTCAGTACTGGGGTAAACCCACGATCTCCTAAATCATGGGCCTGTGTATGCACGAGGCTTCACATGAACTCTTCAACACAGAAATGTTACTCAGATTGAGTCACCGAAATCCACAGAGATGGATTTGGTCAGAGATATGAAATCAGCCAGCTCCTGGTCCTGGAATAGGAGTAATCTTCATTAAAGAAAATTTTACAGCAAGTACTGTCTGCTCTGGGGAAAATGAACAAATACTGGCATTAAAAATGGAATCTAGAAAATGCTGAGTACAGCCCAGCTGAGCACCCTGTCAGGACAGATCTGATGTGCTTTTCCACTATGGCACTCCAAATGTATTCTTTCAGTAATGAAATTATATTCCAAACCCCAGAACTACCCCTCTGATTCCAGCTCTCATGGCACCAGCCTCACTCTGTGAGCTCATCTCCAAAGCAGACACACAAGTCAGGATAATAATGATTCTCAGGGAGCCAAGACAAGAGCCAGCACATGAAGCTGCACAGAAAGGCTCAGGAGTACCAGGGCCTCAAAGCTGGATCCTGATCTCAGCATAAACCTGCAGTAACTCTCTCACACCCAAAGAAACACAACAGTCTGGTCCTGTGAGCAGGGAGGAGGGTGCAGTGCCTTGGGGAGGGTTTCAGCACTGTGACAGTTTTACAGAAGTACAGCACAGCCTGACAAAGACAACTTTGCTACAAAGACCCTGCGAGCAACACAAGAGGGAACAGCTATGAAGTCATTTCCCTCTTATAATTATGATTTCCTGTTTGTGTTACAGCATCATCAAAGAGAACTAGTCCCCAAAACAGGAGGAAACACTGACAGGGCCACACACACACCAGCCCTCCAAGGAGAACACAGGGCACAGGCAACCAGGAAAGGTGCAAGCAGGAAAAATGTTACATGCAACAACCTAAATCTGTAACAAAGCAGGTAACAGTGCCCAGGCAGGTGCAACCTGGGTAGTCAGTGCAGGACAGGCTCCTGGTGTGCTTTGAGACGTGTTCCCCTGGTTGAGGTGGGTGCAGAGCAGCAATTCTCACCTGAGCCACTGAAATCAGAGTCTCCATTCACACCCTCCAAGAAGGGCACCCGAGAAAGAGCTGGCTTCCCTCGACTCCTCTTGGGAGGCATCAAACCACTGGCAGGAAATGTGGGAAAGCAGGGCATTAGGAGAAAACAGATTATCCTGGACAGCAGAGACAATGGATTCCCCAAATGGGGTTAAAATACTGAAAAATGACTGCACTGGTGCCTCACTGGCATGAAGAGAGCACTGGCCACTTGTGCAGAATGTGATCTCTTCTGGTCAAAGCACACTGGGCATCATCCCAGCTCTGCCAGGGGCCTTGAAAAGCCTCACAGAAACCCAGCTGTACACAGGAGGAGGAAATCCAGGGAAGGCTTCACACCTGAGAGCTGATGGAATGATGCCTGGAGCTTGCATGAGCTACACCAGTTGTACACAGCATTCCTCCAGTATAACCCCAGTAGGAATCTGGACCTTGTCAGCCATAGCCTGAACATCCTTTCACCCCCTGACTACAAACATTTCAGAAAATGGACTGCCTCCACCTCAAGCAATCGTATTTTTTTGCATATTGTAACTTTTTTTCTTTTACAGTTTTCTAATAAGCAACCTATTGTGAGTGATTTTGGTGCTGGAAAAGAAAGACTGGAGAAAAAGCAGAAACAGCAGTTCCTGAATAAAATAATTGCACAAGTTATCCACGAGTCATCAGAAGATGTCAGGTGCTTGCTTTAAGTCTGTTCAGTCATGTTTGAAGTGCCCAGTTCTGCTCTTAAACTCCTGAGAGGAAGCAAGCAGCTGTTAAAGTAGGTGGTGAAAGTTCAGCTTTACCTGCAGTACTCAGCTGAAAATCTGAATTCAAGTTTTTCCAAGTTTTGGTTCTCAGGAACTGCATCAGCAGAGAGGATGTGCATGCACTGAGAAAGAGCAGTGTATCACACACCCACGTGAAAAATCAAGCACTGCTTTTGGGACCTGCAGCTTAAGAGGGCAGGATGAAAACTCAGCAGCTTTTTGTCTGAATTTTAGAGTCAAAACACAAGTAAGTAACAGTCCGGGCTGGGTTTGGAACTAAGAAGTCAAAGAACAGAACCAGAGAGGTTAATCCAGACACAGAAGGTGTTCCAGGGAACAGTTCTGCCTGGGGCACTCACCTGCAGGCTTCAAACACCAGCCCACTGCCCAGGGCCGAGCTGCACTCCGAGTCGGAGCCACTCCCTGCATGTTTTGCAAAGCCGTTGGTCACTCCTGCCGAGGAGACAAAGAGAATGACAAGGAATGGCCCTGAGGGCATCCCCAAGCCCAGAGCAGGCAGGAGAGCCAGGGGAGCCTGGCCTCCCCCCAGCCCACGGACCCCACACCCCCATGGGCTCACAAGTCCAACAGCCCCACAAAGAACAAACTCAGGGCAAAGCCCCTGGTGCCTTCTCGAGCTGTAAATCCGGGATTGTCACAAAGCTCAATTGTTTCCATTGCTGGGAAACACCTTGTGAAAATGCCCATCACCCTGACCAGCTTCTGCAGTAACACAGATTCATCACACCAGACACTCCCTCCAGTTAGGACAAATCAATTGTGTTTGAAATTGTGGAAGGAGCTGGAGCTGAACCACAAAAGCAGTGCTGCAACTCAGAAAAAAGCCAGCTGTGCCGTTTCGGCAGAGGAGAAATGTCACTGCCTATTATCAGTGATTTTCCAGCATCTTGCCTTTATTTTCCTTTTTCTTAATTCCAGCCTCTCATTCTGACCTCTACCCAGTGTGGATGACAACTTTCTGCTTTAATTACCAAGAGATGATGATGGTGACTCCCTCCACTCTTTGGAGAAGTCATTTGTGCTTCCTTTAACCTGTCCTGACAAGTCAATCCCCACATTCCATTGCCTTCCAGTCTCAATATTCTATAGCCAAATAACTCTAAGATAATATTTGAGGTGTAGACTAAGTCAAACCCTCCAGATGGGAACTGTCCCACAATGGCTGTCCACACAGAATTAAAAAGAAATTATAGTGCTGTCACACTGACGGTCCTTTCCTCTTTTCTCTTGCCAAATTTCATCTCAGCTACTTATTCTCATTTGCTGATCTAATTTGAAAAAAAAATCTGCTTTGTATTCCCATTAATTTTATTTAAACTCCAGAAGTGATTTCAAAATAATGTTTAAGCTACTTCACACTGTGAACACTTCCAGCCAAATGCATCATTTCTGCAACAGGAAGCTCTCACTCCTAGGATTGACCAAGTCAACACAAACCCTTCCACAAGGGCAGGAATGCCAACACCTCAACCCAGAATCTCCAGGCAAGCACTCAACAACTTTGCAAGCAGCTGGGCACATTGGCTTGTCCTAATAAAAAATGGAAAACTCCCTCTTACAGCACCCTGACAAATAGGAGAATTACTTGTGACTGCCCTGGGCTTCATCCTGGTACCTTTAAATGTCTAAAATGGAGCTGACTAGAGAAGAGCTAAGATACCAAAACCAACAGGCACAGTGAATGGAGAAGCGCAGCTCATCATGGACACGTCTGCCCTGTTTCTAACCATGTGGAGATGCAGCTTTCACCGGGCACATCTGGCTGCGAGGACTGTGCTCTCCTCTAAGCATAAAGTCAGTTCTGGGTGTGTAGTTTGGATGCAGAAGGTTTTTACTCAGCTCCAGGATTTCCCCTTCCTCAGCCCCATCTCACAGCTTCCAGAAGGAAAAGGAATCCCAAGGGATTACAGAATCCCAGAATCGATTACAAAACCCCTCTGGTTTCATCGAGCACAACCTCGGCCCCCGCCCCATGGCGCTGTCACACGCACCCTCCTCACCTCTCTGTGCTCCCGGCGGCGGCGCCTTCTCCCCGCCGCTGTCGCTGCAGCTCCGGCTCTGCGGCCGCTTCCGCGCCGCTCGCTCGCGGTCGGGGCAGGAGGGGGAGCGCTGCCCGCCCTGCCGCTGCTCCTCGCCGTTCTCCAGGGAGCACTCCACACCCCTCTGCAGCTTCACTCCGTTCTTGGCTTTTTTAAACAGGACCGATGTCCGCCGGCCCACGCTGCTGAGGGCGGGGCTGGCAGGGCTGTCTGCAGCGGGCAGGGCCAGCCCGTTGAGGCCGTTGTTGCACAGCAGGCGTTGGAAAGCCTGGCTCTCCTGCTGCAGAGCCTTCTTGTCAAAGAGCTCCCTGTCCGACACCGTCCTCCTCTGCAGCTGGCTCAGGGACCTGCTGTCACTGATGGGTTTGAGTGTTGGAGGGTCCTGCAGAGAGTCCAGCTCTGAGAAGGTGGGTGCAGGTCCTGTGGGCTCCAGGGTTGGAGGGTATGGGATATTGGCACCATCTGCTAAAGGAATAAAGAACCTGCTTGAACATTTTAGCAAGAGTCGTTCCCAAAACTACCAACAGCCATTCCCATCTTTCACCACGGTCACAGGAGAAACAGCAAGCAGGTTTTGATTGCTGACTAGAGACATGGAATCAAAATCCCACCGCTCACCTTTGTCCCCTTCCTCATCCCCTTCCCTGGGTGTGCTCTCCAGCCCCTCCCGAGGCTCAGAGTCCCCGTTGGGCAGGGCCTTGCTCTGCTGCTGGGCCAGTTTGTGGCGGATGGAGTTGATCTCTCGCCGCAGGAGGCGGATGCGCCGCGTCCGGGCGCCGCTGGAGCGCATGGTGCTCACCGTGTCCAGCTTCTCCAGCAGCTCCTTCAGCTGCGCCTCCAGGGACAGGTGAGCCCGGTTCTCTGGGGCCAGCACGTTATCCACTGCACACAAGAGATGGGAACAGGGAAGGGAAGGAGTAAGGCTTCTTGGAGAAGCAGCTGGGGCCACTGCCGGGCCTCATTCCCTTTGATGCTGGCTGTGAATCAATCTCTGTAGCCTGGGGATTTAGCAGTCAATAATCCTGGAGCTTGGACTTCCTTCCTCTGGATAAAAAGCAGCTGATTCAACTTGCACTGTCCCTCAGTTTCTGTTACTGCCCCAGGGGCAACAGTGAAAGGACTGTGTGCACCCCACACAGAACAGCTTGTGGTCTAGGCCCTTGTCAGAAACCTATTTCATTGTCAGATTAAATGACAAAATCAGACCACAAACATAAGCAGCCAAAACGTAACATATTTGCCATTCCTCTGGCTCTGCTGGAGGGCTGGCATCCACTGGAGCAGGACAGACAGCTGAACACCTACACAAATTTCATAATGACTGTCCATCTGCACCCAAGAGGGCTTCAACATTTAGGAACCAGATGGCACACTGCAAATTCTGTGTGCTCGATGGCTGTACTAATTCGACCAATGCTTTGGAGCTGCAACTCAAGAGGGCTGTGGGAATGGACAGGGTTGTGTTGGGAATGGGAAGTCTCAGCTAGAAGGATTGCACAGGTCCCAGTACCTTCACCCCTCATCACCCCTTTTCAGCCCTCAGTGCTCTATATAACCCAGCTGCTGTACATCTTGCCAGTTTACAATGAAAGGTACGAGCTTTCCTCTGAGCAAAAAAATCCCAGACCCACCTTTGCACTGCTCTTTAAAATAGCGAGTTTGTATGACAGTCCTGGCACAAATGACAGAGCACAGGCAGTTTACAAGGCTCTGCCAACACAGCCATGCACAAGGAGAGCTGAGCTGAGCTGCACCTGGCCCAGAGTGCCCAGCTCACCTGAAATCCCCCTCTCTGGCATTCTAAAGGAGTTCTAGTGCCTAGCTAAAGAGACGAACACGAGAATTCTCGTACGCAGAACAGCTACGATTTCCACGCAGGCTGAACGACGTGCTCAGAACTAAAACAATGATCTACCTGAGGTAGGGGAGGGAAAACCCACGACTCCTGACTCACCATCCTCCCAAGAAAAGTGGTAAAAGTCGTGGGGCTTGGGCGACTCAGGCAGGTGAATCCCCACGCCAGTGTCAAAGCCGATGCTGTCGGCCTGGCGCCGCGCGTGACGCAAAATCGCTCCCCCGAGGTCCCGGAGGCGGACAGCTGCTCGGTGGAAAATCGTGTCTTTAGCATTATACCTCAGGCAGTTGGCAACTATAAGGTTAAAGTCTTCCTCAAACTCATCCAAGGTTCGGTACAGGTGGCACTCCAGCTTCCGCCTCATGGTGGAAAAATCCATTGGGTTGGAAATGAATTCCAGGTAATCTGGAACCTAAACATATAAAACCTGTACAATTACAAAAACCATTTACTAGCCAAGCAGAGCGCACCCATCACAAGCACTCTTAATGCCCTTTCCACTGGCAAGGGGCAGCAATAGGTGCTCATTTCTGTGTCACCCAGGCAAGGCAGACACACCCTGGCTCAGCAAAACATTATTCATTCAAGATGTGCTAAGCTTCCAGAAAAAAACACCCTTTTTTTTTGGCCTGGAAGGATACACACATCATGAGTCCTTTTTTGAGATAGTTTTTAGTCCACCAGCAGCTTGGGACAAGGTGCTTTGTGCTTCTGCCCAGCAATATCTCATCTCCAACCCGTTAAACACCTCTAGGAAAGAGACTTGCCTCGTTCAGGTTCACAGGCTCTGTGAAGATCTGGGCAGCATCCTTCTCCTGCAGCAGGTCCAGGGTTGTGCGGAGCAGGACGTTGAAGGGGGTCAGCTGCAGCTCCATGGCAGCCTGCTGCACCTTGACCTGGCAACAGGAACACAGGCATGAGGGCACTCCTTGAGGGCAGGAGCTGTGGGTGGTGTCTCCCTCCAGATTCCTCTGAATTGTCCCCCCCAGCTTTACTCAGGGGTGGAAACCTCAGGCCAGCATCATTGTAGAACTTCAGGCAAACACCTTGGACTTTCCATGTACGCTGCCCAGTCCAATCCTTTCATATGGGGAATTCCTGTTTATTCAATCTCACAAAGTCAAATCAAGAGGAAACCCCAGGAAATTAAAGGATACTACAATTAAAAATGAAAACAGGCTTTTCACGCCTGGTAAATTATCCTGGAAAACTCCCTGCCTCAAGATAATTGTTACTATGGCAATTAGCAACATTATATAAAAATTGAAAGTTTGCAGATATTTATATGAATAACATCCATAATTAGACTAGAAAGCAAAAACAAAGTTTAAGACATAAGCTCTCAGACTTCAAGGCAGAAACCAAACAACAGTGGTTAGACATCTGCAAATTCCTAATACAGTTCCTTCTATCCTTTAGGAAGTCTCTAACACTGTTTGATTTCAAGCAAACAAGGTGTAGCACTGAAAATCTCTTGCACTGAAAATCTATTCAAAGAGAACTGGAACAAGATAAAAGTATTTATTCGTCCTTTAACATCTTCATTTCTTTGATCTTATAATCACTCGTTATGTCATTAAATCAACACTGCAGTAACAAAGGTAAGCAAGGCTGTTTACAAAAAGCAAACTGTATTTGATGTGCTCAGCAACAAGTCAGCTTCAATGAGGGGATGAATATAGACAGGTATAAAGACCACACTTTTCCCCCAAAACAGGAAAAAAGCCAAACAGAGATGCACAATTCTGGAGCATCTTTCTGCACTCACCTGAAAGCTGGGCTGGGATAGAGCCCAACCAGATACACTTTTCCGTGGTATTTTATCTTTTTAAAAAGCACACCATAGTTTCCATAAGCTTTTATGGATTTAGCCAGCTGTGATAGGGTTATATCAAGATATCAAACAAAGCCCAAGAATGATATTTGTTTTTTATCCTCCTACCTAAAATATGTTCACACAGCTGAATGAGGGCTGAACCAGTGATGTAAATCAAGGACAATGCAGCAAATGAACCATCAAGAGGACTCCAGAAAAGCTGTGGGTAGATTCTGGCCATGAAAAAATTGCTCACAGAGGAGCTGTGATCACAAAGGATGCTGCTTTCCCTCTCCCTGCAGACAGGCTGGAAGCACCCAGGCACGGCCTGAGCATGGTATAGGCCCAGTGTGTGCCCAGTGAACCTTTCCTGGAGCTGTCCTGGAGGATACTCCAGCCAGAGAGCACAGCCCTGGGTGCAACAACCAACGAGGACAACAAAGGCTGGCAAGCACTAGAAGCAACTGGTGAAACTTTGGAGATGTGCACATAGGTCAAAGGAGAAACTGGAAAATTTGTGAATTAGTAAGTGGTCTCCATCTTAAAGCTTTTTCTTCTAAAAATGTCCTTAGAGGACAAACTACAAGAATTTTTAGCATTAGAAAATAACAGCTGAACTGTGATTTAGACTTCTCTCTGGAGAAGGTGTTACAAACTCCTGAAATAATCATGAAAGAGACCTGCTCTGCAGAAGACTTGGTCCATGCCCACAAACAGAAGGGGTTCTGTAGGTCAGGAATCAAATCCACTCTTAATGATGCAAATACAGCCCAGTTCTGAGGGCAGGGGCTGCACAGTGCAAACCCGTGACTGGCACAGGGAGAGGTGGCTCTGCACACCCATCAGTCAGAGTGTGTGTAAAGAGGGAAAGGCTCAGGAAAAACTGTCATGCTCCTCCTGCAGCACAGAGAGCCCTGCATGGGCCTGAAGTCAGGAGCAGGCACTGGCCAGCCAGCAGTCCCTACCTGCTCCCGTTTGAGCTTCTCCCTCTTCCGGATGAGCTCGATGAGCAGGCGGGCCCGCTCCAAGTCGTGCCGGAGCTTCTGCCAGTACTTCAGCTCCTCCTTCACTGCACTCGTCTTCTCATCCTGCTCCTTCTGCAAGATATGAGTGGGGTGAGAGAGAAGAAACACCACAGGCTTCCTGCATTGCCTTCTTTTTCTAGGAAGCCTCTGGGAATTGCTTCCTATAACTGCCTTGTCTCTTGTTCAGACCACGTCCCCTCTTTCCTCCAGCATTTAGCTAACAGAGAGAACATCAGCTTTTCTAGGTTTTACCTTATCTGTGAAATTACCCCAAATTATGCTGCAGCTTCACCCTGGGAACACACTTGAGTGCATGCTCATTTACACCCTCCCTGCTTTTACATCCAAGTTTATTACAGAGGCTGGAAATTTTTCTGTGCATTGAAGCAGCAGCCCAAAGCATTTACAGTCTAAAGGGAGGGCAACCAAAAGCATGGGAGAAAAGAGCTATTCTGGAACCTATAAAAAATAGAGCCATGGAAAGACATTGGCCAAGAATGGCCAACACTGGGAGATGAGCTCACACCTTCCAAGACATGGCTCAGTGGCTTCACAACACAATCATCCTTCCTCTCCTAAATCTGTAGATTTTTTAGTGATTTGGATGATATACCTCAAGTGCATACACTTTCACATGATTGCCAAGAGGACAACTCACAAGATCTTCACGGTTTATATTAATAGGACATTTGTTTCTAAGAACTTATGGTTCTTAGAGCATATTGCTCTAAGCAAATTGCTGAGCAAATTGCCAGTGTAATACACCAAGGAAATGCTGCACTTTCCCAAGCTCTGCACTGACGAGTGGGGAAAATCTTTTTTTATTTAGCACCCAGAGCAGTCTTCTTACAAACCAAAAGCCTATAAATTTCTCCAACTACAATAAAAATGTACATATACATTGTATACAATCCCTACTGCCTGGTTGTGTCAGAGGGTAGAGTCCTACTGCTTCATTACTGCAGCAACTGCTTCTCATGTCAAATGCAGGGCTGCTTACTAGCACCAAGACAAAGTGACTACAGCTGCCAGCTCAAAAGAGGAAGCAAAAGAGTCCAGAGCTGATGATTATGTCTACATGTGCATGGGACTGACAGAAACTGAAGCTGCAGGAAGAATGGCCTGAACTGGAATTTGGCCACAACTCTGGAGTTAAAACCCATTTCTTTACTCACTCCAAGGAATGTTTTTATCATTCATATAAGAGATCATTCCACCAAGGGCCCATCACACCCTTGCACAACCCTGGGGAACCCAGGGGCAAAGCTCCTAGCTGCTGTCTCACCAACACCAACTTGAGTGGCATCACGGATATCCCACTGACACATCACCTCAGTCCTCCAGCACACCAAGAGAGACTCAAAGCTGAGCTTTTCCCCTCGCTCCCCTCCCCAGCCACGTGTTAAGCTCATGTGCTGCTGGCCAGGCCGTGTCCTGCCAGGGGAGCTGAGGAGCAGCAGTACCTGCTCGGCGTTGCGCTGGGACTGCAGGTGCGAGTGCAGCCGCCGGATCAGGGGCACGCCGTTCCTCGCCTGCCGCTTCAGCAGCCAGTAGTTGTGCAGCCTCTGCATGAACTGGTTCTTCCTCTGCAGGGAGAGCCCACTGCAGATCTTGTTCAGCCTGCAGGAAGCACAGAGTGTCATGGAGCCAGCTGCAGAGGGACTGTGGCCTTGCAGACCCTTTGGTGTCCTGATGGAGCTTTGCTGTGTCAGTGCTCACTCTGAAGAACACACGGACTGGGACAATCTGGGATCTCCTCACACGTGCCCACTTTTCAGACTGGAGGGTTCCACCAAGCTCTTGCCACAGCACAAAGTATGAAATCAATTCAGCTCCAAGCCTTCATTTCAAAACTACTTCCCGTGTCAGAACCTTCCAGGGGCTGTTTAAGTTTGATGTTACTAATCTGGAGTCTGGGAAACGAACTTGACAGGAGTCCAAGAATAATAGATCACCTATTTTAACCTTTGCTTACTATTCTTATCTTACACATGGTGCCTTATCAGCCTATCTGTTAAAACAGACACACCAAAACACTTCCTAAGGCACCAAACAAAAATTCAGCATTACTTAGTTCTGCATGAGGGAGAGCTGGGAGAAAAATACAGAAATACAGCCAAAGTCAAAGCTGCTTGCAACATTGTCACGTTTGACATGCTCTGTAATAAAAGGAGGAATTAAGAAACTATGAAATGAGACTTCCAAAATTTTAATAGTGGGATGACTCCTACCTGCCTACCAACCTGTAATGCCTGAAGTATTTAAAAAATGCCTTCATTGTTAGATGGGTGTTTGCCATTAGGGACCACCACAGAGTCTGCATTACACAACAGCTTGGGATGGCAAAAGCCAGAAAACCACAGTGACACTGAGAAGAAACCCAGCCCACAGTTCTACTGCAGAGTACTCTGAACAGTTATTGCTAAGCATTGACTGAAGATTCAGTGTTTCCAAGGTCAACAATGAGAGGGACTAAGTCTTTAAAACAGACCCTGTTCAGCTGCAGCTGTCCAACTCCTTCCCTAAACCTGCAGCACTCACCTGTAAGAGGGAATTTGTGCAACAGTCAGCACGGGCACGGAGGAACGCCCTTTGGTCACGTCACCAGGCTCCTTTTTGATCTTCTGCTTCAATTTCACTTGGTTCTTCTTCACAGACCCTTTGGGAGGGCCAGGATTGGCTTCCTCCTCTTGCTCCTCCTTCACAGTGACGCCCTGCCCCTCACCAGCAGCAGCTGGAGCCCCTCTTCTCACCGTGCCAGGCGGGGAGTGGCTCTCACAGTAGGCAGTCTTGCGCACGGTGAACGTCGTGCCGTTGATGCTGGTCTCCCTCATGGGCTCAATCTTCATGAAGAGACCAGCTCTCTGTGCACAGGTGACGTGGAAGGCAGTGTAACAGTTCACCTTGTGGCATTGGATAGCAGCTCCCATGCCCTTCTGCTTGCAGATGCAGCATGTGAGCTTCCACCGAGCTGGAGGGATGTTATTGATCCCTTCGATGGGCTCCAGGAACACAGTGTTTGCAAAGCAGACCTCTGGGATCCAGATGGCACAGACCACGTGAGCCCAGCGGCCATCACTGGTCTGCTTGAAGGCTCCCCCTTTGTTTGGGCAGAGGACACAATCCACGGGGCGAGAAGGGGACTGTAAACAGCAGCGGCAAAGCCACTGCCCCTCGGGGATGTAGGGCACACCGTAACACTCCTGGTGCACAGCCAGGTTGCAAATGTCACAGAACAGGATGACATTGCTGTTGTGACACTCATCGTCCATGCAGACACAGCAGAAGGCATCCTCATCGACGAGGGACTGCTGGGCCCCGTTGTTCCGGCTCTCCAGGTACGACTCCTTTTCCAAGCGATCCACCAGCAGCTCGAAAGTGTCAGCAGAAACTGTCCCATAACCATCAGCCCTTCTCTTCTCGTTGACCATCTCCAGCCAGGCCAGATCCTCCTCATCCATGTCATACTCCACTTCTACGTCGAGGTCCTCGGGAGGCTTTTCAATGTACCGGTAGTAGGCAGCAGGGAGGGGAGGGGCATCCGGCTGGCTGAAGGAGTCCACCACACGGAACTTGGGCTGGGGCAAGTGCAAAGACATCCCTGGCGCATGTTTGGAGCAAGACTCCTTCTTCTTGCCTTTGGAAGGTGTTTTCCTCGCTTTGGAAGTGAAGAGGGCTGCTCGCTGTTCTCCTTGTTGCTGTTGCACTCGGTGATGTCCTGGGCTGTCAGCTCGTCCTCGGTGATGAGCTTCAGCGGGTCGTAGATGCTGATGCGGTGGAGCCGCCCGTCGATGTCCACCTCCACGATGCGCTGGGCCTGCGCGTACGTCAGCGTCTCGCGGCTCGGGGAGCACTTGAGGCTGTAGGGCGAGGGAGAACGCCGCCCCTCCCAGTGCTGCCGGCACCGCCTCCGCGGCTTCCTCATCCCTGTGGTCCAGAGAGCCTGGGGCACGACAGGACAGAGGACACGGTAAGACAAGGAGACAAGCGAGAAGCAGCGCAGACTGAAAAACTCACTCAGCGCTGCAATAGAGTGAATTTCTACTAGAGACTCCAGCAACTGCAGGCTCAGAGTCTTCACACCTTAGATAGAGGCAGGTATTTGACACATCAGCCATTTCTTGAAATGTGTACCAGAGCAATGCACAGCACCCTCCAACTTCCTCTATCTGCACCTCAGATGTGCATTCCACCACACCACCAGTGAGAAAACTCAAAATAATTTGACAGCACAATATACAAACAGTCTGCTGTGCACCCGGATCAGCAAACCATTCAGATCCCCCGAAATTCAAACAACACTGTTCACATCTTCTTGCACCATTCACATATTGAGCTCACACAAACCAACGAGTTATCCTCTGCTCTTTTGCCTGTGACATTTCTTTTATATCCTTGAATGTGCTGGATGTTTTCCAGGTGAAAAGGAATGCACCATTCAGGTCTTATGAAAGCAGTTTCCAATTTAATTTTTTTGTCAGCTCCAGATGAGAAAACTAATGGTCCTCCCTCAGTCCAGGAGGGAGCTCCTCCAAGCTTCACAGCTCAGGGCTGCCACCACCAATCCTCAATCCTTCCATTCTGGCACTGCAGATGCAAAAATGTCCCACAATGAAAAATCATCCTCCGGCTTTGCTTTTCCTTCTCTCCAGGGTCACAAACAGAGCCAGAGGATGAACTGAGCAATGCAGCAGAGACCAGATGTGCATCTCTTCTGCCCTTCCACAAGGAAGCAAAGAGGGATAAACATGGCAACAAGCAGCATGGATCCCAATGGACTTACAAGCTCTGGCTCTGCAGCCACAATTCCCATTCATCCACCTCAGTCACCTGGCTATGGAGAGTCCACAGGCTAAAGCAGGAAAGCAGCAAGACAGCTTCCAGCACCAGGAGCTGTGAAATGGCATTTGCTCAGAGCCTTAACAAAAAGCCCCAGCCAGCTCTGCCCGTGCAAACTGCTAATCAGCAAGGCAGATAATTAGCTGCGAGTCGGCTGCTGACATTAAGGAGGTGCCTGTCAGAGGGGAGCAGAGGAGAAGCCTGGGGAGATGGGCTGGGGGAGGAGGATTCAGACATGGTGGCAGCAGCTCGGTGATCGGAGGGCAAAGGAGGGAGCTGGCAAACAGGGAAAGCAGAGAGGAAGCCAAGGGAGTGATGCAAGAGAGAAGAGCAGAGTCAAGGATGGGAACATGACTTATGGGAATAAACAAGCTGAGGCTGAAAGAAGTCAGAAAGGAGACTAAGAAAAGCAAATGTAAATTCTCTGTGAGAAGATAAGCCAGCCCAGAGCTTATCTGTTGCTATGCAGAGGCCTGAACCAGCACCTCACCCTTATTTAAAGCAATCCACACGCTGTCCCTTTCTGTGAGACCCACAGACAAGGAAACACACCACAAACCCACAGTTTGTACTCAGCCCATGCAGTATTTGTGCTCCATGAAGGACACAGTTCCAGAAACTCTCAACTGTGTGCCACAGCAAGCTGCACCTCACAGGACCAGGACCCACCTGAAATCTAAGCTCATGCCAGAAGGAAGGAGCAAATCCCAGAAGCAATACTTTTTTCAAGTATTGGTTCTGTCAACCATGAGATTAAGCCATGACACCACCTGTGTCTTAAGAAACAAACAAGCTCTGGGAAAGATTTCCAAACTCTTCCCTGCATCCACAGAAATAAGCTGCAGGTGCCAGTTTCAGTGTGCACACCCATAATGATGGAGCCAGTAAACGCAATTTTATTTCACATGTCAATAAAAGATGATAATTTCTACCTGCAAATATAGGTACCACAAATTTTGGTGGTACCTTTGCCTTAAAACTTCAATCAGTCACTTGATCCACACACTGCAGACACCAAATTGCACTCATCCTAGCTGAACTCCAATGGCTTCAATCAGTCAGAAAAAGGAATTTTAAAAAGAGGTTATAAAGGCAACTTGATCATCATATGAAAAAAAATAAAATCCTGCTGACAATTAGCTCCGTTACAATTCAGGCAGGTACAAGCAAAGAGGATATTGGAGGCAAAAAGATATCTAGAGGATAAAATAATTATTATGAGCTGACCACATGCATCATTAATATTGCGTTCAGCAAAAATGAGGCAATAGCCAATTGCTCGGAATGCTGAGAGACAAGGAAATTTCAGGGAAACAAGTACCTGAAGGAAGGGCTGTTATATCTGTTAATGGGAAAAACAAGCATGCAGAGTTCCTTTAGTGAAACAATCAGTGTATTTCTAGACAAATTACCCCAAAGTGGGCTTTTCACCACAGCAACCAACTGCCATAAAACAACCCATTTGTAAAACACACAATTACTTAGCACTATGAAGAAGCATCTAAAACGGCATGGAAATTGCTGCCAGCGAGAGCTGAGTGCCTGGAATGAGACATCCACCTGGATATTAGGAGAGACACCTCCAAAATACCTTGAAAGCAGCAACGAAATCAACTCAGACACACTGAGCTGAGCACTGTGACCTTGCTCTTGTCTATAACAACAGAAACTTCTAAGCACTAACCTAGGAATGTTTTGATTTCCTCAGCACACTTGAGAACACCTCCCAGCTACACATAAAAAGGAATCCCTCTGCAAACAGCACCTGTGCACACTGAAATGCTAAAGACACCTGAGTGGGGTTAAATGCTATTTCAGCCCCTGCTGATTCTGTCCTGCCATGGACAAAGTTGCTGATGTGAAAACAGAAAGTTCACACAGACCCCTTTTCCATTGCCACGATATGCTCAAGGCATTCAAAAAATTCACCCATTTCTACTGGGGATTACAATGGGAGCAGGGGGTGAAGTTCCCAGAGAGCACAACTGAGTAAACAAGGTGGCTACAACTCACAGAGCTGCTGGGAATGAATTTAATTCTACCCCAGGAGTTCCTCCAGGAGTGGTTTGATTCTCCTGAGCAGCAGCTTTCACACCTGTGGGCAATATCTGAAAAACACAAGCCTATCATCAGGAGACTTAAATTTACTAGAAAGGGGGCTAAACCTCCCCTGAAAAAAACAGAGAGACCAACATGTATGGAACAACATCACAGTGCAGGCCCCTATTATACACACAGCCTGGAATACTGAACACAAGTGGCTCCTCTAAAGGACTGATTTCCACCCATGCAATGCTGCCTTGGCCATCTCCAAGGGTCAGAAATCCTTTTCTCACACTGCAGGAGACCTCAGTCCCCTTCCCAACTCTCCTTCATGCTGCAGTCCTTCCTTCCAGCTTTCCCATGCTGAACAACCAAGGACTCACAGCACAAGGTTTCCCACGTGCAGAGGATGCAAGGCTGGAGCTCGGGGCAGTGCAGCTGGGGAGTTTCCTGGCTCTTTCTTTTGGCATAGCTTGGTGATCCCAGCGAAAAACCATGTCCCTCAACAATGAAGAACTTCAATGACTTGCAGCAAAAAGGCCACCTGGACTTTGGTGTGCAACAGAAAACGGGAGCAGCATGGCTCTTGTTGGACTCTGCTGCACCATGACTACTGGCAGTGGCTACAGTCCTGAAGAGTTTGGGGTTTGTTACCAAAGGCTGCCCCTCTTTGGGACATCAATCTAAACACGAGGTCGGGAGATGTTCCCCAGCACTGTTCTCTTGCACCAGCAGCCACCCAGCTCCGTGCTGTGCAACGGGGAACACACACCCATGGAGCTGTTTAAGAAACACATCTGTAAAATAAACCCAATGGGTGCCAGAGGAAAGAAACAACCTGGAACAGCTGCAGCCTGCTCTCCACCTTTTGCCAAGCCAAACGCCAGCTAAGCTTCCCGCTGCCCTCAGCAGTGTCCCTCCACATTCCTGCCGCGTCTGTGCTTGCCATGGGCCCCTCCACACCCACCAAGGGTTGATGCTCCTCACGCCCACACTGATGCCTACAATGAAATGTGTCGGTGCTCAACAGATGTGATGGAGAGCTGCTTGCCCTGGCACATGCAGAGATCTTGATCTTCATCAATGCCCCGATACTTCTGTAACGAAGTCAAGCTGACGGGAGATGCACCAGCCTCGAGAGAGGCCCTCCCTCCGGGATAGGGAGGGTGCGAGACGGGCTGCGGGTGAAGTTTCAGGTATAAAGTCTGGGCTCAGCAACAGATGGGGTGCGCCACGAGCGCTGTCTGACCTCAGCAGCAGCGCCCCGAGGAACTGTGACACGCCACGGGCTGCGTCCGGCCTCAGCAGCCGCTGAGGGAACGGCGACATGCCCTCAGCCTCCGGCGGCAGCTCCCCTCAGGAGCTACCCCGCGCACCGACAGCTCCCTGCGGGGCACTCCAGCAGCAGCCAGCCATCTGGGCCAAGGCTCAGCAGGGACTCGGACAGAGAGGAAGCCGTGCCGGGGGTGGGGAGAAGGCGCTGAGCCGCGGCGGGAGCGAGCGGCGGCCGGGGCGCAGCGCTCCCCACGGCACCGCCACAGCCGCGGGCGGGGCGGGGGGCGGGCAGCGCCAGGGCAGCAGGGCTGCACGGCCATTGGCTGCCGCCGCCGTCCATCACAGCGCCACCACCAATAGCAACGCGAGGCTCTGCGGGGCTCACGGCGGCCCCGCCTGGGCCAATCGCGTGGGAGAAGGTGGGCGGCGCCCCCGACGCGCCGCCAGGAAGGGGGGGCCAAGATGGCGGCAATGGGGGGGCCCGGCTGATACGGCGCTGCCCGTTCCCCGTCCCCGGCGCTCGCCGCCGCTTCCCCCTGCTCGGCGGGGGATCGCGGGCCGCCCTCGCCGCACGGAGACGGAGTGGGGACGCGGGAGAGGTCCGCAGGCTGCGGCGCACCGGCCTCCCCCGGCTCCTTCCCGCCCGCCCGGTCACCTTCCCGCGACCCCAGCGCGGGGGTGTGTGAGGGAGGAGAGACCCCTGAAGGAAGGGTGTCGCGGCCTCCCGCGCAGAGCTTTACCTGGCCGGCTCAGCGCGCCGCCGCCGCGGCTTCTCCACCGTTGCCGCCGCCGCCTCCTTTTGGGGGGGGAATTTTTTTGTTTTTGTTTTTCTTTTGCTTTTTTTTTTTTTTCCTTGGCTGCTGCTTTTTTTTTTTTTTTTCTTCTTCCTTTTTTTTTTTTTTTTTTTTTTTTTTTTTTTTAATTCTCTCCGCCTCCCCCTCCCCTCCCCCCTGGGGCGGACGGGCTCACCCAGCCGGCGGCGGGAGGGGAGGGCACAAGATGTCGGCTCCGTCCGCTCCGGCTACTGCCGCCTCCTCAGCGCCGCCTCCTCATTGCCGCTGCCGCCGCTGCTCCCGCCGCTGCTCCCGCCGCTGCCGCTCCGGCCCCGGTGCCGCTTCGCCCCCCACCACCCTCACCTCCCCCCCGCTCCCCCCCGGGGCTCCAGCGCCCCCGACGCTCTCGGTGCTGTGGAGGCGGGCGGGCGGGGGGGGGGAGCAGGGGACACACGCTCAAGATGGAGGCGGCGGCGGCGGTGGCGGCGCGGGCCGGCCGAGCGGCGGGGAGAGGCGGCAGCCAGCGGCCGGGCGGGGGAGGGGGCTCCGCGCTCCGCTCCCCCCGCGGGCAGGCACCGCCCGCCCCTCCGCGGTGCCTCCCCACACCCGGGCCGCGCCGAGCGGGGCGGCCCGCGGGGGCTCGGCGGGGCGGGGGGCCCTGCAGGGCGGGGGGCTCTGCGCGCCGCCCGCCGGCCTTTGCCGGGGGTCGCGTCCCCAAGGCGGAGCCGCGGCCGCAGCGGGCTCGCCTCGCCTGCCCCCCACATCAGCCGCGGCTCGGGGGGTCGGGGACGGCCGTGCGGGGCCATCCCGGGCCGGGACCTCACAGGCGGGAGCCGTTCAGGCCGTGGGAAATGAGGGGGGGTTTTGTCGCAGGCTCGTTTGGGGTGTCTTCTTCTTGCAGCTCGCTTTTTTTATTTTTTTTTTTTTTTTTGCAGGAGGCGCGGGGTCCTAGGGAAGAACGCTCTGGAGCATCGCCAGGTGCCAGAGTCCAACCCGGCTACACTCCCCGAGAACCTTTGCCTGCCACTGTTAGCCTAAACAAGCAACATCAAACAAACGATGTAAATAAATTGCAAGAGCCTGTTTTTATTTCGTAGGCCAGTATTTCAGGTCCAGACGGCCTCTTCACATGCAGAGGTGTGACAGGCTGGAGGGACAGTACGAGGGTCTGAGGGGATTGAACAAGAAGTTAATTAGCAACTGAGATAGGAATTGAGATAGGAATTGCAGAGGCTCCCACACTTAGTTTTTATAGAGCATGCCACATACTTGAGCATATGTGTGTTCCACCTCCCACTCTGTGCAGAGTATTGCATAATACCACCATCTGAATTTATAGAATTAACTGATTTAGAAGGAAGCAGTGAATGCTGTTTTCCCTCGTTTACAGTCCAACTGGAGATCTTTTGTCTCTTAACGTATGTTAACCAGGGAATCTGAGAGCAGCCAGTCTGTGACAGTCTGTTTTGCAAAGTACTCAGGTTGGACCAGAGCTTGTTGCAGCTTTAAAAGCAAACAGTCTTTACATAGCCCCTTTGAAGTGTATACTGTGTATATGTGGTGTATACTTCTTTACAGATCTACTATTTACATATCAAAACTTGAAAATAAATAATAATGTATTCTTGGCTTGCATGAGAAATAATGTATCAAGGATTTAGAAATAAAGTCCCAGTAGTCTCACTGACTTACAAAGGATCTCGCCCTCAAAAGAACAGCTGTGCAACAGTATGGTCCTAGCCATGAAGGATTAAACAAATCCTAAAACAATCTATAGCTGCACTTGCTTCCTGGTTAAACAGTAAATAAAATAATTTCAATAATTGATGAGTGACTTCAAAGGCTGAGAGAACTGGGTTTTTCAGCTGGAAAAGAAAAGCCTTGGGGTGACCTAATTGCAGCCCTTCAGTACCTGCAAGGAGCCTCCAGTAAGGATGAACAGAGACTTTTTACAAGAGCACGTAGGGACAGGACAAAGGGGAATGGCTTCAAACTAAAAAGGAGGAGTTTAGAGTAGGCAATAGGAAAAAAAAGTTCTCTCTGATGCTGGTGAGGTATTGAAGCAGGCTGTCCAGGGAAGCTGTGGCTGCCACGTTCCTGGGATTGTTCAAAGCCAGGTTGGATGGAGCTCTGAGTAACCTGCTCTAGTGAAAGGTGTCCCACAGCAGGGGACTGCACACAGATGTTAAGTCCCTTCCAACCCAGGCCATTCTGTGATTTTCCTTCCTTACTGGGGAATTTTAACTAGGTTTCACTTGACCTTTTTTTTTTCTACTTTCCTTTTTTTTTTTTTTTTTTTTTTTTTTTTTTTTTTTTTTTTTTAATATGACCAACTTCTGCAAACTCTTTCATTTTTGACCTCGGTTTTGAAATTTGATACTCTTAAATTTGCACTGGAATTAGCTTATTATAATCATATTAGGTTCCCTATTAAGAACAGTGGGATGACTCTTGCACAAAGATGTCCAGACATCTCTGATGACTGAGGGCCATGTGTTACAACATCAAAACAAGTTATTCATCATTTAGTTTTATATCAAAGCTGTGGAACTAATGTGTTATTTGAAAAAAACATTCTGAACTTCTCTCAAATCCCAGAGGCACAGCTTAATTCAATTACTTTGCTGTCCCAGTTTTTAAAGGGTGCAAGTGCAAAATTAGTGATGTTGCTTCAAATGAAAGCAGCAGCCAAGACACCTCAAACAGAATTGGGCACCTTCATTCATATTACAATTTTCTCCATGTTTATTCAAGCATATAAGGCATGCTTTAAAAGGGGAGAGAATTATCATTTAGAATTGAGAGCTGACCTTTTTCTTTGTTGGTTTATTAAGCCTCAAAACTGAGTAATGTTTGTATCTCTCTTTGGCTGTTTGTTCTGCTGCTGTTTTCTTCAGAATTGCTGAAATCAGAGCAATTGCTAAACAGGTCCCTTGTGCATTAAAGGTTAAAACCTGATATCTCAAAAGTGATAATCCTCAGTTGCCATGTATTTTCACTGGAATTTTATATATATATATATATATATATATATTTATAACCCTTCAGCCACACTAACGTCAGAGAGGTTACACAAGCACCCAGCACTACCTTCTCAGTAGTCCTTATTTTTTTTATTCTCAATGTCCTCTAATTTTAAAACATTTTTCGGTCTATGTGTTCTGAAGACAGATCTGAAATCATGGTTTATGGCAGGAGAATTTTTATTTTTCCAGCCAAACTTGGCTAAAAGAAGTTAACTCACTTTCACCTAACTGCAAATCAGTGAGGGTTGCAGATACAATATACAAACCCTTCAGTATTATTTAATGGAGTGCATTCCAACAAAAAGGAGAGCTGACTGAATCAGCTCTGAGCCAGCACCAGCTGAACATCACATTGAAAGCTGTGTAAGCTCATGTGCTCAGAAAATAGCCTTGTAGAGAGAAATCAGGCAAAACATCCCCTCAGCCACATTCACCTGAAACCTCTGACATTTTCAGTGTAGATTTGGACTCCGTGATCTTAATGGCCTTTTCCAACCTGAATGATTCCATGATAAGTACAATTAGTGCAGCCAGTGTCCATCCTTTTGGGGGGAAAGCAAATTAGTACTGGCTATTCTGATCTCCATTCAGTCTTTCATGTCTTGTTTCTCTCAGCTGTGAAAAGAAAAACAGCCCTAATCACGTTTCCAGCCAACACTGCTGACCCATGATACAGGAAAAATGCAGAGGATTAGGAACGCTTTCCCTGGTTGCTCAGGCAACAGCAAGACATGGGAATATGAAGAGGTATTACCATCCTTTGTACAGAATCTCACTGGAGTTCTCTGATGTGTTTATAATTTTCTATGTTTTTCTCTTTTCCCATTATCACACAGTTAAAACGTGAACATTATTTGTTTAGTCTGCTACCTGGAATGTGAAAGTGTTAAATATGAAAACAGATGATCTGTCTTTTTTCCTGCAGGATAAAATAAGTAGTTTTCTAAGAGGCTGTGGAAATTTTCGAAATTGTGCACTGAAAGGTTTCTAGGTGGTATCCAAAACACAGCTACTATTATCTCTCTTTTAAAAATCCTCTAATTTTGTGGCATCTCTTAAAAAATAAAATAATCATTCCTTCATCTGCTTTTTCTTTCCCACTTACATGTGCAAGTACATAACAAATAGGCCTCATAAAGCTGGAACTTCACAGACCTAATAAACTGTCAAAATAAACTCACAGAGAAAGATTGTTGCTGAAGGTTTTATTTTCCAAATTACAAAAAGATGCTTGGAAGTCGGAAATGAATGTAAGCTAGCAAGCAAATAATATTCCAAGTTAGACATCTGTATGTTATCCAAGACAGGCTCAAGCATTCCATCCATATATCTGTGCTAAATTTTTATCATACAAACTCAATACAAACAGCAAGCATATTTTTGGCTGGCCTGAATCATGGAATTTTGGACCCCTTAATGGCTGAGGGATTTTTATCACTTGGGTTTGTATTTTTAAGCATGTAAGCTATACTTGTAACGAAAGGAAAAGTCCATGAATTCTGTGTCAGTGTGAGTCATCCAGCAGGCACTGCCTGTACCTCTGCATGAGGTAATTTCTGCTTTGACTCACAGTGTCTGTCAGGGTCACACACCCCCTCTCGGTTCTGGTGCTGATTTTGAAGGATTCCAGCCTTGGCCTGAGTCACTGGCTCTGTCAAGCAGGTGTTTTGCAAGCTCCTTTCAGGAAAAATGTCAAGAGGATTTCCCCCCCCTCTCCTTCTGGCAGCTGGTTGCTGTTCATTGAAACCCAGCCTCAGTGCTGGAGGAGCACTGCGAGGGTTGGTCTGGGCAGATACTCCCTCCACTACCAGCCTGCTACATTTCCACTCTCTATTTTGAGTTCTTGGATGATACATACCACAAAACCCAAATATACATACACCTCCAGGGTTCCTGGGCTTACAGAGCACCTGCTCCCCACATTTGTTGGGGTGTTGGGTGATGCTTTTGCACAGTGTTCTGTCAGTGTATGGGGTTGGTGGGTGAATGAATGAAACCAGAGCACGGAGCCCACACAGCAGCTGTTGGGATTGCTCTTGTAATTTCAGAGCATTCAGGGTAAGTGTAAACCTACCAAGAAACCCAGAAACCCAGTCCCTGAAACTGAACTCGACAGAAAGAGGAGCCTTTATGTGCTATCCCTAAAACAAGTGAGACTGATGTTTGTGAAATCTGTGTACCCTACTCAGTTATGCTCACAATTGTTATTCTCACACCTATTTGTGTCACAGAGCCTCTTCAAGCTTGGCCTTTGCTCAGACAGACAATTCCCAAAGGGCATTTTAAATTATTCTTTAAAACTATCCAAGTCTCTTTTCAACTACCAGCAGACTGCTCAGTACATTCCTTTATTGTGGAGATGTTTTTTCCCTCGGCCATCATTACTGAGACAGAACACTCCTCAGGTCTACCTATCCCCTTTTGAAGGAGGGCAAGATGATGTAGAAATACCCTGCATTCCCATTTACAGTGGTTCCTGAGTTCTGTCTGAATGGGTTCTTTGCCTTAACAGATGACTTTGACTTTAGAGATGACTTTCTGAAAGAAAGCTCTCTCCTCTAAATGTCTCCACAGATGTACTCAAATTTATTTACAGGATTGAGCTTTTAAGACTTCTCTGCCTCTCCTTGTCCAGGGTTGCATATAGTCAGGAGGGCAGCCAGAGCCCTGAAACATCTCCCTGCACTCACAAACACTCACCTGGACAGTGACTCTCCACTGCAAAGCACCACGCCTCATTTTACCCTGACACAGGCATCTCTAAACCTCTGTAGCTCTCTGAGATGCTCATGGCAGCTGCAGAGAGCTTCTCTCCAGCCTCTGTTCAAGATTATGCCCAGGGCAGCCAGGTCAGATTCAAAAGGAAAGTGTTCCAGCTGCAGTTTGACAGGTGCAGCCAGAACTCCCTTCTGCCATTCAAGGGAAATGAAGGTTGTTCCTTAGCAAGAGCAAAGGATGAAGCTTAAATGTCATCAGGCTGTGTTTTTCAGGACAGAGTCAGCAGAACATGACTGCATATCCCCCAGCCTAGCTCTTTACTAGTGCTGCAGAAGAAAACATGGAATTTCCAGGGAATTGAGGACACATCACAACAGTTCCTACCTAAGAGAGGAGTGAAGCAAAGGGTTTGTACATGAACCAGACAGATAGAAGCCAAGAGAAACCTTCATCTTATCATCATGGGCCACGTGTGCAGCTCCAGCAGGCAAACATCAACCCATCCTATCAAAAAGCTGCAGTCACTGCAGGGTTCCCCCCAGTGCTGCATGCCATGAGCTGCAACAGGGAGGCAGCCAAGCAACATGACATCACTGTGGCCAGTTCCCAGTGGAAAAGAGAGATCAGAAAATTCTGGAAATGTTGCAGCTTTCCCTTACTTGTGGTCTGTACAGCAAAACTGAACGTTACTTAAGAAAATTAGAGTACTGAAAAGAACCAACCTGGCTAAATCAAACCAAAATAAGTCAGCAGCTACAGCAGAGGGGGGTAGTTGAGAATCACTCTATGTATTACTGAGATCAAATACCTTCTCAGTCCTTTTCTCTAGCCCTGAGGACTCTGTGCTCTGATAGAGTGAAGGCACTTGGCTCGTGGCACACGTCCCTTGGGATGGATTTTGGAATGATTGGCTGCACCTGCCTGAGCACCACAGGGAAGAAGGTGTTACAGCCAAAGGTGTTATCACAAGGAGCAGCTGTGCCTGCACTATCAAGTGACTGCATTGATAAGCTGTGGCTCTGCAGATACTCCAGTTTCAGCACAGGCTGGAAAACTTCCTGCAGGTCCATATTCAAACTAACTTGTGCAGCTGCTTGGGACTCCCAGTCTGTCACTGTGGGAAGTGGCCTTGAATTCCCAGGCTGTGTTTGCTGCTGGCAGTGAGGAGGAGACAGCACTGATCAAATCCCAGGGAATGAAATAAGCAGGGGAGAAATAAAAAAAAGAGGCAATGGCTCAATCTGAGCTGAATTGTGTGTATAGGATGAGAAGCTGAGTTTGTAGCTGCTCTGAAGACAGGCTGATCCCCTGGTGCTCTGGAGCTGACACCATCCCAGCAGCCTTGCTCTGCTGGGTGCTCTGGGACTGCTCAGGGAGGCAGGACACACCCAGAGTGAAATTGGTTAAGGCCTTGATATGCTGAAATTCAGTATTCCTGAGCGTTTTGTTTAGGACTCACTTCCCAGTCAATGTTACCTTTTTCTTTACTTCATCCATACTTAATGTACTAAACCCTGTGCTTGAAAAGACTAATGAGAAAGAGTGAAACCCTTCCTCTCTCAAGTGGACAAATACAGGAGAAAAAAAAAAAAAAAACAAAACCAAAAAAAAAAGAAACACCAGGTACAATTCTCCCACTCAAAGTTTCAACAGGAATATATTTGTCTTTTATGTTGAAAACTGTCTGGGGTGCTTCCCCTTTAGTAGAACAAAGTCCAGTGCCCACAGCACAGTGTCATCCTTGTGTTGGCACATGGAGAGAGGTCCCACAGGCCAAAAGTTGGCCACCAGCAACACAGTGTGGAATGAATTTGATGTCATCAAGGAGAACTGAGTCCCAGCCACAGCTGTGCCCGTTGCTATAATGACATCCCACTCCTCTTCTTGGAATCCTTCCGTGCAATGGGACTGAAGGTCAAGATCTCCTTGTAGATGTGCTCTTGAAAAACAGAACAAAATAACCGTGAATGTGTGATTTTAAAGGACACAAAAGTTGGAGTGTTGGATGTGCAGAAAAAGGCATTCAGTGGCAGCTGAAAGAGACAAAGCAGATAGACAAAAACCGTCTGCTGAGGAGCTGGAGGGATCTTTGCTGAGTGCATAAAAGCAAGAGATCTGTGCACTACCATTGAGGAGACAATGAGAGCCTTACTCAGCATCCATACAGGAGAGAAAGAGGGGCAGGAAAGTCCTGGGCTGACAGGAACTTCAAAGAAAATAAACTTCTTACTTTTCCACTCCTCTATTGAAAGCTTTTCATGTTCCAGAGAATCATCATAGGAGTGCTGTGCCTCTGTCTCCTCCTCAATATCTCGGAACTGGTCGAAGTAGGGGTGAGCCAAGGCCTCTGTTGCTGTAAGGCGCTTTTCCACATCCAGCTGCAACATCTTGTCAAGCAGGTCCACAGCTGCAGAGGATGGGAACAGGGCTAAGCAAGGTGCAGGGCAGCACAGACACCCTGTGCATGAACCCTGCAAGTGTGGCACTGGTGTTTCCAGTGTTTCATCTCCAGACCTGAACACTGAAGAGATTCCTCAACCAAGGCAGCAAGGAGCTCCCATCAGTGGAGATGCAAAATCTGCCCAACAGCAGCCTCAGGGAGCTCTTACTAACAGAAGTTAAATTGTGCAGAAATAACAAATTAGACTTGAATAAGCCTTGCTGCACAGATTGGGCTGCAGAAACATGAGCAGTAAGTCAGTAACCTCAAGATATTTTTCAGTTTTAATCATCTGCTTTCATTTGGAGCCCTGCATCTCAGAGGAGTCTTAACATGAGTAATCTGTATACAAACATATACATCCCTGGTGAAGAGGAGGGCAGGAAACTCAGAGGCTGACTCGTCTGGCAGCCCCATTCCCACTTGGTTTTAACATTTTAAGACTTTCTTCCATTCAGTTTCTACAGGAGTTGCTTGCTCTCACCTCTAACCTACTGGGGAAGAGAGCTCTTTATAAGAGATTAAGTCTTACCCTGAAAATTTCACATCAGCTGTCTGTTAAATATTGCTAGATCCAGGTATTCAACGAACAGGATCTACACTGTACTTAAAAATAATAATTTAAAAAAAAAAGCAGTAAACAGCCAAGAAAAGCAGAACATCGTCATTGTAATGCCAACAGAAGATAATTCTGCTTTTTGTTGATACATATTTTCCCTGAGGAAGGGCAGGGGCACAAACTTCAAGTTAAAAAAAGTAGCAAGAACTTAAGATAAGGAGAAATAAAGTTTGGGGCTGTGGCAATGAGCTTGCCTCCTTTCCAGCTGTGAAGATTCATGAGAAATGCTGGAGATTACTTACCCTGAGGATTTGCTTTGGGGAACAGCACAGACAAATCCTTCTTGGGGATTTTAGGGAGGGACTTGATATAACTCTTCGCCTGAAAGAGCAGGGAAAGCAGAGTCACTCACGTGGACAGGTGTGAAATACAGCTCAGCCTCACGGCTCCAATGAGCAAAGGTAAACAAAGAGCAGAGCAAAGCATGCCAGATGTCCCATTTCAGCAAGCAGATCACAAGGAACTATTTTTATCAGCCAAGACAGAGAAATACTTCTGTTTTAAGAGCCAAGCTGGAGAACAGAGAAGATTGGTGGGGTTTGCTGGGGTGTCAGGCACCTCCCAGGGGAGTCCCTCCAAACACAGCCGTTCCCAAGGCAGCACCAGGTCCACCAGATGTGCCAGCAGCACAGGGAAATGCCTTCCTTGCCCAGGGAAAAGGCTGGCAGAGGCAGCACCTCTCCCATGCCAGGCACAAGTCAGCCTGTGCCAGCAGGGCCCGAACCCACGGGAGCTTCCTTACCGCTTTGTCCTCCAGCTTCTCCAAGAAGTCCTCTCCTGGATGCCCTGTTACCTTCAGGATCTGGGTCAGCTGATCCAGGTCTGGCAAGCTGAGTTAAAGATCACCCTTTGAGGAGCAAACCCTGCA
This sequence comes from Sitta carolinensis, assembly GCA_032173965.1. Lineage (NCBI taxonomy): Eukaryota > Metazoa > Chordata > Aves > Passeriformes > Sittidae > Sitta > Sitta carolinensis. The sequence continues at coordinate 2,996,096 of CM063306.1, forward strand.
CACAGCCCAGCCTGAGAGAGTACCATGAGCTCGTGATACAAACCCGCCACAGCCACACAAGTAGAGATTCTTTGGACTGGCAAAAAGAGCTCCAAGCCTTTTTTCCTGGCGTGGCATTTCCATCAACAGGTCATTTTTCTGGCACAACTATGCCAGGACACACATCCATGGGCTTGGAAGGATATGCAAAGCTTTGGGAATGGAGCTATGGCCACACAAGGCTGAACAGCTGATGAGGAACCACGCCACCACAGAGGGGTGTTTCTGAGGTGCCCTTCTGTTTTCCTCTCAAAAAGACTGGTCCTTGTGATTACTCCTGATAAACCAGACTGACACCTGTTTTTCTCAGTAGCCTCATGCAAAAAACCCCTTCCACACACCCCAAGAATTATTACTCCACTCAGGGAAAGGTTCAGCTTGAAAGGATACAGTCTTTTCCTTTAAAGAGTGTTTTCCCAGTCAGCATTTCTGCCATGATACAGCCAATAGACCAGATATCCACTGTTCAGAGAGAAAAAGGAGGGAGGGGGAAAAAGGAAGCAAAAAACAAAACAAAAAAAAAACAAAAAAAAAACAAAAAAAAAAAAAAAAAAAAAACAACAAAAAACAGAATTAAAAAGGCAGCAGTGGTTGCCAGGGCTGTCGCTTTTGCTGTTGCTTGTAGCAAGCACTGATTTAAATTTCATGCCCTCCCACCCTCCTCTGTTCTTTCTGTGCTGCTAAAACCTCTGTTTACATCATTTCCTGCAAGCATCAGCCCTGGGAGTTGTGCAACACCTCTGGGACCTGCTCTGCTCCAGGGAACACTGATGATAAAGAGGAAAAACAGCTGGACAGTTCTGTGAGCTTTGAGCCAGCAGGATCCCCCAGGGTGAGCAGGGGGGCAGGGCTGCTCACCTGTCTGGTTGTAGTGCATCCAGTTCAGGATGACTTCTGGGGCTCTGTACCACCGTGTGACCACGTAGCCAGTCATCTCAGCATCAGCCTGTCTGGCCAAGCCAAAATCCAAGATCTGCAGTGCCAAAGGAAGAATAAGGAGAAGGGAGGGCAGGAGGGAAAAGAGAAATCCTATGGGCAATTGAAACTCTACTTCTAAGGGAAAATGGAGTAGCTCCAATCAGATAACAAAGCTTCAACTACTCCACAGACACCCATGGGATGGCTCAAAGAATTAATGTCTTAATTCCACCGTAAATTGCAAGCCAGCTGCAAACCCTGTTGTCATGAGAAGACCCTGCTGAAAGGATCAGTGCTTTGTGCTCCCTGGAAGCCTTTTCTGGAGCTTAAGTTTGGAGTCAGCGTGCTTTGCTGGAGTTGGTCTGTGACCTGGTGGTGAAGGCATGCTCCCAGGTCACCACAACTCACCCTCTCCTATAAGAACACCTTGCAGGTGACACAGCATGGCCTCTCCCTCAATGCTGAAGATGAGCAAGCTTGACCCAACCTTTATGGGCAGCAGAGCCACTCCCTGAAACATACATTACAGAAAATGCATGCTAGAGCACCACACCAGCCAGCAGCAAGCAAACCCTGCATTGCAACCCTGAAAATGCCTTTGTCTGGAATCACAACCACAGTGTCCATGAGAACCAAAGGGCAACTGCAGTTGAATCCAGTTCCCCTCCAGGGATCATTCACCTGCTGCAAGTATTGCTCAGCAGTGCTGAATTTCTCTAGGAAGTCATTACACAGCGCCATGCACGAGGATTGCAGTGACAGCAGGCTCATCTGAAGGCTTGTGTCCTGATTCAGCAAGTGACATCAGCAGGGGAGCATTTCCCACTGCTGCAGCTGCCAAGGAACACAGCCCTGGAATGGAGGCTCGGGAGGAAGGAGGAAACATGGCAGTGCCAATTTCCTGCTGGCAGAGCAGCTCCTCCACGAGCTGATGTGCTGCAAAGTGCTGCTTTGCCACCTACCTTCAGCTGGCAGTCCTCATTCACAGCCAGGTTACTTGGCTTCAGGTCCTAGAACAGACAGGAGCAGAAAAATTGGATGTTTCAAGTTGCAATAGATCGACACAGCTCTCAGTTGAACCTCTGCTTGCCTTTGATGTGGTCCCATAACACCCCAGGTTCAGTATCAATTCAGCAAATGACTGAATAACCACCTTGCCTGCTATACTGTACAGCTTTAAATCACTATTTGATTCTTTTCTGAAGGTTTTAATTCCAAAAGCATCATAAAACACTTCTCAGCTCATCAGAAAATACAGCATTTTCTCAAAACGCTGCATGAATTAGCAAATCCAAACATATATAGGAAAGAGAGCAGACAGGATGGAAAATTAGAGCAGAAAATGCTGTTAGTGAAATGAAGGCTAGGAATTTATTAACTTTATGACTATGCTGTGTTTCTCAGACAAAAATCAGAATAAGAGGCACACATGAACTTACCCTGTGGACGATGCCAGCTGAATGAATATACTGCAATAAAAAGAGGAGCCACAATGTGATCATCAGCAGACAAAATTTTCTGTTATCCAGCAGAGAAATGAGAGCTACAAACAAGAACTTACTGAGAACAAACCTCTGCAGCCTTCTAGAGGTCCCTGGTCCCTAGGGCAGCAGTTTGAAAAGAAATTTCTGCCCCAAATTACTGACAGTATTTACAGTGCTATTGCCAGTCTAAAGAAGATGCAGAGAGCAGAAGGGGAGGGGTGAAGCAATCGTTCCTTAGAGCAAGTACAACAGCTTCAAACTATCAAAGTCATCAAGGTTACAGCACATGACATGAGAACATGGTTATTTTGGGTGTTCAAAAAAATCCTCTCAGCCCAAAAATGTAAAATTGCAAAACTGTCTGCAGGGTTTTTAGCACACCAGTGTTCTTCCCCCCTTATTTAAACCCCAGGTAGCAGTGAGGGAGGGGTGTGATTTAGTGAACCCATTGATGCCTGTGAGCCTCTGCTGTGACTCCAGGTGAAGGCTGGGAGAGGGCAACTGGAAAGTTCCATCTCTACATCCCAGAGTTCACAGTGACTGCATTCAGCTTCCTCAAAGCCAGTTTCAGAAACATCTTCCTTCCTTATGCTCCTGAATAGAAATCATTCCCCTGAGAGCCTCTGTGATGGGTTCAGAGAAGCTCCTGCTGCTGCCAGCCCCTCCCTCTCTGGGCACAGTTTTGCTGAGGGTTTGGGCAAGGCCAAGAGAGAAGCAAGTGCTGCCATGAAAAACCATCCCCAGGCCCGTGGCTGCTGGTTACTTTGATACCTGACTGACTGATGCAAGGAAATGCTCATTTTATTGCTGTGTGCTGGAACAGGAATGGTTCACCAGCCAATACCTGTTCTGAGGGGATGCCATAAACTGCCCACAGCTCCTGTACAGTATTGGAGGGGAGTTTAGCTAGGGTCAACCCAGAGGTGACACACAGAGGAGAACACAGGGAGTCACTAAACTCCTCCAGACCCACCTACCTTCAGCCCTTTCAGCATTTGGTAGACCAGGTACTGGATCTTTTCATCACTGAATTCATGTCCCATGATCTTTTGTAAATCTGTCCGCATGTATGGCATCACCAGGTAGCTAAAAGGCAGTAAGACAAGGCCCTGAGTCTGGAAGAAAAATGCAGGGGACCAGGCTAGCCTTGTTCTTACTTGGTTTGGTTTTTCTGGCTGTGTAACTCACTGTAAGGAAGATGAGCTGTTGTGACAGTGTTCCTGGCTAACTGGCACATCCTGCAGAGAGGCTGGAATTTCAACCTGTTCTGAAAATTGCTCTTTCTCCTCGCCTAAAATCAGATCTCTGACGTCAAGTAAGAACAAGGATCCTGAATTAGTTTAGACCTCAAGTGAAGTTCAATTTTGGATGGTCTTTCACCACCCAGGAGCTGAAACATCTCACACAGCAAAGCAGCTGCATTGGCTCCCAAATTTGTCACTGTAATGTTCTCCAGCCCTGCCTCAGAAGACAACATCCAGCTTCCTTCAGTACCTGTCTGCTGAGGCTGCTAATTAATTGATGATCTTCCTGCAGGGTCTGCTCTGAGAACCTTCAAATGCTCTTCCTGCAGGCTGCTAACACCCAGCCAAACCCAAACCCAGACACACACTGCTCATCTGCAGTGATGGGGAAGGGAAAAGGATTCGTCCAGCATGACCATGAACACAGAGGGGAAATGCCAACAAAACTGAGAAGAGCCAGAATCAAGAGAAAAAGAAGGACAGATTCTTTCAAATACGAAGTTTAATTGCCCTGAGGCCTGAAGAACAATACTTCTCCTGTTGTGAGGGCAGCCCCTGAGCTCAGCAGTCACACAGTGACATGGATCACCCTGGGTGTGATCCCCATGGAATGTAACACAGCCTCATTGCACAGGTTGCTCTGTGCATGCTGTGGTGGCCCAGCTGTGAGCAGGGCTGGGATCTGTTTGTGTGCTCTGGGTGTGTCAGCCCCGGAGCTGATGTGTGCTCTTGGTTCTCTGCGTTATTTGGGGATGCCTGGATTCCACTCTGGTCCCCTTGCACCTCAGCCCTCTCTGCTGTGCTGCTGCTAGCACACAGCTGTCTTGGAAAAGAGTTAAGTCCACCCAGAGCAAACAACTCCAGACTTACAAGTCCTGGAACCCCTGGTAGGAGGCAGTGGAGGTGAAGACATCAAGCAGCCCAATGACCTGAGGAAGGAGAGAAGCCCACATTGAAGTCTGGAAAGCATTTGCTGTGCACATGGCACTCACCAGCTCTCCACTGGCACATGCACATGGATGAACACAGAGAATTCCATCTGAGGAACCCAGGGACTCCTCACTGATGCTGCACAAATGTTTTCCCTCTTACTAATACCTGGGCTCACCCATCACACACCTGCTCCAGCCTGGGCACAGCAAACAGGTCACAGGTAAACCCTGAGACTGCCAGCACATACTAGATGTCAATTAAAACCCAGGTGATGCCACCAAAAAGGACTTGCTCCCAGGAGGCAAGGAAACCCCCCTTGTGTCAGCAGGAAGAGGAGAAGTGAGCACTCACATTCTCATGCTGCATGTGCTTCAGCAGCATCAGCTCTCTGTAGGCTCTCTTGGCAAAGATCTCGGACTGGAACGGGCGGCACAGCTTCTTGATGGCCACTTTCTCCCCTGTCTTCTTGTCTATGGCTGAACTGCAGCAGGCAAATAAAAACCCATTCTGATGTCAGCAGAATGTTATAACAGATCCTGCAAGCCCACAGGTCATCTCCTAGGGAAGAGGTGATTCCTGTGCTCGCTGAGCAGAGAAATGCCCTGAGGAACTCAGTGGAGCTGTGCACACAGAGATGTTACCCTGTGTGGCTTTGGGCAGCAGACCACAGCCTGTGCTCTTGGAGGGATGAGGTGGGACACCAAGGAAAGCATGAGTGGCTCATCTTTATTCCCTTCAACCTGCAGAAATGAGCTGGGGATAACAGAGCTGAGAGAAAAGGGAAACGCAAATGGTTAAAGGTCAGAACCACTTCTAACTCTGCCTTCTCCTTAATGCATGGAGATAAGGGAATAAAGATATGGAAATTTCTGCTCTGCCAGCTGCTTGGAGGTTGTTGTATTTTAGGGCAGGCCAGCTGCCTTCACTGTCTTCTGGAGCAAAGACAGTGGATGAACATGTTGAAAATGCTGCTGCAATTAATCCTGCTGTGTTCAGAATCCTTGATTACACATTCGCCTCTGTGTAAGAGCAGGTCTGGCTAAAAATGAGACTCTTCTCTAAGGCTGATGAAAACCTGCTACAGCAGCCATTGCTGCAGACATGCTGTGTTATTCCTGCTGGTCACAGTGGCTGCTGGCAGCTGGACACAGCAATCCTGTGACAGTTCCTCTTCCTCTGGAGGCTCCCTGCTCAGACTGCAAAGGAGGGAAGGGATGCCCTCAGACATCAGCCATAATTCAGGGTTCTCAGTGGCGTTTTCCAGGGGTCTCAGCCCCTCCTTGACCCCGCCCAAGAGGCAAACAGATGAAAAAAGCTGTTTTCCCTGCCAAATCCCACTGTGGATTCCCAGAGCAGCTCCCACTGCTTTGGAAATCCCTGTCCCATCTCCCATGGGAATGGAAGAGCTGCAAATCATCATGTTCAATCCCAAGGCTTCCAGCTGCATCCTCCAGCCTTGCACTGGCAAATATTGAGTCAGGAGAAGCAAAGGAAGTGCAGGAACAGCTACACGAGGCAGCTGAAGCACTGAAGATGCTGCAGAGTGTCCTAGGAGGACTCTTAGAGAGGTTTTGTCTCCGTTTTGGGACTTCAGCAGATGTCAGCAGAGGAGCCTGCACTGCATAAAATTTTTGGAGGAGCCAGGAAAATAAAAGGAAGGGACCAAGGCGTCAAACTGCAGAATCCAAGGCAGATTTCCCGATCTGAGGGTGCACATTCTCACCTGCTCTCCCAGCTGCTGACCTACAGAGCACCTAACCCCAACACGGGAGAGCTGCAGGTGAGCCCCAGCCTGCCCAGCACACAGCGCTGCTCACAGCCGTGCCGCAGCCACAGCCCGGAGCCCGCTCGGTCGGTGGGCAGGGAGAGCCCCCCGTGCCCTCCCCAGCACAGACCGAGCGAGCAGAGGCAGCAGGGGGGCCTCGGGCAGGCAGAGCTGTGTCCCTGCCTCGGCCGGCAGAGATCGGCCAGACCAGCGCTGGAGGGCTCAGCAGATTCTTCTTTCTCAATGACACTCAGCTGGAGGGCAAATCACTGCAGATTTCGGCAAATTAATAAGGGGAGAAACAAGGCTTTGCTGTTTCTCCTGAGTTACTCTCTCAGCTGCTCAAGAAGGTGTAAAAGCTGCTGCTGCATAACGCTGCAAGAGGAAATTTTCCCAGTAATTCCCAGCAGAGGACAGCAAACCCTAACTCCGCGTTTTCTGCCTCAGCTTTGTACCGGAATCGCCACCGAGCCCTCCCTGCCGAGCTCTATCCATTCACAACCACCACACACCCCCGGGCCCTCCACACCCTCCTCTGCCCTCCCTCCTTGAGAGCTCCAGAGCAGCTGAGTTTTACAGGGAACAGTAAAGATTTCATTTGATGTTTGTTTTTTTCCAGGTGGGCAAGGAAAGTTGAAAAGACTTCTCTCTTAATTTTTTTTTGTCCTGTCTTTATTTTTCTTCCTGATTTTCTCTGTGATAGAAATCAGAGAACACTGTACAAATATAAATTAAAAGTCAAGTCTAGTCCTGCCTGATTTTGCAGGACTTACTTAAGAATCTACAAAGCATAAATGCATCTGGGCAGCCAAGTGGGTGCCTCTCTGTGAATTGGAAGCTGGGGGAAAGGACAAAACCTGAGCACCAGGGTTTCAGGATTTGTGCCAGTGGCAGGGCCAGACTTTGCCCAACACCTATAAAAATGAACACACCTTTTTTTTTTTTTTTTCTTTTCTAATTTTCATTTTTAGCTCGGCATGTTATGAAATAAGGGCTCGGTTCAGATACTATCAATGGACTGTTTCATATTTCACCTCTCAGAGTTGCCCATCTCTGGTTCATCAGTGTAAACCCAGCAAGGTCTGACTTGTGCTTGCCCTTGCTGCAGGCACCTTTGCCTGGCTGGGTAATTAACAGCAGCTCCGGCTGCTCTCTCGTAGGCTGGGGCTTATCAGCCACGAAGGAAGTTCCAGACTGTTACTGATCCTGGTTTACAATAATTCCTATCCCCTTTATGATTTCAAACTGGAAACGGTATCATTGTCCAGCTGCTTCCTCCAGGCAGCCCAGCATCAGCGGAGCAGCAGGGACAGCCCGTTCCAGCCGCCCTCTGTAATCAAACACAAATCTCTTCCAGACTACCCAGGTATTCCCCCGCCTCCCGCCCGTGCTGCCAGGCAGGAACCCTAAAGCGAGCTCGAGTCCAAAGCAGCTCAAACCCTGCCCGAGCCCCGAGCCCTGGCACCCAGCCCTGCCCGCCCGGGCTGGCCAAAGGGGGAACGCTTCCTCGGAGCGAGCAGGAGGCAGCCTGTCCGCATCACACACGCAAATCTCCCTCGTGAATGGCCGGGCGCTGCCAAGCCCCTCCTCGTCTGCCCCCCACGCTGCGAGCGGAGCCCACTCACTCACCACACGGAGCCGTAGGCCCCGGAGCCCAGCGGGTGCAGGGATGTGTATCTCCTGGGCAGCTCCCACAGCGTGTTGGTCACCTCCTGTCTGTAAAAGCCTCTTCTCCTTGCGATGTTCATCGCCCGACGGCTGCGGGACAGCCACCCCCCCAGAGTAGTGGAGTGCGGGAGGGCTTCTGGGGTGACAGCGGGACAGGGAGGCTTCCTGCGCTGGTAGAAAAGGCTCTAGCAGGTTTCCTTCTCTGTTTTCAGCTGTTGCGAGCGTGAAGGGACATGTCTTTGGGCCCTCCTCCCTCCGCCTCCACATTGGCAGAGGTGAGGCATCGGGTTTCCTGACACGCCTCGGCGCTGTGCAGGTGCCTCCGGGCTCCGCTGCTGCAGGGAGCAGCCAGCCCCGCTCGGGCACGCCTCTGGCAGCCCCTGTCAGCCACGGCTCCCGCTCTGCTGCTCCATCAGCCCGGAAATATCCTCACGGGGCTCGGACAGGGCTCGTGAAATCCCTCCTCCAAACGAGGGGATGAGTAAGCACTGGTCGAGCCGGGGAATCCGAGGGACAAGCCACAGCATCGCGTCAGACACGCAGGGACATCCTTCTTCCAGAGCCCATGGACAGCTCCATGGACATGGACACCTCGGGGTCACACCGATGGCGATTTTCCCCAAGCCCGGCTTCCCAGCAGTGTGGGGAGGTGCTGGAAGTAGGCTGAGGTTCTCCAAGGGACTGCTGCGAGGGCTTCAGGAGCAGCTGTGAGATGGAACATCCCCAGGACGGTTTGTGCCCCGGGCTTTGGGCGCGGTTTCATCTCCTGCAGCAGCTCTCCCCCCTTCCCGGCTCTTCTCAGGTGCTCAGCCTGTGACCAACCAGCCCAGCAGGACCGTTCCTGGGAAGCACAGAGCACCTCCACATTTCACTCCAGCACTGAGGACACTCAGCTGGGGCTCCCGCACAGGAGGTGCATCCTCCCCACTCTCCAAAGGAAGTGACTAAGCCGAGCCTTACCCAGCCAGCCGAGCTGCTTGCACAGCGTTCGACCCCAGCAGCCCTCCACCCTGCCCAGAGCCTCTGCTCCTTCCCTAGGGGCACCTGCAAAGGTGTTCCTACAGGAAAGCACAGGCAGGGGGACGGGAAAATTTCACTGTGCCTGCTTTATGTGCAACCACTGCCTTGGCCCTTGGGCTCTTGGAGCAGCCCCGCAGAGCCTGCTGGTCACAAACACAGACAGGGCCAAGGCACCACGGCAGAGCCTGAGAACAGCAGCCCTGGCTGCAGCAGCACGGCCCAGAAAGAATCCAGGGCTTGGCTGGGTCCATAAATACACTGTGAGCAAGAGGTGTCACAGCAAAAGCTCCTGGTGCTTAAGCAAACATGCAGCTCCTGGGTTATTTGATGAACACAACCCTTGCTCAGCTGTGTGCACACACAGGCAATCAACGGCCAATTAGGGAGTCCTGAATAACTGGGGCATGTCTGGGCTCTACGGAGATGAGTTAACACCAGTGACCAAATCAAACAGGAAACTTTAGAACCCTGGAAACCCTTAGGTTGGTAAAGACCTTCAAGGTCAAGCCTAAATGTGAGCCCAACTCTGCTAAGTCTACAAAAAAATGTGGTGGGATAACCCAAAACTCCTTCTCCAGGCACTCCCTAGTGTGCAGCTGGGGGTGACAGTCAGGGTTACAATTTTGACCATTCTTCCCTTCCAGTAATAAACATTTCATCATGGGCCTGCCCAAACTCCCAGCATGGTGTTCCCACCTGTGATGGCCCCAATACTTGCACAACACTGTTAAAGCTTTATGAGTTAATTTGATTTATAGATGTAGTTTATTTCCCCCCCCCCCCCCCAGTTCAGTTCTAACTGATTCTAGAATATTTTTGCTGATCAGGATATTGGAACAGCAGATTCTGGAATAGTAAGTCTTGGGTGGCTGCGATTGGGTTTTTTTTTCCTCCTGGAAAACAACACCTGACTGTCCTGTTTAGTTTTTTTTCCCCTCTCTAGCTAGCAGCCAGCAACAGTGAACAGGAAGGCTGATGGAGCTGAGGGAACAGCCCCAGCACTGCTCTTTGCCTTTCCTCAAATCAGCTGCTGTGGGAGTGGGGGGCAGCTGCCTGGCTGGATCCCCCTTGGATCACAGAACTTCAGTGACTGTGGGCTGGGTGTGAGGAACAGCTCTGGTCAAGCCAAGTTCTTCGGAGGGAGTGACCCTGATACAGGAGAGAAGCTCTGCTGTGGTGATCCTTCCACCACCAACCAGATGGCAGCTGAGGAGGAAAAACGAATTCACTTTTAAACAGCAAAACAAGCACAACCCAGTTCTACTGGGGAGGGTCCCAGGTGCAGGGAAGCAGCAGCTCTGATAGTGTTGAATTAGTGCTGCTCTGCACTAGACAGAAAAAAACAGCTTGGGCGGGAGGTTCTGTGTCCAGTACTCATGGTCTTACTCAAGTTATTTTTGTAGCAAAGAATTCACTTGGGACAGCCACAGCCAAGAAGCCCCGTGGCAGCAGAGTCAGGCAGCAAGGCCTGGCCTCGTCCCCTCCCAGCCATCACACCCAGGATCCCCCGAGCACAGCAGAGAAATCCACACCATGCTAAAACTCAACACTTCAGTGCAAGACGCTTCCAAGTACCAGCAGTGCAGTAAATCTGAAAAATAGATTTTATTTTTAACCAGTGGTATTGTGACATCTTATCTGGCATTACCAATTACAGCAAAATCCATGGATAGAAACGAAATAGCAGATCTCTGCTTTTGGGTGCAGCGTCCTGCCCAGGCAGCTGAGCACAGCAGGGAGTTTGTGCCCCAGGGGCTCCCTCAGAGGACAGACTCCAAGGAACCATTCCCACTCACACACACAGACACACCCACACACACAACACCGAGAGTTTTTAAAAACCTTTAGCAATATTTCCGCATGAAATCACACTGTAGCATCTACACAGAAAATGGCCGATAAAAATAATCTCACTGAAGGTTTACAGAGTCTTATCTACATTTTCATTTGAGTACCCAGACTGCTGGCCCAGCAGAAAAGGGAGGGTTTTTGTCTTGGTTTCGTTGGGCTGTGCAGAGATTTATCCTAGAGCAACAACAGAGCTGCTCTCTTCCTCTCAGCCCAGAGCTTTACTGAACGTTTGGCCTGAAGAGATCGCTGGGAAGTAGCCTGGAAGAATCAATGGCTTTGTCATCCACGTCCCATCCCTTTGTGCTGCCTCTTCAAACACAGGGCAAAAACACTACAAAACCACTCTGCCCCACAGGTAACAAGAATACAAAATACTGCAAAAGCCTTTCTCCTCACATACACGGCTACATTGCTCACACAGGATGCCTGTGACAAATTAAAGTCTAAAAACGTTTCCTCCAGAAGCCCTAAAATTGGGCTCCTGAGCTCCCCAGCTACAGATGGAGCACACAAACATGCTGAGAAACCTCCCTCCTGCCAGTCTCTAACTCTGGGCACTTCACTCATGCAGAGTCCTGGAAAATACAAAATATTTGAACCATGTTTGTATTCAAACGTGCTCCCTTCTCATGTTTCCTCAGGCAGAGATCAACCTGCTAAGAAATAGCCAAGAAGCTCTTATGTGAGAGGATAAAAACACCTTCTAGTAAATGTTAGTTTTATGTATATAAATATTTGTATTTATAGATACAGACAGTGAAAGGGTGATTGTGTGTTTATGCATGCTTATTTCTTTGCTTTGGGTTCCAATACTTCTAAAACAAAAATCTTTTCAGGAAATAACTTAAGTTCTGGCACAAGATACTACAGTCATTTCTTTAAAGAACGCTTTTTACACTTGATCTCACAAGAAACCTTTCAGCCCAAGCTCTCCTCCTCTGCAGGGAGAAGGTCAGAACAAAGAAAAAGGTGCATGTTTCTCTGTTGTTGGACATGACATCCTTCCCTCGTTGAAGCCTCTAGGATGGCAGGTATTTCACAAGGAGCTGCAGCACAGGAGGAAGGGTGCTGTGATCTTATGGCACTGCCTGAGGTACCCAGTAAACATTTCACTGATGGTTGAAGTGCCCCCAGTGCCATCCCCAAAGAGTAAGGACAAAAATCAAGCAGCTCTACATGCACATACAGCTACAACATGCAAAAACACACCACCTTGTTGGGAACAGAATACACAACGTGTGGCTAGCAAGGATTTTCCCCAACCTCTGCTCCTGGGAGATAATGCTGAGAAACCTCAGAACAAGAGGAGGAGGAAAGGGAAAAACACAGGAATACCCAATCCAGGGGTTGAAGTTGTTGCCTCAAAGTTACTTCCCAATTACATTGAGTTCATGCCTGGCTACCTGGGAGCCTTCACCCTCAAGAACAGTGGGTCAGATTTCTACCCCCAGACCTCCTTTCTCCTCTCTCCCCATTCATTTAAGGCACAAACATATTTACAGTTTCAAACAACATCTTTTCATGTTCCAAGAATCAGACACTGGAAGGCCTCTGTGCTCTGCTGTACCAGGAAGATCTGGATGTAAATCAGACACCTGGCACTGAACAAAGAACATCCCTCAACCTCCCCTTCAGTCCTGAAGAAAACAGAGGACTCTCTAAGCCCATAAACCAACTTTCATTCTTTTTGAGGTTACTCAGTTGTAGGAGAATTGATAAATGGCCATGATTGCAACCAAACCTTGAACTGTCCCCTTGCCCACCTCACCCCAGCAGTGCAGACTGGTGGTGCACTGTTACTCTGAAGAACCAAGTGCAGTCAGAACAGCTCTCCAGAGGCTTGCCCCAGGCTGTACACAGAATACAAGAGCATGCAGCATGTTTACATAGACTCAGCTTCCTTCCCTCCCCCCTCCCTCCCCAGTTCAACACACACAAAACCCCTCCACTAAGGAGAATATTGTTGTGATGAGGCACTTGAACAATAATTGGAGAGTCCCTATGAAAAGGCCTTCCCTTCACAGTGAAGTGGGACAAACAGGAGAGAGCAGATTCTCAGGACTCCATCTCCTCTTGGTCAAGCGGGGGTGGCACAAAGCTGATTACTTCATCATAAGTCAGGCCTGGGGGGAGAAGTGGGACAGAAACTTAGAGCAGGACTATGACAGCACTACCAGACACACCTTCACACAAGAAAAGCTGCAACGATCTCAAATCTTCTAACGCTATTTTAAACAAAAAAAAACATTGTTTAATTAAGCCAAGGAAGAACAGTTACACTGCTCTCAGAGACCAATATCACAATAAAAGATACTTCCAGAGCACTGAGGAGATGTGAGTTTGAAAACAGATATATTTGTGTGCTCCTAGTAGTAATTAGTTACCAGGGTTTATGCTAAATATGCACACAGCATGTGGTAGATTCACTCAGTGTAACCACAGGATCAACAAGATGCCCACATTTTCATCACTTTCCTCTGTGTCCCTAACCATGGCTTGGCTGAACCTCAGCTCATGGGATGGGGAGGAGAAGACTGAGGGCAGACTCATCAAGGTCTGAGAGGGGCAGCTCCAGCCTCTGCTCTCTGTGGCAGTGACAGGACCCAAGGGAGCAGCTGGAGCTGTGTCAGGGGATCTGAGGTTGGATCTCAGGGAAGGTTCCTCCCCCAGAGGGTGCTGGCACTGCCCAGGCTCCCCAGGGAATGGGCACAGCCCCGAGGCTGCCAGAGCCCCAGGAGAGTTTGGACACTGCTCCCAGCAATGCCCAGGGTGGGATCGTTGGGGTGTACAGGGCCAGGAGTTGGACACCATGATCCCCGTGTGTCCCTTCCAACTCAGGATATTCCGAGATTCTACAACCACAAGAGAAGCTGTCTCTCACTCCCCTTGCCCAGACTCACTTTTCCATTCCTCAATCTCAAGTTCTCTGCTTTCAAAGGACTGGTCATAGGGGTCTGCCACGGGCTCATCATCGGGGTCGTGGTACTGGGCGAAGTAGGCGTGGGCCAGCGCCTCGGCGGCCGTGATGCGCTTGTCCGTGTCCAGCACCAGCATCTTCTCCAGCAAGTCCACAGCTGCAAGAGAGCAGAGAGAGAGCATGGCTCACATGAGCTGTGTGGCTCTACAATGAAATGTAAAGCTCTGAAAAGCCCAGCATAGACGAGCAAGCTGAAGTCTCTCAGGACCCACCCATCACGCAGCATTTTCTGCCTCTTACACTCTTGGCCCACACGTCCTCCCTAAGCACAACCCTGCACTGCTCCTGCAGCCCCAAGCCCAAAGCCTTGGGGATCTGGGCCCCAGGACATGCTAGCTTCAGTCTCAGGGAAATTCAATAAATGAGTCTTACCCAGGGGATTGGCACCAATAAACACGTGTTCAAAGTTCATTTTCGGCATGTAAGACAAAGACTGGATGTAGTTTCTTGCCTGTGGAAATAAATGCTCTGTTGAAGTATCAGACAACATCCAGCCAGAAAGACCAAGTACTTTTCAACCATCCTGAAGCACTGGTTATTATGGTCTGTCTCCTTGCTTCCTCTGACACTAAGGACACCAGCATTATCCTGTCCCAGCTAAGGCACTCAAGACAGTGGAGGAGGAGCTGACATTACTCGTGGTAGAGTAGGACTGGAAAGCAGAGAGGTGCAGGAAGAGCTGACTCCCTGGTGTCCCTGCAAGGCTGGGTGCAGCCTGCTGCCCTTGGCTGAGCTGCACAACACAGCACACAACGCAAAAGCAGCTCAGAGGCAGGCTCTGCCGAGTCTCACACGTCTGTGGTTGAGCACACACTGTCCAAACCTCACATCTCCATTCAGTACAACAATCTTGCAGAAGAGCAGGTAGTTAATTGCCCACCCCATGCCACATGCAAGCATTTAACTGACAGAAGTGGTGAACGCTGTGAGTGGAGCCCTGCCCTGCAAACCCCCTTCCTCTGCTCAGATCTCACCTCGTGGCTGGGCATCCTGTTAATGAGATATGCAGGGGGCGTTCCCGTCAGACGCATGATCTGCTGAAGCTGGTTAATATCTTAAGTGCCTCGTCAAGGGCTTTGTTAAAAACAGTGCAAAAACCATTTCAAACAGAAAACAGTCGCATACAAAAGCATCTCTTCTGCAAACCACAAGGCAAAAGCCATACAGGCGGGGTTCACTAAGTTTTTCAACTACCCGTGAAACGTTCAGCAATCACACGAGTGAACACTTAAAGCAATGGGGAATCACTGCTCGGTTGGTGACTGCCAGTACAGAAAGTATTTCTGTCGAGTGCAAGTAGCATTACACTCCAACAAGGCTGTGTTCACATTTCCCAACAGTTTTAAGCCATCAGAGTAGACATTTCCTTTGGCTGAGGCCACTCCACAACATTTTCCCTGTGCTGTGCAGCTATGGACAGCTTCAGGAAAATGAATGAAAATTAAAACAAACAAAAACTGTACCCTCTGCACTGGTAACCAGCTTTTTTTTTTCTTGCAGCATAGAAAGTGCTCAAGTTTCTTGTGGTGCAAAGTGAAACTGGCTCACAACTGACACCTGAACAGCTTTGAGTGCCCTTTAATACGGGCTGGGTGACAGAAGGCATTAAATGCAAAGTTAGCAAAACATTAGCATTGCATAAAACACAGTTAGCAGGTATCAGTGAACAGGGAAAGTGAGAGTAAGTAAAGTAATGCAGCAGAAAACCAGAATTTGTTATAGTGACACACGCAAAACCATCAAACACTTAAAGAGTTTTGCTTTCCCCATACAATGGAAAAAGAGTAGAAACAGTATTTTACTGCTTTTTTTTTTTTTTTTTTTTTTTTTTTTAAACAGACTTGTTTCAGACCTGGAGAAGAGCAATTATTACTTTTGTTGTGCAATAATGTTTAGAAAAAGACCCACTTCAACTTCCACACAAATTAATCTTCTGCTTAATTTAGTCAACCTTCCATCTTCTATCTCTTGCTAATCCCCTGTACTTCAAACACCAGAGTAGCCTTCAGGTCAGTTCACAGGGCAACCAAATCAATCTGGGTTATTCAGCTCTAATCTCTCCAAAGGTGGAACATCCCAGGGCTTATTTATATTGGTGGGATATTCAGCAAGTTGACCAATTTATGCCAATTTGCAGTGCACATCCCTTCAGCAGGTGTACTCAAGGCTGATCTCACATTTGGATTTACAGTCACTGTTACAAGAATATTAAGCTGCAGCACAAGAGAATCTTCTCACCCCTCTCCACAGCTCTGATCCTCTGCTGCACCTCTGCAATCTCTGACCTCAGTGCTCAGTGGGCATGCACCTGCTAATCCTGGCTCTGACTTATTCACCCCCCTTCAGGAACAGGTATTAAAGGCCATTCCCCACTGCCTCTGCCCAAGCTCACAATTCGAGATCACCACAGCTCTGCAAGGGCTGCAGTAGGGGTCACCTCCCCAGGAGAGCCTGCAGGAAACCTTGGTGCTGTGCCCTGGTACAAGGGCCCCATGCAGCAACATCCCACACAGCACATGTGAGAGCAGACTCTGCTGTGTGCCCTGGAGCAGCTGCCACAGAAAGGCACCTGAAAGGCATTTTGTGCTACAAAAACAAAGATATGGCAGCAGTTAATTCAGAAATTAATCACACTACAGAAGGGACTGTGTGATTAGAGGATAACACACCTGCTCCTATTTACAAAGATCCCTGGGTATGCAATCTGGAGAAATAATAAGTGAGCCAAGCCTCAAGCTCTTAGCTGTGAAAAATACTTCCCCAGTAACACCTGATGATCCAACAGATCACAAAGCATAAACCCACAAACTGAGAGAAAAGTCATGAAGCAGTAAAATGAGAATAGGAAAGGATGAAATCATACCATGGGCAGAGGTAAAGGAATAAAGATCAGATACACAAAGCATAAGAACTTAAAGCCATCCAAGAGCAAAGAATTACAAAGGAAGAAAAATAACAGAAAATAAACCCCAACACATTCTACAGATAGACTACAGGAGAACAACACACAAACTTGGGACTTCTGAAAGGGCAGATATTACAATCAAAGTGTAAACTCACAGACTCTGAGGAGATTTTCTTCAAAAGCTCAGGCCCTGGGGTTCCAACGAGTCTCAAAATGAGCTTCAACTGATCAATATCTAATGATGGACCATAAAGGAAAATGCTGGGAGAAATCAAAATGAAAAGTGCAACACATCACCCTATTAATGCTGAAAATTAATTCCTGCCAAGGCCTTGACTGAAAAGCTATTTTAGGCAAACCATATTGATTCCTCTTGTTTACAACTGATTATAACTGAGCTCTCTCTGCATCAGACAGACTGAACATCTTGGCTAATGATACCCCACATGCATTGAATTGGCCACTGCATCCTGAACTATTTTGGAGCAGAAATCTTTTGCCCCACTGGCAAAGGCTCAACTTCCATGCTCCCTTCTCCCCCTCAGGCCCCACCCCAAGCTGTAGTTAGCAGGATTAGGTTGCATTAGTCACAGCTGAAGGAAAGCAGAAGGCTGGAGAGGGTAGGTACTCCTATTAAGAAAAAAGTCAAGGCTTTTTGGGAACACCTTCCAAGCTCCTCCAGCCCTTTCTAAAGCTTGTAAGGTAAGGAAGTGGTTGGACCCTGCTCATCCCCTGCAGCATCACTTCCTCATGGGCACACCCTGCAGCTGAGCTGCTGCCCTGGCACAGCCCCTGGCACCTCCTGGGCACCACCAGGCCAGGGGATCAAAGCACTGAACATCCCTTCTGCCCTCCAGAGCTGCTGGAGCAGCAGGGGGAAGCAGAGCAGGGGCCCAGGTTTACCCTGTGCCTGGGGAAAGCTCTCAGGATGAACTCTGCAGATGGAAGGAAGAATGTTTGCCCAGGCACAGGCAGTGCCAGCCTGAGCTTCCCCTCCAACAAGGCCTAGGTGACAGAACACAGCTGAGGGGGGAAACCATCAAAGACACTGCTTTATGTCTAAATCTCAAGACACTAAGGAGACAAAGTATCCTTTTAAAACCCATCAATGCATAATTTCCCTGCTTCCCTGAATTATCCTCCACAGGGATTTCAGACTGTCTGTAATGTTTATGTTTGCCTTTAAAATTATACCAAAGTAGTGACATGATTTTTTTTTTTTTTTAGACAAGCTTGTTCTCTGGGATCAATGCCTTGTTGATGATTGAAGATACAGCTCCATTCTTAGAGTATCTTCTAATTTAAGTACTCCAAGAACTTCAAAAACTGACACCTGCTTAGAAAACCCCTAGAAAAACAACTCCGAGTTCCTGTAATACTGGCAAACTCTGTATGAAGGAAATCACCAATGCTTTGCTAAAACCTACATCTTCTGAGGTAAACTTTGGTCTAAAGTTTTATCTATCAAATTAATTAAGAGCCCTGGAATTAGCACTTTGTCAGAAAAGCTGAATTAATTTCTCACTTGTAAAGTCACTTGGCACAGTTCTAACTACTCAAAATCTAAGAGTAAGCCCAATATGTAGCTGGATTTAGCACAGCTGAATTGCTAACTCTGAACAGTCAATGCTTAAGATGAGATCAGAATATCCACTGCTGTAGGAGAATCAGCAAAGGGCACTCTACTAACCACAACTGGCTCATTTTAATTTGATTTTTTCTTCAGAGCTTTTTAAAACAGTCCTTACTCCTTTCACTTATTCTGTGCAAGCAGCAGTTGAAGTGCAAATTTTAGAGTGCTAACATGCCACAGTTCAGTTTAAATATTTCAGTTATTTAAAGGCATTTAAGAGCCTGTGCACTGGTGTGCCAACAATATTGCTGCTCTGTCTGCTAGTGGAAGATACTTCTCAGATAAACAAGAAAAAACACAGAATATGGAGCTGGCACTGCAAAACCCAACACTGCTTCTGGTTTTAGTCCTGCTGAACTGCAGCATGCTTCAACTACAGGGCCCATCACATCCCAGAGAAATGAGCCACAAGCCATTAAACATGGGAAAGAGATTTAGTAAATACAAGGCAGAAGAAAAACACCACATGTGCATGGAGAAAGAAAGCACAGCATGCAGACCCCAAGTGCCACCTTCAAGGTACTCCCCAGGACTGCTGAGGATTCTAAAATTCAGAAAATAACCTGCTCTCACCACCAGCAGCATGTCTCACAAGGCTGTAAAGGCTTATCAAGGCAAAGCAAAGTTCCAAGTTGTTTTAGCTGCCACCACAAGCAAGAAAAAGGTGTATCAGAAAAAATATGTAATTTCAGACTGGTTAGTTATCATGGAAGTTTCATAATACTGAATAAAAATAGTAATAAAAACACTCTTCAGAGTTTAAGGGAACACAGTCAACTTAAAACATACAGAAAAATCCAGATATTCTTATTTTTACTTTATATGATTTTATGCAAGTCAAATATTCAAACAGAGTCATCTTTCCTACTTACTTGTATGAATCATTCACATTACAAGAGCTGTAAAAATTTAATATATGTGCTTAACATAAACTGATCTTGGCATCAGACAGATACAACAATACCAAGGAGAAAGCCTCAGCCAAGCCTCCCATGCACAGAATATGTTGGAAGGGACCCACAAGGAGCAGAGGCCAATGCCTGAAGGACTCTCATTTTCATCACCTCATATTTTGGTCTCTGACTTTTTTCCCCACAGTCTTGATCCCCTTCTCCACCTCCTGGCAGAGATTTTACCACTATTAGAAATCCATCTTTCATCCACATGCTTTTGCCCATAGATTACAATAGGAAGAATTCAATTACCTTACATTCAGTTGGAAATTAGAAGTACTTCAGCAATCCTGCAGAGTTAAGCCCAAATTAATCACAGGTTTTTTTTCTAAGAATATCTCAATTCTTGCTTTAAGTCAATGACAGCTGTGCCTAGAATCTCTACAGATTCAGAACTCAATATTCATTCACCAGAGGCATAATCATCACAGCCAGCATTGAAGAGCATCACTTCAGAGTCCACCTTGGTTACTTACCTGATAAATGGAATTACAGCTTACCTGGTGAAAGGAGTTACAGCTTACCTGTACTGAACAGGGACAGCCCCAGGGTATACAAAGAAATGTGATGGGCTGGAAAGAACATCACAGCATTGCTGCCCCATCCTTGGAGAAAGGGACCAACACCTCAAACCAGAGAACCATCTGGACAGGGGGATGATCACCCTGAGAAGCCATTACATATTCTGTCACTCTAATTTTGGAAATGTAAGGCTACACAGCTGAGGAAATTTATATCTTGAGACCAAAAAAGCAAGAACTACTTCAAATTTTCAGTTGTCACACAGGAGCAGTTTCCAGGAACACAGAATTGCCTCCAACTGCACGGGAATTTTCTAGAGCTGCAGTGGATTTAGATATCCTACATCCTTGGCTACTGGACACGAGCCAAAATACCTTGAATTATTCCTGTTAATATTAATTTCAAAGTCAGTAAGTCAGCAATTGTACAGTCACACTACAGGAGGAACAAGGGCCTCTGCAAATCTGTGGGTACAATGAAATTATTAAGAGCCCAGAACTACCCAATAGGATCTAAACTTGGAAAACCCCTTCAACTCTCTTCTAAAATAATGCAGATATAAAGATTTCAAAGAGCCTTCCAAGACAGGAAGAAACTACAACTGACTGTTACCTTAATTCTTGCTGTCCCTAGATGTCAGCAGAAGTGGAGGGAAAGCTGCCAGCCTGGGTCCCTTCCAGCCCCTGGGCAAGTGTGCCATGCACACACAGGACTCAGAACCAACCCTGCTCCCCTCTAGCTTTTCACCTCATGACCAAACAGCACAAAGTAGGAACCACATGGAAGGACTGGAAGAATTACAGTCTGAGACAGGAAAGGATTGGGTCTGGTTTTCTGAAATCTAAGGAGCTCAGAACAAGCATTTAATTAAGAAGTGGTACTGCCATTTGCAAAAGAAATTGAACATCTAAAGTGAACCACCACAAGCATCTGCTGGGAGACATAAATGAGTGAAGTACCTTATTATGATAAGGCAAACAAATTAGATCCTAGAAGTAAACTTCATTTTGCATTGCAAATAGCAGTGCCTTTAATTTCCAGCTAAGAACAGAGCTGGAGAAAAAAACTTCTCAGACTTGGAAGAACCCCCACTTTGTTCAATTCATAAAAGCCACAAAATAAATCAGGATCATGCAGCATTTCTTAAGTTCTATTACAAATATTTTAGTTGCAAGCATCAGGTTCTTTAAAATCTGAAGTGTCAGTGTCACTAGGGTAAAATAATGGCAACAGCTTAAAGGCTTATGCTTTGTTTGAATGAACAATTCTTGGCATCTCAGTTTTTCTTAAAAGAAATTAAAAAAAAATCTATTCAAACCAACCTACACGTGCTGAATCAACAGATAAAAATAACCAGCTTTTGTTTAATTCAGTTTCTGTCTCTGACACCAGAAAAATACAGCAGAGATGACTACACAGTACAGTACAACAAATTTAGAGAGAAATTATGAGATGGAGTCAAGCAGAAAAAGAGGAGAGGATAGAGTCAAAGCACACTGCAAAGGGAGGTGACTCTGCCAAAGCTGGAATGGAAGCCTCTCCTCAGGAGGGAGTTTTGGAGCCCAGATGCTTTCTGAAGGTAAATTAAACAGAAGGCAGCAATTCCAACACCAGCTTTCTTTTCATCAAGTGCTGACATACTTGAACTAACTGACATAAATGCTAACAAATTAACAAAAGTTAATATCATGAACAAACTGTGGTTGAAATAATAAACTTTGTTTAAGGTGGGCAATGTAATTTTCTCTGGCAAATGAAAGTCCAATTTCTAGGCAATGAAAAATCTTGCCAGTAGTAAATTACACCCCAATCTCATGTGGGTGAACAAAAATTTTAAGTGCAATAATTTGCATCAAGTCTCACTTCCAATTTCCTGGGGAAAATATGAGCAAATCTCACAAAATCCTCTCAAATTTGCCAAAGTGTCCCACCCAGTCCACTTTGATGAGGCAAAAAAAAAAAAAAAAAAACCATTTTGGAAAGATCTTCTTCAAGGTTGATTTTTCACATCAGTCCAAGCACACTGTGAAAGAAGGTTCACAGTCTGTTTACAGTCAAGCATGGAAATGGAACCTAAACATTTCAGAGCAATTTTCATGAGAACCTTGGCACTAAGGAATCTGCAAAGCCACTGCTTTCACAGCCAGGATACCTCCAGGATAAAAAGAAGTGAGGCCAGAAGGGAATCACATTTGCAAGAAACTTGAAGCATGAGAGGATTCTTGGCAGACATCCATGCAAGTATTAGCTAGAAACTCAACTAATAAATTTAAATAAACTTAAAGGAAAGTAACAGAGTCAAACAGTATGTAAATCTAGTGATGACAATAGACAATAAAGAGGAACAGATGTGCACACAAAAAATCAAGAACTCACCTCCTTGTACTGTGAGTAAAAGAAGGCATTAATTTAAAAACAAACAAACAGAAGTCCATAACTAAACCCAGCACTTACTTTCTTGTCAATTATGTGAAAACGAAGCTCAAATTTCAATTTCAAAAAAGAAATTACTTCTAAAGGATACGGTCTGTGCCAGGGAACAATGTTCTTCCAGTCAACAGTTCAGCCATAATGCATCCCACTGACCAAATATCAACTGAACAAAATAAAACAGACACCAAAACATGATGCATGAAAATACAGTCTGAGCAGAAGCATCCCATCCAACCAGTGCAAACAACCTTCAACAGTCTCATGGCACTGAAGCAATGTGAAATTGCAAGCTAACTGATGCTGTTCTGTGTCATCTAAAACTTGTACAAATAACAGAATTCAAGATCAGGCAACTCTTCCTTCTAGAATGTAACATGGCCTGAGCACCACAGAGCTGGGGAGGAATCTAACCCACCAAAGAGGAATAAACCTGTCCAAGAGGACTGAGGAGTGGGTTTGTGTGTGGCCTTACAGAACTGCTACCCAAGCAACCACCAGCTACTGCACTGAAGATACAAGACAAGCCCACACATGGGCAAGAGGAGGAAAAAACCCATAAGGTACTGAGCTATGAAACTGGGGTGGCACATCATTTTCCTGGTGCTCTCCTGTACAAGAACTATTCTGACTTTGATTTTCTTCTCTGTGCCTTATCTGCAAGTATTGCAGAGAAGACACTAGAAACTGAGGAAGATCAGTCTGTGGAGAAGTGGCTAACAGGAGAGGAAAGGATGGGAGATTTATCCACTTTTTATCATTTTTTCACACTATAGCTCCAGACATTCTCCTCAACCAGACACATTCCAGTCACTTATTTTAAAAATCACTCTGCTACAAAAAGCAAGGGATAAGTGCTGACAATATTTTGCTGATTGCAGACTCAAAAGGTTCAAATTTAAAGAAGCCTGGTGAATGCTATCACAATGATTCTTAACTTCCATCTGTGGTTCAAATACCAACTCTGAAGCATAATTACCAAGAGTGACAACTTCTGCAATCGAACGAAAGGGGAGCACGTGCAAGGACAAGCTCTGTTTTTCCCCTCTCACAATTCAGAAACTTGACAAAAGAGAATTGTTGTGCTGGCTGCAGGCAGTACCTGTCTGGTTGTAGTGCATCCAGTTGAGCATGATCTCAGGAGCCCTGTACCACCGGGTGGCCACGTACCCTGTCATCTCATCATCCGTGTGCCGCGCCAGCCCGAAATCCAGGATCTGCGGGACACAACACAACCACTGCAGGCCAGCAGGGCCAGCTCCCCACACTGCCAGCCTGGCAAGCACCAACTGGGGACAGGGCAGGTGGGAGAGCTGCAAAAACAGATTATGAAACCCAATTTCACAACCTGTGGAAAGACACTAGGCTAGAACAGCGTAGGACTCGACAATCAGAATTATGTCTGGGTGTCTTGTCTCCAAAACAAGTAAACACAAACTAAAGCTGTTAACTCTGCACTCTCAGGATGATTCACTCCAACACAGGACCAGATACAAAACCCACATCCTTACAATTCTACAGCTAGGAAGCACATTATTACTTTTCTATGAAAGTATTTTCAAAAGGAATTGTTTTGACACTTAAGTTGCAAGGGATATTCATGTGGCACTCACTCAAACAAATCAGATTTTTTAATTACATTACCTTTAGCTCACAGTCTTCATTAACAGCTAGGTTACTAGGTTTTAAATCCTAAAAAATTAAATATCAGCATTAACAGTGGAATATGTGTTGTTTCACAAGTCTATAGTAGATAACATTGTAAATGGAGATAAAAATACAGATTCTAACTAAGTGCAAATCCTAACTTTGGATAAATTATTTTATCACAGTCAAATCTCTCCTGTGGCTCTCAGAGGTGTCACATATAACCAAAAATGCATAAAGGCAACACCAGTGCTGCATATTTGTATTTAAGAGAAAAGGTAATTCACAAAGGAAAATTATGGCTCTTACCCACTTCCTCTGTTCAATCTTTTTTACTACTTAACAAAAAAAAAAACTCAGAAGATTTTCTCTTGTTGCTACATTGTAAAAGTCTACGCTTCATTTTTTTAAAGATATTGTTTCACTACAGAAACCAATCTTAGAATGAATACTCACCCTGTGTATTATGTCAGCTGAATGGATGTACTGTAAAATAAGATGACAAAATTTATGTAGCAGTCCAAGCAGCCACCTCCTCATCTCTTCCCTACAAAATACTGCCCTCCCCAGCCCACACAATTCAGATGCTCCAGTGTGTGTGCAGGAGGAAGCAGCTGTGTGTCTGTGGTTCCACCAGGTGGGTGTTCCAGTTTGCTTCTCCTTGGGAACACCCAGGAGTGCCACCCCAGTGCAACACAAGGAAACAAAACTGAAGAAATGGAAAATTCATAGCCAGAGCAGAGGGCATCCCAGTTCATCACTTTCCAGACTCTGCCCATAGGAACACATAAAAATGAGAGGTAACCTTACTGATGCACAGCTACAGAGAGGCAGAAGTGAAAGCACAAGAATAAAAATTGTTCTACAACACTTTGGGGAAGCTCTAGAAGCCCCCCATGCACTCCTCTGAATCTCTGAGGGTGTAACATTGAGCAGGCACTTCCTCCCCAGTGAGGGAGGACAGGGGCACTCACCTTCAGCCCCCGGAGGATCTGGTAAATGAGAAACTGCACGTGGTCATCAGTGAGCTTCTGGCATTTCACAATGTTGTTCAGGTCTGCTCCCATGAGATGTGTCACCAAGTACCTGAGAACAAAAGCAAACACGTGGGCTATGAAGCAATCTCTTGAACAGGATTAGGATAAAAACTCCCTGTAAATCTCCAGTAGCAGAGCTGACTGTCCCAAAGCACGTTGTTCAATGGCACACAGATCGTGACACTTGAAATAAGGCAGCAAAGCAGTCCGGGGATTGCAACAGCACTGGGCAGTAAACCACAGCAAGTGAACAATTCTGACAAGTCCAACAGCTTAGGATATACTCTTTGTGCTGGAATTCAGGATTATTTGTGAGTGATGGCAGACAAATTAAAGACACAAATATTTCTGTCATAACCTGGGAGGCATAAGGAGACACAAAAGACATTCTGTTGCAATCTTCAGAGAAGTTACCTACACATCATTGAATTCTTCTAGTGATTTGGCAGGGGTGAACACATCCAACAAGCCAATCACCTAAAAAGAAAACAGTGAAGAGAAAAGCTGTGAAATATATTTATAGCATACTATGATACAGTTACTAAGATCCTTTGTGGCACTGAAGTATTTATTCCAGTAGATGTTTCATTTCCATCTGTTCAGTGTTGTGCTTTATGCAAGATACCAAGGCCTCCTGGAACTTGAAAACCTGATGCAGACACACGTGAGAGCTCTGCAGCTCCATTTACTTCCTCAAATCATCAGGAACCAGATACAGGATATAAAAATCACCTTATGTCCAAGCCCCTTAAACCACCACCTTCCACATTGGTTGTTGTGTTCTGTGCCACATAAAACCAAACAGTTTTGTTTTTCCAAAACTGAGATCTGAATAGTCAAGACAGTAGCACTAATATGCCTGCCTGAACCAGCTCTGATCATTTCTGCATCTGCAGGATTTTTAAATCACAACCTAGATAAACTTCCCACAGATAAATGAAGGGATGATGAACTAATATATATTTATCTGTAAAAATTACTTAACTTCCTTTTATTCCTTACTCTTAAAGATATATAGGCTCTTTGCAATGCCAATCAAAAAATATTAATGAATCTCAGACAGCTGTAGTCACAAACTAATTTTCATTGCTTAACCTTATTAGCTTTTTTGTGTGTGTCAATAGATAAATCAAAGCTTTCCTGTTTGAAGAATATCTCAAGTATGAGAAAAGGTCCAGAAAAACTCCTGAGTACAACTGGGGCTTTTTACAAGGGCATGTCATGATAGGACAAGGGGCAATAGTTTTCCACTGAAAAAGGGTAGATGGAAATCAGATATTAGGAAGAAATTCTGCCCTGTGAGGGTGGGGAGGCCCTGGAATGGATTCCCAGAGAAGCTGTGGCTGCCTCCTGCCTGGGAGTGTCCAAGGCCAGGCTGGGTGGCACTGGGAGCAACCTGGCCCAGTGGAAGGGATCCCTGCAGGGGGCAGAACTGGATGATCTTAAGGACCTTTCCAACCCACAGCATTTGGTATTTCTATGGATATTAAGCAGGATCAGAAGTTACCTCTACAGCTGAGACAATGGTATCACACAGGAGGCATTACTGACAGTAATACACACATGCATCACAAGTTCCAGGGTTGTGAGCCACACTAAAAACATCAAGATGATTTATGGGACACCAGCTGCTGAGTGCAGTGGTCAGAAACCACACCACACAACCATTCCTGCCACAGCAGAAGCTCTGAACAGGTCAGCCAAGGAGCTCCTCACAATCAGACTATGCTTGCTTGGCTTTCTCTGCTAGGTAACTTTGCTCAGCTCATGGCCAAAGAGGATTTCTCTTCTGCCAAGCCAGAGTTTGCTGGGACAAAAGAAATCAAGAGCCTTCCTTTGCTCTTGATGCTCTGACAGCTCTACCAAGAGCTGGTTAGGAGAATTTTTGCTCCACTGCACACAGAATTTGCTCCAAACACCATGCAGTATAAATATGTTGGCATGTTAATGTCACACACAGAAGAAACTACTCAGGCAATTGTCTTTTAGACCAAATGGAAGCTTTCTCAAAAAACAGTTCAATATAACACTTACCACATTCTGGCTTGTTTCCTTGTTGATGATTTAAGTGGATGGCTCGTATGAACAGCCACCTAATTTCCACCCCTTCATCACCACCCCTTTTTTCCTCCCTATTTTACCCACAGGAATCTAATGAATGTCTGCTTCATAACTTTCTGACATAGGCAAGCCAAAAAAAAATAAATATTAAAAACCCTCCAGAAGATACTAAAAAACAAACTTTGTGACTTTCTTTCTTTAAATAAATGCTTAACATAACAGAACCTGCAGTTTACTACAAGTAACACCACCTGTGTCCCAAATCCTTACAAACTTGCTAAACAGTAATTTCGAGGTTATTCTAGAAAATAGATATGATAATAATAATAGATATTGCAGAAAATGAAGATTTCTTTCTCACAAAATTGGTCATTGTGGGGGTGGTTTCGTTACTCAGCATGACATTCTACAGCTCTAATACCTTGGACTACAGCAAGCTTTGCATTTAGCATTAGGAAAGAACCCCATTTGCGGTGAGACACTGAACAGCAATCCTGCCGGATGCTCAGGCACGGTGAGAACAGCCCTTCCCGGGCTCGCGCTGCACTCACGTTTTCGTGTTTCATGTGCTTGAGCAGCCGCAGTTCCCGGTACGTCCTTTTGGCGTGGATGATGGACTGGAAGGGCCGGGACAGCTTCTTCACGGCCACACGCAGCCCAGTCTTTGTGTCAAAGGCAGAGCTGCAACACAGCAAGCACGAGAGCAAAAGGAGCTTCTGAGGAATGCCTTCAAAGGCACACTTCTTCTAGTCGGGGTTATCTAATGCCGAGTTACAGGCAACACTGTTTCTCCAGGGAAAATTATCTCTAGGTATCCTGGTCCCCATGCCACCCAAAATCCCTGCATATTCACACAATGGTTTATTTCTGCAGAAAGGGTTTAAAAGACGAGTCTTGTCCACACAGTAAAGGGAAATCTTGTAGAAAAAAGAGAAATGTTTATGACTTTGCCGTCTGAAGTGCTCTTAAACATAATTATGCACTAAAACTCTGGAGAGAGGAGTACTTGTAAATACTATCACTATTCCTAAACATGCTTTCAAACACCACACTTGATCACAAAACACTATGCTCAAAATACTATTTCCATGGTTTGAATCCATGAAAAATCCAGGACTTGTGCCCAATAAAATCAGTTATGACTGTTGCTAATCATAACTGAAGCTGAAATTAAATTTTGTTAAATCCCATCCGGTCTCCAAGTTCTGTTACACGAAAGTTCATGTGAATAAATGATATAGAGCTGTACAGTACCAAAACTTGTCCCTTTAGCAGAAACCTTGTGCATACAAATAGTATTTTTTCTCAAGAGTCCATGAGGACTTATTTAATCCTACTCAGTAACTCAAAAAAAAAAAAAAAAAATATATACATACACACACATATATATAGTACAGTAAAATTACATTTTAAGTAACTCCTTATGGAACTTATAAAGCTGTGGTCTGTCCAAAAGGAAAGAGGAGGAGAAAGAGAGGATGTGAAATCCACACTTGACTCAAGACAACAAATATGGGGAGAGTCTGGAATGCAAAGAGTCAAACAAGGACAGTAGTGGTTGATTTTCCTACTGTATTTATGATTCAGGTGAACTCCTGATTCCATTTCAAAGTGAGTATGCACTAGTTCTTGATAAACATCAAGCAAAAAGGAATGCTCCATATTCATAAAGGCAAAGTGTGAAACATAAAGCTTAACTAACAAAGCTCAAAACCAATCACAACGGCAGTCCCAGAATAAACCCACAATTGCACATGCAAACCACAACACCCACCCCTCCAAAGGAGCTAATTGAAATAAGTGCAGCTGTCGTTTACTTTTAAAACAACCACCAAGAACTCATCTGCAAAAAGACTCCTTATCTCCAATTCACCCAGTTTCCAAGGGATTTGGTAAGCGAAGTTGATGAGAAAGAGCAAACACAACACCAGCACCCTTCTATGAGCAATGTCCCTTCCTCCCCCAGGGAAGGAATGGGAAAACCCTCTGCACAGAGGGAGAAGAACATCTCCCTTTCTCTAAAGGGCATCCAGGGAGTGCAAAGAGCTCTCTGCAGAACACCCAGGAGTGCCCAGGTCACAGAGCAGCAGCCTGGAGAGCTCACTGACTGCAGCTGCATCACACTGGCTCAGAAAAACCCACCAGCAACAACCTCCACACCTCAGCCTGACACACTAATGAAGCCATCAAGCACTCGTTTTTTACAAATTCTCAAGCTTTCACATACCACTAGGGAAAAAAGAAATCAATATTTAAGCTGCAACGCTTCATGAAATTTTGAATTCAATTTTTTTTCGGCCTCAGGTAAAATTCACCATCTTGCAATACACAACTATCCCCAGTTTGGCCTGAAATTACATGCCAGCATTTTACTGATACAGAAGGTGTTTTCTAGGACTTGGAGCAAAAATAAAAGCAGTCATCATCATTCAGCACACGCTGTTATAAATGACTCGTGGATCTTCACCAGTTCCCAAACATTTCAGGTACAAAATGCAGCAAATACCAGTAACTCTCATCTTGCAAAGGGGATCAATCCCCTGCATCTCAAACCTTCACAGCTCCAGAGTCAAATTTCTCTTTTGGTTTCCAAGATTTTGAGATTTCAGAGCCACCAGACATAAGATAAGCTATTTCAGGATTCAGATGAAATTCAATTTCACTCTTTGTTTTTAAATTACATTTCTTGGGTCACTGTGCTGTTGTAGTAGCTGTACAACCTCCAAAGGACTGCAGTACTGGTTAAACAGCACAATGCACAAGCCCAGGAAAGAAAATTCTGTATAACTGCACATTCACAATCTAGACTTAAAATCAGAAACACAACGTTTGGCCATATTTGAGGCCTGAAGATTATTTCCTCACAGATAAAATCATGCTGAGTAATTTTTTTGCCAAAACAGATAACTGGCTAATGGTTCCTGCAGAGCTCCAGGACAGCTGTCAGCTGGAGAACATTTTAAAGAACACTAAGCTGCCTTTCATCACAGACTTAAAACAGCTGCATTACACTGATCATATTTCAGCTAAAGAAGCCCAATTAGGAAAACATTGCATGATCCACGGTTTTAAATCCCTTTTAAAACAAGATCAGTACAAATTCAGAATTTACACACTTTTTTTAACCTCTTACATAGCACTGTGCTATGGCAAACGAATTGCATGCACCTCACCCTAAGCGAGCTAAAATTACAATTCTGACCTAACCCGAATTGAATCCAGAACACAGGAGGTAGAAGGAAACAATTATTTCAGAGAACCTATCCACTGATAGTAACATTTGAAGCAGTCTGAGGAACTAAAGCATGTACAAAGTTTCTTATGAGCACAACTTATTTAAAGAATAGATAATCAGAATGTTAATTTTTATGCAAAGGCTATTTTGCTAAATATATGTTGCTCCTTGCTAGTGACTCTGTAAATACCCAAGCTAACTGAATCTCCTTAGTGCTACCTCTGAAGTTAATTTAGGCATCCTAAGCAGACAGAAAAACACAGGTAGTACCTGCCAGTTTATTACTGACTGCAGTCACTTCAGTCATCACCCTCCCAAGACACTCTAAAAGTTGCAAATACCATTCTGTGCCAGATTAGCTTGTGCTTCTAAGAAAGCTGCAATAAAAATCTCCCTATAGGACAGATGTGCTCTCACTAATTTCCCTTTTCCTGCAGTCCCAGCTCCTTGGAGCACTTGCAGAGCTCTGCTCACAGCTTTGCTGGCCTGCCCTTCTCCTGCTCCACTCCCCCTTCCTCACAGCTCTGCTGCCAATCCTGGCTGCTCCAGCCCACTCGGTTTTACAGCTCTGCTCCTCTCACTCCTCCCACATCCACCACACCTTGCCGGAGGAGCAGGCACCTGTCCCTCCAAGCACACACAGGATTTGGAGGCACTTGCACACTTTGATAAGGGATTAGAAAAAAATCCACCAGGAACTGTTTCTACAAAGGTGGTATTTAGGGTTATTTCATTTCCTCTGGAGATTGATGTTTTAAATTTCTTAAATCTGTAACGTTTCACTGGGAATTCTCAGGATCCAAGAAATTCAGGCTCAGTACAACTGTGGGTTGAAATGGGAAGAAATCACAGGTTTTGGAGGGCTGTATCACCTGACAGTCTATAAAAAAAAAAAAAAGCTAAAAAAGAAATCTTATGCAAGATTTTGAGGAAGAGTAAGTCTTGGCAGTTTAATCCTTTCCAAATTAATTCAGGCAATACAGATAGCTTGCAAAGCAATTAAACCAAGCCCCTTATTTTACAAAGGCATCAATACAACAAAGAACAGCTGCTAAAAATATAACAATTAAGTAAACTAAAAGTGTACCGAATGTACTTCACAGCCTTTTGGAAACTGATGGCAAAAACTGTGAAAACACCATTTTGCTTAGCTCAGAGCTGGCTGAACTGATGCCAGGAGTCGAGACTTCCCTCCAGCACACGCAAGGAATGAAGCAATCCTCCAACTGAAGGGTGAGTCACCAATCAATCCCATCTCTGTGCAGCAACTTCCCACTGCAAGATGTTGAATTGTCTAGGCCCCTCTCCTCCTTACATGAAATATTACAAAACGGATTGATCAGGAAGGCTTTTTTTTTTTTTTTTTTTCAATGCAGACCTGGTTACAAAAGCATGCAAAAGACTGTGTTGTATAAACACACAAAATGTTGCAAGAATGAAAGAAACAGCATTTCATACAACAGATGCCATTAGGAAGAATCAATCTGAGGATATGTGCAGATTTTTCTCCAAGTTTTGGAGCTGAAATCCAATATTTCCAGTTTTTAAAAACTGGATCCTGACAAACCCCTGAGCTGGCCATTTGAACCTCATTCTCCCAAGCCTGCACATCACCCTTCAGAAAACACTGCAGCACTTGCTCTGGCTGCAGGCACGTGTCCCAGGCTGCCTGCAGAAAATGCCTCTCCCTCCATGCTCTGACTCCACGACAGTCAGGTTTGGGCATTAGGGAGTTCCAAGCCACATCCCAGCACATTCAGAGCAGCCTACAACAGCTCCACAGCCTAAGTGACTCATCTGGCACTTCATGATTTCTTTTTTATTCATTTTCCCTCCACTTTCTGGAGATTCTTCATTTTCAAACGCCTCGTTTTGACAGCTTAAACAACAGAGCACCTGGTTACATTTGAATATAATAATGCAGTGAACCTACATGGAAATATATTTACCATTTTAAGGACTGTTAAAACGCCACTAGGTACTATCCCAACAGGGATACAGCAAACTCCAAATGAAACTAGGTAGCTTTTTACTGGAGAGAAGGAAAAATCTCTAAAGGGACAGGGAGCAGAACAAGCTCTTGCAGGAATACCCTATAATATGCATCACCACTTGTAGCTTAATAAACTTCCATAAATATGAAAAGGTTTTTGTTTTCTTGAATTTTTCAATTCTGACATACTTTCCATATCACTGTATCTTTTCTGAAAACTATTTTTAGAAGAACATACAGGAAGCCATTAACATGGACTGCAAAAAGACTCTGTGCCACATGTCTGAAATTGCTTCCAATACAAAACTGTTTCACTTGGTCTGAACAAAGTTGCACAATCTTTGAAAGTTTTGACACAGCAAAACAGGAAATTCATGATGCAAACTTTAGTTACTGGTCAAAAACAAAACTTTGCAAGTATTAAATTTACAGTGGAGATTGTAGGGAGGGGAAAAAGAAAATAGAAGTTGGGTATATGATGTAGGATCGAGCTTAAAATACAAAGGACAAGGCACCAAGCAAATTAATTTCCCATTACATTTCAGGAGTTGCATAACTCTGTGACACTTGCAGGGGTATTTATCAGCTGTGTCAACAAGGCCCTTCTTTCACCAAAAGAAACCTGTCTATTCCTTTCCAATCAAAATCTTTCCACAATTATATTTTAAAAAAACAAAACAAAAACACACCTCAGCAGGTATACTGGTTATTCTTGCTACAAAATTGACCAGCCTGGCTTATTTTTATGAAATGCAAGTCTCTGCACACTGCAATCACAGCATTTTTAAAAATGCATGTTATTTAAGCTCAACTTACCCACAAGTTTTATAACAGGTTAAGAACAGCTGAGTATTTCATTAAAACTGCAGCACATGCAAAGCAACTTATTTTCTTTCCTAGCAGAATGCAGCATGTGTCCCTCCTTACAATAAAATTGATGTCCATAATGTAAATTTGCATTCTACTTTAATAAAAACATAGGCATGCCTGCTCGAATGCAACAGCAAAGCAGCTTTGCAATTATGCACTCCTATTTCAAAATTCTGCTCGCACTTGGACAGAACCAAAGAACACAGAATAAAGACTAGAATGCTCATGTGGAAGATGTTTCTTAATCAAAGGAGGCAGTAATCTGTGAACACTTCACTAAATGACTGCTAGAGTCAAACTGATTCAAGTACTACCTTTAAGTCTTTAAGGTTAAGCAAAGTATGCAGCTCCATTTCTGTTTAATGATCCACCGCACTTCAGCAGAGAAGCTACAAATTAAGGACGTATTGTAAGCCACACACGTAGCCTGGCTTGTTCCTATTAGGTAAGCATTAAAAACTAAAGTCTTCAAGCTCCCTGTATTTCTGCAGAACTCCTACCAGGACTTTACTCTCCCAGGGAGCACATGCTGCAGTTAATTCTAGAGCAATAAAACAAATCTTCCTGTGTTCATCTATTATTGCCAAGAAGATAGCAGTGCTTGTAAATGTGCTATAACAAGTCAGGGATACAAAAACAGCCCTCGCAGCATTTTCTCTACTTCTTGCCGATCAACAAATTCCAGCTAAAAATACAATTGTCTCAAATATAATCTATCCTTCAGGTCCAGAAAGAAACTGGGACAAGAGCTGCCAAGCCTTCAGCTCTGCAAAGCCAGCTAAGGGGGGCTTACCAGGCTCCATCCCTCTGCACTCCCCACCTACTGACTGCAAGAAATCGCTCTGAAATATATCCATGAGATCACCCGGGGCCGGGAGGGGGGGCCGGGAACGACACATTATTATCTTCCCCTGCAAAAATGTTTCAGAGCCACCTGCCATGTGGTGCAATCCCCGACGCATTCCAAAGACGAGACTGCGGCTTCCCGGCAGCACCGAGCGTACACCCGGGAGGAAAAATGTCTCTTGCAGCAGGAGGAGGCTGGTGAAGAGCTGGGGGACGGGAACCCCGGGGGACAGAGCAGAGCAGCCCCGCGCGGTGCCCGCAGGGCAGAGGGGCCGCGGGCCGGCCAGCGAGCGAACGCGCCCGGCCCCGCACGGCCCCGTGCCCTCCCAGCACTCACCAGACGGAGCCGTAGGCCCCGGAGCCGACCGGGGAGAGGTTCTGGTAGCGCTCGGGCACCTCCCACACCGTCTTGTTCAGCTCCTGCCGGTAGAACTTGGGCCGCTCCTGAGACATGTCGGTAGCGGAGCCCGCCCCGCCCGGCCCGGCGGGAGGGGGAGGCTCTGCCCGAGGCTGCAACAGCACCGCCGCCGCCACTACCTCCTCCTTCTCCTCCTCCTCCTCCTCCTCCTGCAGTAGCAACAGCAGCAGGAGCAGCAGCAGCGACTTCTTCCTTCCTTCCTTCCTCCTTTCGCTCCCTCCCCTCAGCGCTCCCGGGCGGGGGCAGCCCCGCAGCAGCGACGCCCCCGCTGCCGCCGCCGGCCCCTCACGCCCCGCCCCGCGCCGCCGCTGCCGCCTCCCGCAGGCCCGGGGGGCGAGGCCGAGCGCGACCCTGTCACCGCCTTCCCCCGCCGCTCTCCCTCCCTCGCTCCCTCCTCCCCGGGCTGTGCCACACGAGGGGCGGGATGGCCCCGTGAGGCGCGGCCGGCGGTCGTGCGGCCAGCGGCGAGCGAGGCGGGGGCGCCGGCGTGCGGGGCGGGGACACGCTCCCGCCGCAGGTGGGACGGCGCAGGCGGCACCGCAGTCACCAACTCCGCCCCTCACGGCACAGCCGAGCTCCGGCCCCGTGCAGCCCGGCACCCCGCACAGCCCCGGGCGCTGGGCTCGGGCCCCGCTATGCCCGCGCGGCCCCGCACAGCCGCGGGCTCCGGCCCCGCTGTACCGACGCCCGGGAGCCGGCTCCCCGCGTGCCACAGCCGGCGCTGGCTCGGCCCCGCTGTGCCCGCACGCACCGGGCTGTCCCCGCCGGCCGTCAGCCGCGGGCTCGGGCCCCGCTGTGCCCGCACAGCACCGGGCGCTGGGCTCGGGCCCCGCTGTGCCCGCACAGCACCGGGCGCTGGGCTCGGGCCCCGCTGTGCCCGCACAGCACCGGGCGCTGGGCTCGGGCCCCGCTGTGCCCGCACAGCCGCGCGTGGCTCGGCCCGGGCCCCCGGGGCTCTCGGGCCCCGCTGTGCCCGCACAGCACCGGGCGCTGGGCTCGGGCCCCGCTGTGCCCGCACGGCCCGAGCGCGGCTCCCGCGGGTCCCGCGCCCCTCAGGGCTCCGCGCGCCGCCGATGCCCCAATATGGAGCCCGCGCGGCCGCGTCTCGCGAGAGCGGCGCTGAGGGCGGCGCGGCGCCCGGCTCCCCTCAGCCCGCGCCGCGCTCCTCCCGGGCTGCGCGAAAAGTTAAAAGGAGAGGAAAATAGTTAAGAAAGCTTAGCTAGATCAGCATAGGGTGAGTAGCAGCCTGCCAGGGCCCTAGTGCTCCTGAAGCTTTGCGAGCTGGTGTGAATTGTTCAGTAAACCTGACAAGGATGTTTTGTTCCCTTCCAGCTTCTCCTTGGTCTGGGCTAAAAGTTAAAAGGAAAGGAAAATAGATCAGAAAGCTTAGCTAGGGCAGCACAGGGTGAGTAGCAGCCTGCCAGGGCGTATTGAGCCTTAGTGCTCCTGAAGCCTTGCGAGCTGGTGTGAATCGTTCGGTAAACTTTCCAAGGATGCTTTGTTCCCTTCCAGCTTTTCCTTGGGCTGCTCTAAAAGTTGAAAGTAAAATAGATCAGAAAGCTTAGCTAGATCAGCATAGGGTGAGTAGCAGCCTGCCAGGGCCCTAGTGCTCCTGAAGCCTTGCGAGCTGGTGTGAATCGTTCAGTAAACTTGCCAAGGATGCTTTGTTCCCTTCCAGGGCTGTCAGGTGGGGTGTTAGGGAGAGCTAAGCTTGCACTGCACAGATTTCCCAGTGTTCTGGTCGTTCTTTGTGTTTTTTTTGAGAATAAGCGACTTCTCAGTACTTTTCAAAAGGCTTTGCAATATCAGAGACACGTATGTGTTTGTTTTCAAGTGCATGAGTAGGTCTCAAATCATTAAGTGCAGCAGGTTAAGGTAATTTTGGAGTGGAACCCAAGGTGTCTTCACCAGGTAGTAAATATAGAATATCACAGCAAATAATTAATGTTAAGGATTTGTGTTCAAGGCCCCTTAGCTTTTGGGTTTCTTTTTTAGAAAGGTGAATTGTTAGCAACACAATGCAAAATAGACACATTCTGAATAGGTTATGGAAGCTTGCTTTTAAAACATTTCGCTTCCCATATCAAAACCCTTTTCTTTCTCAACACAGAGTCTCAACCCTGGCCTATGGTGCTGTAAGTCATTGAAGCCCACAGGAGTAAACACAAGTTATCACTGCTTGCACCTACTTTTTAACACCTTTAATTTGCAAACTCTTTTGCTTCCTGTTAGTTTTGCTTGTATGACTTTGCCTTGAAAAGGGCGATTGTGCTCAAGGATGTCAGACACACCTCGCTCTGTCTGTGCTTTGGAGTGCCATGGGTATGTGTACAAGACAGTAAATACCATGCTGCAGTCCCTGCTGCGCTATCAGAAGAAACAGGTCTCAGCGATCGTGGGTTTGTTTCTTTGTTCTAGTTTGGTTTGACTATGAGTATCGCAGTTTTCTTTCTGAATCTCTTTTTGGATCCAGTCTGGACTCTCAATGGTTAGGGCTTTGTCTGCTCTGCAGAAAAAGTAAACACAGAATCTCTTATTCATCATTTATTTGGGCTTTGTTTCAGTGTTACTGAAACTTAAACTGTTTTGAGACCGTGACAGGGCTCGAGACTCAAGACTGAGCCACTGGGTGAGGTTCTCCAAGGTGTGGTGAGCTAATCTATCAGCCTGCTGCTGCCAAAAGGGACAGGGCCACCCAGGGAAAGGCCAGCAGGGCAGCCAGCCTTCCCTTCTGGATAACCAGCTCTTTCATCAGCCTAGCCATGTGTGCTACTGAAGCCTAAGACTATGGGTCTTGTCCAACTTACACTGCTGTAAAGGAATTTTCTGGTGATAAATGCAGGCAAACAGAGCTGGAGTTTGAGTTGCTGTTGTGTTTTCTCATTTTCAGTAACCAGGAAGACTTGTCAACAAGGTTATCTTCTATAACAGCAATATCCTTTACATTGTGCAAAAGCCTTCTGTTCCACTGCTATCTTCTTATATCTTAAAATATGTAAGAAGGAGATTGGATGAAATTCTGGAATCAGAGAAACAAAATCACTTGATGGTAAGGGTTGAATTTTGTATAATTATGACATGTGATGGAGAGTTAAGAGTCTGTCCACCCAAAATCACCTGGTGCAATAAAATACATTTTGCCCAGGATTAAAAGAGAGAATTTTGCTAATATTATTGGAAACTTTATAATTGCATTCGATGTTTAATAAGAAAATCTCTTATTTCTTCCTGCAGCTCATTGTTTAAGAAAAATGTCTGCCTTGCTTCCTCGTGATCTTTTCCTGTTTCTTTGGCACTTCCCTGTTTCATGTGTTTTCTCTGTTCTCCATTTTGTATCCACTTGTCAGCAGAGCCACCCTTGACAGTGAAATTATGGAGAGGGCCACAGCTCTGTGATGTTATTGTGAGCCCCCACAGTCACTGTTCACAGTCCAGAGATGCCAGAAGCCTCACTTATATTTGATTTGTAAAAAAATAAAAATCTCCAACATTGCCAGGGAATTAAAAGGGGGAAGAAGGAGCACTGGGTGGTGGGGTTAGTCAGAGTTTAGCCACTGGAAATTCTGATTCAAACACATGAATGGGAAATAAATCATGTAGGTCACGTCCTGATTTAACCCACTTACTAAAAAACATAATACAGGAAACATTTGTCTGGTTTTGGGGAGGTGAGATAAGTTTGTTTAGTTTTGATTCCCAGATGAAGTGTTTATATGGTTTTCATCTAGGTCAGAACAGGAGGAATCAAAATACCATCCCCTCTTTTTGTGCAGTGTTAATTGGGTCAGTAATTGATGTATCCAGTGCTCTGGGCTTCTCCAGTGACAGGCTCTCATGTGAGCAGCACACAGAGTGTTTGTGATTCATCTGGGTGGAATGCAAGGACCAGAGGTGCCTACCTGGGACTGGTGGTGTGTGCCAGCTCTGGGATAACACCTGTGCAGGTGCCTGCAGAGAGCAAGCAGGGCAAACCATGGGGGGCACGTGAGGTCACACAAAAGCACTGCAGAGACAGGGCTTGGAAAATGAATTGTTTATCTGTTCAGCTTCTCCTGTGGAAGGTTCAGGAAGATCACACTGAAGGTTGTCCTGACCTGGCTGTTTTCATACTGGTTCAAAGACTGCATCTTGAGGGATCAAAATGTTGGTGTGTGTTGTCCCTGAAAATCAGCCTTCTGATTTTAGTATAATAGAATCAGTTCTCATGAATTGTAAGATAAACAAGGATCATGTTTGCATTCCTTTGTAAAAGATATCACCTGATGGACTTCTCAAGTGACCAGTGGAGAGGTGGGAACTTCTCTGTCCAATCTCTGCTCACTGTCCAGAAACTGAGAGATATGAGGTCAACAATAAAGGAGAGAGTTCTTTTCTTCTTCTCTCCCCGAACCCCTGTTGTGTGTGTTACTGTGTTCCCTCTGTGCATCACAGTAACAGGTGTATTTCAGATTCCTCAAGGTAAGCAGAGAGGAAAAAATACTCAAGGTTCCCTTTTGTATATCATGGTTTTCATAATCTGTCTCCTGTGTGGACTTCTGTTCTTTCTAATGTCATCAGGTTATATGGGAGCTTTAAGCTTGGAAGTTCCTTGAGTCATTAGCAATTTGTTTGCATATTTGCAGGAAAGTAACTTTTGTGTAATCAGATGTTACATGGTGTGGTCTATTTTCTGTTGTGAGATAGGATGGGGAGAAGAGTAAAGTAGGCTTAAACTTTAAAGGGTATAAAGAAACACTTTATTAATAGGACTAAATAATAATAATAATTTCAAGGACAGGACACTACTCAAAGTATAAAGCAATAGCAGCATTTTCCTGTAAACAAAATAGCATGGTCTTTAAAATCCACCTTGCAAAATCAGGTCTGTTAGCTATTCACAGGCATAACCATCCCACTAATAGGTGGCCTTACTGAACAGTTGTTCTGGTTCTTTGTCTAATTTCTAATTAGCAAGAGCCCATGACATAAAACATCACTGGCTTTTTGCTACTAACTGGCCTAGCTTTATCAGGTTGAGAACTGGAATTTCCATAAACATTATCAGGTTTTCAGCAGCAAAATTTTACTTGAAAACAGTAACCAAGGATACCAAATGTACTGGATTTTAGAAACAGATTTTTACTTTCTGGGGCTTTTAGGAGTTTGGCTGACCAGGTTACTTTTGCCAGATAAAAATAACTTCCTTTCTGCTTTCTGCTGTTCAGTGACAGATATTATATTTGAGACTTCACCTCTTATCTGGGTGAGGTTTATTTTGTACCATGAAATGTTTCTGCAGGACTGGGAGGTTTTGTTCACTGCTGCTTCGAAATATTGGCAAGGCATCCTGTCTTTTTCATCTATCAGGCAGATGTTATTTAGGTGAGAATCCAGCCCTCCAGATTCCCAGTTTATTGTTCCACTCCTGCAGCTGCTCTGTGGTGAGAATTTCACCAAGTCAGTCAAGTTTGCTGTGTACTCCTGAGGATGGGAGCAGGCACAGCCCCTGTAGCCCAGAGTCCTGTGCAGAGGAGAGGGCTGGAGGCTCCTGGAGGCATCTCCTGCATGAGGAACACTGCAGGCAGCTCCAGGATGTCACTGTGATTCAGGTTTTGTCTCCACTGTCTTCCACATTCAGTTTCTTGCCTTGACTTAATGTTTGATGGGTTCATGTCTGTAGTTTGTTCAGAAGCTAACTTACTAAAATGCTGTTTACATGAGAGAAGGCCCTTCACATTATCATAATATGTAGAGCTCTGGCCTGGCAGGT
The DNA here is from genome assembly GCA_032173965.1 of Sitta carolinensis. Classification (NCBI taxonomy): domain Eukaryota; kingdom Metazoa; phylum Chordata; class Aves; order Passeriformes; family Sittidae; genus Sitta; species Sitta carolinensis. The sequence goes on from CM063306.1 coordinate 3,036,294, forward strand.
AACTTGGCAATTTCTTCCCTGTCTTTTTTTCTGGCAGCTCATTATGATGTGTCATGTTTTTGTGCTGTACATTAAAATCTTGTTGTGCATCTGATGAATTGAAGATTTTACTCATAAAATGGTAGGACTGAAATTTTCAGACAGGACTTTGAAAACTTTAGGTACTTACTCAGAAACAGAAGTTAATTATATATGTGAATGATACATATGAATGTGTGGTTTAAGGCAAATCTTTGTAGCAACATCTCATGCAGTTCCATGTTCTGTCAGATCTAGGCCTATTCAGCATCCTAATTTTAACTAAACATTGTCCCCTAATGGTTCACTGGACACCTTCTCAGACCCTGCAGTTGTGAAAAATGACATGGAGGCCTTGACACTTACTGCATCAATAACATTTTGACAGGCATCATTCAGGTAGGGGATGAATCTATTTTAAATCCTTAGGGATATTTCCCTATGTGCATTCTTCATACAGCTGTAAGGAGAATACTGTCTGCAGTCTGCAAAGGCTGGGATGGAGTTGGTGGTCAGTTTGCATCTTCTTAGTGCTCATTTTCTCTTTGTATCACATTCTGAGGTTATTTGGGTTGTAAGAGTCCTTACAGCTGGCTCTCACTGATTAGTTTTTGTTTAGTAGTATTGTCTTATCTCCAACAATAAGTTTTGAACGTAAGTGAAATGTTTTAACTGTACTTCTTGGTGTGGTTTTGCATCTTTATTTAATTTCCTGTGTTTTATAACTTCTGTGGTAGAATCACAGGATCTGCTGGGTCAGAAGAGACCCCACAAGGACCATCCAGTGCAGCCCCTGCCCTGCACAGACACCCCAACGATCCCACCCTGGGCAGCCCTGGGAGCACTGTCCAAACCCTCCTGGGGCTCTGGCAGCCTCGGGGCTGTGCCCACTCCTGGGGAGCCCGGGCAGTGCCAGCACCTTCTGAGGGAAGAACCTTCCCTGAGATCCATCCTCAAGTCCCCTGGCACAGCTCCCTCAGGTCCTGTCACTGTCACAGAGAGCAGAGGTTGGTGCCTGCCCCTCCCGAGGAAGCTGCAGACCCCTGAGGTCTCCTCTCAGTCTCCTCCAGGTGAACCAGCCAAGTGACCTCAGCTGCTCCTTGATCCCCCTCTAGGCCACTCATCCTCTTCTGGTCCCTCAGGTGCTTTCTAACAGCTTTAGATCTTTCCTGTATTGTGGCACCCAGAAGTGCCCCAGCACTCGAGGTGAGGCCACACCAGCACAGAGCAGAGCAGGACAATCCCCATCTTTGCCCTCCCAGGACAGGGATGTGTCTCCTGGCTACCAGGGTACTGCTGACCCATGTTCCCCTTGCCATGACCAAGATCCCCAGGTTCCTTTCCACAGGCGTCCCTGCATCCAGGGTTGCCCTATCCCAGGTGCAGAACCCAGCACTTGCCTTTGTTAAACTTCCTTCAGCTGGTGATTGCTCAGCCCTCCAATTTGTCAGGGCCTCTCTGCAGAGTCTCTCTGCCTTCAAGGCGTTTCACAGCTCCTCCCAGATTAGTGTTGTCAGCAAACTTACCCCGTATACCTTCAAGTCTCCTGTATCCAGTGGTTTATGAAGATGTTGAACAGAAATGGACCTAAGATGGAGCCCTGCAGGCAGCAGACTTTGTGAAGAATTTTTTTTTTACAGCTGTATCATCAAAGAAAGGTTCTTTATGGCTCCTTTGAACAGGCATAAAAAGTTAGGTGAGGTAAAAGCTACTGCAAAACAGTTTGCTGAAGTCTAGCGGAACAGCAAAAGGTAGAATATTTGGCTTGACATTTAAGCCTTTGTGTTAAATTATCCTGCCAGTAACTTAAATATTGTCATGAAGTTGAGGAAATGGAGCTGGGCAGATCCTCCTTTGAATTCTCCATTTTTTCCACCAATGCAATGGGTCGATAATCCAATTTGTTGCTTTGAGTCCTGTGTTCCTGTTTGGGCAAAGACATCTTTGTGTGCAACCTGGAAAGGAATCCTGCTGAGCTTTGCAGCAGGGAATGATTTGTTGTTGGTTTTATTTCTCTGACAGAGTGAGGACCCTGCCAGTGGAGGGCAAAAGCTCCAAGATTTTTTTATTTCCAAAGGTTGCTGCACCAGCTGTCTTTGGGCTGATGGGGGAAGTGAAGGACAGAGAGAGCTTGATTTCCTGAAGAACTAGGGTTTATGCAAATGCCTTTTCTGTCAGTATTCTGCCATAATTTTTAAGCTTGGTGGCTATCTCAGCCAAGTTTGGATAGGGCAGGTGGTTGGAAGTTCCAGGAAAAGCAATTGTTCTGAGTAAAATATTCCAGTAGTTGCCCCACCTAGGGAAAGAATCCAGTCTTGGCTAATCATCCTGTGCTGGGGTCCTACACCTGAAGGAAGAGAAAAACCTCCCCAGATCTGCAGGAGAGCAGGGTTCATGAAACAACTCGTTTAACTCCCTTACCTTGCTGTTGTACATAACAGTCTAATGTAAGGATCCTGACCTTTCAGACTTTCCCCCATAGAAAAAGCTTCAAAGAATGGAGGTGACAGTAAAGATTCACCAGTCTCCCTTTCCTGGTGGGAGGGTTGGGAGCAGCCCCCAGCCAGGAGGTGCCTGTTTCCCCAGGAGCCCCCTTGGAGGTGAGGCTGGGAATGCAGCAGGGACCCAGAGCAGCTCAGGGCTGTCACCTGCAGCAGTTCCTGGGGAGCTGGGGTTTGGGCTGTCCTTTGCTTCCCCTGCCAGCATGGAGCTGCTCAGATGGGCTCACCTGCTTATGGGAACTGCATTTGGCCACCTGGACAGTCTGGCCACCCTTGGCTAAGAGTTATATCCAGATAGGAACTTGGCTTTTCAAGAAGAATAAATTTCATTTTCTCTGCAAAAAAAAAAACCCTCTGAACAAAATTCTGCATGAAGGGCAATGTCAGAGATCTCATGCTGAGCCCAGAATAAAACAGAGACAAACTCTTCCCAGCAGCATCATATTCCACCCCTTCAACTGGACTTCCAGGACCCAGGCTGGAGAAAGAGATGGAAGAATACCAGCAATCCCTGAAGGACAACTGTTGGGGATTCACATCTCAGTAGGGAGGAGAAGGGTACAGTTAAGCAACACTTCTGGTGATTCTTCTTCAGCTGTTGATCCTCTTTTTATTCTTTCCAGCCTAACTAATGCCTCCAGAAATTCTGTTGTTGTAAACAAAGAGCAACACTTCTTTATTTCAAGCATTTTCAAATAGATGTGCTACACAGCAATGCCAAAAGCAAAGAAATTTTAATGTATAATTCCTAGTTTTGTAGAGAATTCTAACAAACTATTTGGACTTGATTTTCAAAGTGCTGTAGAAGTTTAAATTTCCTAATTTAGCACTTCTTAAATATGTCTTTCTTGCTCGTAAGAAAAATTAATCTAGTGTATTTCAGCAGATTACATGTAGGCAGATTTATTATTTTCAGATGTATTTAGAATTATGTGAAGCTTCAAAGAAAACATTTTATTACTATTCTTCACTATGCTGAAGCTGATATTGACTGCATCAGCATAACAGGGTGTTCCTCCATCATTTCTTCCTCAGTCCCTTTCTAATCCACCAGAACTAAACCCCAGTTGGCAATCTAATATTTTTGTTCATGTTTTTGTAGTCCTGTACTGCAATAGTGGAGAATGGAGGAATGTATTCCCTTTGTTCTGAAGAGGCAGGAAAATTGTAGACTTGGCACTTGAGATAAATACACTTAGCACTTGAAAAAAAAAAAAATCAACTTAGTTACATTGTCTGGAGCTCAGCCATGGGGTTTGATGCAGTAATATCAGTATAAAAATGTGCCCAGGTTTCTGCTGAAAGCAAAAGCATTTAACTACCCCAGCAGTACACATCCCAAGGCTTCACCATATCCTGTCTGAAGAATTCTCTCCTGGCACAAATTGCCTTGTGTGAAGAGCTGCAGGTGAATTATTTTTGATGGATGGCCAGCACTGTGAGTATCTACAATTCAGACCCCATTTTAGGGCAAAGCTTGAATTCAAATGATGGATCCTTTGTGTACTGATCCAGTGCTCTGGGCTAAATCTGTTAACACGTGAACAGCTCTAAGTTTTGCTCCTGGGCATTTTGTGGTTTCTGGGTGTGCAGTAACAGCAAAGCAGCTCCTCTGAATTTTGTTCCTCCTGGCTGTTGAATTGTAGCAAGGATGTAATGTATAGTTGGAATATTAATATTAGTATTAAATTATCTGTTGTGTTTTCAACTGGATTCTTCTAATATTATTTTCATTTTTTTGCCATTTAAATTTCAGTTGCTTCCAGGCAGTTTCTAGATAGAAGCCACTGTACTGCAGTGCAAAAAGTGTAATGGTAAAGGATTTTAGTGAGTGTTACTGTGTAGAGTCTCTTACTGCAGAGGAAACTGAACCCTGGAACTTCTTGGACTGTAGGATAGGAAAAACTGAAGGCCCAAATGCTACTGAGTAATTCTCAAACCACATATGCTTCCCTACATTGTTCTGGACAGTGGCTTCACGCCAAGCTCCTCTCAGCTCTGTTCAAAATGAGTCATGTAAAACCCATGAAAACCCATAGCCCTCATTTCCAGATTCTATTGGCTCTCCTATGGCAGCCTTGATTCAAGATGAAATGGATTCCTAACTATTGGCACCATGAAAGCACTGAAAACTTAAGAGATGTTTTTATCTTGTTCAGCAGAGTTCCAGATCTTCCCTTCCTACCACAATGACTGCAGAGTTTAGCACCAGGGGACAAATCAGATGTCAGAATGTCAGCATGCAAGTCATGGGTATTCATGTTCCAAAACAAATATCCTGCTGAGAGAAAGTCCAGTCAGTCCTGATCTTTTTCCCTTACAGGTGTGCAGTGCCATAACACTGTTCCACAAACACAAGGCTTCTGTGGTCAGCCAGGCACAAATCCCTGGGCATGGGCTGTGAAGTGACAAAGCTCCTGCTTTATAGCCAAACATTCCACCTATACCTCTTAAAATCCACAGAAGTCAGAGTTTAAAGGCCTGTCTGTAATTTTTGTTGGCAGCCTGAAGTTCTTACCTGACGTTGCAACAACTCTAGATGTTTTGCATGCAGCAATGTTCTAATGTTCCTCCCAGCTGGTGGGATGCCACCAAGCTTTCCTGGCAGGGCTTGCTGCAGAAACCCAGGCTGCTCTCCCTCTGCACTGAACGAGAAGATCTCCAGACATGCACATGATCACTGCTGATGGTGCAGTCTGCAAATCCTTGTGGTTTTATTCCATAGCCCCTGCTCTGTTGTGGTTATATTCCCATGCTTTATTCACATGTTTTTGTACTCTTGTACAGAAGTAGCTGCAGAGGACATAAAGCAACTGAGGAATCTCACATGTCATTTAGAGCCTGGCGGGAACTTGGAGCTGGACATGGCAGCGTGTCACTCTGCACTGGGAAGCTTGGAGGAAAAACCAGATAAACCACCTAGGTAAGAGCAGAGTCTGGGGACATTTGTTCTGCTGTAAAAAATGTGCCAGGCTGGTAGTGGAAGGATGAGCCTATCTTGGCTTAGGCCTGGCTCAACAACCCCTTGATGGTGCTATTCTCACTGTGTTTTCTACCCCAAATTAGAAAAGTATGGAAGGAACACGGCCAGGGGGAAGATGCTCAGTAGTTGGGTTTTTTTCCTTGTTTTTGTAGCAGAACTGGGGAAGGGGAGGTGTCCTCATACTGACTGGTGGCAGCTCCTGCTCTAGGGAATACAATGCCAGCCTGCACATGTGCTTCACTGTGACTTTCCCAGTCCAGTCATGGCTTTGTCATGCCCACGTGAAGGAACCTGCAGGGAACAGAATGGCCTGTCAGGTGTGAGCACACACCTTTCTAGAGCCAACCAGCCACTCTGTACAGATATGGGATGCCAGACAGGCTGCCTATAAACTGAGATTAGAATCTTTGCTCTGTTAATACTGTGTCTTCTTTGAGGCAGGACATTGCTGTGCAGTGCTTGCAGGGGGGACTCTGCCATACCTGAGGGCTTTCAGCTCTGCCTTGCCTTGATCACCTTCTCAGCAAAGGCTGAAATTTGCCCCTCTGTTGTGTTATCACAAAATCTGGTGCTAGTTTCTCACATAGAACTCTTTGCAGAACAGGCAGATGTCCTAAACATCTAATGCTTGTGAAATACAGCAACAATTACAAATATGAAAAGGATTTTTCTGTCTTCCAAAGTTGCACACACACATACTTGCCCTTCCATAAAGATATCCATAATCCAGTGCCAAAGAGCCCAGGTCTTGGGAATGCTTTAAAACGTCCTAGAAATGAAAATCACAGCAGACACAGCTCTAGCTCTGGTCCCACCTGATGGCTGTGACTCCTCCCTCTGTGGCTCCCTGACAGGAGTAGGGGATCAGAGTCCCAGACAGACACCTGATAGAATATGTAATGTGGTAAATAGGGATGAATCGTGCTGACAAAATTGAAACAGTAATCCATATTGATGCAGTAGTTAATATTTGGAAATAATAAAACAGTTAAAAGGTGTAATGCCAAGAAAGGGACAGGAGGGGTTCCACCCTTCCCCTTTTTCCCTGCAGATGTTCAAGGCAGGAAAAAAGCAAGAGATAACAGTTACTAAAAAATAACAGAAAGAAGAGAAAATCTGGTTAGGTCCCAGAAAAATGTTAATTATACAAGATTTATTGCTTTGATGCTTAAATATAATACTGGCTTATATTATGTTAGTTTTGGCTTACATTATACCAGCTTGGTGCACATGTGTAACCCTGCACTCTATACCCCACATGGTTATTTTACTTTTGCTTATGCGCTATTATTGGAACCGAATTATCTCTTATTTTCACCAAATTATATTGTCAATATTTCAAGTGTATCTGATTTTATATATTTTAAGATACTCAATTAAAATTGCTGTTACATTTAATATTGTTTGGGTTTTTTGATGATGGGATCATGGGGCAAACATATCATGTAATGTGCTTGTGACAGAGCTGCAAGTAGTTTTGATAAGTTTGTGTAGAAAAATTCATGTTACCCGAGGTTTATGTCCAAAAAGGAGACAGAGGAGTCCTGTAACTTTATTCATGAACAAAGGGAGAGGCCAGGGGGCATTTCTCCATGGGGTCTCTCAGATTGTTGGAGGACACAGCTTCCTTTTTATCCCAATTTTCCCAGTCTCATCACCCTCTCTCTTTCCCCACTGCTGAGGTACTTGGAAGGTACAGATTTCCTGATCTGCCTCCTGTATGTGCCCTTTAATAACCACCCCCTTGTATGACACACAATACCTGATCATTAAAATTAGCATCAAATCCACCCTGAGCAGAAAATATTCATAACCCTCTTAAGTCTTTCACATTCTACCCCAAGTTCTTCTTCCCAAGCATCACCTTGGCTGAGCAGCAGTCTGTCAATTTGTAGCATTTTCTGAAATAGAGGGTTTCTCCCTTTTCTTCCTTATTCACAAGTCTCTGGCCCTATCTACAAACAAATTCACACAATCTGTTTTTCAAGACATATTCATCTTATTCCTTCCAGGTTAAATAGTGTTGAGAAAAACTGCTGATAGCAGAACCTACAAGAATTCTAAAGTGAATACATAGCCACCTTAAAGACAGGTATTTGTTCACTGCATGCAGCAAAATGTTTGAACGTCCTAGTAACCACAAAGGATTTGTCATGGTCATTATTAAATAAATTATTTATTTAGTAATAAATCACTAATTATAAATATATAATAAATAATAACATTATATAATAATATTAAATAAGTATATGTGTATATATGTGTATGTGTATATATATTATATATAATATATAATAAATATATATTATATATTAAATCAGAATATATATGGGCATATATATGTATGTGTGTATATATTATATATAATATAAATTAAAAATTATATAATATTAAATCATAATATATATGTGTATATATATGTATATACATATTGCATATAATATATATAATATACATATTATATATATATTAAATCAGAATATATATATGCATGTATATATGTGTGTGTGTGTGTATATATATATTTTCTGATTAAACATTCAGAATCTGACTCTGACGGGCATTGCACTCTGCTCGGGGCACACGGTTCTACACGTGGATTCCGGGAGAGGCGGCGGGGCGCCTGCAGGTGTCGGAGGTCAGCGGGCGCGGGAGGCCGAGCAGCCCAGCGGGGCCCGCAGCGGCACTGCCGGCACTGGCACCACTCCCGGTACCGGCACCGGCACCACTCCCGGCACCGGTACCGGCACCGGCCCCGCCGGGCTCGGGGCGCTGCCGCAGTTCCCGCACCGGCCCCGCCGAGCTCGGGGCCCGCGCAGGCTCCGCCGGGCTCGGGGCGCTCCCGCGGGGGCACCGCCGGGCTCGGGGCGCTCCCGCAGTTCCCGCACCGGCCCCGCCGAGCTCGGGGCCCGCGCAGGCTCCGCCGGGCTCGGGGCGCTCCCGCGGGGGCACCGCCGGGCTCGGGGCGCTCCCGCAGTTCCCGCACCGGCCCCGCCGAGCTCGGGGCCCGCGCAGGCTCCGCCGGGCTCGGGGCGCTCCCGCGGGGGCCCCGCTGAGCTCGGGGCGCTCCCGCAGTTCCCGCACCGGCCCCGCTGAGCTCGGGGCGCTCCCGCAGGCCCCGCACCGGCCCCGGCGGGCTCGGGGCGCTCCCGCAGGCACCGCCGAGCTCAGGGCGCTCCCGCAGGCTCCACACCGGCCCCGCTGAGCTCGGGGCGCTCCCGCAGGCTCCGCCGGGCTCGGGGCGCTCCCGCAGGCTCCACACGGGCCCCGCCGGGCTCGGGGCGCTCCCGCAGGGCCCCGCACCAGCCCCGCCGGGCTCGGGGCGCTGCCGCAGCCGGAGCGCGCGGGGCGGGGCGGCCCCGGCCGGCAGGCGGCAGCGGCTCCGCGCGTGCCCGGCCCGGCGGGGCAGCGCAGGCGCCCGGGGCCGCCGGCGGTGGCGGCCATGGAGCGGAAAGGTGAGCGCGGCGCGGCCTCCATCGCCCCGAGGGGCCCCCGCAGGGCCCGCCGCCCTTCACGCCTCTCTCTCCCTTCTCTCCCTCAGTGCTGGCGCTGCAGGCCCGGAAGAAGCGGACCAAAGCCAAGAAGGACAAGGCCCAGAGGAAGTAAGTGCGGCCGCGGCTCCCTCCAAGGCGGCATCTCCCGCCGGCACCGCCGCCTCTTTGTTCCCCGGCTGTCCCCGCGGGGCAGGGGCCGCGGGGCCCGGGGGGCGCTCGGGGCAGGGCAGCCTGCGAGCCCCCGGGGCCCGGCCGGGTTTCCGGCACGTTTGGGGCGCAGCGCGTGGCCCGGGGTGGTCGGTTCGCCGCCCGGCTCCGGCCGCCTCCCCTCGCCGGTTCGCGGCTGCTGGGGCTGCGCGGGGAACGGGGGCTCCGCCGTCCCGGCTTCTCCCCGAGCCCCGGCCACGGAGTTGCGGCCGTGCTTAGGGCCGGAGCCCCGGGCGGTGGTCTGCCCTTGGCCGCCCCTGGGCCGCTGTTCCTGCGGGGCGGTTGTCAGCGTGCCCTCTCTGCAGCCCCCGGGCACTCCAGCAGATGCCGGCTTCAGCAGCCAGCTTCTCTCGACTCTCTTCCCCCTCTCCACTCTCGTTCCCCCGAGATTTTTTTTCTTTTCGTAAATCTTGCCGAAAGAATGCCGTGGTCTGTTGTTTACTTGGTTCTCTAACTTTGATGCTCTCGTGTGGCTTCTCTCCTACCGCAAGAATGTCACGAGTCTTTATGTGTGGGGAACTTTTGGAGGCAGATGTAAAAATTAGAAGAACTCGAGCAAATACTGAACAATGGCTTTCAGCAGGCTGCACTAAGTGCTGTGTTCAGTGCTGCTCATGGATTCCTTTCTCCAGAAAGGTGATGTAAACCCTAGAGCTGGTTCTGTACACGCCATAAAATGCTGCTTATTTCTGTAAAATCTCTGGTGACTCAGGATGTTTTTTACTTGAAGGTGTCTAGGAACCAAAGACAGTTATTAAGTAAGGCTAAGGCTTTGGGGGTGGGAGTTGGGAGTTTTTCTTTAGGCCTAGAGTAATGCTGTCTCAGTCACTTCCTCAGACACATCACAAGGATTTAAAATATTTTTTTCTTGTTGCCTGCAGCCAAGAGTCAGTGGTTTTGCGATGGGGCTTTTGAAGAGTGAGGAGCCTTAACCAAAGTATTTGGAGACCTGCATTATGGTTCTGTGCTATTCCATACATGTTCCTGGGATTTCTTGAAGGTCGCATTAGGACAGTCTTTGAAATGCTCTCCTCCTTCTCTAATTTCTGTATGAATAATCCATTGTCTAATTCTATACATGTTGCTTTTTCTTTTCTTTCTCTCACTGCAGACCAGCAATCCTGACTCTGCCAACAGAGTCCACAGTGCAGCTGGGAAGGTTAATTTCTGTGTAGATTTTAAGATTGCTGGATGATAACTTTCAGAGCTGGCACATTAGGTGTTTTTTATAAATCTTTTTTTAACAACCTATTCAGGACAGGTTAAATGCACTCCTGGTTAGCTCTTGATTTTGCCACTAACCTTGATTTGAGTGCAGAGCCATGCTATTTGTCAAATGCTGTGTTTATATCCTTACACTTCATGTTTCAACTCTTTTCTCTGGTACCATAAGTTTATTGGATTCTATCTCAGAAATTAAAGAAACTTGCATGTGCTTTAGGCTGTGCAACTAAATGAGCTCAGTGTCAGCCTCTAACTTTAGGTACAGTTCTGCAACATTTATTCTATTTAAATACAAAGCTGCTCTAGTTAAATCTTCTAAAATAGGCTTAACTGGGTTGTTTCATGGCTTTCCATAAAATCTATACTTGAAACCACATGCAATGTGCTTTTAATATCTGATGTTCCATCACACATGTAATTTTTTTCTGTAATATATTTTTTCTTTACATTTGCTGTAAAAAGCATGAAGCAATAATTTTAAAAGGTTGAGTTAGTATTTTGAATTATTATATAAAAATGCAGAGAATGCTCTGAAGGGATTTAAAACATTCAAAATATCTTTAATTTTAAAAATGGACTATACCTGCTTCAAGTTTACCTATAAACCCAATATAATTAAAAACAGAACAAAGAAAAACACTTGGAGAGATTAAAAGAAACTGGAAAGGTGCTTATTTTTTTCATCATCCAGTAGTTAATATTGCTGTGTGTTTGATTCAGAGGAGACCAGTCTAAACTGATGATTTACAGAAACACCTTGTAAATACTAATTATGGGTCTGTGCATGAGCTTTTTTACAGGAAATGAAAATATATATTTTTGAAATGAATATATTTTTATAGGAACGTCAACCACATTCTTAATTTTCTGCAAAATCAGGATGTTCCTATTTCTTTCACTCCTTCCTGTCTTAAAAGTTTCATTTTGTATCAATGAAGTCCAGAATGCATTTATTCTAACCCTCATCTGTAGAAAGAGAGCAGGCAGAGTTTCTTGGATTTCTGAAGGTGAGCTACCTGTATTTTCCCAATCCAACAAAAATACCCCAAATCTTTTGGTAATTTGCAAGCCTCATTAAACCAGCTGTCTCAGAGTTTGCTCAGGGAGCTGCTGCTTGCCTTGCCTGCTTGTTGGTTCCATTTCTGCCCCGTGGGAGAAATCCTGGCTGTGCACCTTTGTTCAGGTCCCATTTCTGGGCGAGCTGAGGAGCAGGGCAGGGACAGCTGAATGCCCTGCAGGGACAAAATACAAGCTCAGCTCCAGGGAGCTCCTGAGTTACCCTGAGTTCTAACCTTGAATGTTACTGGCTTTGTGGCCTTGAGTGCAGCATTGATTTCAGTTTGTTGATTTCCCTTGTTTTCCATCACAAAGGCAGGAAATTAGAATTAAAATTGCTTTAATCTGTTTTTAGAAAATGAAAGGCCTTTTTCTTACTGTTGAGAAAGTCAGGAGATCCATGCATCAGAAGCAGATGCTAACAAAAGTTTGGTAGGTAGGTTCCTGCAGTTTGTGTTGTTGCCCAAAGGTAGCTTTTCCAAAAGCTGTCTGGGGAAGAATGTGATGTATTAATTTTATCATTTCTTGAGGTGTGAACATCTTGGGTGCTAACAGTTAGTTAAATCCTGAAAGCACTCAAAAAACCCTGTCTTTAAAAATGAGCCTGTGGGCTTGCAAGCTTTTTTTCCCTACCAGAGTTTTAGTAACTTCAGCTGTGAACTCTTCAGACAGCAGTAGCTGCTGAGGTGCATTCAGGTAGTTGGTTTTGCCCAGTTCTGTATTTCTGACAAGGCTTTTGAATCAGTTACTGTGTCTTTGGAGCTCATCATAGGAGGACAGATGTGTTGGATGGAATACTTGCCCTGGCCCTTTGGAGGGTGGGGGAAATGCACAGTGCTTTTACTAGTTTTCCTTGTATTCTGTGGAGTTGCAAACAATTCTCTGTGTTGTGCTCTTTCATGAGCTGTCCTGGATGGGGATGTGCCAAGAAGGTGTGCTGGGTGTGCCAACAGTTCAGCCTTTCCCCCTGCTGTGCTCTGCAGGTGTCCCTGCTCAGGTGTGCTGGGAATGTGTTAATGCCTTGGTGCAGCAGGGTGGGCTCTGCTCAGGGGGCAGAGCAGGCTGCCAGGAGGTCATCACCTGGATTTGTCTGAAGACCCCAGGTGCTGTTTGCATGGATACATTGCTTTATTAGCTCTTGTTCAGAACTGATGCTGAAGCACAGCTTCTGTCTGCTTGCATTTGAAAGAGATTCCTATTCCTAGAATCCTGAGGGTTGGAAAAGCTCTCCCAGATCATCAGTCCCACCTGAGACCTTGCCCCACCTTGCCCCCCAGACCAGGGCACTGAGTGCCACATCCAGGTGTTTTCTTGAACATCTCCTGGGGGGTGACTCCACTGCCACCTCCCCGGGCAGCTCATTCCAATGTTTAACAACCCTTTCCATGGAGAAATCCCTCCTGAGAATTCCTTCTTCGTTTCATATGCTGTAGCCTGCACTGTGTGAACAAATGCCTAATACACAAGGAAAATCTGGTATTTACTTCAGAACTGTGCTTCTGTTTGAAAATACCAGTTTGAACTGAAATACAAATAGAGTTGTATTTAACTGATGTCTCAGGCAATTTGTAATGGAATTGGGCACTTGTGACTGTTAGATCATAACTGCTAGTAAAATACTGTGGGTTTTTTCTGTCTGTGTTTTATGTTTCAAGGCCTCAGAAGTGCAAACTGTTTTGTTTGTACTAGGAGAAAATTACTCCTTTAGTTACTACTGAGATTTAGAGCCAGAATTAAAAAACTAGTCTGAAACACCCATCCAGATTCAAAGCAGAAAAAGCAGAAACAGGCAAGAGGCTGAAGAAAAAATTTTATATTACAGCTCATTTCTCTGAAATGAAGAAAATAAGAGTGCTACATAGAACTAGGCTACAGGTCTGTATAATATGTAGGTGGTGAGTATTGCAGTGGCAGGCCCAAATGATAATGTTTCATCAAATTTAGCATCTTCTATGTTTCAGGAAAAGTTGGCATATTCATGTACAAAATCACTAGTTCTGTGTAAGGGGCATTGAAGCAATTGTGCTTCAAAGCAGAACATTTTATTACTGTAAGCTTGAATGTCTACAAAAGCAGTGGCAGCCATAAGGTATGTGGCTTGTTCTGGAAAATGTGCATGATCTGAATTTCTTTCTGCTAATTCTGCCTGCCCTGGTGTCTTTAATCTTTTATTACAGGCTTTACTGAGTGGGAGATATTTTTTCACAGGACTTTCAATAGATCCTCTGTCTCTACTCCTGCAGGGAAGCAGTGGCAGAGCTATGTTAGTGTTCTTGCTTTCTCCCCATTTCTTCCCAAATGCCTTCAGTATTCATTATTTTCAGGAAGCTGTTTTATCATTACCTGAAAATTTCTGGCAAGACTCTCGACATGCAGTGAAGCCTCACTTTTTTTCCTCTTCTTTAAAATTGCTGTGAAGAGAGACACAGTGGGGTTTTTTCCATCTAGGCAGCCTGGGGAGCAGAAAATTCTTAGTAGGATCTGATAGTTTCCAGTTTATTCTTTTATCACTTTTGTCTTTGAGGAGCCCTGGAGTTCTGACAGCTCTCTCAGGTTCTTCCTCAGTTTATCAAAGCTTTGCTTGGGATCAGGATCCTGGATTATGTTTTCCTCACTTACCTTTCCTAAGTATTTTGAACATAAATTTAAGGTGGAGTCAGAATGCATTGCCCTCCTAATTTTTCCATTCAAATGCAGAAGTGATTATCAGACTGTGGCAGGACACAACTGAAACCTGCTGGTTTCCATGGAGGTCCCTTGGTTTGTGATAGCTGGAGGGGCAGACAGTTGTACAAACAGCTTGTGAAGAGCTTGTGTGGGGGAGTGGGGAAGGGAAGCAAGAAACCTGATTGCCTGTTATTTGTGTTTTAATACCTTTCTCTTGTGAAAGCCAGTACATATCTTCAAACTGATCTCCCACAGATCTGCTAAGCAAAAGTATGTCTTGGTGCCTCTGAGTGCTGTTATTTAAAAACTAAATGTTTGACCTTCTCCAGTCTTTTAAGTTCTTGACAGTGGTATTGCTGTAGCTCTGGGATGAGTGCTTGAGAGCAGCAAGTATTGTGGATCTGCCCCGCTGGTGGAAAACACCAGTTATTTATTCAGAAAAATAGGGATGCAACAGTGAACAAGTTGCAATAATCATGAAATAACATGGATTGTACACTTGTAAGTCCCCCACCATCAACGATTTATAACTCCCCCCAAAATAATTGGATTTTCTTGAGCAGAAAGGCTGGCTGCATGCAAGCAGGAAAACACTGTCATCATTTCAGATCTGAATTCCCCCTGGAAGTTGTCTGTAGTCAGTGTCCATATTCATTGAGCATGAGGTTTGCCAGCAGATCTGCATGTGAGTGCTCCTTCTCACTAGATGTGCTTTAACATGATCTGGAAATCACAGGCACACTAAGAAATACTAATGAGATGCAGCCTGCAAGCATTCTCCCTTAAAGAGACATTGTCTCCATTCCAGATATGGAAATGGGAGAGGGATTTTAAATCCTGGCTTTTCACCATATGCCGCATGGAGCTTCTTCTCCCATGAAAACACAGAATCTTTGAGTGGGATCTTGCTGGTTTGGGTGTAGAGCCCAGCAAATCATTGGCTGGTTAAGGTGGAAGGGAGAGTCGTGGGCTGTGTTTGCAGTGGCAGCTGGGTTCATCCTTCCTTTTGCCTTCACTGAATTGAGTTCTGCTCGGGGGCGTTTCGTGTGTGTAATTTGAGCTCACCAATAAGGGGTGACACTGCTTTTAAAGACTTGTAGGCGACTGAAAATTAGGAAAGCATTTCCCTTCAGTTTCCTGCAGATGGGCGTCATCTTTGCAAATATCAAGGGAGAGGCAGACATGGAGAGAGGAGTATGGAGAGTGTCTTTTTTTGTTAGTATGTATTTAAGGATGATGGGTGTGACAAAAGTGATTTGGCCTAAATGTACATTTCCTTCCGTGCTGGAGAGTGGAAGGAGTCTGCTTTTGTATCTGTTCAAGGCAAGTTAGGTAGCATGGACAGCATTTCTGCTGTTTTAGGGACAAGGAAAAATCTCTTCTGTCCAAAACAGAAAGTCACTCCTGATGGTCTTGAATTGGAGAACCGAACACCTCATTTCAGGTGTGTTTTGGGATTTTTTTTTATGTGAGTTATTGGAGTGGAGAGAACAAGGTCAGAGTTTGATGGTGAAGTTGAGTGCAGACACTTGGCTGTGTGTCTGATAATTTATAGAGAGCACCCTTCCTTCTCTGCAAATCTCTAAGAGCCCACATCACATGGCTGAGGTTTCTTAATCAGTTTTTACCTTACTTTTAGTGTACGGACCAGATAAGTAATTCGACTGAAAACTGGCAAATTCCACAGTGTTTTTCCAAATTGCTTCAACACCTTCTGTAAGGAACAAGCTAGTGACTCAAATCTTAGCTCCTGCAAATAACTCTTTACCATCCCTGCTGTGCATTGCAGGGGTTGGGTGAGATCTTCAGTGAACATGGAGCAAAATCTTGTCTACAGTGGAAAATTTTGAATGTTTTTAGCTCCTTTTCTGATATGAAGAGATTTGGCAATACTAAACTATTAAAAGCATATTCAGACTTCTGTGAGCTTTTAAGGTGAAAATATTTTAGACATACAACTGGATGAAGACAATTCTTTAAACTTTTTGCTTTAAAAGTCCAGGGGTAGCTTCAGTGTGTTTTTCACTAATAAAGTCCTCCTTAGGAGAGAAATCTCTAAGTTGTTATTTGCTGTGTCACATTGTTGCTGACTTGTTTCCCCTATCACTTACATAAACCAGCAGGATAAACAGGCACAGGAAATGACTGGGAATTGTACATTGTTGGAGGATGATGTTAAGTACCCGCTGCTGTGAAAAATACTCAGCTCAACTTTTTAAAGAAGATTTGACTCCTCCTGCTTGTTCTGTCATTTTAAGCATAAAGGACAAATTTTTCTTGTAACTCTGCAAGGGGAGGTGTGGAATTACTTCAGAAAATTCATTTTTCCTTTGAATACCCTTTCCCTGCTGCGTGATTGTGCTGGAATTCCTCTATCAAAAGGGCTCCTCTGTCGACAATTACCATGATCCTTGTCTTCATCCCAGCTTTGAATCCACTGGGCGATTGAATAGGCAAATAAAACCGGCTGGTTGAGGAAGATGAAACAAAGTATCTGCCTGAATTTCTAATTTCATTAGAGGGAAGAAGAGACATGTAGACATCAAGAGGAGGGGATGAATCTTGATGCTCACCCCCCTGACATGACTGAGTTTGCAGGAAGATCAGCTGAGAGCAAGCCCCAGCCTTGCTGCACGGCCCTTCACCTGCAATGCAGTGCTGGGCAGCTGCAGCTGGGTGCTGGAGGCAAATCCCTCTCCTCCCTCACTCTTGCACAAAGCTTTGCTGCATTTGAGGAGAACCAGCCCCTCTGCCTGCTGCTGATGTCCCCCTCCTTCCCCAACACTGTGCTGTCTGACTTTTGATGGCTTTTTCGAAAACTCTTGGGCTGTCTTCGGGAATTTCTTTATCCATGGGAGGCCGTGCTTCTTGCAGGTAGGTTCCCCTCTCTGATTTTGTCTTGTGAATTTGCAGCTCTTCAGGGTATAAGGACTTTTGGGAGGGTCACTATAGATGTGGATTCACACGAATTCTGTAGAAGATGTAGCTTTTTGCCTTAGCTTTGCTGTTCCACATTGTTTTTCTTAAGTAAAATATTGCCGTGTAGTTGTAGAGAGACCCTGCAGATCCAGTTTATTCTGATGATTAATTAGCACGATGAGAGAGCAAAAGGAAAAGGTGATCACGGTGTACTTCTGTAGATCAGAGGTGGCTGTAAAAAAAAGCACCCTAGAACACTTGTTTTTTAATGTGTAAACAATCATTTAGGATAGGATTTTTATATACTTTATCTGCATTTTGCAATTTTGACAACAGCTGTTTCAGCTGTCATCTGAATACTGGGTATGGATTTTTCTGCTGTCTTTAACAGCCTTTTGTGCCTTTTAGAGTACTGTCTTTGTGAGCAAAGCAGACAGATGAGGCTTGTGCTTTTGTATATAATTTTTTCTTAGGTATTAATACACACTCTGCACTGATTAGTTCTCTCTTAATCTCCATCTTCGGCTGACGTGGTCATTTCAGGGGAAGAACAGGGTGGTGTGTAATAACATCAAACAGATTTTCACAGGAAAGCAAGGGTATGAGGTGTATTTTGGAGGTGATTTCATAAAGGAAATAGCACTGTAGAGATGTGTGTGACCTGAATTTGGCTTTCTTACATGAGTTGGTATCAGAGACTCAAATGTAGAAGTGAAAAGCTTTTGGATCCCCATGAAAGACTCAGCTGCAGACTCCAGGGTGTGTCGTGTGTGAGCCTGCCAGCAGCAGGATTCGTCAGCCCCTTAGGAGGGGCACAGAAAGCTTCCAGGAGAATGGGCTTTAGTGCTTCCAGTAACTTCTCCCTCCATGCGTGGAATTGCTATTATTGAGAGGCACTGGGACTGCAGAATGGCGTGATGGCTCTGTCTGCATCACTGCCACTCAAGGGGAATTTTCTTTTGAGTCCTTTTTAATCCTGTACATCCTGTGCAGTTAAAAAAAGTGAAAATCCCAGAACAGCTCTGGGGAGAATGACTCTTTACTACTCATGCTATGTGTGAGGCTCCTGGCTTAAAATCCTTCTGTGCAGTTCCTGTTCTCTTTACCCTGTCTGTAGGATTTGTTGTCTGTGAGCATCTAATCTCCCCTTCAGTCATTCTGTCTATGGTCATTTCTTGCCTTTGCTGCCTCTTCTTAATTTGGGGGTAATGTGTGACTTTATTTGTATCTCAGTTGTCCCCAAAGGAATGCAGCAATTTTAAGAAGCTTTTTAACCTCTAAGGCTTTCTGCACCCCCTACTGCAGGTTTCCTTCTTCCTACCCCTGACTTATAATTCAGTGATTAAAAGTCTAAACAGTAAATATCTCAGGGCTGGATCAAGCTGCAGGGTTGTTAATAAAAGTCTCATTAGCTTGGCACTTTTTGGTTTATGGTTTATGAAACACTAAGCTGTTCCTGAATTTAAAAAAATCAGCAGGACTTACTGACAACCGACTGAGAGTAAATATCTGGTGGTGGGTTGTGGCTGGAACAAGCTTTGTAGCTCTTCCTTGCTTAAATGAACTCGAGTTGGGGATTTTAAGTGGCTGCAAATTTAGTCATCATCACATTGGCACGCAAGATTTCTCCCTGTTTATGATGTATAAGGTGGCTGTAGTTTGACTGTGTTAGCAATGTGTTTAATTAGTGTGAAGTCTCAGCAGAGTGCATGTGTAGTAGGTCAGTGCTGAGCATTCATTCTACTGTACAGCTATTCCAAATGAAAATACTATATTTTTCCTGTGGATTAGGATGGGTTAGTACAGCCCTGATATGATGTGCAGGACTCCAGCTCAGGACTGAGCTGTGAAAACTGCCTCTGAGAGCCTGTCTGGCATAGCCACTGGCTGGGCAGTTCCTCCTTCTTGCAGCAAAATGAGCTGAATTTGAAGGAGGGTGCTGGAAGGCCCCAGTATTATCTGCTACTTCCCTGCAACAATAGTTTCAGTACAAGAAACTTCCTCTAATTCACTCTGGGGGAACTCTGTAAAGAATGTTATCTTGTGCTTGTGTGTCACTGCTGTAATGAAGTGTGCTGCCTGCTTCTTTGGACAACTCCAGCTTTTTTTCATGTCTTGTGCTTCTGAGGAAAAAAAAAACTTAATGTTGATTCCTTGCAGTACTTTGCCCTTAAATCCTGCCAAAGCAAATGGTCTGTAGGCATTGTTTTCATTATAAATCCTTGTGCAGGAGGATCTTGGATCTTTGTAGGCATTTAATTGTTCCCTGTAATGCTTTGTAAAGTAAATAAATTCCCTGATTTTGGTATTAACCTTTAGCTGTTTGGTTGTGATCAGTGTGATGCCATGAAAGAGCTGAGGTATGGGAGATGTTTTATTTGGGGAGCACAACCTGAGTGTGTGGGAGCCTGGAGGTGGCCTTTGCTGACATGGCCTTCACAAGCAAGAACTCAGAGCTAAACACATAAAATGAACACTTTTATTTATGAATGTAGGGGTGGAAAACCTCCAGCACCTTGGTGCCTGATTCTGATCCCTCTGCAGTCACAAGCTCTCAGGAGGGTTTACTGAACATCTGCTCTGTGTCCTCCCACTCCCCATAGTTCAGACAACTGTAATAAACTTTGGATCTTGAGTGAAGAGATAAACTAAAAATGCAGTCTGCCCCTTGAGAACAGGAGAAATAAATGTCAAGACTGGGGACTCTAGTGTTCTAAAAGCAGAAGGATTGTTAAATATTCATTTGGCCTTCAATGTGAAAGGAACAAAGGGCCACAAGTTCTAAAACACTGGTTAACTTTTTCTTTTCCCAAAAGAAAGTAAAAACTAATTGATATTAGTCTTGAAAATTTAAAAAAGGATTGATTTTATTTTAAATTTTTACCTAGGATAACAGACAAAATATAAATCTGCTTTAGAGAAAGGCAGAGAAGAGGTTCAGAAGCTAACATTTTGGTGGGATCACTAAGCTTTTAAATCTCTCTTGTCTGTACTTTCCATGGTTCCACTATGAAAGTGGATCCTAGGGCATTAAGGCACATTTCTTACTAGTGTACAAAAAGTTATTTCTGTCCACTTTTATCTTAGCTTAAGAATAAAAAGACTGACATGTGAATAGCTTTTCTGAGGGCTGA
Source organism: Sitta carolinensis (assembly GCA_032173965.1). Lineage (NCBI taxonomy): Eukaryota > Metazoa > Chordata > Aves > Passeriformes > Sittidae > Sitta > Sitta carolinensis. The sequence goes on from CM063306.1 coordinate 3,056,497, forward strand.
ATATTGCATCTCCTCCATCCTCAGCAGTCCCTCTTGTGCTGTGGAAGCTGCAGACTTGAGGAGTACCGTGTATGTGTGACACACAGTGTGATCTCTGTGTGTGTGACACACAGTGTGATCTCTGTGTGTGTGACACACAGTGTGATCTCTGTGTGTGTGACACACAGTGTGATCTGTGTGTTCTCTGTGTGTGTGTGACATGCTGTGTGTTCTCTGTGTGTGTGTGACATGCTGTGGTCTCTGTGTGTGTGTGACATGCTGTGTTCTCTGTGTGTGACATGCTGTGTTCTCTGTGTGTGACATGCTGTGTTCTCTCCGTGTCTGACACGTGCAGTGTGGTCTCTGTGTGTGTGTGACATGCTGTGTGTTCTCTGTGTGTGTGTGACATGCTGTGTGTTTTCTGTGTCTGACACGTGCAGTGTGTTCTCTGTGTGTGTGTTACATGCTGTGTGACATGCTGTGTGTTCTGTGTGTGTGACATGCTGTGTGTTCTGTGTGTGTGACATGCTGTGTGGTCTCTGTGTGTGTGTGACATGCTGTGTTCTCTCCGTGTCTGACACGTGCAGTGTGGTCTCTGTGTGTGTGTGACATGCTGTGTGTGTGACATGCTGTGTTCTCTCCGTGTCTGACACGTGCAGTGTGGTCTGTGTGTGTGTGTGACATGCTGTGTTCTCTGTGTGTGACATGCTGTGTTCTCTCCGTGTCTGACACGTGCAGTGTGGTCTCTTTCAGACCTGACACCCAGCACCGGGGCCCTGCTGCTCATTCTGAGAATGATCTTCCAGAGCAAGAGGAGGAAATCCTGGGATCAGATGATGATGAGCAAGAGGATCCAAATGATTACTGCAAAGGTGAGCACTTGCCTGTTTAAGATGCAGGATTTTCAGTGCAATCAAGGAGTCCCTTCCATTTCCCATTTGCTGTAGAGAATGAAAATAGACTCCCTCTTACATTAACAATGCCTTGAAACTACGTGATGATAATAACATTTTTCAAGCCAACATGAAATGGAGAAGGTGGTCTCCAGGTTTCCCTCTGTTATCAGTCATTTGATTTGCAGAGCTGTTTTTAATGCATAAGTTTAAAGCTGTTAACTTTTCCTTTGTGCCAGAGGGTTTTCAATATTGATAAAAGCAAGTAGGCATTTAAATATTTTTTTTATTTCATTGTAAAAAGGACACTTTGAAATCCTTTTCATATTCTTTAGTTTTCTTTTGAAAATTGGATCATTATCTTGATACCCATTCTTCAGAAAAATTTATTTCTGCAAATAGCCTTCCCCTGTTTCTCTGAGCAGAAATGAAATCTAGAGCAAATGAAAACACCAAATGACCATTTCTTCTCTTTGTTCTGTTTTCTGCCAGTTCCATCTTTGGCTTTTCACAGTTTTGCTTCTGTGATGGAATCCACCTGTATAGTAGCTTGAGAGATAGAAAGGTGCAGAGGAGACTTTCCTGTTTTCAGTGGCAGAGTGCCTTTCAGTCAGGAAATTGCAAGGAAACCCACTGGGATCTCGGGTGCAGTGCCCCTTTCACATTCTAGGGTCAGAGCATGCAAAAGCAATGCTGAAATTTAGCTGGGAGATGCTGTTACTATCACAACCTGTGTTTTCTGTGATGGTCAGCCTAGGAGACTGAGTGTGTTTTCACTGAGGAAATGTTTAGTGGTGCTGCAGTGCTTGTTCCCAGAGCTGTTGTCTGGTGCTTGTTCCTCCAGGCGGTTACCACCTCGTGAAGATAGGCGATCTCTTCAATGGGCGTTACCATGTGATTCGGAAGCTTGGATGGGGCCACTTCTCCACCGTGTGGCTGGCCTGGGACATCCAGTAAGTGCTCCAGTTCCTGCCAGGAGTGCCCAAACCTGAGCAGAAAACATCCTTCTACTTTTAGATAAAAACACAAAGCATGAGCTGTCCACATCCTAGAACAGGAATTTCTTCTGATACTGTGCATGCAGGCGTGTGGGAGGAATTTAACAGGACAAACCATAATCTGTGGGAAGAGTTGTGTTCAGTCTCTGACCTATTATTTCATATTTTGAGAAATGACTAACACGAATCTTTTGTTAAAAAAGACTCAAAGACAGTCTTTGAGTGTTTCAACCTTATTTTTCCATGATGCATGAAATAAACTCTCTTGCATGCAAAAGAATTGGGGTAATCCTGGAGAATAAGTTCTTTGTGTGAGCATTAACAGTTCCCAATTTACTTGCCATGTGTTCACAGAGGGAGGAGATTTGTGGCAATGAAGGTGGTGAAGAGTGCAGAGCACTACACAGAAACAGCCCTGGATGAAATCAAGTTGCTGAAATCGGTGAGTGCCTGAGTTGGGCTCAATTTTACTTTACTCTTTTTTTTTTTTTTTTTTTTTTCTGTTTTGGGGATTTTACATTTCCAGCTCAAGGATTTGTGTAGGAAGCAAACAGTGCAGTGGCTCTGACATCTGAATAATCTCTTTCTCTGCAGGTCCGCAACAGTGATCCAAATGATCCAAGCAAAGAGAGAGTTGTGCAGTTATTGGATGACTTCAAGATTTCAGGAGTGAATGGTTCCCGTATCCTTTTGTGAAATAAAAGAATTGCAGAAAGATGGGAGTTGCAGAAAGATGGGGGAAAAAAGAGTTGCAGAAAGATGGGGTGGCATCCCTTTCCCTGCCCAAGGAAACCTGCTGTAGAAGGATCTGCCTTCCAACTGCCTGCTGAGCTCAGAGCCAGAGTGATGATTCAGTCTGGTGTCATTTGTGTCAGCTCTGCTTGGTTGTGCTTTTCATGTTCTGCCATCAGTTTGTGAATCAGGACTGAGTGGCTGTGTCAGGGGTACCTTCAAGGTAGGAGAGCCCAGCTAAACCCATCTCAACCCCTCCATTTTGCAAGCAGCCTGTTAATAACCTGTTATTTCAGTAAAGCAGTACAGCCTGTTAAAATCAGTAGCTGAAAATAGCAAATGAGCCATCTATAACTTGAAAATAAGCTTGGTTTCTAGTTATGGAAACATCTTACTTTGTAATTTATCAGCATTGTTAGGATGTTTGCAGTGTATTGCTTTGGCAGTGGCCTGTAGTTCTGGGAACAGCCTTCTCATCTGTAGCAAGTGGTAATAATGCATCCTCAAAATTTGAAAGTGGGACTTCTGTGCGTTGGTTTTCACTTGAAGATAAATTTTATTTCAGTGAGAATTGCTGGGCTGCTTGGGAGAATTGAGCTGTAGATTATAAACAGTGGACCTATAACACACTTTCTCTTTTTTTCTCAGTAAACGTTGATTTGAGCTTATATTTCTTCCAATCTTGTGAAATGTTTGCTTTTGCCAGTGTAGATGAAAAGCAGCCTAATAAACTCATACAAGTTTGGCTTCTTAAACAGTGGCACTGTACTGAATATGTCACTGGAGTGACTGTAGCTGTTGAGATCTTAGAGCTAAAAAGCAGAACATATAGTTGAAATCCAGGCTTGTCAAAAGTTTGTTTTGCTGGTGAGTGAAGAGGCAGAGGAGGGCAAAGACAGTGAATTTATTGTTCTGAAGATTACTTATGAAATGGAAATTTTATTATCTTTTCAGGTAATGCTGGTACAGAGAGATCTGGCATCGAGTTTTGCCTGGAGCAGAAGCGTAGGCTGTTCCAAAACATACAGTAAATAATGTACATTTGTGCAACTGGCTTCCACTCAGAGCAGGAGATTGCTGCTGCAGCAGTGGGACCTTTGTGCAGCTCCATCCCTCTGTGTTTTATTTCAGATAATGGCCCTGTTGTGTGGGATAGGATGATGCTGTTGAGGAAGGCAGCTTTTCCAAGCTGTGTCAGAAGGATGAGGGTTTTTTAACATAAAGTGCCCAACTGGCATGGATTTCTTTTGATCCTCAGTCCTGGGAATTCAGGGCTCCTTGGGTCTGGATGTCCAGGTTTTTCCCTTGATTCAGTTCCAGATATCTGTATGGTGTTTGAAGTTCTGGGGCATCATCTCCTCAAGTGGATCATCAAGTCAAATTATCAGGGTCTTCCACTCCCTTGTGTCAAAAAAATCATCAAACAGGTAAGTTCCAGTTCTGACTGCACTCTTCCTCTTGACCCAGTTAAAACTCTTTCACTGATCTTTCTCAGATCCAAAGAAACAAAAGATCTGTGGTATCTCCCCCAAACAACAAAATATTCTCGGGTTAGTACTTCCTTTCTCTACTGCAAACCCCTTCTGCTGCAGATAGTTGTTTTCTGGCACTTACACTGTGGTGGTTTTTGCTTTTAACCTGTTCTTACCTGAGCCATTCCTCATAGGTGAAGTATTTTTTTAAAGCTGTCACAGTAAGCACGGTGCTTAATGATGGGAAGAGCAAGAGAAACTGGTTCTCCCTCCTGGGTGTTTGCCTAAGAAGCAACACCTTTCTACATGGGAGGTGCAGAGGAGGAGGAAAGTGTGATTTCATTGTAGAGTATTAAAATTAGATTTTCACCTGTGGCAAGTTAAGTTATGAGGGTAAATAGAGTATTTTTAAATGCTAGCTAAAATCTGCATGCAAATCTCTTTTTTTGTGGAACTGGGTAGTAACCACTGCTCACACCAGCTCTACCCTGGAGTACTCTGGAACACAGAAACCCTTTCAGGTTCACTGGCCATCCTAGGCACTTTTGCATTTTCACTTTGCTCTCAATTAGATTGTCTAATGATTGACTTCCTTCTCCCTTGCCTGCAGGTCCTTCAGGGGCTGGATTACTTGCACACAAAGTGTCGGATCATCCACACAGACATAAAGCCTGAGAACATCCTGCTGTGTGTCAATGACCAGTACATCCGCAGGCTGGCTGCAGAGGCCACAGAGTGGCAGAGGTCTGGGGCTCCCCCACCATCTGGCTCTGCAGGTGATTTGGGGTTTTTCTTTTTTGTTTTTTTACCCCTGAAAACTGATGCTGTTTCTCCCACATACCCTCAAATCATCCCTAAGGAAAACTTCCTGAGTACAGCAGAGCGATAATGCAAGTAACCTTTGAAAATCTGAGTGTCAATTGGGAAATTAGTCATAAATTGTAACTCAAATGATGGGGAAGGCAGTTTGTGTCAGAAAACAACAGGGAGGATAAATGCACTTTGGAGCCTGCTTTTAACAACAGCTAATCTGGCACTGCTAAAGTCAGTCTTATGTAGCACAATGTTGATGTACTCAGTGTAGAACTGGTGTAAAAATGTGGCAGAGTTCTCACATTTCTCTCAAAAGTTTATTACCTTTCATTGCATGGTGCTGGAAATGCATTTGAGGAGAGTTTCAACAGGATGAGTTACCTCTTGTCAGTTTGCAGAAGTCTGGAAAACTGTAACAGAAACAGCTTCCTTGACGTGCAACATCCCTAAAGATCAGGGGGCAAATCCTCTTGTGTTCCTTGTGTCCCTCCTCAGAATATCCATCTGTAGCTGGTGTGGCTTTTCAAAAACCACTGCAGTGTGTACTGGGAGGCTCTGTCAGTCATAATCTTACAATCTTACATTGAGCTGAACTGATCAGAGCATATTTTAGCTTAAGGAAGCTCCCTGAAGTTTGGTATTTGAATGCTTTGATTTGCATTTTCATTTGGGTAGGATGCATAATACAGGCAGTAAATGAAGCTACGTGACAGGAAGTTTAAGTCTTTGATATCAGTCAAGCAAGTCTCCTGTCTGAAACTTGAATTATGCATTTGCTCATTTAATGTTTTTATCATTTTTTTTATTGCTGTGTTTTGTAGAGCAGTGAGCCTTGAAAATCACATTTGCTGATATCATTCAAATGTTATCAAACCACATAGGAGAAATGTACCTTAACATCAGAATGCAGTTGCAGTTTTTGAGTGTAGCTATACTGATTTACTGATCTTCCTTTCTCTTTCAGTGAGCACTGCACCACAGCCAAAACCAGTAAGTATAATAGCTTCCATCTGTAAGTATTCATCTACTGATAGTATCTCCTGCATTGTTTCATAATCCAGTCAGCATTAAGAGAAAGCAATCTCTTATCAGAAGGAAAAAGTGTGATTTGTGTATGGCATAGGCATCAGGTTCAATGCTATCTTAGACTTGTTAATGGTGTTAGCTCATCTCCAGGACAAGGAATTCTCGTGGTGATCTCCAGGTCTGTTGGGAAAGTGGCTGTTCTGTGGAGTCTGAGATCTCCCTCACTTGGAGGATAATGTTGGTTTTTCAGGTCAGGGCAAAAATGCACTGATAAGAGCCATAGACAAGTGGTTCAAAACCCAGAATAGCTGCTTTTTATCTGGGAGAGGAGCTGTCTCCAGCATTTTCATCACAGACTGCTTCCTCAGCTCTAAGATAAATTAAATTGGTGCATTTTAAATTGATTGAAGTAGAAGATGTTAAGTCCGATTTCTCTACTCACTTTTGTGTAGGCTGACAAAATGTCAAAGAATAAGAAAAAGAAGTTGAAAAAGAAGCAAAAAAGACAGGCTGAGCTGTTAGAGAAGCGAATGCAAGAGATAGAGGAAATGGAGAAGGAAGCAAACCCTGGACAGACACAGCCTGAAGAGGAGGAAGAAGCTCAGACACCTCTGGAAATGATTATAAAAGTCAGTCCACCAGAGGAAAATGTCAGCAAAAAGCCAGGTATGGACCTAAAACATTGCCAGCATGGCATGGGCAGCATTTACTCATGGGTATGGGGAGGGAGCACCTTTAGTATGCCTGTTGTCATTCCACCTGTTTGCATTGGGTTCTGGCCTGATGAGACTGGGAAATCTCCTGTTACAAACTGTGTTCAGTTACAGAGCACTCCCTACCTCACAGGGTGCCCTTGAACACCTTCCAGCTATTTATTCAGACATATTCTGCTACATTCTCATTTTCCCCTCTTACAGCACAAGCCCTTGGCCAGGAGCAATCTAATCTCATGGAAAGCAGCGTGGAAAAATGTGCCCCGGAAATCAACTGCAACGGAGTGATCCCAATGACGGACTGCACCGACTCCGGGAACGAAGGGTCTGTGCAACTCGAGGATGACCTCCACAATGCCAATGACTGTGGCAACCAGCCTCACACACAGAAGCCTGAGAGCTTGCATGGCTGTAATTACAGCCAGCACAGCAGTGACTCAGAGAACAGGCCTCAAGAAGCAATGTCGGACTTGTTTGTGCCCTTGGCCCCCGAGGATTCCATGGTGTGCCAGCCCACAGCCAACAGAGAGCAGGGCATCAACAATTTTCAGGAAAGCATCAGGACAGAGATCCCTTCAGAGGATGAGAATGAGAATAACAGCCCGACAGACAACAAAGGTATAAGAGGAACCTTGTAAGAAAGGGTTCCTGGATGGGGGAGATTTCTTTACAACACTTCAGCCTCTGTATAGAAACGTGGATTTTGTAGGTTGAAGTGGTCAGAGCCACCTGTATGAGAGTTTTTCCTGCCAGAAGTAACTAACCTGGCAATCATACTCCAAGATGTGTGCTGTTTGTAGGTGCCAGGTGTATTTGTGCCTCAGTTTTGACTTCAGAGTGCATAAATATTCCTACTTTTTAAATACACCTATACCTTTGGTTTTCAGTGGGGGAACATTTCCTCCTTTGAATCAAGTGCTGCTTAGGGGATTTTCATTAAGCCTGCAGATTGTCACTTGCTGTTAAATGAAGGGATAGGTATGTTCAGTGTGTTCTGACAATTGGTTCTTAATATGGAACAAGGTAACTTCTCTCTCTTACCCAAGATGGGTGTTTTCCCAGAAAATGCAGCCTGAAACAAAGCTTATATAGTGTAGGGAAAGAAACTCAACTTCTTTAATGCTTTTATTTAAATATGATTTTTCTTTAGAGTGGAAAAAATGTGTCTTGTAGGCTTGGGAGAAAATAAGACATGAAATAGTGTACAGCAATTTAAACAAATTCCAGGTGTGTATGTTGTAAGAATATGAATTGGTAAAACTGTCCATTTTTGCATCTTTGTCTCCATGCCAGGTGATACATATCTGCTTGGAGAAGGAGGGTAAAACTACCATTTGTACTTACTAAAAAAAAGTATTCTAGCATTTTCTCTCCAGAGTACCACTAGGAGAGTTATATGGATGAAAAGTAACAAGAGAAATTTAGATTTTGAAACTTGGACCGCACTTAGCTGGATGCCTCTGCTGGGTTACTGACATCATTTGCTTCTCACAGCCCTCTCCCAAATGTACAGCCTAGAACTCTCCCAAATTTTAGGTTTAGAGGTACAGCTGGATTTCATTTAGTGACTTAATTCTTTTGCTCTCCATCATGCCATTCAATTTTCCCAATATATCCTTTATCTTTTGTAATTGTGTTGCAGCAGTGAGTGCTGGGTATGTCAGAAAGATGCTGTAACGTGGGGACTCTTCCTGCAAAGATTTAGGAGGGCTTAAGAGGGGTTGGGAGGTTTGTCTTGTTTCTGGCAATGCCCTTATTTCAACAGGGTTTTTTTTTTTAAATATAGACAGACTGTGCAAAATATGCTGGGAAATAGTCACTGTTGCATATGCTCATTTACCCTTCTGTTTAATGACACCAGTTGGGTCTTAATGATGTTGTTGATAGTGCAGAGTGATGCTCATTTTTATACCAAGCATCAGGGAGGGAACAGTTCTGATCCATCAGAAAAACTTCCTGGCTGGGGAGAGGTTGATAGGATTTGGGTGACAGATGGTGACACTGCCTATGTAGCTTTAATCAGCTGTTGTACACATTGCCTCTAGGAAAATCAGCTGCTGGGAATTTCCTTCTTAATCCTCTTGAGCCCAAGAATGCAGATAAGCTCAAAGTGAAGATAGCTGACCTAGGAAACGCCTGCTGGGTGGTAAGTTCAGTCTTTTCACATTGACTTTTTAAAGCTGTAGATTCAGTCAGTTTGCCAAGATGGAAAATAGTCTGTAAAACAGATCCTTGGACCTGGCTGTGAAAGCAGGGACAGTTTGAAACTATGACAGGGAATAAAGAGGGGAAGCAGGGACACAAAGAGAAAACTGGTCCTCTAAACACAGAATTTCAGTCCATACTTTGGGTGCCTCACTGGCATTTGATTGCTTCTTCCAGGGCTGTGAGCCATGTCACATACAGAGGGTAGAAATCTGCTCCTGTGAAACTGCTGAAGGAGTTTCTTGGTCTGCAGGAGAGCTACAAAGTTGCAGACAATTGCTCTAATGTGCTGTTTCTGTAGCCCGTCAGACCATTTCAGTGCATTCACAAGGACATGAAAGAGACTCAAACAATAAAACTCCCAAGTTTTATTCTTTGATGATCGTGCTGTGCTGCTTTCAAGTGTTTGACGTTTCAAATAGAAGAAATACCTCTTTTACTTGGCTTCTAAAATGGCAAATTACTTCAGATCTGTTGGAAGAGATGAGTCTCAACTCAGAATTGCAGTCAGGCATGCAGTGCCTGGCAAGGGGATTTCTCACATTGGTGTTGCTTATCTGCTTTAAGGGAGCTGGACCATGTCCTGTCTGCCAGGCCTGGGCAGGAGATGCTGCAGAGTCTTCCTTTATTCTGTTTTTGTGGCTTGCTTTCCTCTAAATTGCTGGACTGTGTCACTTGAGGAGGAGTATCTCATGCAGAGCATTTAAACAGCACTTACAGCAGTATAAGGAAAGAGTTAATGAGGATGTAAAACACAGCTGAAATGTAATTGTAATGAGCTTTGATCTACTCTGGCCTTGCAGGCTGCTGATTCTCCTCTTGTAAGCAGTTTTGAGGTGTTTAGTGAAACATTTCTTCTCTTTAGCACAAGCATTTCACTGAGGACATCCAGACGAGGCAGTACCGGTCCCTGGAGGTGTTGATAGGGTCAGGGTACAACACCCCTGCTGACATCTGGAGCACAGCCTGCATGGTGAGTCCTGCCAGCTGGGATGTTCCTGCTCTGGGCACTGCCCTCTGAGCTGCTGAGGCACTGGCAAAAATCCCTGACAAGTGTTCAGTCAACTTCCAGACTTGCTGAATAATAGATTTCCACACCACAGTTGTTTGTTTTTTTAATTTTCATTTATCTTCTTCACATGTGGCTTTCCTTTTGGAAGTTTTGTTGGCCAGCATCAGCAGATTTCAAATATGATTGTACTTTGCCATCGTGCTTTCTGGAAAAACAGGCCAACCAGGCAATTCTGAACACAGTGTCTTTTTATATTTAAAAAAAAAAAAAAAATCCTTTCTGCTGCACCTAGCACTGTTTCACCAGTGCCTTCAGTATCATTGCTAGTTTTAATCATCCTCTGCAGGTTTGGAATCGATGTTCAGTCTGAGTAATGCTGAGATGAGGCTGAAGCTGTTCCTGTAACAGCTGGCAAACATAGAATATGACAATGAGAAACTCAGTCAAGCCAATTAATGCATGTTCCTCTTCAGTGTCTCCACTCTGTGTCTTCTATAAATCAAAGCTTGGGGTTTATAATTTAAGCTTGGAAAATAGACATTTTCGCTGTTTTGGAAAACAAGCTGGGATTTTGATGGATGTGGTACAAGAAAATGCAGTAGGGTCATGTTTTCTCTGCAGAGCATGTGGCCACAATTACACAGTATGCCTGATTCAATTGTTTGGCACCAGCAGTTCATAAAGAAAACTGAGAATCCAGAAGGTCAGGGGTAGTGTTCTGAGTACAAGTGAATACATACAGGGTGAATGTGTTACAGAATTTAGGAGTGGTGAGTTGAAATGAGTGCAGATGTTTTTCTCATTTAAAACATGTTTTCATCTCTCCAGACAGATGTTCAGAGATTAACTGTTTGAAAAACATGGGAAAATTGAGGAGAAGGAAGAATCCTAAAAAACCCCAAGCAGAACAAAACAAACTAAAAATAACCAAGCCCAGAAACTATAGTTTGGACATGGTGTTATTTTTGTAAAACTCTGCAGAGGAAAGGCTAAGCATGTGAAATACCTTAACTCTGTGGTTAACTGGTTGTCCTGCACCCAAAATTCATCCCAGGTGTGCCTGTGATATTTTTAAAGCGTTACAAAGTCACTGCACATTTCAGGCTGTAATGGAGTATTTAAGATTATAGCTGTTTACTGTCATTTTGCTTTGCTTCTGGCCCACAGAGATTTGCAGAGTCAACCTGCAGCACATCTTGCAGTGTTTTGAAGTGATTTAATGTGCTCATTTCTGTTTGTTTAGGCCTTTGAGTTGGCAACAGGGGACTATCTGTTCGAGCCCCACTCTGGGGAAGATTACTCACGAGATGAAGGTTTGTTTGGCTCAGTTTTTCCTTTTTAAAGTGAGACTTGAAATCCAATGGTTGTGTCTTCAAAATGAGCTTTGTCTTACAAATCAGCAATGCGAAAGCTCCTTGCAAAAAGATTATTTCCCCAAATTACTGTTCACAAGCCCCTGCAGTAAAACTGTGCAATGAAGTCCATGCCCTTGTTGTGGTGTTTGGCATTCCTCTTGCTGATGGATTCTCTACCTTGTGTCTCAAACTGATTGTGCCTCAAATTGCTCATATTTGTTTTCCCCTTGTTTTGTTGTTGCTTAGTGTCATCTGATTTCAGATGGCTCTCCAAAGTAATTTTTAATGGATAGTCTTTATCATTATATCCCCGAGCATGAAACTGGCATAGAGAGGTTTTGTGTGGATGAATCTCATTGTCTTTTTTGGTTTTTTTTTAATTTTTCACGTGCAGATCATATTGCATTGATCATAGAACTTCTGGGGAAAATACCTCGCAAGCTCATTTTAGCAGGAAAATATTCCAAGGAGTTTTTCACCAAAAAAGGTAAAAGGAAACAAAGCAAATATCACTTTATCCCCTCATCCCTTGCTCCAAATACACAGGAGTGTCTGGCTGGAAATGCCAGTTGGAAATAGCTGACAGCAAAGTTGGCATCTTCAGGTCTTTCCTTTGTTTTATGAAATGCTTTATCAGTAAAACTGCAGCTAAATGTAAGGCATTTTTGTCTTACTCCTAAAAGCATCCTACAGCCTAGTGCTCAGCATCTTAGTGTGGATCAAATGCAGCAGGGAGAAAAACAGCACAGTAGATGTTTTGTCCAACTTGATGGGGTTTTATTGAGCTGATCTCTGTCAGCTGGAGGTGGAAACTCATTTTTGAAGGCTTTTCTAGGTGGCTTGACTCCATTTCTGGCATGCCAGGCACCTTAACTAGTGCCTGACATCATGAGCCATGTTGTTCAGAGCACAGAACAATATCAGAAATTCCTGAGTACCCCAGAAATTTATTGAGTCAAAAAATAAGGTTTTGACCCAATTTAATAATTCTTTTTATAAAAACAAGCCCTTCTTTTTTAATAGTGTATTGCTTTCTCTGACAGTGCTCCATGCACTGCATGTATTCCAGAGTCAGTGGCACATTTATCTGTCATGTCAAGCAGCATAATTGGTGATTGAATGAAGTTAGTATTTGCTGATAGGGGATCTGAAATAGCAGGAGGTGAAAAAAAGAACCCTTTGAGGAAGTATGTTTCTATAACAGGCTTCTAAAGCAGGTAGAAAAGGGGGTTTACTATAACTGACTTCTCCCTTCAGCATGCCCCAGCACTTAGAGCAGTCTCTGAGTTCCCTCTGTCATGCTTAGCTCTTCAGGCAGTTTTACTGAGCTGCTCTGTTCCTGTCTCTTGCACTTAACCCCTTTGTCTTGGGTTTTCAGGTGATCTGAAGCACATCACCAAACTGAAGCCCTGGGGCCTTTTTGAAGTGTTGGTGGAAAAATACGAGTGGTCCCAAGATGAGGCAGCTGCATTCACAGACTTCTTACTCCCTATGCTGGAGCTGATCCCAGAGAAACGAGCTACAGCAGCAGAGTGTCTCAGGCACCCCTGGCTTAACTCCTAGAAGCTTCCAAGCAATGCCACAACGTTATACTCTGGTTTACAGCATAGGCTACACACCCAGCTGCCCTTTCCCAGATCCATTTTTCTCCTTGTTCACTTTCAGTGTGGAGTTCTTCCTTCAAGGCTTCCAAGATTTTAGATAAATCTAACCTGTTCTGCTGAGTTTGTTTGTGTGACTTAATGGGGACTCTCCTCAGCCAATGGGCTTCATCTCTGTTTTTGCCTTGATTGGGCATCACCAAAGACTAATTGACTAGAATAAGAGATTTTTTCCTCAGTCTCCTCACTGTAAGGCACTGTGTGTGACAGATGTGAGCTCACCCGTGCTCAGATATCTCCCTTAGCTAAATTCCAACTCTCCTTTCTTCCCATGAAGATCTCACTGACTCAGGAGTCAATTTTCCCACTGTTGATTCAGTAGCTACTGATGGGGTGAGAAGGGCTGGCATCAAGGTGGTGCCAGATCCTTGTTAGAGCAAAGACCTTGAAATCCTCCATCACTCTCTAGATGTCTACTGCATCCTTTGCTTTCCAGTCACAAACTTTTATTTAGTTCTAGCTGCTTTTGAAAGAGCTTTTTAAAGCTAGGTTTTAGTGTCCTTTATTTCTTCCTCCAAAGTACCCTGTCCGTTTACTTTTTCTCCTTCCCTGTGCCCTTGATAGTCAGAATAGTTTCTGGACTTGGTGATGTTTTCTACTTCAACGTCTGTGACTAAAAGGTGACAAGGAAAATAAGCAAAAGCTGGAACTGACTCAACGCACAACCCTCAGCAAACAGATGGGTGCACCCTCAGCCTGCAGAGAGAGCCTTAGTGCAGGCAACCCTTAACATTATAGTGAGCCATACATTTGGGGGGGTTTTATCCCTTACTGGCACTTTTTTGCCTTGCTTGAGGTGGTATTCATGAGAGATTGGCTTTCACTGATTGCAGTCTGCTTTGATCCATTTTCAACCTTTTTTTTTTTTTTTTTCCCAAGGGAAGGGTTGCAGTGCCTGTATCACAGCCATGCTGCAGCCCTGGACTTTGAAAATCAACACTTGAAGTTCCAGTGTAAAGATTTCTTTTAATTTGCTTCAGGTGCAGGCCTTCAGAAATAACTTCCCAGGATGGGACTGCCTTTTATTTTCTGGACCATTAGCACAACAAGAGAGCTAGCAGAAGTGGAAGAGAACTGACTTTTCCACATAAAATACTGGATTAGAAGCTGTTTCTAGAGTTACCCCAGTAAAAAGTGTTCTGTGGGGTTTCTATGTAAACTTCTCAGACATAATGGGTTAAATGAGTTAATTAAAAGTTAAATCAGTGTGGCATTTGATAGTTCTGTGATGGCTTCTTCTAGACTTGCCCATCCTGTTACAGACTCAGTGCATCCCTCTCTTCTCTAAGCAAGATTTGGCAGTGTTGAGACTTCAGAGTCACTTCCTTACTCTGGACCAAAGGGGCCTTTGGATTCGTGGTGGCTTGCAGGGGTAGAAGTTGCTGGAGACCATGCAGATGCTGTCCAAGACAATTTCCATTGCCAAAGCTGCCAGGACCACTGTTACATGTCATTTCTGCGTGTGTGTGTTTGGGAATTGTGATTTGTAAGGAGCAGTCACTCACAAACCAGGTCATTTAATCCTTTTGAACAGTTTCTCCAGTTCAGAGCCTGATTTGGCTTATTTATGCAAATCATGCTGCATGTTCCTTTAGTGGTAGATCAGGTTCTCTATGCATATAATAAAAAAAAAAGGCAGGTAACATACAAAAAATGTTTTAAACTGCTAAGTTAGCCTTTTCTTTGTTTGTTTGGTTTTTTTTTTTTTTTTTTTCTTTTCATCTGGCATTTTCCAGTTGTGGGTCACTTCTGTATCTGTTACAGGACTGCAGACTGTGCTGGGTTCCAACTTCTTGTGAAGATTCATTGGCAGGGCAAACAATTCCTGTGGTCTTGAAAGCTCACCAGGTCCCTCCTGCTTGAGACTGGCTGATGGAGGGACATTTCCCAGGAGGGGTCTGCACTCTCTGACTGTGGAGAGCTCCTGCCCATCCTTCCTTCCCTTCCCTCTGCCAGCCCTGACTGCAGGAGGGGTTTTCTTACCATGATAGCCAGCCTGTGAGTTGAAGCAGCTGTCCTGGGTCAGTCTTGTTCCATCTGCTTGGTCACTTGGGGTTTGTTCCATTTCCAAATTGCCATGAAGTGCTCACACTAAAGGATTTGTACTTGCTGCATCAGTCTAAAACCTGAAGGAAAATACATTTTTATTCTTTCTACTTGGGTGCTTTGTCTTTTTTTTTTTTTTTTTTTCCTTTGTGAAAGCCCCTACAATAAACAGATTATTTAATAACTGAGCCCTAGTCTTCATACATTCCCCTTGTAATTCTGTTCTGAGTTGGGCTCAGGGATGGAATTTGCTTCACTAGTGAACTCTCAGTTTTGATTTCCAGAATGAAGTAGGTAGAGATTTTGTTGCTGGTATTATGATCCATTTTAAAAAGGAGAGAAGAGTGAAAAATAGGACAACTCTGCTGGAATTTTTCCATTCTAAAACACATTTTTCTTCAAGTGTCATAGCTCCGCTGTCATATCTAGCCAAGAGTCTCAATAAAACCTTCTCAAACATTTTTTTAGAGGGAAGCATAAAACTGGAAGGTACTTGTTAGAACTGAACTGAATTGAGTGCTGCAGGAAGCAGCAATTTACAGGGAGTGGAGATGAAAATGATAATGCAGGCTGATTTGAGGTTCTGACCAGGTAAGAGCTGCTTTGCCCTCTGCAGAAATGGGCTGTGCCAAGGATTGCCATGGCTGGGGTGGGAGATGATGGCTGAATCAGATTAGTGGGGTGGTGCAGGGTCATCTGCTGTGCTCTGCAGGGGCTGTCCCAGGCCTGCTGCACACCCAGCATGTTGGTTTCTGGTTTTGCTGTTTGGTTTTCTATTTTTTTCCCCCAGAAAAGTGCTTTTTTTCCAGAGGTTGTGTTTGCTCTGTTGCCCAGAGCAGGAAACTGATTCATGGCTCAGCTGGGAATTGGCCTGTCATGGTATTTTTCCAGTAAAAGGGATATGGCAGAGGGTTTCCTCTGCCCTCAGATGATGAGCACAAAACCCAAAACACTGATGTTTTTGTGGTGTTTTTTTTTAATTCATAAGTTATTCCCTCGAAAGAAGGTGTACAAACCCCCCAAAAAGCAGAAAATTGCCATCCTTCCCCTCTTGTCCCTCTTGCTGTTGGACTCAGAAAAACTCTTCTGTCCATTTTGGGCTCTTCCCACCAAAAAAGCTCCACAAGAGCTGTGAGCCAAGAGCAGCCCCATGGGTGAAGAAAACAGCTGTAGAAAATCCACAGAATTTGGTAAGTGTAAGCTTCCTAGAAGAGTCACTTCAAAGAAAAGGGCTGATGGAAGAAGAGCTCTGGATGTGCCTGGGAACAGAAAGAGTAAGTCAGCTGTTGGGAAAGGGAGTATGACTTCAATTTTATGCTTGGTTTATTTTACATTTTGCAAGGGTTTTTGCTTTCCCAGTTTTGGGAGGCAAAGACTATTTCTTCTTTAACCACAAATAAAACCAATGTGACTCCAGCACCAAAATCATCTGTCAGCCCTTTGGTAATCAGAATACAACAGTGACATTATGGATGCTGAGAATATTAAAAATCTGTGTGGATTATCACTTACATGGTGATCAGCTCTGTCAGTCATTTCCCTCTTCTGTAAAACGAAAAGAGAATTGCAGAGTTAGTGTGTAAAACTGAAAGGATGGGTGTGTTTTGCAGGTTTGTTTTCAAAAAGGAATCCATTTAAACAAGAGGAGGAGAAAGCCCCAGAGGCCTGGGAAAGGTAATTGGGGGAATTTGGGCTCCTGCCCAATTTTCTGCCTGCTGCTGGCTCTCCATCCCTACAGAGCAGTGTGTGACTGTGGCAGGGGTGAAGCCACCCAAGCAACAGCAATGACCTCGATGCCTTAAGTTCCAGCTTTCATATTTTCCAGATTCTGCATTAGTGTATAACTCTGAACTCCATATAAAGTGTCAGCAGGTTCTCCTCCCAGCCCTGTCAGAGTGAACAATTCTTTTGCAGCCCCAGAACCAAGGACACCACTGCAGCCTCAGCCCCAAAAAGTGCAAACAGCAGAGAATTGAGGAGAGAAACTGGGAGGGTGGGACTGCATCACCTGGAGCTGGAATGGACAATTAACCCCAGTGTGGAAATGGCCCCAAACTTATAAAAGTGTGTTACTGTTTCATAGATAGAAATACACAGTAACACACATAATAGGTGTTGAGGTAGAGAAGAAGAAAGGAAGTTTCTACTTTATTGTTGACTTGGTATATATAAGTCTTTGGACAGTGATCAGAGACTGGACAGCGAAGTTACCACTTCTCCATCTTCACTGGTCACTTGAGAAGTCTATCAGGTGATATTTTTTACAAAGGAATGTAAACATGATTTTTGTTTATTTTGCAATTCACGAGAACTGATTTCACTATACTAAAACAAATTAGAAGGTTTATTTTTAGGGACAACAAAAGTGTGAAAACTCACGACTTGGAGTCCACCTTGGCTGGAGCTACAGCCAGGCTCTTACACTGCCCAGGGTGATCCTTTAAAGGCCTTTTTAACAAATCCCTACTTTCTTCCTCCAGCCTGTGTCCCAGGCAGCCTCTCCAGGATCGACCTGCGGGCTGAGCCGTTCCCAGGGGACGTTGTGAGCGCTCCCCCTGCACTCACCTTTACTCTCCACTTTGAAATCCGAGGGGAGGAGGTTGTCCTGCCGGTTGCCCAGCACAAAGGCCAGGAAGGAGAGGATGAGGGCGTCCAGGATGCCGATGATGCACAGGATGTATGCCCAGCGCACGGTGCAGGCGCCCAGCGTGTATTTGTCGGTTTTGTCCCCGCACATTCTCTTGACCTCGCTCGAGTCCCAGCCGTCGGGGTAGATCAGGCAGCCGATCATCAGCCCCGTGGCTGCAGGCACAGGGGGATGTCAGTGCTCCTGAGCTGACAGGATGCCTAAGATTTTTAGCTTTTTATGTTTTACATAAATTCCTGGCTTTGTAGTTTGCTGTATTATTGTAGGTAGCTTCTAGTATTTTTCATATCTTTCCTCCCTACCTTTAGGAACGATAAGCTAAGCTTATAAATGTGTTCTTAAATATTGTTTAGTCTTATTCCAAGAAAGAACCAACTTCAAGTACCTTCTGTTTTCCAACCAGAATCTGGAACAGAAGTGGGGCAAGAGAAGCCTTTAGACTGCTTCCAGAGGGTCAAGACCCCAGGAATTATTACCTAACCAACTAACCTTTTAATTGGACAGTATATGAAGTTTACTAATCTACTAACCTTATAAACATTGTAGTACTACTCTACCACATATACTTTTTGCCATGTTGTTCACCTGAAAGCTTTCAACTGAAGGTTTGCTTTTATTTTCACTCCAATAGGAAAGATCTATTCTGTTTTCCAGGCATGAATACCAGAGAGAAGCAGCTGGAGGAGCAAACATCATGCCACAAACACATCAGGTGCTACAGACGTGTCCCTTGCAAGGTGCTGGGGTTTGCTCATCCTCGTGGGCTCTCCAGGATCCTGCTGTGCTGCCTTCCCACGACTCAGGGACGTGCTGCACCAGCATCTCCTGTCTCAGCGTTGCCCAGGCAACATCTCTGCTCCCTCTGCACAGAGCCCTGGCCGTGTCACTCCAAGGAAATTCCTTCTCCAAACAGAACTGGGCTGGGTTTGGTCTGTGTGAGATGGAGACCCTGGCGCCCTGCAGCTGATTCCAGCTCAGGGTTTGCTGAGGTGGAGCTGCCATCTGCAGCAGCTTTGCAGGCAGATTAATTCTGCTTGTTCATCTGTGGTGGTTCTGGCAGCAGCTCCTCCTGTGACTGCTCTCAGAGCTCACACACAACCTTGAGAGCTGCTCCAGCCCGGCCACAGGGTCCCCAGCACCCGACCACTGCAGCTTTGCCGTGGGAGCTGCACCATCCCCAGGTTGCTGGAGGGCAAAAATCTTGGAAGTGCCTTTTTCCCCCTCTCAGAGAAATTGTATTTAGTGGACAAGAACAATGACCAGGCTTGGGATGAGTTCCCATGCAAGGTTTTGGGACATGATTAATGAAAACTCTTCCCATGTTCCACTCTTATGCTGGAAGTCACTGGTGCAGATGTGAGGCAGTCCCTGACTCCTCTCTCCCGTGGTGGGCAGGCAGCTGTTTGTCCCTGCCCCCCATGGATCTCTGCAGCCCCCTTAAATGCACCTTGCCCCACACCTGTGCCCCTTCTATGCTATTGAGTGCCCAGTAAACCAGAACCCCCTTCTGGGGCAGTGGCCTTGTCCTTGGCCAATGTTTTCTCTTTCCTTGGCTCGGGACAAGCCAGCAGCAAGGCTAGCAGGCAGCTTCCTTGGTCTGCAGAGAGGATTTCTCTTCATGGAAAGCAGTTGGTTGACTACATACAGAAAAAATCTTCCCAGTAGCTAACAGAGAAATGGGGGAAGCGGGAAAGAAATAAATTCTGAGAAGTCGTGCCCTGGTGCCAGAGCAAAGGCCAGGAACTGGATCTTCTCTTAGCCTGCCTGCTTTTTAAAATAAGTCCTAAAATGCAGCAGCACCTGTCCATCTGGCCAGAACTGCCTGTGACAATCTTCTCTTCCCCCATTCAGAACAAAAGCAACACCACCAAAAAATAAAAAAATAAGACCCCCAACTACCACAGCAAAGCCTTTCTCTGCTCCTGCTCCCCAGGAGGCTGAGCTGCCCCAAGCTTCTTATCTAAATCTTTGCTTGAGCTCGATTCTTTAGCTGGGAACTGAAGAAACCCCTCTGCCTCCTCCCACGGGGTGTCAGCGGGGCTGTGGCCAGGCTCCCATGAATGATTCAGGAGGCAGCAAAGCGCTGGGTTGGGTTTCAGCTGAGGCTCCGATCAAAGATCAAACACAGGAGCTGGGTTACCAGGTGTCTCAAGTGCCTTGGGGGAGAGATGGGGAAGGCTTGAGCACCACAAGGATGAGCAGCAAAGTGAGAAAATGCCAGTGATGGTACCAAAGTCAGTCAGTCAGTCTCCTCCTCGTGTTTCATCTTCCTCGTGCATTGTTCCCTGAGCTCAGGGAAGTACTACAATGGCCAGCAAACGTTAGCACTGTCTCCCTGCTTCATTCCTGCAGGATCTCAAACACCGAGAGCGCTCTGTGCCCTGGGTTTTGTTTTTTTTTTTTTTGGTGCTCTCAGACCTATCCTCTGAAGCCTCCCTGCGGCTGAGCAGGGGCAGAGGTGCAGGGAGAAGCTCCCCCAGGCAAGCGGGGCCACAAGGCTTGGCAGCAGAGCAGCACCCGGCAAGAATCACCCGACATGCGGCCGGTCTGCTGCGTCTCAGCTGCTCTGGAAGGAGTTTTTGCTAAAAACTCCTCACTGGTAACCACTAAAGGGTTATGCAGCAAATGACACGGAGGTGACCCTGGGGTCTCTTAACTGGCTAAACCCCCGCCCCTCATCCCCAGCAGAGTCGAGGGCAGAGAGGGAAAAAGCTCGGCCCCTGGGCAGTCCCCGCCCGCCACATCTGCCCAGCCCCGCTCACCCGCTGCCAGCTGCATCCAGGCACAGACTTTGTAGACGGTGGCTGCGTTGCAGAAGAAGAAGAGGCTGAAGCAGAGGATGGTGCCGATGATGAGGAAGGTGGAGATGCCTACGAAGAACATGGCAGTTTTGAAGGCACTGGAGGGGATGGTGCCGAAGTCCAGGGGGCTGCCCTTGCAGATGAGCTCACCGGTGAGCGCGTTGCCGATGCAGTAGGAGAAGAGGCCGAAGTAGCCGGCCTGCGGCGTGTCGATGCTGTCGCCGATCCAGTAGGGCTGGATGAAGGTCACCACCATCAGGACGAGAAGCAGAGCGTGAAGAGGGCCCAGAGCACCCCCATGGCCCGCGCGTTCCGCACATAGTTGGTGTGGTAGATCCGCGCCGCCTCCTGCGCCGGCAGCAGCTTGGACATGGCGGGGGCAGCGAACCCGGCCCCAGCTCCGGCCCCGGCCCCGCTCCCGGGCCGCCCGCTCCGGTCCCGCTCCGGTCCCGGCCCCGCTCCGGCCCCGCTCCGGTCCCGGCCCCGCTCCGGTCCCGCTCCGGTCCCGGCCCCGCTCCGGCCCCGCCCGGCGGCAGCGGGGGCGGCGGGAGGCTCCGGCCGCGGCGGGACCGCCCCGGGGGGCGGTGGCGAGACCTCCTCCCACCGCCGGGGAGCCGGGGGGGACTCGGGAGGAGCCGGAGAGACCCCGCTCCCACAGCCGGGGCGGGCGCGGGAGGAGCCGGGCGGTGCCTTTCGGGATGCGCTCCCGGGATGCGCTCCCGGGATGCTCCCTGAGCGAGCCCCGAGGATGTGCCCTGTGTGCCCGGCGTGCTCCCTGAGCGAGCCCCGAGGATGTGCCCTGTGTGGTCGGGATGCTCCCTGAGCGAGCCCTGAGGATGTGCCCTGTGTGCCCGGGGTGCTCCCCGAGGATGTGCCCTGTGTGCCCGGGGTGCTCCCTGAGCGAGCCCCGAGGATGTGCCCTGTGTGCCCGGGGTGCTCCCTGAGCGAGCCCCGAGGATGCGCCCTGTGTGCCCGGGGTGCTCCCTGAGCGAGCCCCGAGGATGCGCCCTGTGTGCCCGGGGTGCTCCCCGAGGATGTGCCCTGTGTGCCCGGCGTGCTCCCCGAGGATGTGCCCTGTGTGCCCGGGGTGCTCCCCGAGGATGTGCCCTGTGTGCCCGGCGTGCTCCCCGAGGATGTGCCCTGTGTGCCCGGCGTGCTCCCCGAGGATGTGCCCTGTGTGCCCGGGGTGCTCCCCGAGGATGTGCCCTGTGTGCCCGGGTGCTCCCCGAGGATGCTCCCTTTGCCTCCTTCGTGTGCCCCAAGACGCACCCTGGGATAACCCAAATATCCCCAATGTACACCCCGTGGTCTGTCATGGGATGTCCCCTGTGCCCCCAGGCTGTGCCCCAGAGTGTCCCTGTGCCCTGCAAGGCACTCGGGGTGTGCTCTGTCCCCCCTGTGCCCCCAGTAATGCCCTGGGCTGTGCCACGCACACCCGGGATGGGTCAGGATGTGCCTGGGCTGCACCGTGCACCCCTGGCTGTGTCCCAGCATGTGCCACATGCCCCAGGATGTGTTGGGATGCGCCCCAGAATGTTCCAGGGGCTGTGCCATGACCCCCAAGATCCCAGCAGGCTCTGCTGTGTGCCCTGTGATGTGTCCCAAATTCTGTGTCCCCTCAGCTGCTCCCTTCTGCCCTCCCAGCCGGTGTCACCAGGCTCTCCCCACACTGGCAGGGAGCACAAAGGCTGCTGCATCCTTGGGGTGGGGGCTGAGGCAGGGAGGGGACATCCCCACAGCTCCTCTGCAGAAAGGGAAACAAACGGCTCATCCTGCCAGCCAGCACCTGGGCAGGGCCAGGGCTCTGCCCAAGCCCCGTGTCCTGCTGCCAGAGGAGCCTGGGCAGCCCCAGAGGGCTGCAGGCACTTGTGGCCACCTTGGGGCCTCTCTCCAGGAGCCACATCTGCCCTGCATCCCGAGTGACCACCCAGGTTCAGCTCCTGTCGTGGGGACCAGTGCCATGTGACAGTGTGACAATCACCCCACAGCCAGTGCCAGCCTCAGCATCACCCCTGTGGCTGTCAAAGGCCAGGGCTATGTGGCCATTAATCATCTCCAAGAACAGCCAAGCCACTGTGGGCAGCAAAAGCTGTGCCGTTCCCAGGGCTGCTTTCCTTTCATCAGCCCCACCCCCAAGCACTGAAACACAGAGCAAATATTTGGCAGGGCAAGCTGAAGTGCTGCCCTTGAGCTGGGGACCTTGGTGGGCTCTGGATCCTTGCAGGGGGCTGTGCTATCCTGCACAATGTGAACTTCCTCCAGCAGGTTTCTTGGTGTCCATGATCCCATCTGAGAGATGGAGGATCTGGTGGCTTTCCCATGGAGCAGAGCTCCAGCCCTCACTGTGCCCATGAGCCATCAGCAGCACCCAGCAGGGAGGGCATTCCAGAGAGCTCCAGCCCCACAGCCCTCTGCTGCCAGGGGCAAGCAGAGGAGGAAGGACTAGAAGCCCAGAAGTGCCATTATTTTGTGTTCCCTTTGGCCAAAGGAGCTACTTAAGGGCAAGTTGACATTACCAGTGGAGGACAGTCAGCTGGGAACAGGAGCTGGCTGCCCAGGCATCGCTGTTCCCTTGCCCTGGGCAGTGCAGCAATGCCCCAATGCCACGAGCTGAGACGTGATAGGAGCAGCCCTGTCAGCTGATGGAGACAGTGGCTATAAAACACCCGCTGGCCCCGTGGCACAGCCACAAACAAGCCCACCATGGCCAACGTGCTGCCTGCCCACCTGCTCCTGGCCCTGCTGCTCCTGGCCCCAGCCCTGTGGGCACAGCAGGAGCGAGGGCTCATCTTCAACCTGGTAAGAGGAGACCAGCCCTGTCCTTGGCACTTGGTGCTCTCACTGCTGCAAGGGACACGCAGTGGAGAGTTGGGGGTGTGTGCTGGGTTTTCTGGTGTTGTGAGGGTGCTTGGAGCCTGGGAAATCAGCTCTGTAAAGGGAAAGGGAACACAGAAAGTGGATCAGACTGAAGAACTCAGCTATGTGAGCCAGCTAGGACCCCCACTCTGGGTGGTTCACAGGGGCTGGGGAGGGGAAATGCTTTCCCTGTGGTGTCTCAGCCCTGCTCCTGTGAATCCAACAAAAAACACTTTGGTATTTTGGGCCAGACTGAGGAAGTGCTCCAGAGTGGGAGGACGGGGCATGGAGGCAGTGGTGCTGAGCCAGAGCTGGTGTTCCAAACCCACCCAAACCTCTCAGGCTCACAGCTAGGGTGACACTAAAGGGGAACAAAGAGAGACCTGGTGCTCAGGCCCTGCCTTGTGCTGCAGGACACCGGGGAGCTGTGCCTGCAGAGTGCCCAGTGCAAGAGCGGCTGCTGCCACCGGGTCGATGGCCTCAGCCTGGCCCGCTGCGCTCCGAAGGCAGCTGAGTCCCAGGAGTGCTCCCCAAAGGTGGGTGCTGCCCCGCTCCCAGGGCTGGGCAGGGCTGGGGCACGTCCCCCGCGCTGCACGGAGTCCTTGTTCCCTGCAGAGCATCTATGGGGTCTACTACAAGTGTCCCTGTGAGAGCGGCTTGACCTGTGACGCCGACAAAACCATCGTGGGCTCCATCACCAACAGCGACTTCGGCCTCTGCAGGGACCCCCGGGAGTCGTCCAGGCGGCGGTGAAGAGCGAGCCCCCCGTGCTGCCCCGTGCTGCCCCTGCCACCCTGCCCTTCCCCCTCTCCAGGGATTCCTGGGTCTGGCTGTAGGAGAATTTAGGTAAAGAACAGCTTCTGCCAAGCTTCAGGGTGGCGTTTTCACTCGACCCAGCCCCCTGACCCAGGACAGGGGCAGCAGGGCCAGAAGGTCCCGAAAAACCACATGGGAATGATGGTTTTACCTGTACGTGTGTGCAGTCATACAATAATCTGGGCTAGGCCAGCACCAAGCTCTGCTCAAGGGGAGTTTTATAAAGGGGATGCAGGGCAGGGGGAGATGCAGCAGCCGCAGGATCTGAAGGAGCCTCTTGGGTTGTGCTTGCCTTGGTTTCTTTCCTGCTGTGGCTGCTCTGGTCAGAAACATTCCACAGAAAATGTTTGTTGCCAGAGAAGAGGGACTTGCTGGTGGTGTTGGAGCTGTGGGTGCTCAGGGTGCTTGGTGGTTGTGCCCACCTCCTCCTCACCACTCTGCATGTCCAGAGTTGCATCTCCCCCTCAGGGAGGGCAGATGTGGCTCAGCCAGGTGGGAGCTCCCTGGAAAGGACCCAGTGCAGCAGCAGCTCCGTGTGCCACAGGAGCCTCTCATGCAGCACCTCCACCAGCATCTTGTAGAGCACCTGCCCAGGCTGCAAGATGTGCAGAAGCTTTGGGAATTCGGGATGGACCTGGAGAGTGATGGTGCTGAAGCAGCCCCAGCTGGCAGCAAGGTCCTGGTCCCCTCAGCCCTGCCCTGGCAGAGCTGTGCCCTGGGCAGGGTGGGCTGCAGGGTGTGGTGCCCAGCTCAGGCTCAGCGTTTTGGGCATGGGGAGGGGGCACAGATGTAGCACAGCAGGGTGAGGAAGAGGAGGCACCTGCCTGGCAGAGCTGTGGAAGCAGCAGGAGATGAGGGGATCACCAGAGAAGTGTTCTTGGCTTCTCCAGTGCAGACTGCACCCCGAGTTTTTCTATCCCTGGGGCAGAGCAAGAACCAGGCAGCCACAGCACCACTGCCCCGAGGGCTCTGCACCAGATGGGGAGGCCACAAAGGCTGGGGACAACCCCTGGCAGCTGAGGAGGAGCTGCAGGAAACTTTCTTTTCAGGACAAGGGTGACTGGCAGCTTGAGAATCTGCACCTGCAGAAACAGCAGGGACACATCTGGGAGGGTGGCCCAGCCTGGAGGAGTCCCCATTTCTGAAGGAGAACACGGGGGGCAACGTGGGCACCTGCTGGCCCTGCCAGTCTGGCTCAGAGGAGCTGCAAGAGGGGAAAATTCTGACCTGGATTTTAGTTTTAAACTTGTGGCGGGTGGTGAAAGTCTGGAGGGTCTCGTTCTCATTGCCGTGGTGGTCCTGGCAAGAGGCCACCGGATCGGTGGTGCAGGAGGAGGTGTGGGGTACGGGGTAGGTGGGGACAGGGAGGGGAACAGCAGCCCCTGCCCTGCGGCAGCCAGCCAGCCCCGGCAGAGCAGGGAGGGACAGGGACACAGGACAGGGAGGGGACAGGGGACACAGGAGAGGGAGGACAGGGACACAGGAACGAGAGGAGGGACAGGGGACACAGGAGCCAGGGAAGGGACAGGGGACACAGGAGCCAGGGGAGGGGACAGGGGACACAGGAACGAGAGGAGGGGACAGGGGACACAGGAGCGAGGGAGGGGACAGGGGACACAGTAGCCAGGGAAGGGGACAGGGGACACGGGGTCTCTCCCTGGACTCCCCAGCTGTTCCCCACCCCGGAGAGGCTGGCGTTTCCCGGGACGCACGCCGGGGATCCGGGGAGCCCTGCCTGCACAGGGCTTTGTGTTCCCGGCAGGGGCAGGATGTGAGCAACGCCCAGCCCCGGCCGTGCCGGCACCGGCAGAGGGCAGCGGCACCGTGCCCGCAGCCCGGGGACCCCGGCCCGCAGGGAACCCCCAGCGCAGCCTCGGGGGTCCCTAAAACGCCCCCAGCTCTGACACCCTTTGAGTGCTGCAGTGGGGTCCCCCTGGAAGGGGGCAGTGATGTTTGAGGCTAACCTCTGGTACGCTCCATGGGGGGATTTCGTGGTGCCCCCGTTTTTGTAGTGTCCCTACGCTGGCACAAGGACGATGGCAGCACCAGAGAGGTGGGAAGGGCGCGGCTGTGCTGAGGTGGGGGACGCATCAATCCCCTCCCCCCGGCCCCATTTCAGCCCTATATTTACTGGTGAAGCCGCAGCTTTATTTTGGCAGCTCTCGGCTGGTAAATATTGGCTTAAACCGAAAACCAGACGCCTGACTCACGGCGTCTTGACAAACACAGGAAGGGGCCCCTGGCGCGTGTGGGGTGCTGCCAGCCCTGGGGACAGGGGGGACCCCCCAGCAGGGCGGGGGCACCCCCAGCTGCACAGCGCGGGGTGAGCCGGGCATCCTTGTGCAGGCGGGCTTTGCTGCGGCGAGGCTCCCTGTGGGACGGGGGAAGGAGGGGTACGAGCACTGGGGTGCCCCTTCCTCCTCCCCTGCCCTGCACGGGGGTCTCCCTGCTTGGTTAAAAAGCAGCGAGGAATATGAGACTGAAGGGGCGGCGGGCAGCGCAAGACCCTCCCCAGCCTCACCCCCTCAGCAGGATTGCCCCCCAGTGTGCCAGCCCAGCCCCTCCGGGTCACAGCAAGGGGTGCCCCGCTTACCAGGAAGGTGTGTGACACATGCCCCCGCCCCAGCGCCCCCTCAGCCCCCGCCCGCCCTGGCCGCTGTTACCCGAGGGTACAGGATGTTCTCACTCCGCCGAGCTCCCGCTCCCCAACCTCTCCCCGCCTCTCCCCCCTTTCCGCCAGCCCTCGGCCTTCACCTCTCCTCCTCTGCACTGCTTTAACCCTTTTCTTTGCCCCCGAGCACAGCTTTTTCTTCTTAATCTCTTTCTGCTTCTTGATTTCTTTTTAATTTCCTCGCGGATGCGCTGAAACTCCCTCCCTGCCCGTTCCAGGGCGTCCCTGCACCCCCAACTCGCGGCAGCTCCAGCGGGGTGCCCACCCAATGCCCAACTTCGCAGACGCCCCCAGCAAAGTCACCCCACTCCCAGCCTTGCAAAACACCCCAAGGAAAAAGCGTGTGTTTGTCTGGGGAGGGTGTTGGGTGTTTGCCCCTGCAGCCTTCCCCCGGGAGCAGAGGCTGCCAGCCCCGGCTCCAGGAGGGGGAAAATGTTTTTTTTTTCTGGGGGGGCTGAGCTGTCCCTGCCCCCCCCCCACCCCCGGTGGAAGGGACCGGCAGGAGCCCAGCAGCTGCAGCTTAGGGCAGTGATTTCAGCGGAGAAAGCCCCCAGGCTCAGCCTGATCCCGTGTCCCCACACTGAGCACACCCCAGTTTGCTGCGGGCTGGGGGCACGGGGGGGCTGACCTGAGGGGCTCCTGGGGTTTGGGGTGGGGGACGGGGCTCTGGGGATGCCTGGCAGCCTGGCTGCTCCTGCCTGAGTGCCCAGAGGTGTTTGGGGGTGCCCAGAGGCACTGGGGTTCCCTGCCTGCTGTTGGCTCCGGGGTTTGTTCCCCCATGAGCCTTCACCCCGGCGGTGGCCGGGACACGGCACAGCCGCGCCTGGGGCAGCCCGGGGGGCAGCTGCCCCTCTCAGGGTGTCCCTGGGCCACAGCAGGATCCAGAGGGATGAAGCACATCCTGGCAGGGTGTGGGGCACCCCATCCAGCACCAAGGACTTGGGGAATCCCAAATCCTCGGGGAGATGCCCCAGTCTGCTCCCACCACCCTCTGCTGGCCTGCGACACCTCGAGCTGTGCCTGCAGCAGCAAAACCCCATTGGCAGCTCCAAGCCATGGGGAGCAATGGGGTGCAGATCCCAGCTGCAGACCCTGGAATGTGGGGCCTGATCCTGTGACTTAGGGTTTTTCTAAATTTGGGCCAGGTTTTCACTGTCCCAGGGAGATGGCTTTGGCATGAAGCTGGCAAGAAACCATCCTTCAAGCTCTCTCTGGAAGAAAAGCAACCTTTCTAGCAAAAAGAAAAAAAAAATTCATGGAAAGCTCTGGTTTGCCTCTTCTTGCCAAAACCAATTGTCGATGATTTTTTACGGCTGCTTTGCCTTTGCCTTTGTCTGTGACAGGGGAACAATGTCAGACACACTCCTGTTTTCCCATTCTGATTTTTTTTCTCCTGAAGCTGGAAGAGGGGAAGGGTCAGACTGAAGGGCAGGGACCTGTCCTAGGCAAATATCAGCCTCAGGGGCTCCCAAACCTGGCACGAGGATCTCAGTCTTTCCTCCATCCTCAGGATTTGCTTTGGGGCTGCAAGTGGGGTCTCTTGAAGATGCCCCCCAGAGCTGCCAAGGGCTGAGGACTGCCCAGCTCAGGGCAGTGGTGGAGGTTCCAAGTGGGACATGGGGATGCAGAAGTGGCCCTGGGAGAACATCCAGGCACCCCACAAACCTCCACAAGCCCCCCCTGTTGTTGTCCATCAGGACACAAGTGGAAAAAATCCTCATCCTGAATAATTTGTGCTGCTGGAAGCAGTGCAATACAGAGAGGTGGGAGGGCAAGGAGGGGATGTGGGGCTGCATCAGTCTGGGGAGAGCTGGGGGCAGGGTGCTCTGCAGCAGCCACTCTGGGGGGAAGTGCTCCTGCAGCTGGGGTCCCTCTCATGGGTATTTTTAGCATTAAATTCCCTGAAATGCTGGCGAGCTGGGCTGGGGGAGCAGAGCAAGGGTGAGGAGGGGAAGTTTTGGGGGATACCCCAATGGCATTGATGGGGGGAATGCTAAAAGGGTTTTTGGGTGATGCTGGGGGCATGCAGGGCTTGAGGCTGGGGGCTGAGGGGGGGATATTAGCAGGGACGTTGGGGGGGACATGGGGGGAGCAAGGGGGGGATACTGGGGGGGATCTTGAGAGGGATGATGGGGGGGTCCTGGGAGGGGAGCACTGGGGAAATGCTGGGGGGGATCTTGGGGGGCATACTGGGGAGATGCTGGGGGGATCTTGGGGGGGATCTTGAGAGGGATGATGGGGTGGTCCTGGAGGTGCTGGGGGGGGAGCACTGGGGAGATGCTGGGGGGGATATTGGAGGGTTGCAGGGGGGATGCAGGGTGGAACACTGTGGGGGTGCTGTGGGGTATATTGGGGGACATGCTGGGGGTGGATACTAGGGGCTTGCCCGGGGAGGGGGATGCTGGGGGGATATTGGGGGAGATGCCAGGGGGGATACAGGGGTGTTCCCCGGGGGGGATTGCCGGGAGGTGGTGCTGGGGGCCACGCCAGGCAGGAGCCCCGGGTGGCCCTGGCCGGCTGCCCCCCCGGCGGCCCGGCGCTGAGTCAGGCTGTTCCCGGCGCTCCCGCGGCCGGTACATCGCGTCCCCACGCCGGGCGCCTGGCACGGCGCCCGCCCGGTGCAGCTCCCGGCAGGGGCACGGCCCGGCACGGCCCCGGCGGCTCCTCCGGGCTCCCGGGCTGCGGCTCCCGGCGGGGAGAAGCTGAGACCGCGCCCGAAGCGCCGGGAGCCGCCGGCGGGGGTTCGGGTGGAGCTGGCCTGAGTCAAGCTCTGTGCCCAGCCCTGCCGGCTGTGCCCCCCGCCCACCCGCGGGGAATCTCCAGGAGGTTTGGGGTCTCAGATCCGTCTGGCAGGAGCATCTCCACGGCAGGGCACAGCTGAACGTCCTCCGGGGGGGTTGATCCCCGCGCTCCCCCTGCGCCCAGCCCGCACCCCCAGCCTGACACCCCCGCTGGAGCGGGGAGCCCCAGCCGCCCCCAGCCGCCCCCAGCCACCCCCAGCCACCCGCCCTCCCCGGCGGAGGCTGGTACAGTTCGTTACGTCCAGACCGGAATGTACTTTGTGTTAGAAGTGGCCACGAGCCAGGACGGCAAAGCCGGACTTTATTTATCCTCCCTGCTCCGGCCCCGCTGCTGCATCCTGCCCTTGCTCGTGTGGGGCTGGATCTCCGGCAGGGCTGGGGGAGCCCTGGGCTCTGTCCACCTCTCTGTGGCTCATTGTCAGTCGGGCAAGGCAGCGATTTTCCCCATTTCCTCAGGAGGGAAATAATCTGGGAAAATATTTGTGTCCTTTCATCTGGTAAAACCCGTCCCCGGTGTCTGGAAGGAAGCAGCATGAGGAAGATGGGAACTCAGAGATGGATCTAGGCCCAGGGAAGCCTCTGGAGGGAGGTGCCCCTCTCTGCTGGCTTGGGGCTTTTTTTGCAACAGACGCCAGGGTTTGGGCCAGAATCTGGTAATTTATGAATTAGAAACGTGCTTGGAAAGGTCCGGCTGTGGTTTCACCGCAGGGTAGGGCAGGACAGGCCTGTGACAGAGCAGGGACTTCTCTGGGGGTCCCGACTTGTGCGGGGGATGCTCCAGCTCCTCCGCTGTTAAAGAGTCGCGGTGGGAGCCGTGAGCCCGGGCAGGGAGGGGCAGGCTGCCGCAGCCTCGGGGGGGCCCGCAGGGGTTGCCCCAGGCCGGGTCTGGCCGATCATCCCCCGGCATCCCTCCCCTGGGCAGGTCCGGGGGGCAAAGCCGTGCAGAGGGCGGCTCGGCAGCGCTCTGCACCCCGGCTCGGGGCTGCCCTCCTGCCCCAGGTGCCCAGGGTCCGTCCATCCCTGCTGGCGGCTCGGCTGCACCTACAGCCGTGCAGGACGCCGTGTTCCGCGGTTGTGCAAGCCCTGGCTGCGCCTCCCGTAAACACGGAGCCTCCCACGGCCGCGCACCCGCTGCGGCAGCCCCGGGGCCCGCGGAGGGTGCACCCGCCCGGGGGCAAGCCACGGCACGTCAGGCTGCGAGAAAAGCGGCTTCGATCCCCCAAATTGGGAGATCCGGGGGGAAGGATGGGTTTGATCCCCCCGGGAAGGGGAGGATCCCTGCCCAGGGGCCATCGATTTGTGTGTTACACACGAAAGGAAACCAAGGGAAAAGAGAAAACCCACTTCCTCCACTCAAGAGATTCACCGATGTGGCTCCTCACCGTGCAGCCAAGGTGGAGGCACTCCTCTCCTCTGCTCTCGAGGCAGATTAACGCTGGTTATTTTTAGCAGAAGACAAGGATGAATAAAAATATCCCCTGCTTTATTTTAATTTTTTACTCTCTCCCTTTCAGGAACGCTGCTCTCACCTCACACGAGGTGCTTGGGAGCCAGCAGGGCAGGTTCCTTGGCTTTGCTCCCTGCTTCCAGACTTTCCCCGAGACTCCCTGTCCTTTCAGAGCTGGGCTCCGGGCTGGGGCAGGACATGTGCGGCCAGCTGGAGGGTGAGGGGGAACAAGCAGTACCCCTGGCAGGCGTCACAAAGCCGAACAGGATTATTTATGGAACAGATTTCCTCCAGGTTGTGTTACAGGGATGGGGATGAATGGGGCAGACCCCAGTGCAGGGTGAGGGGAGGGTTTAGGACATCTCCCCAGCCAAGAAAGCAGAGTGAGCTGAGGGGTCTGGCACTGACATAGCAGCGATTTGGAAGATGTCTTTTATCTTCTAAAAAAGCAATTCGGATGCTTTCTTCCCATGTATTTTTTTTGTTTTATTTTTCTATGCAAACAAACAAATTTATGATTTTTGTAGTACAAGGACAAACCAGGCTGAACCCCCTATTGCTGCCATTGGTCCCACGGGATTTTTCAAGGCTTTGGTGTTATCTCAAGGGCCTGATGGAATTATGCTGTGGGGTTTCCTGGTACTGCAAACCCACCACATTTTAATTTTGTTTTGTAAATGAATATTTAAAGCTCTTGGAAATTTAAAGCCGGGAGGGAAATGTTTGAAACTTAAGATGCAAGATTCACCTGGATTATTGTATAGGGGAAAAAATTAAATACCATGAAAACAAATTTTTTTTTTCTTTTCTAAAGTGGGCTTTAATTTTCCCTCTGTATTTCTGATGAGTGACATCAGTGTCTAAATTACAGCTGGAGAAATCGAACTCAGCATAAAGAACAGACCTGTGAGAAAGCACACACCAATGCAGTGCTGCCTTTGGTCTGGCCCTGAGGGTTTTATTGGATCAGCATGTGGGAATGAGGGTGCAGGTTGGGAGCTGCAGGCACTCATTACAACACAAACCTGGTAAAAGGTGATCATTTTACAAAAACACTCAGAGATGTCCTTATTTATATCTACCCCCAAATGTTTCTGCCCCTCTTGGCTCAGGCGCTGTGGCGATGGGGTGTTTAATCACAAATTTCTAATCTTGGGGCAGGGGTTATTTTGAGGCAGCTCTTGACAAAAATCTTATTTCCTTCATCCCGAACTGGAACATTTTCTGCGTGTCCCAGCAGCCGCTGTGTCCTCCAAACCCACATCTCTGTGTCCCCAGCCTGGAGGCAATTTGTCACTCTTCAGCGCGGTGTTCCCTGTAACCCCGGAGGAGCTGGGAGGGATTTGGCTGTCCTTGGGGAGCCGGGGGGGAACGAGGGCACCCCCGGGGCACCTCCGGGGCTGGGGTGTCCTTGAGGGGGTCGCACGAAGCTGAGGGGCTGAGGAGCACTGCGAGTGGCCGCGGAGTTCCCGCAGCGCTGCGTGGGGCTGACCCGGGACATCGCTCCGGTCAAACACCCCGGGGCACCTCCGGGGCCGGCTGCCTCCTGTCCCGTGCCCTGTCCCGTGGCCCTGTCCCGTGTTCCGTGTCCCTGTCCCTGTCCCGTGTTCCGTGTCCCTGTCCCGTGTTCAGTGTCCCTGTCCCGTGTTCCGTGTCCCTGTCCCGTGTTCAGTGTCCCTGTCCCGTGTTACGTGTCCCTGTCCCCTCTCCCCTGTCCCGTATCCTCTATCCCGGGTCCCCGTTCCCTCTCCCTGTCCTCTCTCCCTGTCCCGTGTCCCGTGTTCCTGTCCCTTGTCCCTGTCTCCTCTCCCTTTCCTCTGTCCCCTGTCCTCTGTCCCCTCTCCCCTGTCCTCTCTCCCCGTCCCTCTCCCCTGTTACCTCTCCCCTTCCTCCTCTCCCTCTCCCCTCTCCCTCTCCCTCTCCCTCTCCCCTCCCCTCTCCCCTGTCCCTCTCCCCTCTCTCCTCTCCCCTGTCCCTGTCCCCTCTCCCTGTCCCTGTTCCACTCTCCCCTCTCCCTTCCCTTCCCCTCTCCCCTCTCCCCTCTCCTCTCCCCTCTCCCCTCTCCCCTGTCCCTGTTCCCCCCCCTCCTCTCCCCTCTCCTCTCCCCTGTCCCTGTCCCTGTTCCCCCCTCTCCTCTCCCCTCTCCCCTGTCCCTGTCCCTGTCCCTGTCCCTGTTCCCTTCCCTGTCCCTGTCTCCCTTCTCCGTCCCTGTCCCTCCTTCCCCCCTCTCCTCTCCCCTCTCCCTGTCCCTGTCCCTGTCCCTGTCCCTGTCCCTGTCCCCTGTCCCCCTCTCCTCTCCCCGGCCCCCCCGGCCCCGCCGCTCCCACCGGGTGAGTGCGCGGGCACCGCGCGCCCGGGGGCGGGACAGCGCTGATTGCATTGCCGCCGTCGCAGCCATAGCAAAGTGGGGTGTAAGACGGGCAGGCCGCACAGCCAATGACGCAGTGGGGCGGCGGCGCGGGCGGGCGGCCAGCGGGCGGGAGCGCGGGGCGCTCGGAGCCGGCGGAGGCGACAGCGGCGCAGCGGCGCGACGTGGGGGAGAAGCGGGGAGACGGGGGAGAGGGGGAGAGAACGGGAGAGAGAGGGGAGGAGGAGAGAGAACGGGGAGAGAGACGGGGGAGAGGAGAGAGAACGGGGAGAGAGAGGGGGAGAGAACGGGAGAGAGGGGAGAGAGAGGGGAGACGGGACGAGGGGGAGGAGGGAAGAGAACGGGAGGCGGGGAGAGAGGGGAGAGAACGGGAGAGAGAGGGGAGAGAGAGGGAGGAGGAGAGCGGGAAAGAGCGGGGAGAGAGGGGGATGAGAACGGGAACGAGAGGGGGATAGAGAGGGGAGAGAACGGGAGAGAGAGGGGAGAGAGAGGGGAGAGAGGGGGAGAGAACGGGAACAGAGCGGGGAGAGAGAGGGGAGAGAACGGGAACAGAGCGGGATAGAGAGGGGAGAGAACGGGAACAGAGCGGGGATAGAGAGGGGAGAGAGAACGGGAAGAGAGGGGAGAGAGAGGGAGAGAACGGGAACAGAGCGGGGATAGAGCGGGGAGAGAACGGGAACAGAGCGGGGACAGAGCCGGGACAGAGCGGGGACAGAGCGGGGACAGAGCGGGACAGAGCGGGGACAGAGCCGGGACAGAGCCAGGACAGAGCGGGTACCGGGGGTCTGCGGGGACAGAGCCAGGATAGAGCGGGGACCGGGGGTCTGCGGGGACAGATCCGGACAGAGCCAGGACAGAGCGGGGACAGAGCGGGTACCGGGGGTCTGCGGGGACAGAGCGGGTACCGGGGGTCTGCGGGGACAGAGCGGGTACCGGGGGTCTGCGGGGACCCGGGGCGGCTGCGGGACCCCGAGCGGGCCGGGGGAGCCGCGGGGGCAGCGCGGGGCTGAGCGACCCCGGCTGGGGCCCCGCGGGGTCCGGGGCGGTGGGCAGGGGCTGCCGGGCTCGGCGGGGCCGGGGCTCGGATGGGAGCGGGTTCTGCCCCGGAGCCCCGCGGCCGGGGATGCTCCGGCGCTGCCCGGAGCGGAGCTCGTGTCCCCGCTCGCCTCCATCCCCAGCCGGGCGCCGGGCGCAGCCCGGGCGATTCTTTAGAGCCCGGTGGCCAGAGAGCCCCCGCAGGGGCTGTGCAGCGCTATACAGAGCCTTTGGCAGCAGGGAGAAGTGGTTGCACAAGGTAATTCTGATTTTTTAAAAAAGTTTCTGCGATTTCCACCCCCCTCTCCCGGCGTAAGAACTCTTCCAGAGCTTCTGTTTTTGAAATGCACGTTCGAGTGAGCTTGCTCCTCTCAGGAAACTGTCTTTTACACAATGGGCTGTAGGAACTCGTGGGAGATGTGGCTGTCATCGGTGTGTCCCCCAGGCTGCAGCTTCCAGCTGAGGCTCCAACGCTGCACGGTGTTTCTGTCCCCATCAAATAATAAAAGTACCCTTAAAAATAAAATATAACGGGAGAAAGAAAAAAAAAAATGTCAGGAGCTGATATTTTATAGTTTTAAAGACAGAGTTTAAATAGTGTTTCACTCTAACAAGCTATTAAACCTGAGGTGGATTTGAGGACATCACTGGGGTATCAAAGCCAACCTGGGAACTGGAATTAAAAGTTACAAAAAGTTGAAAGCTCAAATTGCTCCTTCCTTTAAAACACGAGAATTCTGCCTCCCTCCTGCCTCCTCCCCTGTCCTGTTGAAGGGTTGGGGAGAAGAAAATCATTAAATATGTCTGGCAGAGCCAGTAGCTGGCTTTTTTGGGCTGTCTTTCTGAAAGGTTTGATTTGGGTGGCAGTGCTGCAACTCAGAGATACTTGGGTTGTATTTCCAGCCTGGTACTCTGGAAATGGGACAGAATTTCTGGGGAGGGCACAGAAACATCCCTGATGGAGAGGGAACAATGTCCAGGACCTCCAGGGGGTTGCAGGAATCCAAGTGGTGCAGGAGTTTTGCAGCACAGGGGTGGGATGGAGGGGTCCTGGGTGGGTTGCTGGTCCTTGAGGGGCTGCTGGTCCTCATCCCCAGCGTGGTGGGTGATGGCAGCATCCTGAGAGATGCAGGAGGACAAGGCAAGGGTGTGATAGGAAGGAGTGGCCGAGGACTTTCCTGCGGGCTTGGGTGATGGAGGTGGGCTTTGTGCTGGGGATAATCTCTGGTGGCACGGCAAAAATCCCCAGCAGGTTTCTGGGGAGTTGGTGAAGATGTTTTCTCCTCTGCTGAGATGCACAGGGAGGGGTGGTGGCACCTGGGGGCTGCAGGGGTCCAGAGGGGAGGGTTGGCATGATACAGGCTGCTCGTGGTGCCCCCTGCTCAGAACAGACATGTCTGCTAGGATAATTGCTCATTCTGTTATCTTCTCTTGGTTGTTTGTTGTTATTTGGGTTTTTTTTTTCTTAAAATAAATGCTAATAACCTCATCTCCCCAAGGCTGTGTTTGCCCAGCACACACTTCAGTCATGTTGAGCTCCTTCCCCAGCACTGTTAGAGCACCTTCCTGCTGGGATGAGCCAAAAAGTAAGGGCAATTCCTGAGTAAAAAGCAAACTGCATCCCTCAGGAACATCACTGCTGTGTAGCTACAGGAGTTTTAATTAGTTTTAATTAATGCTGCATGAGGAGAAAGTTTGCTGGAAGGTTTGAGATGCTCAGCACCAAGACCTCCTCAGTCTGGCTGCAGCTCCCAGCCTGGCTCAGGGGAAAAACATTTTGTAAACGGTTTGAAAAATAGTTTGTCCTCAGCTATTTGTTGTTTTATGCTATTTTATATCAATTTTATTTTATAGTCTCAGTTACATGAATTTTTATGAAGTTGCAACCCCTTGAGGGAGCTGTGAAGCTCCTCCTGATCTTGTGCACGTAACAGGGGAATAGATATTACTTAGCAAGGATTATTTTTTTTTTAAATTTTAATGCTCTGTGCTTGTGGGTGTAAAGAAGTGGCCACGAGTGCTCTAACGTACAAGTTGTTCATGTAACTTGTTTGTCATGGAGCTGACAGGATTTTTCCATAACTAGTAATTGTGATTAGTAAGGAGTTCTGATTTTGCAAGCGAGTGCATTGGAAAATCAGGAAAATAATAGTAAAGTAACTGAGAGAAGTGGAGAGTTGGGACAGTGAGGGACTGCAGTTAAATCATCTTCTACCTGCAGTGTCCCATCTTTGTAAATAGCAATATTGCTCTTAGATGGAGAAATATTCTCATTTTGAGTACTTCTTGATTTACATGAAATTTAACCCCTTAATAAAACGAGTCCTGGGAGGCACTGCCTGGCAAAGAGCATCACTCCTGGCATGTGCCACCCTGCCAAAAAGAGCCCAGGTGTGGTGCAGCCTCCCTCCCCCCAGGTGATGCTCAGCAGTGTGTGCTCCAGATCCTGCTGGCAGGGTCTGGTGACCTGCTGGGTGCAGCATTGTCCCCAAATCCGTGGTGTCCTCTGCCCCTCCTGCTCCTCACAGCGTCCCCAGTGCCACCCCAGCCCCTCCTGCAGCTCGTGGTGCTCCTCCAAGAAATCCTCCCTTGGCACCAGAGCAGGCTGATTTTCACTGGGAATTGCCCAGAATAATTTGGAATTTATGGGCCCCTGGTGCAGGTCCTGGGTGCTGAGTTATTTCTGGGTGCCAGAGCTGCTGAGCTGGGGATTCCCCCCTCAGGAATCACCTCTGGGATGCTCCAGGTGCTGCTGAGCCCTCGTGTGTGGGGATAAATCATCAAACACAGCTTTCCCCCTGCCAGGGGTCACCTGGCTGCAGCTTGCTT
Source organism: Sitta carolinensis (assembly GCA_032173965.1). Classification (NCBI taxonomy): domain Eukaryota; kingdom Metazoa; phylum Chordata; class Aves; order Passeriformes; family Sittidae; genus Sitta; species Sitta carolinensis. The sequence goes on from CM063306.1 coordinate 3,093,673, forward strand.
GGAGAAAACCCCAAATCTGTTGTGAGCAGTGAGATGCTTTTAAAAATGGGGGAAAAAAAATATCCAAGTTTAATTGCCACATTTATTGCGGAGAAAAGGCTAAATTAAAACAGAATTGGCAAACAAGGAGTTTCTTGTTTATTCCCATTTTGCATTGAGTTTAGTCCCCCCCAAGCTGTCACTTGAAATTCAATTTGCTCAGCATTGGTGCAGCTGCTGCCAGGAGGCTGCTCTGAGTCGCCTGTGGAGGGCTTGGGCTTCACTTGGGGTGCTGTGTGGGGAGGGAAACTTCACATTTCACAGCCAGAGGTGGAATATTTCATTCCAAAAAGCCTGGCTGGTCTGCTGTCTCTGGTTGGTTTGAGCAGGGGAGAAGACTCGACTGAAAGGAGCCCGCTCATTTTTGGTGGCAGAAAACCCAGTGAGAGAGTGCCAAGGAGTGGGTAGTGGGATGTCAAGTGCTTTCTCACATTTTACAGATGGTTTATATAACCTGCTTGGCTATATTATTATATTTTTTTCCTGTCCAGTTACATAATCCCAATTTATGAAAGCTTTAGGAAGTGGCATTGCCCACTGTTATGTGTCTCTATATTGCAGCCTCTGAGCTTGTTAGGGTGCCAGGCATCTCCCAGGATGCTCAAGGCTGGTGTGGCACAGCTGTTTATACACTCATTATTACTAGATTTCTTTGGTTATTTTATTTTAGCCATCATCAAAAGCTGTGTCAGCCTCTGAGGAGCAGGATGGGTGCAGGCTGGCGCCTCTCCCTGCTGATGCAGAGCAAAGACTTTGGGCATTCCTGGGTTTTCCAGTGTTTTGAGGCTCTGTTCTTGTGGCAGAGACTCGCTGTGATTTTTGTGATGGAAGCAGCTGAAATCCTTGCTGGGGCCAGGGGTGGCTTTGGGGGCAGGTAGGAAAGGAGCTGCAGAGCATCTGTGTGTAAAATCCTCAGCCTCACCCTGCCCTGGCACCTTCTCCCTTGGGGACAGCAGCTGCTCATGCATTTCTGTGGATTTTACTTTCTCCAGTATAAGCTGTCCTTCAAAATAAGTGAGGGAGAAAAGAAAATGCTGCTTTTTTCCTTAATTCCCTTTCACATGGAAGTGGGGGGGGTTGTGTCTCTGGGTACCCACTCTGGAGGAGATGGACCACAGGCTGCTCACAGGAGAGTTCAGAGGAGCTTCATCCTCGGATTTATTTTTAAAATTTTGAAGTGACCAGGAAAACCTGTGAAAAAAAGCAAGTATTTCCTTGCTAGAAAACCAGCAGAAGGGCCAGATTATTTTTAATTTCTATTGTAAACTGGGGGGATAAAACCATTCCTCTGTGAAAGCCTTTTGTGTGTTGCTGGCACGGGCCTGTTCACCTCACCCCAGGGGATGCAGGGACACTGAACCCATCTTGCTTCTGCCCGAGATATTTATTCTGGCAGGGTTAGTGACCCATCCTGCTCACTTGTTCCTCTCACTGCAGCTGAGGAACAGCCTCTTATTCCACATGTTTTTTTTAAAAAAAATTAAATTAGTTATGACTTGAACCTTAAATAAAACCATTTCAAGAAGCTTAAATCTATTATCTAGGCGGAAAGATGCAGGCAGCGTGATGGGAACATGCACTGCTCTATTGAAGTGAGCTGCATGCAGTAGTTTTCTTTTTCACTTCTTTATCCTATTAATGGTTTTAAAAACCTTCCCCTGCTGCTGCTTTCCTGCTAATAGGCAGATCCCTGGTGGTCCTTTGAGGTGGGCTGGGTTCAGCATCCCTCCCTGGGGTGTCCCCTTGGTGAGGGTGGCACTGTTGGTGCCAGGGTCCCCACCCTGGAGCAGGCACTGGCCGTGGATAAAGGAGACCAAGGATTGTGGTCCCTGGTGAATCAGGGCTCACCCTGGGTGCCAGGGGGGCTTCTCGGGGCGATTCCAGCAGCTCTGTTTGCATTTTGGTTTTGTTGTTGGAGTGGAAGTTGCCCTGCCCAGCCCGCCGGGGTGTTGGCTGCTTGCACAGCGTGCACGCTTGGAAGTAAATTGATCCATGGGGGTTCTCAGTTGGTGAACAATAGTTTCAATTTTATGGCTTCCCTGTTTGTTTTGAAGGAGGGGGAGAAAATCCAGTGGCCAGGATTAAAAAAATAAAGAAAAAAAAAAGAAAGAAAAAGTATTAATTAACTGTGATGTATGAGCGTGAGAAACAGAAGTCAGTGTCTGGGTGTGTCCTGTGATGCAGCTGAGGATGATGTGGAGCTGCTTGTCCATCTTAGGAAGGTCATATTCTGTTAGAAATCCCAATTTTCACTCATTGCCATCACCTTCCTTGGTCTCTGCTCAGCAGGCTGGCCCTGAGGTGCCTTAAAACATCTTCACCCAGGAGAAATCACTGCTCTGGTCTTCCCTCTCCTGCTGCACAGGCACAGCTTGCTCAGCAAGAAGAGATTTTATTAGAAAAGAGTAGTTCTTGTGTTGGAAAGGGAAGCAATCCACCGTGGGACAGTGGAGAGAGTCAGAGCTGCTGCACTAATTGGGTTTTTCTTCGTTATCAGTCTGTGCTGGGGCTGGAGGGTGCCTGTGCAGCCCTGTGTGCTGTCCAGCTCGAGGGGCTGGGGTTTGGGGTGATGATCACCAGGATCCAGGGCCCCACATCCTCCTGCTGTGCTTTCAGATTTGTTGTTTTTAAGCCTGACCTTTGCATTTTCAAGAAACTCCCTCCTGTGTTGCAATCTGAAGCTTTTAGGGCTGCTGTGGTGCCGTGGAAGTGAAAGTGCTTTGTGCTAAGTGGGTCTTAAAAAACAACCCCCAGAGCAGCCAACTCTTCTTTTTTCATCCTGTTAATTTTCATCCCAGTGAACCAACTGGGCAGGATATAGCCTTGATTTATTTTTTTTTTTTTTAAAGCTGATGGTAAGATGCTGTTTAGTGGAAACAGAGAGTCAAAGCAGGTTTTGGCCATCGTCTTCATCACCCCTCTCTGACCATGGTGGAGCATGATCTGTGGCTCAGAACTGCTCTGTTCTCCCTTCCTCTGAAATCCTGTTTTAGAATAAAGCACATTTTTATCTTTTTTTTTTTTTTTTTTTTCCTTTTTGTCCCCTCTTCTCAGCAGGTATTTCCCCGCTGTGTCTCTGGACCTGGACTCTCCCTGCACCTTCAAACCTTCTCCAAGCATTGCATGGTGGCAAGGTGAGCCCCCTCAGCCCCCTGCCCAGCCTTGCTCTTCCTGTGCCTTCCCCCTCCTGCGAGCCTCCGGGAGGGATCTGCAGCCTGAAGTTTCCATTTGGAGCTGGCAAATTCCTGGTATGCTGATTTCTGGGAAACGGGGCTGGGGAGGGCTCGTGTGGTTGGTGAAACCCTAGCATGTGTGATACCTGTCTGTCCTCAGCCCAGGGTCAGACATCTGCATCCCATTCTCCCCTCTGGATTTTCACCTATTTCTCAGTCTTGGGAGACAGCAACACCTGTGTGGAGAGGGAATTGTAAAATTAAAAGGCTTGCTTTTATTTATTTCTGTGCTTCTCTGACCCATCTGTGTTTATATCCCAGGGAAATGGAGCAGTGTGGATGTTCAGAGGAGGGAGGATGGTTTATCCTGGCTTCATTCACAGATTTACAGCATTAATCTTGTGGGTAGTAGCAGAACAGGAAAGCAGGATCTGCTTGGGGTGTCAGAAACACCCAGGGGCTTTTGCACAGAGTAATTAATTAATGCCCTGCCTGTATCCAGAGTACACAAACAAGGAGATTCAGGCTCTGACACCACCAGCAAGCTTGCTGTGCTCGGTGACATCCCTGCCTGCTCTCTATTTAAACCTCAGGGCGTAACAGACATTTTTCTTTTTTGCCCAACAACCGTTTGTTTCAAATTAATTGGGATTTTGGCCCTTGGCCAAGGCTCCTCCTGTCGCTCCAAATGGGAGATAAGTGGGAGCAGTGCACTCTTTTCTCTAACCTACTTGGAGCTGGTTTTGCTGGACAGAGGAGCCGTGAGCCCTTTCCTAACGTGGGCCACCTCTCCAGGGCTGGGTGCTGTGGCTCCATCCCTCCCACTGCTGCTGACGCAGAGCTCTCCCCTCCTGCCTGCCTTGGCCAGCTGCCCTGGATGACTCCTCTAATTGCTTACGTAGAAAAATAATGAGAAGGATGCGTAGGGGGTATTTTTAGATGTCTCTTGGTGGGATTTAGCAACTGGCAAGCCAGAGCCAGCACCTCCCTGCCCATCTCCTGCATCCCAGCTTGCTGGACCTGGGGAGGTTCTGTCCCAGGAGGTGGTGATTCCTGGGCAAGCTTCCCTGCTTTTTTGGGCTTCTCCTGGTCCTTGTGGGTGGGTTATGGATGATGTGGCCCTGGTGCTGCCCAGGGTCTGTGCTGCCAAGCCCCGAGCTGCTGCACGGTGCTGATGCCGTGCCTGGGGTGGGATGGGCACCTCCTCACTCCTCTCCAAGAGGAAGGCTGAGGTGGCTTGGAGATCATCCCAGCACCCAAATCATTGAATCATGGAATGGTTTGCATTGGAAAGAAACTTTAAAGGCTGTCTAGTCCCCACCATAAGCAGAGACACCTTCCACTAGACCAGGTTGCTCAGGGCTCTGTCCAACTCAAATGTTCCCAGGAATGGGGCATCCATCACCCTTGTGGGTAACCAGTGCTGCACCACCCCCATCATCAAACAGTTCTTCCAAAGTAACCCATGGCACACTTTCCAATAAATACCTGTGAGATAATGGGTCTCACCACATGTTGCTTTGCTTTTTAAATGCTTTTTTAAAAAAGATGTTCCCATCTGAAACCCCAGCGGCGCAGCGGGAAAGGAGCAGACACAGAATCCCATTAAATACCACCCCAAAGACTGTGATAATTGAGCCCTGCAACAAGTAGTTCCCTTATTTTTCTCTTTGCTTCTTCCACTTCAGGGCTCTTTGTGTCTCGGTGGCTTCCTGTGCTGGGGGGGCCGGGCTCCAGTCCTTCCCTTTCCACCGGGTGCGAGGAAAGCAATTCTTCTTGCAGCGCGACTTATCTGTCCTTGGAGCTGAAAACATCCTTTCTTTGCTCTTTTTGAATCCCCCAAATGAATGATTTCTCCTGCTGGTTAACATCAGCTTCCACGTTGAAGACTGTGGGAAAGTTTCACAATTAGAGTGGCTTTAATAGATCTGGTTTATGTCTTAAAAAACCCCATCGCTTTCTAATTCTCCGTCACATGTTTCCTTGATGATGTGTCGCCCAGCAGTGCAGCTACCAAAATAGCCCCATGGTCTGAAGGAAATCATCAGGAAATATGTTTTTGAAACTGTAGGCAATTCTTTTTTTTCACCAGGAACCATTGGAAAAAGTCTGTGTTCAATGGAAAACGTGGCTTTTCTGGCACCTTGGCTGCTTATGTGGTGACATTTGGGAGCACAGTGCTCCAGCAGTTTGCCCAAAAAACCCCCCAGTTCCTCAGATTCTTGCTGTGAGTTTTCTCTTCATCCACCCAAATAGCTGGGATTCTTCTGGTGTTGGGTTTGCTTTAATTTTGGGGGGAAAATGCTTGTTTGTGCGTTGTGTGTCCATGCAGGGTGACGAACCCTTTCCTCTTCCACCTCCTCCCGTGGTCCTGCCAGGCTGACAGGGCTGTGCTGTGTCCCCCCAGGTCCAGGGAGACCATGACCACTGATGAGGCCACCAAGAGTGAAGGGGAGGTGCAGGCAGCAGCTCTGGCTGAGCGTGGGGAGGACATCACACCATCCAAGGACCGAGGGGTTCTGAAGGTGAGGGGGATGTGCCCAGAGTCTCCTGCCTTCCTGCACTTCGGGGGGAGCAGTCACCTCACTGCACCCCCAGCCCTCAGGGTCACAGCTCCTGGGCTGTGGGATTGAGTTCCTTCATTTCAAAGGCAAAGGGGACGAGCATTGCTTGGAGTGAAGGAGGATGGAGTGGTGGTTGAGGCTGGTGGGCCCAGGCTGCTCCGTGAATTTCACTGCTATTGTGTTCCTAATCACATTATTAGCTGTAAATCCACAAAGCATTTCTGTGTGTGACTCACAAACATTAGAAAGAGCACATTACTGAGGTCATCCAGTCTGCTCCACAGCCCCCTTTTCATATTCAGGGCCGTTTCTGGATAGTTCTGCTCCTCAGCACTTACACTTCTCCACTTGAATAGGACCTTTCCTCCAAGAATAGCATCCTCCCCTGCTCCATCCTCAGCCCGAGAACTGCTTGTTCCCGGCTGCAGCGTTCAGAAAAAAGTGTTGACAAGGAGTGAGCAGTGAACTGACACACCCCTGTGAGTAAAATGTGTAGGGACAGAGAGCGAGTGGAGCTGCGTTCACTGCAGGTTTGGGTGCTGTTTATCCACCCACCGGGGACTGCTCTCTGCTCCCAGCCCTGTGCAGCTCCACTGCTGTGGCTCCACTTCGAGATTTGCTTTTAGGAGCTGATGAAGGGCAAATCTAGGGGCAAACTGGATAGCTCCCCTAAGTGGTGTCATTTAGGGCAGCACTGGGGTGTATATGCATATGTGTGTATATATATATATATATATATATATTTTTTTTTTTTTTTTTTTGTTAATGTAAATGGACGTGTGTGCATCTCTCCCCCTCCACACACATCCTTTGCTCTCCCATGGCCCCAGCTCAGGGCTGGTTTCTCTCTCTCAGATCATCAAGCGCCCTGGCAGTGAGGATGAGTCTCCCATGATTGGGGACAAGGTTTATGTGCACTACAAAGGCAAACTGGCCAACGGGAAGAAGTTTGACTCCAGCCGCGATCGGAACGAGCCCTTCATCTTCAGCCTGGGCAAGGGTGAGCAGCCCTGTCCACCCATGGCCTGGGGGAGGCTGGCATCCCCTGGGGCAGGGGGATCTGCTGCAGGGCAGCTGGACAGTGCCAGCCCTGCCTTAAGTGACTTGTGAGTGTGGGGGTTTTTTGGGTGCCATCCTTGCCTCACCCAGGCTGGGTTTCTTCCTGGGCTCCCTCCTGCCTGACATCTGCCTTTCTCCTAGGTCAGGTAATCAAGGCGTGGGACATTGGGGTGGCCACCATGAAGAAGGGGGAGATCTGCTACTTGCTCTGCAAACCTGAGTACGCCTATGGCTCTGCTGGCAGTGCCCCCAAAATCCCCTCCAATGCCACCCTCTTTTTCGAGGCAAGTAATGCTGGTGAGCTGGTGTGTGGATGAGCAAACTCGTTCCCTTTCTGCCTTGCCAGCCAGCTCAGGAATAAAAACTTTTAAATTAATAATAATAATAATAATAATTAAAAAAAAAACCCCAAAGCCCAAACAACCAAAAAAACCACAACAAAAAAAAAAAAAAAAAAAAAAAAAAAAAAAAAAAAACCAAACAACAACCCAGCTTGGATTCCTGAAATGTGTCCCTCTGCTCCAGGAACTGCTGCCAGGGCTTTCTCAGAAATGTGTGTCTGAGCTGGAAGGCTGGGACTGAAACTCCAGCTTAGGAGAGTCCTGGTGCTGGGGCGGGGAGCGGGCAGATTCCTGGTTTCAACATGCACAAGGGAAGGAGAAAGCAGCTGGGAAATGCCTCCAGGTGCTAAAAACCCATTAGTGCTGAGGGGTGGTAGGAAAGTTAAGGTTTTGGCACAGAGGGCTCCCTGGGCAGGGCTGACTGGGACAAGGAAGGAGGAGGGAGTCTGTCCTAAATTAAGGCTCAAGCCTTCCAAGTTGAGGATGGACTAAGCTGAGCTCAGAGCTGGTCCCATCAGAGGATGAAGGGAAGCTCCTGCCCACGCTGGGGGATTTTCACAGCATCTTCCAGCAGCAGCTGTGTTGTACCCTCACAGGTTCAATAAACTTCTTTTTGCTGTTACTTTGTGTTGTGCTTCAGGTACTGGATGTGTCCCAGTTCCTAATAAATCACATGGATTATGCTGTGGTTTGGATCTGGGTTTTATGGGCAACTTCTGCTCGTCAGCTGAACGGAGCATTAGCTGGCTTGGTTCTCCAGCCAGGGGATGAACTGCTGCTTTGTGGCTCTCTGTTGTTTTTCTCTTCTCCTTTTCCCCTCCCTACACTCTGCCCACTTTTCCTTTATTATTTTTTTAGGTCGAGCTGCTTGACTTCAAAGGCGAGGACTTGTTTGAGGATGGAGGAATAATCCGGAGGATCAAGAGGAAGGGAGAAGGTTACTCCAACCCTAATGAAGGAGCTACTGTGGAGAGTGAGTGCTGGTCCCCTGAGGGACCCCTGCAGGGATCAGCCTGTCCTGAGCTGACCCCTGGAGAGGAGCTGCTGGCAGTGCCCTGCATCCTGCTGGGATGCACTTACATCCATCCAGAGGGTGGATGGGATGGGGAGCAGCTGGGGATGCTCCTCTGAGCTCTCCTTGGCCAGCCCCTGAGGTGGCTCTGCCAGAGCTGCTGCCCTGCAGGGCTGGGTGGAAAACCAGCAGCCCAGGAAACCCGGGAGCTGCTCAGGCAGTGGCTGGGAGGAGGATGGAAGAGGCAAACCCCGTGGGGTTTCAGGGCTCTGTCATCTCCCCCAACCCTTCTGCATCCCAGTGCAGTGTCCAGGGTGCTCTGGGATGTGCCAGCTGCCAAAATCCCTGGCTCTGCCTTGCCTCCAAAGCATCAGTTGCCAGCTCTTCCTCCCTCGACACTTGCTAAGTATTTGGACACTCAGCAGTTTCTGTGGCCTCCTCGTTCCAGTGTTGATGGTATTTTTGGGGTGTCTCAGCACATCTCTTACAGAATGGGGCTTTTTCTTTCCCTTTTGGCCACAGGGCTGCTGAAGGCAGGGGGAAGGAAATTATTACAAGGGGTTTGCTGAGGTTGGGGTGGCCTCAGCTGACATGAGGGAGGATGAGGAGCTCACACCCCATTGGGCTCTCCCTCTTCTGGTCCCATTTCTGGAGCAGACATTTCATGGGGCTGGACAGGGAAAAGCAGACTGGGGTTTGGGGTTTTTTCCTTCCCCAAAACTGCTCAGAAACACAGAGCTTGCTCCATATGGGAGGCATTTACTTTCTTTTCTTAATTCCAGAGCTCCTGTACACAAAGATTCTAAAGTCCCTTTGGTGACTGAGAAATAGAATCTGAGCTGTGAGAACTTACGAAGCTCGTGGCTTTAGGTGGTTGGTTCTTCTAACGAGGCTCTCTTTTAGGAAAAAATAATATTTTGACTCAGATTCTACTGTCTGAGTGGTGGTCACTGTGCTGGGGGTGGCAGAGCAGCTGTGGGGACCCAGCAGTCCACCTGGGGCAGGGCTGTGATGGTTTAACCTCAGCTGTGTGTTTTGGGAGGTGGAAGAATTAGCGTGGAAGAAACCACACTTCCAGGAGCAAGTACCTCCGGGTTTTTATTGACTTTAAGTTTTACAGACCCTAAATCCCAGTTCTGGTCCCTCAAACCTGTGCTGCAGTTGAAATCTGGCATTCCAGCTTTTGTTACATCCTTCCCCCCCACCCCTCCTCCTTCTCCGTTTTTAATCTGAGTACAAATTGCTGTCAGCACATCAAGTTCGTGTGCCAGCCGCACTCAGTACACTCTGTTCTCAGCTCTTCAAAAACAAAATCGCTGCAGGCACTGAGAGAACAATAAGTCAGAGCTGCAACCGGAGTGATGTTCCTTCAGTGACTTTTTTTTCCCTGTAATCCAAGAGCGGCTGAACCAGCTGACCCACTCCTGGAAACCCGAGCAGAGATTTTCCCCCCTGTGCTCGCTGCATTTTCTGTGCAATTAAAACAGAGCAGAACTATCCTTGGAAGGAAGGATCACAACATCCCCTTGTGCATCCTGTTTTAAAGTGGATCTTCCCATCACTGCCACATGTAGAGGATGTGGGACCTGGGGGAGCTGCTTTTGGGGTCAGGGATTTTGGATCTGTGCTGGCCAGGAATGTGCAGGGAGGTGCACAGTGCTGTGGGGTGCATGGGTTTTCTGTATTTTAGGCAGAATATTCCATATTTTCTGTGCCTATAAAACCAGCCAGTCTGGTTTGGGGTAGTGCAAAAGCAGAGGTTGTTCCTGGAGGAGCTGGATTTGCTTTTTGTCCTCATCCCAAGCTGGGTGAGCTCAGAGCAGCCTGGCAGCCGTGGTCACTGTGCACCAGTGATGGATGCAGGATGTGTCCCAGGGGGCTGCCAAGCACCTGAGCATCCTCTGCCTGAGTCCCAGCATGGCTTTGGTGGCAAGAGTGAGGTGACAAGGCAGACCTGGTGTCCTGCCCCTGCAGTGGGGAACCCATCCCTGGCTTCTCTTATGGCAGCTGCCCTTGGAATGGGGGCTGCCAGGTCTGGCTTGGTCCATGCCTCTCAGCCTAAGGACTTCTGTAGGTCCCAGGGCAGGGCTTGGACACAGATTTCCTTCAGCCCAGGCTGCATCTCTTGTGCAGAGCCCAGACCCTCACAGCTGTTTCTGGTACCCAGCTGGTCCTGCCCCTCACCTGCCACCACAGCAGGATGCTCGGTGCCCTGCAGCATCTCAGGTTACATTCTGTCCCCTCAAGCAAAGGTAAAGCTCATGTCTTTGCAGGCTGCAAAACCTTTAAGAACAGTTGTGAATTTTTCCCCTCACAAAGTTTCTTTTTGTTGTTGTTTGTTTTGGCTTTTTTTTTTTTTTTTTTTTAACAGCATGTAGGAGTTCCTTGTGAAATTGCTTTTACTTGCTGCCCGCCCGCATGTGTGTATACCTTTTACCCTGCAAGCAGAATGCACAGGTTGTAAAAGCGTCCCCAGAGCCTGGAACGTCTTCAGGTTTGAATAAATAAAGCATAATCTTGCTGTGGAAAGGCAGCCAGGAGTGCCAGGTGGTGAATGTGCCAGGTACCCAGTGTCCGCTCTGGCTGCGCTTCTGCCAGCGTCTGGGGCTGGAACAGCACGGCTCCTGGTTGAAGATTAAAAATAAAAGGAGTTTATCTTGTACTTTGAGTTCTCAGAGTCGGGAGAACATGGCCTTGTTTTGGAGGCAGGAGTCAAGGCAGTATAGCACAGTATAGAAGATTTGTAATCACCGTGATAAACTGGGCGTGGCGCCGTGCCAGGAGCAATATCCAGTTCCAGTAAGACTTGACTCGTGCACTTGAGTGCGAGGGGAACATATTAGTCACGATGTTTATCTGTTGTTTGCTCCTGGGTTAGAGGAGATATGCCTGCCTTGCTTTTCAGCAATGTTCCCAAGCCCTCCCATCCCTCTTCTCCAGGCTGCCCCCAGCCCTGGGGCTTCCCTCATCCAGGCTCTGCTGAGTTTGGGGAGTGATGCTTTATAAAATGCTTTCTAAGACACTTTGGAGCCCACCTTGCTCCAAGGTTTGGGTGATTCCTGGTGCCTTCCTGCCCCTCTGTCACTGGGGGATAACACATGACACGGACTCTTTTTGTGATTTTTTTCTTAAAGGTTGTGCAAAAGTTTTTTTATTAGGGATTGTTTTCTTTTATATACAATTTTCTACAGCCCGATGTGATTGGTGAGAGAAAGATAAACTTCTTCACCCACATTGGTTAAACTCGAGGGACATCAAGAGAGCTCCTTTTAGAAGGAATGTACAACACAGATATTGCTATAATAACATTTTTGGTTGTCTACATTCTTTGGGAAAGAATTTCAGAAAACTAAAACATTAGCAAATTTAGAAAAACGAGAATTCTAAGTTGGAAACTAAACTGCCCCCCTCTGCAGTTCACCTGGAGGGATTCTGTGGCGGCCGCAGGTTCGACTGCAAGGACGTGAAATTCGTCGTGGGCGAAGGGGAGGACCACGACATCCCCATCGGCATTGACAAGGCCCTGGAGAAGATGCAGAGGGGAGAGCACTGCATCCTCTACCTCAGCCCACGGTGAGGAGCATCCCCACAGGCATGCTGGGCTGCTCTCAGCCCTTGTGGAAGGTGGTGATCCTGAAAAGAGGACTCTGCAGGAGAGGCTCAGCAGGAGCGAGCAGCGGCATGTCGACGGGAATATTTAAGTGCTTTAAAAAAAAATGGGTGAAAGGGCTTTATCCAAGTCCAGTGTCTGAGATGAAAGTGTCTCCCTGGAAATGACCAGGGCTGGAGAGAAGCCTGTGTGAAAAGCTGGCTTTGATGCAGCCAGCAGGGGTGACTCCCAATATCTGCATTGCTGATGAACAGTAACATCAGCCCGTCCCCAAAATGTTAGAAAGCCGTGGGTGGCAACCTGGGGCTGCATTTATGGGCAAGCTCTGCTGGAAATAAGGGTTCCCCCTGCTCTGAGTGCTCCTCCTGCCCTGCAGGTACGGCTTTGGCGAGGCTGGGAAACCAAAATACGGCATCCAGGGGAACACAGAGCTGGTGTACGAGGTGACCCTGAAGAGCTTTGAGAAGGTGAGGGCAGAGGGGCTCCAGTCCCTCCTGGGCTCCCAGGAATGTCAGGACCTGTGCAGCCTCCAGCCTTTGGCCCTGTGGGGCTGCAGCCCAACCCCTGCTGAAGTGGACACGTCACCGAGGAGCTTCGTGTTCTTAATTTGTTCTTCTCTGTTGGCTTGTTTTATTCTTCTGGCTGAGCTCCAAGGCTGGGTGTCTTATTTGTTCCTAACCTTGTCCTTTTGTACTTTCTTTTTATTTTAATATTATTTTTTCTTTATCCTTTTTTTTTTTCCGCTCTCCTTTTTTTCTCTTTTGTTTTGTCCTTCTTTTTTCTCCCTTTTTCTCTTCTTTTCTCCTCTTTCCTCCTCTTTTTTCCTTTTTTCTCCTTTATCTCTTTTTTCTGCTTTCTCATTTTTTCTTCGTTTCCTTTTGTTCTTTCTTTTTTTTTCCTTCTTTTTTTCTCCCTTTTTCTCTTCTTTTCTCCTCTTTCCTCCTCTTTTTTTCTTTTTTCTCCTTTTTCTGTTTTTCTCTCATTTTTTCCTTTATATTCTACCCTTTCTCCTCCTTTTCTCCTCTTTGTTTTTTTTTTGTTTTTTTCCCTTGAGCTACACAGATAAAAGCTGGTGTGTCCAGCCAGCCCTGTGGAGCTTGGCTGTGCCCATGAGAGGGCTGGGGATGGGATGCAGGAGAAACCCATGGGATTTGCACATCCCTGGATGGGTCCCTGCCTGTGCCATCAGGAGCAGGGGGCAGGACCTGTCTCCAGGCTCTGGGGTCCAGCCCTGGTGAGCCCTGAGTGTGACCACACTGCCCCAGAGAGTGGCATGGTCCTGCTGGGGCAGGGGAGGCTGCTCTGCTCCACTGGGAGTGCTCCAAGTGTTCCTTTGCAGGCCAAGGAGTCGTGGGAGATGGACACCAAGGAGAAGCTGGAGCAGGCAGCTGTGGTCAAGGAGAAGGGCACCATGTACTTCAAGGTTTGTGAACTTGGGGGTGGCAGAGGCAGAGGAGGGGAGCTGGGGCTGAATTTGGCAGCCATCAGTGTCAGAGAAGCTGTGTGCCCCCAGATTGGGCTGGGGAAGGTGAGTCCTGCCCTCCCTCTGCCTTTTTGCTCACTCCTTGATGCTCCCTGAGATATCTCATCCTTTCCCAGCATTGCCTTGGCTCTGTGCTCTCTGCAGAGCAGGACAGCACATCAAACCCTTCCCAGGCCAGGGTCAATGCTCAGGGGCTTTGCATTCCCCTTCCCATCCCATCCCAGCTCCCCACAGTTCTGACTCAGCTTTTCCCAAAGCTGCTGGTTCTGTAGGATGTTGGGATCCTGCTCCTTTCCTGTATTTATCAAACACCCCACCTTCCCCTTGTCACCTGCTCACGGGACATTCCAGGGGCAGACTGAGCCTCTTTCTGCTCATTTCAGGAAGGCAAGTACCTGCAGGCAGTGATTCAGTATGGGAAGATTGTGTCCTGGCTGGAAATGGAGTATGGCTTGTCTGAAAAGGAGTCTAAAGCCTCGGACTCTTTCCTGCTGGCTGCCTTCCTCAACCTGGCCATGTGCTACCTGAAGCTGCGGGAGTACGCCAAGGCTGTCGAGTGCTGTGACAAGGTAGAGCTGCACTGCTGCTGCCCCAGCTGCCTCGACAGAAATGGTGCCTTTTTGGGCTACCTAAACAAAATTAGGAGAGTAAAAAGCAGTTTTATTTATTGGAGGGCTTTCAGGTATGTTTTGGGCAGATGAAGGCCCCCCCAGGAGCTACAGACAAAAATGGATGATGGGTCATGGTCATTTTCACACTTTTATAGGCTTGGTCCATTTGCATATTGGGGGTTAACGTTCCAATTACAGCTTCAGGTAATGAAGTCGTTTATCCTAAGTTTGCTCCCCCCCAAATCACTTTTGTTTCCATCTCTCAGGGCCTGAGGCAGTGAGGGGTCCTTGATTGCCAGGCCTGGAGAGGAATTGTGTCTGACCAAAATGGGAAAGCAGCAGCTAGCACTGTGTGTGGAGTTTAGAGTTATACACTAAAGAATTGCAGGATTACAAATATATGAAAAATATAAAAGCTGAAACCCTAAGGCATCAGCACAAGCCTGGGGGATGGAGCATCATCTTCTCCTGCATGTTCTCATTGGGAATTTGGTGGGGGTGTTTATATTTTCTTGTCATACAAGAAGAAATTTCCAAGCAGCAGTGGGACAGTTGCATCCCTTCTGCACCTGGAGGTCCCTGTGGGTGCTGAGTGCTCAGAGACTGCAGGGCCACAAGGGCTTTAGGGGTTCAAAATCCACCTGGGAATGCATTTATTTCCAAATCCAGATCTGTGTGAATGGATCTGTGTAGACTGAGGACCTTGGGATGCTCTTTGGGTCTGCTCTGCTCTGGGTGTGACACAGGCAAGCTCTGTGGAGCTGCAGCAGATCTCCAAGTCCACCAAGGGGTGGGATGGGGCTTTGCCAGTCCCTAAAAGATCTTTGACCTTGTCTCTGTCAGAAAACTCTGAATTCTTTTATAAAAGACTTAGATTTAAGCATTTTGTATATGGGAAATGTATGGGATATTTGTGTTAATCTAAAAGGTAAATAATGCCTGAGGTGTATGTATGGCTTTTACTAAAGGAAAATAAAATCATTGCTAAAACAGGGAGACAAAAGGGCTTGGATTTAGTCTTTACACCTGACCCCTTGCCTGTGGGTTTGTCTCCCACTGACTGCCACACTCAGGGGTATTTTAAGCAAGAAGAGATAATAAAACTATATTAATGATGTCCCAACTGCTGATGGAGATGAGGCAATTTTTGTTGAGCAAGATGCAAATGCTCTGGAGATTTGAAGCCACCTTGTCCTAATTTTGACAGATTTATTGAGGCTTCAATTGTAGGGGATCTCCTGGGAGGGCTCTGAGATGTTAACAGAGACCTGTGTGTGTTTCCAGGCTCTGGGGTTGGACCAGGACAATGAGAAAGGCTTGTACAGGAGGGGTGAAGCCAGGTTATTGATGAACGAGTTCGAGCTGGCTAAATGCGACTTTCAAAAAGTGCTGGAAGTGAATCCACAGAACAAAGCAGCAAAATCCCAGATCTCTGTGTGCCAGAAGAAAACGAAGGAGCACAACGAGCGGACCGGAGGATCTACGCCAACATGTTCACAAAGTTTGCAGAGAGGGATGCAAAGGTGAGTGTTGCTCATTTTTGGCCACCTAGGGATGCTTTAGGGCTGTGCTGAGGGATGCTCGACAGGTTCATGATGAGATGGGTTAAACCAAATTAAATGATAGATCAGTGTGAGGATGGAGAGATAGAGCCTGCTGCAGTGAGAAGAAGTGTTTCACTCCTTGGTCTCTCTTATGCAGAGGCTGCCATCAGGTGCTCAGTCATCAATAAAAGCATTTGCAGTGTGAGCTCACAGGGCTGACAACAGGGTTGGCATTGCTGTTTAATTTTGCTGCTCCCAGCTAGTGACTGTTGATGAACTCCTGGTTGCCAGTAAAATGAAGTATCAATCGTCTCTGGCAGGGTATTTTGAGACATGATAGTGTGGATTTCCTGAAGTTGGTAAGGCAATACCTGCTCCTCTGCTCAGGCAGGGAGATCACTGTCTCAGAACAGGCTCTCATCCAAAATTCCACTGAACAAAACCCGGTGTACTGTAATGAGAGAGGACACAGCTTTGCAAGCCATCTGCATGGGTCGTTTGTAGTGTAATCTCTTCTGAAGTGGTGTCTGGAGGTTGAGGCTGTGGATTAAGTGACTGGAGCAGCCCCTGGGGAGCAGCATGCTGGGGCAACCAGCTCAGGCAAGGAGCAGGGCCAACCTGGCCAGCTGCTGGCACTGTGCTTGGCTTGTGTGGCCAGCTGTGATGGGCACAGTCACTGCTGGAGCAGGCATAAAGCTTCCCTGTGCCTGAGTGCTCCTCCCCTGCATCCTCTGGATGGGCTGCACCCATGGCTCAGTCCTGTACCTCCACTCTGACACTGCTGCCTTACCTCTTCATCCCTCTCTTCCCTATCCATGCATCCATCCATCCATCCTCACCCTGTGTCAGCACCCTGCTTTTGCTGAGGTGGTCACATCATTCCCAGGGGTCCCAGCCCTTCCCCAAAAACTGCCTGAGCTGCTGAGCTTTAACCTCTGCCAGCCAAGGTCAAGGAAACGGAGCCCTCCAGTGTGAGCTGCACTGCTTGATGGGCACGGGGGAGTTGGGGGGGCAATTTTGCCTCCCCCCTTCCAGGCTGGACTGCCTGTGCCTATTCCCAACATCCCTGTCACTTGCCTGCCCCTTCCCTCTCCCATTTCCAGCTCAGTGTGTTTTATTTGCTGTTTGGCAGGAAGCAGCCAGCAAAACTGGTGTGGAAAAAACAGCGGAGAAGGCGGCTTGTGAAAAAGGACCCAAAACTCCTGGTGCTGGAGGTGAAGAGGCTGAAGGACACGTATGATGGAGGAGGAGGGGATGGGATAGCCTCGTGCCCTTGGCCCACACTGGAAAAGGTTGCTGCCAAACCTTGGGACTTGCCAGTGTTTTCTTGTAAAGCTTGTTACAGTTTGTGTGATCGTGGAAGCAAAAAGCACCTCGCCAAGAAAAGCGACCCCGTCCCACTGCCCTGGGTGCACTGGGGGCAGAGCAGGAGCAGCAGGACACCATGGGACCACCACACATGGAACAAACGCCATTTAAACAGCAGGAAAAAGAAAAAAAAAATATATCATAATGATAAATTAAAACTCTAGGCTCCTGGGAGGTTTCCGTAGAAAGCTTGTTCCGGCTCCCTGGGCTTTGTGTCCACTCTCAGCACAGCATCCTCTGAGAGGAGCTGGGATGTGGGATGTGCTCCCTGGACACTGCAGGGCTGCCCCTGGTTGTCCCAGCACAGCCCTGGGGGCAGGGATTGGCTTTGTCTCCTGCTTTGTCTCCTTTGACTCCTTGCCTGTGGCCAAAGGGCTTGCAGGGCAGAGCCAGGATGAGAAGCCACAGGGCGTCTGCTGCAGCCCCTGGGTGCAGGGACATCATTAGTCTGTAAAACACTGTTTGGGGAGGGGGGCACACAGGGATTTTACCTTCTGAAGGAGCTGGTTCCTGTTTCTTTAGAGAGCAAAAGCCTGTCCAGCTTTGCAGGTGCTCAGCCTACAGCCTGCACCCCATCCCTTGGCTCCTGGCTTTAAACAGGAGTTTTATTGCTTTTATTGGGATCTGTACGTGGGGAAAATAAAAGAGCAGGTTGATGTGTGGTTCAGAAAACGTGGCTGGGTCTGAGCTGGTGCCATGGGTTTGCCACTTTCCCATGGTGAGGGGGTGCTGGGTGCATCGTGTCCCTGCACTGGAGCTGCTGCTGCCTCCTCAGCCATCAGCCCTCTCCATCCTACAGGGACACTGTCACTACCCCATGAGAACAGTTCCAGTTGTTATTTTTCCTGTCTCTATAATAATACCCCTCTTGGAGCTTGAAAATAAACAACTGAAAGAATAAAAAGAAAAAAAAAAAAACCTCTTTCTCTGGATGCTGCTCAGCAAATGGGGTGGCTGTGGGGAGGATGGGTGTGTGCTCCTCAGGGGGGAGGAATTATTGGTGTCTCTAAGAATTGGTGCTGCCCCTTTTTATCAGTGCCATGTCCTCTGGAGAGCCAGTGAAAGAAGCTTTGGAAATGCCTGGCTAGGGGATGCTCTTTGGGGGTCTCAGCTGTTTTTTCCAGCCTGGAAGGTTTATCCTTATGCTTTTTTTTTTTTCCTGCCCCTCACTGTATTCTTTTGGGAGGGGTTTTTCTGAGGTGGGTGGAGGAGTCATTTGTGCCCCTTGACTGAAGGTGGAGAGAGAACAGAAAGCTGAGCCAGTGGGGTGTTAGGACTGCCCATCCCTCTTTTGCACACCCCCCCCACCCCCACCTCCCCCCAATCTTGGGAGACTAAGCCAGATTTGGTTAAAATTCCTCTTCTCCTATCAGGTGGTACCTGAAGCATCATTTCTCAAGCCTGTTTTCCCACCTGCAGTGGTGGCACAGCATCCATTTGGCTGCTCCAGCTGCTCAGCCAGGTCTTGGTTTTTCTGCCACCATGGGATGCACCTCCCTGGAGGCTGCTGTGAGACCCAGGGCCTCTGCAAAATGTGGGCTTTTTATTTTTTATTGCAGGGCAAAAAAGTCCTTTGAGGGCAGCCCGAGCCACATTTTTCATAGGAAACTCTACAGAAAAAAAACCACAACAAAACAAGCCAAAAAACCCTATTTGCTTCACAGTTTCTGGGCTTGTTCCCCGTTTTTAAGCAGATTTTTGGTTTATTTTGGCTTGGTGCTTTTCTGTCCCTTGGAAGAGAAATTGCCCTTGTGCGGGTGATGAGATGAAAGGGAAACCAGGAGGGTTTTGCAGAGAGGATTAAGAAGTTCCCAGCGCTGGTGGGTGTCGGTGTGCAGTGCTCAAATGCCATCTAGTGGCACCAAGCACGGGCTGGGGGTTCTGGGGGGACAGTGGTGGGCTGGGCAAGGCCAAGGGTCCGGTGGGGACACTGGGGACCCTTGGCTTGTCTGGCCTTGCAACCCAACAGCATCCATGGGGGCCTCTGAGGAGGAATATTGGGAGTTAAATGTTCAGTGGTGTAATAAGGAGGTGAGGCATGAGCAGGAGGTTATGAAACACACCCAAAGACACCTCGGGACGTGGCACAGGGGTCAGTACAGGAACCCTTAGCACCACCCAGAGCCAGGGATGCTGCCTTCCCCTGCAGGGGCTTTCCATGCACAGCTCATGTGAAACAGCCCAAATCCTGCTCTTCACTCACCAAGAAAACATTTCTGGGTGAAAACCAAAGATACCCCGGGAGGATAACCCTCAACACGGCCAGAGATGCTCCTCTGCCCACTGCAGCGAGTGGCTGTGCTGTGCCAGGGACCCCAACCAGCCCGGGGGGAACCTGTGCGCCCCAAAAAGGCACTGGGGTCTGCCTGACCCCCTGCATTCCTGCAGAGCCCCCTTTTCCTGCGATTACTCCCCCACCAGCTGCTCTCCCGTCAAGCCTGGCTGAAATCCTATTAACCGAGTTTCAGGAGAAATAAAGTTAATCACCTCCTCCAGCTGCTCTTCCTCCTTTCCCTTCTCCTCCGCCCACCACGGGGGCTGGCGGAGGCGGCCGAGCCGAGGCTGGCAGTGGCCCCATGGCCCTGGCCCTGGGCTGGTAGGGGCTGCAGGGCAGGGCAGGGTGGCCGGAGCCGTGCCGAGCCGTGCCGGGAGCGATGCCGCTGCAGACGGAGATCCTGCGCGAGGTCTGGGCTGCCGACAGGTCAGTGCCGGCGGGCAGGGTGGGCTCAGGGGGTGGGTGATGTGCTGGACACCCCCGGCTGGATTCCCCTCTCCTCCGGGGCCCTTTTCTCCCGTTTTCAACTTAGTGAGAGGTTTTATCGCGGGTTTTTTTTTATCTTTGGGGGTTGGTGGGATGATGCTCATTGGCTTGCAGAGGGGAAAAGCGTTTGTTAGAGGGGGATCCCCAAATTAAGCTCCTTGCCGTGCCCCTGGGCCGAGGCAGAGCCTGTCCTGTGCTCCCTGGTAGGAAGGATGATGTTGGGTGAGCTCGACCCAGTCGAGACAGGGGGAAATGCCACTGGAACCAAGACCTTTCCTCCTTTACAAAAAATCGGGACAATCTCGTGCCCTCAGGGTCTGTGGAGGCTTTCAGCCCTCACCCTTTTGGTTTCTGTGCCCCACAGCCCCAGTGAGGAGCCGGGGAGCCCCCAGCAGCACAAGACCAAACAGGTGAGAAAAAAGTCCTTCCTCTCCATCCCATGTGCCACCAACCGCTGCTGCGGGCTGTCCCCGAGGGCTGGGGACATCACAGACCCTCAAACCCCAGAGTCCACACCAAGGCCGATTTGGGGCTGGTTGGGCTGCTCTATTGGGATACTACAGCCTGTGAGGGCATGAGATTTTTGGGAACCCCCTCCAGAACAGGTGGGTAGAGAAAATACCACAGCCCTTCTTTTGCATCCTTCTGAATCCCTCCTCCATCACTTTGAAGCACCCCATGAGGAGGGTTCCTAGCTCTTAAATAATTTAATTAAGCCCCTCAGTTAAGCTGTAAACTGTGACTCACTTTCCCCAGGCCATGACCCTGAAAGCCAGATCCCCCTTCCCTGCACATTTTGGAACAGCCCCAGATGCCCTCCAGAACCCCTTGGAAGGGTCTCAGCAGCAATTTCATCCACCACCCAATTTAATTTTTAATCAGCAGCTCCTCCTCGATGGGCTTTGTTAAGTAAGGGAGTGGTTGCCCACCCCACAGCTGCTTAAGGGATTAGAGGGTGCAAAGGAGCTTTACCCTGTGAGCTCATGACACGGAAGAAAGCAGCCAGTTCCCAGCTTCACCACAGAGCCCCCAGCTCCCCCTCCCCAAATTCACAGTCCTGTGATCCATCAGGATCCCACCTTTTGGAAAACACCTTTGCACACTGCCCTGGAGCACATGGGAGAAGTGAAACCCCTGCAAGAGGGAGGATGCTCTGCCGGGCAGTGGAAGCCTTGGTGCATCTGGATTTGCTGAGATCACTTTCTGAGAGCCCTGAGCTGACACCCACTCCCAAATACCTCCTGTCCAGCGCCAAGTGCTGACCCACATGCTCTGTATTTGGTAAATCTGGGTTATTTATAGCCCCAGCTAACCGGGATTAGGTGTGCTGTGCCTAATCCTCCTGCTTCCCTGCTCCTGCTGACCTCCTTGCCATCCGCAGGAGCCTCTTGCGGGGGTGAGAGGAGATGCAGGGGAGAGGCCAGGCTGTCTGCCCGCCCCTGTGTCCCCTGTCCCAGCTCAGGTACCCAGCGTGGCTCCCAGCCAGGGTCCCTATGGCCACAGTGTGATCTGTCCCTCTGTGCTGACACGGTGTCCCAGCAGCACCATCATCACATCCCTCAGCTCCAGGGCTGCCCCAGGGCACGTGTTCTGTCTATCTGCTAACAGACCTTTCTGTTTTCCTCCCTCTGCCTTCCTCGGGGGCTGCCCCATGGTAAGTCACTCACTGAAGGTGTCCGTGTGTCCCTGTCCCAGAGCGTGTCCCCTGCTCCGAGTCGGGCCAGGGGAAAGCCCGGCTGTATTTCTAAAAGGGACACAATGCTGTATGAGCTGGGGTTGCCTGGTAAAGGGGAAAGGTGTTTAAAGCTGGCACCACCTCTGCAGCACCACCCATGAGGGCAGAAGCTGAAGAAGAAGAGGCAGGAGCCTGGGCTGGAGCTCGAGGCCAAACCCCGGCGGCCGCGGGTGAAGAAGCCGAGTGAGGCAGGGGCTGGAGAGGAGCCTCCGACCCCGGCACAGGGTGAGCACAGATCCCCACAGCTCCCATGGAAATCGGGAGAGGTACCGATCCCCCCCCACCCCGGGGCACAGCCACAGCCTGGGGGCAAGGATGGGGATGAGAAACCGCTGGAGAGCCCCATCCTGCACCTGAGGCGCTCCCATCGTGGGCATCTCTTGAAATGCGCAGGGGTGAAGAAAGTGAGGAAGAAGAAGGAGGAGAAGGGCGAGGAGGAGAGCGACAAAGACCCCTCCTCCAAATTCACCAAGGAGCCTCGGAAGAAGAAGGAAAGCCTGGCTCCCCGCTCCCAAGTGGCCAAGGGCTCCAAGAAGCCACAAGGTGCGGGGATAACACCCACCCCTCTGCAGGCTCGTGTCCCCCTGCTCCACGGCCCGGTAGCGCCGTCGGTGCTCCCGGGCTCTGCTGGGGCTCTGCGCACCCCCGGCAGAGCTGTTGGGCTAAAACTCAACCACGGACCTGGGAGAAACGGGGATGTGGCAGGGCACCTGCGCTCATTGCCTTGGTCGGAGAGTTGGACTCGAGGGGGAAAGGGGGGTGACACCCTCCCTGGGAAGGCGGCACTTGTGTCCCCGGACCCTTCCCTGGAGCCAGCAGGGGCCGCGGCCGCGAGAGCGCGCTGTGGCTGCGCCGCTGGACGCGTCCCTGGCCCGCCGGGCCCCTCGGTGCCCCCGGCCCGGGGGCAGAGGGAGCGCCCAGCCCGGCCACTGCCGCCCAGGGGCGACCCCTGCCCGCCCTCCACAAGGCTGGGGTCCCCCCTGCCGAAGGACGCTGCGTTGGCTGATGCCGTGGTCACCCCTGGGCAGAGCCGGCTGAGGATGAGGATGATGATGAGGAGGAAGAAGAGGTGGAGAAAAAAACCCGCCAAAAAAGCTCAAGAAGAAGGTTCCCAAAGAGCCGCTCTCAGGCGGGGGGGAGAAGAAGCTGAAGCCGAAGGGTGAGTGCCCAGGGGACAGGGATGGCTGAAGCGCAGCTCTGTTGCCGCTGGCGTCTGTCCTTGCTGGGATGAGGGAGGTGCCTTACACCCGTCACTGCCCGGGAGGTTCCGGGGGCTGCAGAGCCATCGCCCCCTCCCCATGTGATCGCCCCCAAACTCAGCCCTTCCTGCTGCCCCGACCCTGTCACCTCCTTGTCCCCTTCACTGTCCGTTCCTATCCCCTGGCTGGCTGGTCATCAGCTCCTCTGTCCCAGCAGAAGACAAGAGTGACCCTGACAGCAAAGCCAAATCTGCCAAAAGCACCAAGAAGGAGCCAATGTCCGTGTTCCAGGTGAAGAAGGAGAAGAAAAGCAAGAAGAAAGGTATGGGAGGAGCAGGAGAAGGTGGCAGCCAGTGCTGCTGCCTGATGGCATCACCCTGAGCCAACAGCACCCAGTGCTGTGTGACCATGTCCCCCTGTCCCTCACAGCTGCCACCAGCAGTGATGAGGAGGACGATTCTGACTCCAGCACCAAGCCCATTAGGTCAGAGAAGAAGAAAAACCCAGCATCCCTTTTTCAGACTGGTGGGGATCCCCCAAAAGAGAAAAAATCCAAAAAGAAAGGTGAGAGCCAGGCACTGGAGGGTGGTGGGTTCTGGCAGGGCTTCTGGGGGTGCAGTGAGCTTGGCCATGGAGAGGGGATTGCAATCACTGATGTGGGCATGGGTCTAGGCTGAGCTTGATTTTGGAGCTCAGTGGAATCAGGAGCTTCTCCCTTCTGTGCCCCTACCTGTTCCTGCCCACAGCTCCTCCAAAAGGGGCTGAGAGTGAGGAGGAGACCCCGGAGACCCAGCAGAAAAACTCCAACAAGAAGGGAAAAGCAAAGAAATCAAAAAAGGTACAAAAGACCCCAGAGAGCCCTGGGGATCCCTCAGGGTGGGGAAGAGCAGCTCTTGCCCTCAGGGCGGGTCAGGAGGTTTGCAGCATCCCCCAGTGAGACCCACCAGAGTGTCCCCAAAGCCACCAGCTGCAGAGCCATGGGGGGATGGATAGCAAGGAGCTGTTAGCTGGGGAAGGGGGGTGCTCTGGGTCACCATCCCCTCTCACACAGCAGCAGAAGGAGGAGAGGCCCCCATCCCCTGTCATCGAGGTGGACAACCTGGAGGAGTTCGTGCTGCAGCCGGCACCGCAGGGAGTGACCGTCAAGTGCCGGGTGACACGGGACAAGAAGGGCATGGACAGGGGGCTCTACCCCACCTATTACCTTCACCTGGACAATGACAAGAAGGTCAGTTGGGGTGGGGGGCATGGAGACCCTTGGGGCTCTGCATCCATCCCAGGGAGCACCCTCAGGGTTTGGGGGGATGCTTGCCTGCGTGCCGCTGTGCTGGTGTGTCCTGAATGAGGCTGCTCCCCTCTCCTGCAATTCCTCCAGGGAAATGCCCCCCTGGCTAGAGAGCTGGGCTAAAGCTGGGCTGGTCTCAGCCCCTCCTGCCCCATAATGCAGGCAGGATCTTGGGGATCATCTTCATGACCCCCTTAAGGTCATGGCAGTGACTTGTTCGGGGACAGCAGTGGTGATGGCAGTGACAATGTCCCCTTCCCACACGGTCCCACTGCTCTACCAGGTGTTCCTCCTTGCTGGGAGGAAGCGTAAGAAGAGCAAAACCTCCAACTACCTCATCTCCATCGACCCCACTGACCTGTCACGGGGTGGAGAGAACTTCATCGGGAAGCTGAGGTAGGAACAGAAGTGGCACCCCAGTTTGGTGGCACCCCATTTCTGCAGCACCCTCTTCCCACTCTGTGGCCTACAAGCTGACCCAAGCTATGGCTGGGGCAGGCAGGAGGATAAATTCAGCATTTCCCACTGCCGTGTGTGACCTGAGGAGTGGTGGGGGGCTGAGAGGGGAAAACAAGCTTGGCCGGTTCCTCCCAGCAGACAGGTCATGGCTAGAAAAGGAGCCTGGCAAGTCCCAGCCCGCCCTGCCAGCAGCCACACAGCAATGCTGGGGGTCCCCATGGTGGCAGCACCCTACCACACCCTGATTTAGGGATTCCTTGAACCCCAGAAAATCACTGAACGGCAGGAATTGGTGGGGCGCAGCACCGGGGGTTTGCAGCCAGACCAAAACCAAGGCTGTGCCTGGAGAGGGGTCACAGAGGGGGTGGAGGGGACTCGGTGGCAGGAGCCACAGCCATCTCCCCCCCTTGGCTGCAGATCCAACCTGATGGGGACGAGGTTCACTGTGTTCGACAACGGCGCGAACCCCGACCGGGCCAACGCCGACTGGTCCAACGTGCGCCAGGAGCTCTCGGCCGTGGTCTACGTAAGAGCAGCCACACAGGGAGCCCCTTCCCGCCTGTCCTGGGCAGGGAGAGAGGGGCTCCCACCCTGCACCCCATCACTGGGGCCTGCAGAGATGTGGGATGGGCTGGAGACACCCCTGAGCCCTCGTTGAGCCCCCGTGGGAGGCTGTAACCCGCAGTGGGGGCTGGTTTTAGAGACAGGGTTTCTCTTGCAGGAGACCAACGTTTTAGGGTTCAAAGGCCCCAGGAAGATGACTGTCATCATCCCCGGGATGAATGCTGACTGTGAGAGGGTGCCCATTCGGCCCCGGAATGTAAGTCAGGGGCCAGACTGGGGGAAACTCCTTGGGAGCTGGGTTTGCTGGGCACCACCTTGGATTTTACCCATCTTGGGGCATGGGGAGGCTTTCAGGTGTCCCTGAAATTCAAGGTGTCCCTGGGAGGTGGGAGACAGAGTGTCTGGTTTTATTCCTCTGTGATAGATCCCATTTCCAGCTGGGTACTGCTCCAGAGCATCCCCCAGGCCAGCCACAGGAGGAGGCTGAGCTCTGGAGGGGTCACCCCAACTCCCTCTCGTCCCTCCCCAGGACAATGACGGCCTCCTGATGCGATGGCAGAACAGGAACATGGACAACGTGATCGAGCTGCACAACAAAGCCCCAGTGTGGAATGACGAGACCCAATCCTACGTCCTCAATTTCCACGGCAGGGTCACCCACGCCTCCGTCAAAAATTTCCAGATCGTGCACAGCAGTGACCGTAAGCTGGGACGGGGGTGGGATGGGACAGGGGACAGGGTGGGGGAGCACTGCCTCATGAACTGACCCCAGCACCCACTGTTTCTGATGAGATTTAGTTTTTTCATGCTCTGGGGTCCTGCCTGGAGCTGGGGTGAAGCCAGACAGGCACCTCGTAGGAGCTGCCATTGGGCCCTGGTGCTGCCAGGCAGATTTAGGGCAAGGACAGACCCTGTAGGGTGCTGAGCCCCCATCACACTACAGCCACCCACTCAGCCCAGAGCACTGTCCCCAGCACACAGCCTGGGGTGCACGGTGCCTCGGGGACAGCCCCTCCGGGGTGGCAGCAGCTCGGTCTGGATGCGGCTGCTCGTCACCTGTCCGCCGCAGTCAGAAGCCCTTGGCCTCCGGGTGTTGGGTTACGGGACAGAAAAAGCCTCTTGAGGGCCCCTGGTTATTTTTACAGATTTCCTGTCACCCGTCCTCCAGTAGCAGCCATCCCACGGCCTGGGGGGGTGGGGTCCCTGTCCCTTGGGGGGTGGTGGCACCCAGGGAGGGGTGCTGGAAGGACCAGAGGCTGCCACAGTCCATGCAGTGGGAAAATGGGAAAAATGTTGGTGATCTGTGCTGCAGCACAGTGCAGGAGTCACAGGTTGGGTTTGGGTGGGGGTGTGTGGGCAGCTTCTTTTGGCCTGTGCCTTGTGGGCTCACTGGGAGAGGGCAGGCTGGGTGCACAGGTGACACCTCAGTGGCTCACCCTCTCCCCCACAGCCGACTACATCGTGATGCAGTTTGGGCGTGTGGCGGACGACGCCTTCACCATGGACTACAACTACCCCCTGTGCGCCGTGCAGGCCTTCGCCATCGCCCTCTCCAGCTTCGACGGGAAGCTGGCCTGCGAGTAACACCTGCCCTGGGGCTGCTGGGACCACCAGGGCTGCCGGGACCACCAGGGCTTCCAGAACCACCAGGACCATTGGGGCTGCTGGGACCACCAGGGCTTCCAGAACCACCAGGACCATTGGGGCTGCTGGGACCACCAGGACCACCAGAGCCGCCTGCCAGGGCCTGGAGGATGCTCCTGCATCCCTGTCCTCTTCCACTCCTCGCATTTCCACCTTCTTGCAGTCACGGTGGTTCCTGGGGTGGTTCAAGGCACCTGGTGCCCAGTGAGAGCTGTGGGATGCTCACCCAGCTGCAGCCACCCTCTCCCTCTCCAGGCAAATTCGGGGAAAATTGCTGGGCTGGGGGATGGCAGAGCCAGGCTGGAGGTATATTGGTATTCAGCAGATGAGGCTGACTGCAATCCCTGTCTCATCCCTTTGGACTCAGATCCTGGAAACTCAGCCCCAGCCCCTGCTTTTTTTTTGTTGCTGTTGTTTACTTTTGGTGGGTTTTTTGGGTTTGGGATTTATTTTGTTGGTTTTTTGTTTGTTATGGTTTGTATCTTTGTGCTCCATCTCCCAGTGAGAAGGGGGTGAGTGAGTGAGTGGTCTCCTCACTTTGTGTTTCCTCATCCATGCCCATCCATGCAGGTGAGCTCTGCCTAAGCTCCCAGCTAAAGACCCCCATCCCAGCTCATTGCCCACCAGGCACAAAGCCCCTCTTTTGCCCCATTTTGCCCTGGTGTGAGTGGATGGCTGGTGCCCATGGTGTGTTTGTACCCACTGAGTCTCACCTCACTGCCCAGAAAATGCTGGGATTTGGGTCCCTAAGAAGCAGCCTGGCACCGGCAGCACGCAGGCACGTGCCGAGGGCTGACAGTGCCAGCAGAGGAGGGCTGGCAGGCACGTGAGGCAGAGCTTGCATTGCTGGCAGGTGGCCCAGCTGGGTCAGTGCTGCCAAGAGAGACCTGGAAGAGAAAACTCAGGGTGCACCAGGAAGCAGTGGAGTGACTCATGAGGTGTGGTGCGGTGCTGAGTCACGCTCAGCACCCAGACGGGCCCTGCTGAGCTCCCCATGCCCTCAGCTCTCGCTGCCCCTTTGCTCTGTGATGCCCCTCCAAGCCTGACATGCCCCAGGTATCCCCATAGCTGCCTCGCTGGTGCTCTCTGCTCATGAGAGGTGGTGGACAGAAGGTGCCACCCCCTGTCTCAGGCTGGTGGGGAGTGCTGGGAGTCATTGGGAACAGGAGATGCTGAAGAGAGGCAGCTCACTGGGAGCAGGACAGCTCATGCCCACAGTTTCACCAGTTATGGGGTGAGGATTTGGCAGCACAAACAGTCACAAATCTGATTAATTCAGTGGTGGGGAAAATGGGGACATGCCAAGGAGCCCTGAGACACCATCCCCAGCTCTCTGGTGCCGTTTCTCTCACCTGCTCAGCTTGCTCTGACTCCAGAGCCATGTGGGATTCCCTTCCCAGGACACAAAGGGGTTGTTCCCCCATTCTGGGGGTGATATGAGCCCCTCAAGTTAATGCAGCTGAGAGGCAGCAGCAGCAGAAAGGCTGAGGAGCAGATGGGTGAGATGGATGCTATTGTGCAAGAGGGATGCTCATACTCTCTGGGCAGTGTCGCAACATCAGCGTGGACTGAGGACAGATGACAGTGACAGGGGGACCACGAGCTGCTGCTGGACCACTGGTGAACATCTGCCCCAGTGGCTTTGCAGATGGGAGTGGAGATTTTCCCCAGCTGTATGAATCTGGGCTCCATGATTCCTGGGCAGATGCTAGTGGCGGGGCAGGCAGCGCTGGACAGCTTGGGGACCAGCCAGCCCACATGGGACATCATCCGTTACCCACGCAGAGAGCTCAGAGAACATCTTGTGAGCTAAAGGGAGAACCAGCCACAGCAGTTCCAGCGTCCCTGGTGAGGTATGGCCAGCAAATGTGGGGAAAGCAAGAGCTTTCTGCCCAAATCCAGCCACAAACCCAACATCTGGTTGAAATCGGGACGAGCTCAGCTAACGGTTGAGCTAATTCTTGTCCCCGTTTCCTCCAGTGCAAGGAGAAAAGAAGCAGCAGGGTGAGAGACAGAGAGGTTTGGGCTCCCCAGGTTCTGCCTGCTGTTATCCCAGCTGATCCCCTGGTTGATTCTCCCTCCCCTCACCCAAAATGTTTCCATGTTCCATTTGCCCATTGCTGCTTCCAAACCCTTCAGGATTCCTGGCCTGTCACCTGTGGCAGAGCAAAATCCCTGCCATGAGTGCCCCTTGGGTGTCCCATGAAGCATCACCCAACCTCAGAGCAGCCACTGCCTCAGCTGCCCACCCGAAATCCCTTTTGCAAACGCTCTAACGCAAACCAACTGCGGCAGAAGAAACAAACGAAAACAATTTAATAGGGCGATGGATATTTGGGCCCTTTGTTTGCGCTGGCTGTTAACACCAGAGGAGATGAGGGATGGAAGCAGTTGAAATGTGTATCTACTTTGGCCGGCGGAAAGTGTGACGGATGCGCCGGCAGACCAATGGCTGAGGATGCTGGGGTGTGCGTGGGTGTGAAAGGAATGCTCGCTGCAAGAAAAGATAAAAAAAAAAAAAAAAAAAAAAAAAAAGAGCCTTATCAATGGTGTTCGAGTCCAAATTGTGTGTATTCCTTGGAGAAAGGGTTTCCTCAATCCCCAGGGATGATGTTTTTCCTGCAGTGGGAGACTTTGAGGTTTCTGCAGCTTTGTTTTAGGGGTGTTGGCATTGGGCTGGTGCTGCAGGCGTGGAGTTAACCCCACCAAGTGCTCGTGCAGGGGCACAAGCGTGGCCAGTGGCCAGGGGCGACTGTCGTCAGCTCCTCAAGGGAACCTCCTGGGAAATGCGTTTTATTTTTGTAGAAATGCTTATAAGGCAAAGGGGAGGAAAAAAATAAGGCCCCACCTCACTGCTGAGCAGCACATCCCAGCCAGCACCAGTGTCACTGCAGTGCTGGTGGCTCTCTCTGTGCTGAGGAGTGCAAAGATGCTGGTCCAGAGCTGAGCAGGAAGGTGGATGTGGGGGATCTCCTCCAGCTGCTGGCTTCTCCCTCTCCCACAGGGGGTTTGGGGGGCTCCATGCACTCACTTCTGACCCCTGCTCTCTTGGGGGGCTGACAGATAATTCTATGGGTTCCAGGAGGCAAATGCCCCATGGGGAAAGCAGCCTGAGGAGGGAAGAGCTGGTACATGCTGGAGGGTGTGGGAGGGGAGAGCAGCACTGGGAAACTCCTTGTCCAGCAATGGAAGGGCTGGAGCTGTTTGGTTCCCAGCAAGCTGCCGTGACCCCAGCCCTGGGAGATCTCTCCCCAGCTTTGAAGTGGTGATATTTTTATTAATTAAAGAAGTGATTGTGACGAGGTGTTCTTCTCTTCCCTCCCCCTGTATTTATTTTGGTAACATTTTTTAGAGAGAAAGGCAGACTCATTGCTGGTTAGCTCAGCTGTGGCTTTGCAGGATGGGATCCTTCTTGATGCAGCAAGCGACAGGCGGCAATGGGAGAGCCAATATTTTTCAACTGCTTTTTAAAAGGAGTAATTTTTTAATTAGTGAATCCATTCTGGAGAAGTGTTGGAGTTTTACAATGTTGTAGCTGTTCTTGGTGTCTTGCCTAGACTTGGATGTTCTGGCCATAAGAAAATATTATTTATGGCGTTGCAGCTTGCAGCTCTTTTATATTATAATTTGAGAAAGGAAGTTGCTGTTCCCACCAGTGGACAAAAAATAGCAGAAACAAGGACTATGGATTTCTGAAGGAGGAAAATAAATAAAAATTAAGAGGCAGAATGGAAACAAATCACTGAGCCAGCCTCGAATCTTTGCACTCCTGAACAAGCTCATCCCAGCATCGCTATCAGTTGTGCTGGATGCTGTAGCCAGACCCCTGCCCAAATGGCAAGGCCAGAGCAGCAGTGACCCCCTCAGCACGCCCCTGCTCAGGGTTAAATGTGTTCCTAAACATTTGTGGATCAGGCTTTTTATTCATGGACTAATGCACACTTGTTTGCTCATGCCTTACTCAGCCTAAACTCCTATTGAACTCAATTAAAGCTGTCATCTCCAGGAGCACTCAATGTCATTTTTGCCCAAGTAAGGGATGAGTAACGAGGCTCTGAACAGCCCTTGGAGAATAGCAGCCATTTTGTTGCAGTTTTTGGTCCAGATTTCTTACAAGTTAGCAGCAGGCCAAGGGTGGAAGAATGTGATATGGCTTTATGAATCACACACAATTGCTGAATGCGCTGGATGCTTCAGAGCCTGTCACTTCATGGACTGAAGCATTGGCTGTCTTGTCCCAGAACGCTTGAATACAACCAAGCTCATGATGAAAATGAGAAAAATATGTTTCTAGAAGGAGTGGGATGCAAAGAACATCCCTTCTCCAATCAGTGCTCCAGGAGGATTCCTCACCCTGATTTATCTCAGGGGGTTTTGGGTACTGTGGCACAGGCCTGCAGTGTGTGCTGGCCAGGGGCACTGGGGGTTTTGCCCTTTCTGGGGCTGCAGTTCCTGATGGTCAGGCTGGGTCATGGCCAGGGACTTGTATGTGATCTGCTTGCTACAGCTTAGCACATTACCACCCATCAGCTCACTCAGAGGAAGTGACCATAGCCTGGATCCTGGCTGAATTCCCTTGAGAAAACCCAACAGTGTGGGCTGAAATCCCCATCCTGGGCACTGTGGGGTGGGCATCAGGGCGAAAGAGGGAATCTGTAGATTGGTGGGATGCAGGGGAATGAGCGTGTGTGTGTGTGTGAGGATGAGGAGAGGGATGAAGGTGTCAGGATGGGAAGGAAGAGGAGGATGAACATGTGTGGCATGGATTACTGTGTGCAGAAGACAATGAAAATGTGCAGAAGGAGACGGAGGTGAGTGAAGGGGGGCGGGAATGATGAGCGG
Source organism: Sitta carolinensis (assembly GCA_032173965.1). Lineage (NCBI taxonomy): Eukaryota > Metazoa > Chordata > Aves > Passeriformes > Sittidae > Sitta > Sitta carolinensis. The sequence continues at coordinate 3,124,966 of CM063306.1, forward strand.
GATGAAGAGAGCACAGAGGGCGATGAAGATGTGCAGAAGGCGATGAAGGCGTGCACGGGTGACCCTGGCTGGCTGTGGACAGGACAGGACAAGACGGGACAGCAGCACCTTCATGCCCTGGTGGCGTTCCAGGGCCGCAACCCGGGAATGCCGGAGGCAGAAGGAGGAAGAGGAGGAAGGTGAGGAAGGCTCATAGAGGGCGCTCCCATAGCCTGGCCCGGGACGAGCCGAACTCCAGGGCTGCCCTTTCCCAAAAAAAAAAAAAACACCCAACCCTCCTTGTGTAAGGGAAGTTCCGCTGCCCGCTGCCCCGACGGGGAGGTCGGGAGGGTCGGGCGGGAGGAAGGGCCGGGAAGAGGAGGAGGAGGAGGTGGAGAAGGAGGTTAGGGGAGGAGGAGGAGGCCCGGCCCGGCCCCGCCGCCTCCTGATTGACTCCCAACTTTCCGCTCCTCCCTCGCATAAACTTTCCCGTCCCTGCGCCTGGCTCCGTGCGCGGACCCGGGAGCCCGCCGCGCTCCCCGCATTCCTGCCGCCCGCCCCGGCCCGGCCCGGCCCCGGCCCCGCTCCGGCCCCGGCCCCGCTCCCGGCACCCGCGGCCGGCCCAGCCCCTCCGGAGCACGGAGCAGGTAAGCGCTCGCCGGGAAGAGACTCCCAACCCCCCTTCCTCCGCCTCCTCCTCCCGCAGCCCCTCCTTCCTCCCGGCCCGCAGCCCTCCGCCTGCTCCGAGCCCCGGCGGATGGCGGGGGGCGCCGGGGTCGCTCCAGCGCTGCTCGCCCCGCAGCCGGCAGCTCGGTGCCTCCCCGCGGGGCTCCCCCCGAGGGGCTGTGTGCGTGGTGGGGGCACGGTCGGGCTGGTTTCACTGCCCCCCCGTCGGGTCCCCGCGCTCCCGCCCCGTCGGGGCTGCGCTGCCCCCGCTCCGGTCCCCGCCGAGTCCCCCGCGGCGCATCCCCGGGGTGACAAAGGGGCCTTGTGCCCGCACGTCGGGAGCGTTCGGGGCGGGCGCTGGACGTTACGGGCAGGGATTGCCCGCCCCGGCCGAAGCCCCCCGGGGGAGCGGCGCGGGAGGGTCCCGGCCGAGGTGCGGGGTCACCCGCGTGTCACGCTACATGTGTGTCACACGCATGTAGGGGATGACCATGCACTGACTGTATGCTAAACACTTTGTGCCTCGTCATAGGGGTGCTTTGCTAACAAGGCGGCAATTAGATGTATAATTTTCAGCAGTGTGTCATCTTTATTATTATTATTATTATTTTATTTTTACACCCTCCTTGGGTTTGGTGTTGTTTTTTTTCCCCTTAACCCCCTTGGAGGGAAAATACGGCCAAGCCCTCACAGAGCCACCCACCTCCAATCGCCCGAAACCACTCGGGCCCTATACAACTCATTTGGCTTCTACTGACTGAGAAAAATCCCGGTTTGGGGAGAAACCAGCTGGAAACGATACCAGTGGCCTTGCTGGTGTGGCGTGCACCCTTGCAGCTGCTCACTGCTGTTGGGTGGTTGGCAGGGGGAAAGGTGAAGGCAGAGGTTTTGGGGGGTTTTGGTGCTTTGCCGGGAGCCGGGACAAGCCGGGCTGGGCGATGGTCCCATCAGCAAAGCGATAATCTCCTGTGTCAGGCACGCCGGGGTATTTTGGGCTCCGGCATCCTCTGTCCCCTCCTATCGCTTTACCCCGCGCGGGTACGTGCGTGTCGTGAGTCAGGGCATTGGCAGTGCCCGGCCACCCCGGGGGGCCCTGCCAGCCAGGCTGCCAGCCTCTCCCCGCTGTCGGAGCGCTCGTGATGCTGAATGGAGAATTGGGGTTTGCCAGGCTGATGTGCCCCCCAAGCACCCACTGGCGCTGGGGCCTCTGCGGCCTCACAGCCCACACCACTCAGGGTCATTTCCCCCAAGAATGGGAGGAAGAGGGTCCTCAAAGTGGGCGAGGGGTGAGGGCTTGCCAAAGTCACTCAGTGGTGAAGCCAGGAAGGAAATGGGTAGGGGGGCTGGAATCCTGGTGACAGGGCAGGTGGTGGTCACTTTGGCAGTGCCCCAGCACTTCCCCACCAGAGAGGACAAGCATGACTGTCCCATGGGGAGAAGGCATTGGATTTGGCCCTGTTTGGATGTTACAGGGTCAGCATTCCCATGGGAAGAGGCTGCAGATTGCTGTGGGGTGGGCAGCTCCTCCTCACAGCTGCGTGACACAGGGGGTCATTGTCATCCCCAGGGACCTCGAGCACCCAACTACCTTCCAACCCGGGGCATGTGGCTGGCACCACACAGGCTTTTCTGACAGGAATAACCCTTTGAAAGCAGCGGGTCCAGCCACCTTCTACAAATGGCACCCAGGTATTTCAAGGAGCCTCATTTTGCCCGAGGTGACTGTAACATTGGGGTGCAGCTCAGAGGAGGGGGATGTTTCAACTGGGCATTTTGAACAGCATAACCCTCCAGCAGTCATCCCACATCTAAAATCCCTTTCCTGCAGAGCAGAATCCTCCAACTCCATCAATAAAAGTGACTTGCATCCATTTGCCATGACATGCGGTGGCTGTTTATCACAGTATCAGAAACAGCATCTCCTTTTAATCGCCATTTAATCCCCATCTTGCCACCACCAAGTGGGTTGGGAGGCGAGTCCCGGTGGCCCTGGCGCTGTGCCGAAGGAAGGAGCCTTTTCCTGGCGGTGTGTGAGCAGGTCATGGCACTGAGGAGGTGGGGGTGGCAGCGGTAATCAGCTATAATTAATGTATTAAAAAGCAAGTAACCGCGCAGCTCCCATCAAACACACAGAGAGCACGAGGCTGGCGGCAGGTGAGCTCGGTGGTGAGACTGGGTGCTGGCACGCAGCAGCCAGGAAGGGAAAAAAATGGGAAATTTTGGGCTGTTGGTGGGGGGGAAAATGTGTTTTCCTCTGTTAGTACCTCTCTTTCTGTCTGCAGGAGTGGAAAATGGAGGGGAAGAGGGGAGAAGCGGCAGCCAAGCCCTAACCGGGGGTGCTGCTGGGATTTGTGTGACAAGAGCCATCCTGAGGCTCTTCGTGAGGCTGGAATCTCTCCATCCATCACTGAACTGGATGGATGCTTTCCAAAAAATGGCCCATCTCTAGAATCTTCCCTCTCTCATTAAATCCTTGATGGCTACGGCAGTGGGCTGGCGGGACAGCCGCAGTGTTTACATCACCTTGAGCGCCGTTGGTGGATGGCATATAACCGACTACCCTTGGTTTTGGGAGCTTCCATCCACGGGGGAATTTGCCGAGCGGCCAGGCCATGCCCTGACCTTCTCAGCTGTTTGTCCAAGGTGTTATTTGGGGTGGGGGCCAGGCTGGGAGCCGCGGCGGCTGAGCCCAGGCACCTGTGTGTTGTGGTTGGGGCAGACACCTGAAGCGCATGGGCGTTCGCTATTGCCACCGTCACGTGGCGACTTATGAAATGTTTTTTTGGAGGGAGGGAGGGAAGGTAATGATGGGGTGAGCCGGCGGGGCCATGCCCCGCACCAGCCTGCAGCGGGCAGACGGCAGGAGCGGCCCCCCCTGCGCGATAACGCACGTCCGGATCCTGCTGCGGGTCCGGGCATGCTGCTGCAGCTCCCGCCGCTTCAGTTTTCCCCGCCTGTGAAATGGGAGCGAGGGGCCCCGGGAAAACCTCCTCGTGCTGCCGGTCAGCCGCTCGCCTGGCCGCGGCGGTGGGAGCAGGGGTCATGCGGTGCTGGTGCCATTTTGGGCTCCCCCGTGCAGCTCGTGGCAGCGCTTCCCGATGAGCGCGTGTGGCCGAGCCCTTTGGAAGTGACAGGCCGTGAACCCCATGGTCTCATTCTTGGGGTTGGCAGATGGTGGCCGTGTGGTGACAGTGTTCACATAGGGTTCTACTCAGCTGTACTCGTGGGCGAAGAATTTGGGGAAATAGTGATAGCGCGAGGCACGTCCCATCCCGGCAGCACAAATCCCGGTGGAACTCGCCCCCCATCCCGTCCCAAACAGCTGTGATGCTCCAATACCGCCAGCATCCCCCATTACGCTGCCATGAGACAACGGCAGCACCGAAACCCAGCGTGCCCACCGCTGCCACCTTCCAGCGGGGCACTGGGCGTGTCGCAGGCTGTGCTGGGTCTCTGCTCCATAAAGCCGACCCGGAGCTCGCCCTCGGGCACTCTCCTGCGAGCCGGAGGCGCTGAGGTGGCTGCGGGGCTGCGCTGCTCCCGGGCAGCGCTGGCTGGAGGGAGGCAGGCGAGGTGTGAGTGATGGAGGAGGCTGCGTGATCCCCTGCCCCCTTTGCTGCCGGGGGATCGGGACGGACCCGGAGCGTGTGCTGGCAGAGCTCCCCGGGCTGCGGGGGGTGGCCGGGGAGGGACAGCAGGGCTGCAGCTAATTTTAGGAGGTGGGCAGAGCCTCAGGGGAAGCAGCCGGCTGGAGGGAGGTGTCGCACTCGCACCGCGGTGCCCACGAGCATCGAGAGTGAGCGCTGGGTGACCCCGGCTCCGAAGATGCTGCCGTGGGCTGGCATGGGGGCCCGGCGCTGGCAGCCCAGTTTTGGGCTCTGAGGAAGAGCCGTACCCCCGCGGATGCCCCGGCTGCTGGAGGGGCGGTGGGTCCGGGGAAACACACAGGGGTGAAGCCCCGGATTCCCGGCTCTTGTTACCCAGGAGGCGGGCGAGCCCCGAGCTGCTCCGTGCCTCAGTTTCTCCGTGACCGTCTCGCCAGCGCTCCCCCGGCGGAGTGCGGTGGAGGCAGGAAGGCTGGCCGGGCTCGGGGATCCTCGCCTGTGAGCGCCAAGCCTTATTATTTCCCCACAACTGTCTCCTCCTCGCTCCTCGTAAAATTAGATCCAGCTGTTCACAATAGCCACTAACTTCTCTCCGGAAGATGTTCAAAGTTTACAGACGCGGAGCGGCGCGGGTGCGTGGAGGATGGGCTGCCGTTCCCATGCCAGCTCCTCGCCGCCCGCCCTTCCCCCAGAGGCAGCCAGCTCCTGCCTCCCCCCCGCCGGCTTAGGCAATTCGGGTTTAGGAAGAAGCACACCCGCACGCAGGCATGCGAGCTCCCGACCCAACCGAACGTCGGGTTTTTATTAGCAAGAAGATCTGGGCGCTTCACAGTCCGGGAGAGAAGGTCTGGTCCAAGACCTGGCTTTTCCCTGCCCGGCTTTGTGCCCGAGCGCTTGGCACATGAGTTGGGCAGGGTTGTGCTTTTGGTGCTTGCCAACACCTGTGCCCAGCTATGTCATGAGCTGGGGCTCCAGCTCCTGCGTGGGGTGGCTGCTGTGTCCCCTCGCAGCCTTGTCTGGCTGGCACTGCGGGGTTGTCAGGGTCCAGCTGCAGTGTTTGGACAGCAGTGTGCTGGGCAGGGGTCTAACACACTGCACTGGGCTCTGGCACGCTTGGGCCATGCTCCTTGCTGGAGCTCCTTCTTTTACCAAGAATACTGCCTTCATGTATTTTTAGCAATTTTCCTCCCCGAGGATTCCAGAGCAATTTTTCAATCTGCGGGAGCTGGAGTCGCTGTGCCCGTCTGCAGCTCTGGGCTCGGGCAGTGGCAAGAGATGCTGGGAGAAGGCGATGAGCTGCCACGGGCTCCCAGCACGCTCCTGGCATGCACAAGGATCTGCTCACTGGGACTGTCTGGGGTGGTGGCAGTAAAATGGTGCTAGATCAAAATATCCCTTTCTGGGAATAAGTCACTGATGGGGTTTGTGCAGGGCAGCCTGTACCCGTTATTGCAGCTCTTGCTGGACCTCAGCTGGGCACTGCTTTGAGCTTCTGAGCTCGTCACAGGAGGGCAGGGAAGCGTACCCCCCTCCCAGGGGTGACAGTGGCCAGGTGACAGTGCTGTGTCACATTCTGTGCCAGATTCTGGCAGCCAGGAACATCTCCGTGTCTTGCCTGGGGTGGTAATGCCTGACAGCCGCTCTCAGGAGCCGATCCCCCCAGTCAGTTCTCACACCCCCCATTCCACGGGGTTTCTCTGGTTGGGAGCTGTGAGTGTGGCAGTCGGGGCTGACCCCGGGCTCCCGCGGGTGCCCCGGCGCGGGCACTGGGTACAGCTGCTGCCTGGGCAGGCTTGGGTTTCACAGGGGCGGAGGCGGCTGGGGGCAGGTGTGAAATTCATTGCAGCCTTCCTCCTGCTTCTCCTCCTCCTCCTTGCCTGATAGGGTCCCCTGGGAGATGTTTTCCCTGGCCCAGCTGCAATGGCATAAAATAGGGTCAGCAGCACCCGGAGCTCTTCCGTGGGGGCATTTCTCCTCCTTGGAGCAGGACCGAGGGTTGGTGGGGTCCCTGGGATGCCTGGCTGACGCCAGTGGTGGGACACTGTCCCACTGCAGGCACAGAACTGCCTGACCAAGCCTTCCCTGGTGCTCCCTTGACATCAGAGACCCTTGGCTTCTCCTCGGGACAAGCCAGGACTCAGGACCCAAGGACTCAGGACTCGTTGGCCACTTTTAGCTTATCTACAGGAGATGTTGAGGAGGAGACATCTGGGATGGCTATATTTTGGCAAATTCAGCTGTCCCCAGTGGGTGCTGTGTCCAGCACCGGCTGTGCCGTGGGCTACCAGCACTGGGGGTGTCACGAGACAGCATGGGGGTGGCCCATCCCCAGCAGGCAACTCCAACCCTGTTGTTTCCATCCAGCTCGTTTCATAACACAGAGAGCAATTAATGCTCTAAAAGCTTTCTATTTATGCACTGCTGGGTGAAACGCCCCGTCCTGGCTGGGCAGGGCAGCGTAATTGGGCCAGGGAGGCATGCTGGGTTACAGTGTACGTCTGTCCTCTGCCCTCGGGTCCTGAGCCTGAAGACTCGAGCAAAACCGGCTCAGGTCCTCCAGAAGCTGAAACCCAGCTGTGCCATCGTGCCAGGACTGGGGAAGAGGAGGGGATGGAGAGGTTGGCTTGGATGCCTGTGTTTCTGCCGTTAAGAGGGAGCTGTGCCCTGGGTTTGCCTCATCCCCTTCCTCCTCTCTGCCCCAAATATTTTTGGGGGGCAAAAATCACTCACATTTTCTCTTTGTTCATCCACAGCCCCCCTGGCATGAGGGGTCTGAGCATCCCTCGACCTCACATGGCCGAGAGAGGAGCAGCCACATCCCAGCCAGTTGGAGGCTCAGGGCTTTGCTGGGAGCTAGGGGACCCTTTGGCTGTTGGGGTCCAGCTGGAGCTGGGGGGCATGGGGAGCCTGGGGCAGCCCTGGCAGTTCTTCAGACCCTGGTGGGATGCTGCCACGTGGCTTCCTGCGGTTTCCTCACTCCGATTGCTTCCTGAGCCGCCCGCCAAGCCGGAAGGGACAGGAAGTGATAGAGGAGAGGAAATTAGTTGGGCTGTCTCACGGGGAGCTGGCCTGGTGCACTGGGGGCTCTGCCACCGTCTGGGTCCCCAGACTGTGCCAGGGGACCCTTCAGAGAGGACGTGGCCAGTCAGGAGGTGCAAACCTGGGTGGGAGAGAGCGGGGTGGCCACCCTTCCCTCCACGAGCCAGGGAATCCCTCCCGGCAGCCTGAGAGCTGTTTGGAAGAGGAGCACAATGTAAACAAACCTCCTTTCACCGCCCTCCTGCAGCGCCGCATCTTGCTCAGTCGCTGCCACTCGCCTCGGTGGGCTCTGGCTGTCCCTGGCACATCCATGTGCCAGCCAGGATGGTGTTTCCCTGCAGGAATGGGGCACGCTATTCCCAAAGGGTCGCTGGGCAAGGTGCCAGGGATATGGGGCTCCTGTGAAGAGCTGCAGGGTCGTCCTTGGCAGAGCCAAGAGCATCTTGCTCTGTGCACTGCAGTGGGCATGGCAACATCTTCTCTGGGGTCTTGCTGGTGTCCCCCAAGACTCCACAGATTTTGGCTTTCCTTCGAGGGGCTCTGCAGAGCTGGTGGCCGTGTGACCGTGTGGGCAGCATTCCTCCCTGCTGTGTCACCAGGTGGGGAGAGGCAGGAGCTGGGCCATGGCCCCCAGCCAGTGCTCCCCTGCCCGAAATGAGGGGCACGTTAGCGAAAGCCTCTGCCAGTATCAGGGCCCCAGCTGTGCTCTCACTGAGCCCCAGTGTGCCAGGGCACACAGGAGCTGGGGTGCCCTAGAGCCTCAGCTTTGAGGTCTCACAGAGCAGTCCCTGGCAGGGGCTGCACGCTCAGCACTAGGAGGATGGGGGCTCGTGTCCCCCTCCCCTCCAGAGTGCAGGTTCCATCAGTCACAGTGATGGGAAGGGGGTGATAGCAGCCTCATGTTCCCCCACAGGGCTGGCGCAGGCGGCACTGAGCCCGTGCGAGGCTGAGCTGCTCTGTGCTGATCCTGCCCAGGCTTGTCGTGAACTTTTATCCTTTTGCCGTGGGGTCTGGGTGCAGGGGGAGGGAGAAGGGCTGGATTGCCCTGGGCCCCCTGCATGGGGAGGCGGGATGGAGCCAGGATGCAGCCGGACCCCCCTCCCTGTCTTTGCAGGGCTCTTTGCCGCTGCAGTGTCCACAGCACCTTTGCAGAGTCTTTTTGTCCCAATGTCCCCCACCACGGGCTGGGAGAACCCCAGGTGAGAAGGGGTCCTTGGGGCTGCTCTGCCCCACACCTTGTCCCTCTGGATAGTGCCAGCTGGGGACGTGCTGTGCTGCAATCCCCCTGGTGAAGCAAGTGCTGGTGACCATGCCCTCCAATCCAGGTGGTTTGAGGAGATGCTGTGACAACAGCCACCACCCCTGGCCCAGTTTGGGCGGGACACAAGGGTTTGAGGCAGTGCAAGGGCTGCTGGGGCTGTGCCTCACGGTGCACCAGATGGGATGATGCTTTTGGGGCTGACCATGCTGGGGAAGAGGAATATGCTGTCCTCCAGCTTGGCAGCATGGGTCAAGGGTGAGGTCTGGGTGCATGGGGGCATTGTGGGGGTGACGGGCACCTCTACCCGTGTCACAATGTCCCCATGCTCCCAGCCCCAAGTGCTCTCCCGTGTGCCACCCTGCACGTTGCTGACCCGATCCCTATCACAGCTGGTTGTGCTAGATCCAGCAGCACCTTGCTCCTTTTGGCACTCAGAGGGTGCCCACGGTGCTTCTCTGACTGCACCCGCTGCCTCAAAAGCATTTCCTTCCCTCAGCAGCCACAAAACACCCATCTCCCAGGTGCAGGTGCCCTTCCCTCTTTGGTTTTGCAGGGTTTAAAGCGGTTTTCCCGTAGCTTTAGCAGGGTCCCCAGCCCCAAGCAGCTCTCCCAACGGGGAGCCCCGCTGCCTGCTCAAGCCCCAGGTTTCCCTCCCGTCCCCCACACGTGGTGCTGGGGCCGAGCTCTGGGAGTCTGGGAACACCGTCCCAGTCTCCTGGGCAGCCTTGACCTCGCAGGGAGATAAGGGCTGCCCTGGAGGGAACCTCCCCTCCTGCTGCGGGCACTGCGTCCACTGAGGGACCTCACAAGGGTGCAGCCCCCTCCATCACCCTTTACAGCTGCAGTGTGTGCCCCCCACAAATTCAGGCTGTGAGGGGCGAGTGAGCTGGAAGTGGGGACACCCTCCCGGCTGTGGGTGTCAGTGACCATCCCTGCTCACGGGTGATGAGCATCCTCAGAGGAGGCAAGCATCCCCCGGGGATGTGGGTCAGTGGTCCTGGGATCCCTAAAGCCTGCGGAGATGCCTGTGCTGTGGGAGGGGTGGGCTTCCTGCGCTGGTCCCTGGGGAGCAGCTGGGAGGCAGGAGCCGGTGACATGTTTTCTGGCAGGTCCGGTCCCCTTCCCTGCCCTGAGCAGGTCTGGCCACGGTCTCCGCAGGCCGTCCAGCCGTGCCGGTTCCCTAATTACTGCTGTTGTTGGTGTTTTGTAAGGGCAGGGTGGAGCGGCACTCGGCCGTGCCTTGCGTCAGCGCGGTGCATGCACCCTCCCTCCAGGAAATCCAGCGTCTTCGCCTGGCCAAAAGCAGGTTCGGTGGAGGAGGAGAAGGAGGAGGAGCTGCTTCCTCGCACCTTGGCCGGGCCCCCAGCATCACCCTCCCTCCTCTCCCAGCTTCCCTGAAAAGGCTGGGCTGGGATTTCCCTGCTGGAGGGGGAGTGCGGTGGGAGGGGGCTGAGGACCTCCAAGGGAGTGGGACACGTGTGTCACAGGCAGGGTGTGAGGTCAGCTGTCACCCTGCCTGTGCAGGCAGTGCGTGGCACGGTGACCCAGGGCACTGGGCACGCTGCCCGCAGTGGTGCAGCCAGCCCCGTGGGTTTGCTCTCAGCCCTAGAGCTTTTCCCTTGGCCCCCAAACCACACATCAGTTGGGCAGGGTGTCTGGTGAGTCCCTGTAGAGTCACCCTCTGGCACCAGCTCTTGGGGCTTTCCCCTGTTAGGGTGGGCTGATGGCCCCTGTGGGGCCCTGGGATGCTGCTGGGTCCTGGGCTGGCACTGGGCTGCAGGGTCCCTGACCACTGAGGGACTGTGAGTCTGGGGGCTCCTGAGCTGCTGCAGTGCTGAGGGGTCTGGGGCTGCCACGGGGCTGCTGTGGGAACTGAGGCCATTGAGGCCTTTGGGGGCTGCAGGGTCTTGGGCTGCTGCAGAAGCTGAGGAGTCTCATGTTCCCCCATGTCTGGGTGTCCTGGTCTGCTGTGAAGCAGCCAGGGTTCAGCAGCAAGGCAGCTGTACGCCACTGTGCCAGAGCCCTGATGCACTTGCTGCGCTGCAGGGGGGAGTGAGGGTCCCTCTGGGCCTCTCTCCATGAGCCACCCTCACCATCTTTGTTCACTTCCTGGTCCCGGTCTTCCCCTGCCCTCCCATCCCCGATACCCTGCTAGGCTTGGAGCCTGCATCCCTGCCTGGGGCTGCCCCATGGAGCCCCCAGCAGCAGCACGGCTGGGGTGCTGCTGGCCCTGGGATCCCACAGGCCCAGGGTCCCACAGGCTCAGGGTCCCACAGGCCCTGAGGTGCTGCTGGCCCTGGGATCCCACAGGCCCAGGGTCCCACAGGCCCTGAGGTGCTGCTGGCCCTGGGATCCCACAGGCCCAGGGTCCCACAGGCCCTGAGGTGCTGCTGGCCCTGGGATCCCACAGGCCCAGGGTACCACAGGCTCAGGGTCCCACAGGCCCTGAGGTGCTGCTGGCCCTGGGATCCCACAGGCCCAGGGTCCCACAGGCTCAGGGTCCCACAGGCCCTGAGGTGCTGCTGGCCCTGGGATCCCACAGGCCCAGGGTACCACAGGCCCTGTAATCCCGCAGGCCCTGGGGTGCTGCAGGCTCCGGGGTGCCACAGACCCTGGGGTATCGCTGGCCCCGGGGTCCCACAGGCCATGGGGTTCCACAGGCCCTGAGGTGCTCCTGGCTCTGGGTCCCACAGGTCCAGGGCCCCACAGACTCCGAGGTCCCACAGGCTCAGGGTCCCACAGCCCCGGGGTGCCGCTGGCTCTGGGGTCCCACAGCCCCGGGGTGCCGCTGGCTCTGGGGTGTTACAGGCCCTGGGGTCCCACAGGCTCAGGGTCCCACAGCCCCGGGGTGCCGCTGGCTCTGGGGTCTCACAGACCCAGGGTCCCACAGCCCCGGGGTGCCGCTGGCTCTGGGGTCTCACAGACCCAGGGTCCCACAGCCCCGGGGTGCCGCTGGCTCTGGGGTCTCACAGACCCAGGGTCCCACAGCCCCGGGGTGCCGCTGGCTCTGGGGTCTCACAGACCCAGGGTCCCACAGCCCCGGGGTGCCGCTGGCTCTGGGGTCTCACAGACCCAGGGTCCCACAGCCCCGGGGTGCCGCTGGCTCTGGGGTCTCACAGACCCTGGGGTCCCAGGGTCCCACAGCCCCGGGGTGCCGCTGGCTCTGGGGTCTCACAGACCCTGGGGTCCCAGGGTCCCACAGCCCCGGGGTGCCGCTGGCTCTGGGGTCCCACGGGCTCAGGGTCCCACAGCCCCGGGGTGCCGCTGGCTCTGGGGTCCCACGGGCTCAGGGTCCCACAGCCCCGGGGTGCCGCTGGCTCTGGGGTCTCAGAGACCCCGGGGTCCCACAGCCCCGGGGTGCCGCTGGCTCTGGGGTCTCACAGACCCAGGGTCCCACAGCCCCGGGGTGCCGCTGGCTCTGGGGTCTCACAGACCCAGGGTCCCACAGCCCCGGGGTGCCGCTGGCTCTGGGGTCCCACAGCCCCGGGGTGCCGCTGGCTCTGGGGTCCCACGGGCTCAGGGTCCCACAGCCCCGGGGTGCCGCTGGCTCTGGGGTCTCACAGACCCAGGGTCCCACAGCCCCGGGGTGCCGCTGGCTCTGGGGTCTCACAGACCCAGGGTCCCACAGCCCCGGGGTGCCGCTGGCTCTGGGGTCTCACAGACCCAGGGTCCCACAGCCCCGGGGTGCCGCTGGCCCGTCGCGCACCGCTGCCGCCATCCCTCCCTTGGCCGGCTGGCTCGCTCCTCCAATCCAGTTCTCCTTATTTGGCCACAGTGCTCAGCGAGAGGGGGAGCGGCGGCGGGGGGGGCGCGGGCAGGGACGGGCGGCGGGACCGGCGGGGCTGACATCACATCGCGACGAGGGAGAGGAGGGATGGGGGGGCTAAGTTTCTTTTTTTATAAAAGAAAAAAAAAAAAAAAATAGGCAGCAAGGCCTCGCAGCGCACTTGAGCCAGCGGGCTCAGCAGTTCCTTTAAAAGGAGATGTCTGTGCCGGAGACCTTTGTACACTCCCAGCCCGTCCGGGAAGCGCGGCGGCGCAGGAGACACCTCTCCGCTCCCACCGCCGGCAGCTGCCGCCAAACATGTTATTGCAAAACACTGAAACGCTGCGCTGGGAGCGGGGCAAGAGGAGGAGGAAGAGGAGGAGGATTGAAGGCTCCCCAGCATCACCCACCAGCTGGGGAGGGCCCCGTGCCCCAGCTGAGCATCCCCAGGGTGGGGGGCCTCTCCTGGTACCAGGGAAGGGCTGCTGGATGGCTCTGGCCACCTGGTTCCCATTAGTGGGGTCTGGCTTGGAGCTGCTCAGCATCTCCCTTCAAATCCCAGCTCTGTCTTTACCAGGCGTGGTGGAGCCGGGATTTTGGGGCCTAGGGGTGTTTTTTTGGGCCAGCTTGCCCAAAAAGACTGCTGTTTGGCAGTGGGTACTGGTGCAGGGTCAGGGTTCACAGGCTGTGAGGCTGCTGCCGCCCTGTCCCAAGGTGTCAGCCATAAACACCATGTCCCCAAGTTCCCTTGTATGGTTAGTACAGCAGCTGGGGCGGTTTCCTTCCCAAACTTTATTTGGGTAGGCCCTGGCCGGTCACTTGTGACTTGGATTTGGGGGAAACTCGTAGAAGTCATGCTCTGCCCCAAGGAAAACCTGTTTGTGTGTCTGATGCCCTACAATGAAATGCTGTTCTGGGTGCAAGTGAGAACAGGACAGGGGCCAGGAGCAGACCTGGCACCATGCTGTCACTGCACCCTGTGCCCCCAGCAAGGGTTTCTGGGTGTGACTGGTGTCCCCTGTGTGCCAGCAGGTTGTCGTGTATCCGTGGGGGCTCAGGGTCGGAGCCCAGAGCAGCCAGCACCATAGCGTCCAACAGCTGGAACGCCAGCGGCAGCCCTGGGGAGGGGCGGGAAGATGGCCAGGACGGCATGGACAAGAGTCTGGACAATGATGCCGAGGGTGTGTGGAGTCCAGACATCGAGCAGAGCTTCCAGGAGGCGCTGGCGATCTACCCACCCTGCGGCCGGAGGAAAATCATCCTCTCAGATGAGGGCAAGATGTACGGTGAGTGACGGGGGCGGGTCGGAGGCACCGGGCAAAGGCACCGGGACACACGGGCCAGGACGGGGTGGCCAGGGCTGAGCTGAAACCTCCTGCCCCAAACCCACGCTTGGGCATCGCCCTCGAGCATCCCCCCGCCCCGAAAGCAGCTGGCTGGGGTTCCTCCTGGAGCTGGACTGGGGAGGTGGCAGTGACCTGTGTCCCTCCCTCTGCGCTGGCTCTCCCTCCCGCTCCCTCCCTCTCTCGGCCCTGCCGGACCGACTGGTTTGGTGAAGCCGTCGGGCAGGGAGCGGGCGCGGGACTGCGGGGCCGGGGCAGCCGCAGCCCTCCTGCTCCCGTGTGCCTCCGCATCCCTCCCCGAACCTTCCCCGACCGGACCTGGTGGCCAGAGCACCCTGTGGCAAGGGTCACTCACCAACCCCAGCCAACTGCACCCAGCTCAGTTTTTAGGGACTTCATTGGTGGCAGCGGGGCCGGTCAGCCCCGCTGGGGTGATGACTTTGGAGGTGTCAGCCTCGGGTTTTTTGGTGTCTCCCAAAACTCCCTGTGTCTGCTAGGGTAGGGACTGGTTCCTCCTCCCTGCACATCCCATGATGTCACCCCCAAGGGCCAGTGACCTCAAAGTCAGGAACAGGCTGCCATATTACCAGCACCCCATGATGATGACAGGACCAGGGCTGGTATCTCTATCCTCAGCCTCCAAAATACACCTGCCCAGGATGCAGCTGTCACAGCAACGGCTCCCCCAGTGCCCGTGCAGAGGGACCAAAGAGACAAGGCTTTCTGGAGAGCACTATGCCACTGTCCCCACACCCATGCCAGCTACCTGTGCCACCCAGGGCCCCCGACCCAGGGCATATGGGCTGGTGGAGGAGCGGGGTGAGGGGGAGGCGGGGGAGCACAGGGCTTCCCAAGCATATGCATTTTTTGGATTTCTCCGGGAATAGCTGAAGTGCCGCCGGGAGCCTGGCCCTTCGAAGCACGCCCCAACCGGTTTTTCCAGCCTTTCAGAGACATCTGGCAGCTGCTTAAAGAGGCAGGAGCCCCTGCCGGCCTTTCATCTCCCCCACCTTCCCCAGCACCTCGCCACTGGGACCCCCGGGACCCCTGGCTGGCATGACTGAGCACACCAGGGGCACTGGCAGCACAGGCAGTGCCAGCATGCAGCAAAATGGTGTGCCAGTGCCTCTGCTCTCCTTCACCACCCCTCCTTTTGGGGGTTCCATGGGTGTCCATGGCCATGGCAGCCCCTGCCAAGCTGGTGCCAGCACCGCAGGGGTGGCAAAGCAAGGTGGGAGCTGGGGAGCCAGGACCCAGCACGGGCACCCTGGGCCTTGCTACACTCAGGCTCTGGATGGGTTATTTTTAACCCAGCCTGTCCAACTGGTTCACGTGGTGGTGTCAGGGGAGAGGAATTTGGGGAATGTGGTAATTTGGAGGAGGACATGCCCTCTCAGAGGGAATGGCACGGTCCAGATGAATCACAGGGAAAGGGACAAGGGACAGGGCACGTGGGCACAGGGATGGCTGTGAGGGTGCAGCCTTGGGCATGGTGTGAGGCAGGATGGGTGCAGGAGATGCTGGGTGCTAGGGCTGGCACTGGCTCACCAGTCCAGGAAGGCATCCACATTTCTTCCCTGTATTTTTTCCCCATATTTCTTTCCCACAGGCAGGGTACAGGGGGCAGAGGATGGGATTCAGGAGCAGGGCATGGAAAGGGGGATTTTGAAGGTGTGCCCCCAAACTGAGGCTCAGCAGCAGGGTCCCTCCTGCCAGCACCCTGCTGTGGGTGTCACCTCACCTGGGCTTAAAGGACACCCTTCAAGACCTGACCTCTGCTAGGTGCTAAGGAGGGAGCCAGCACGGGCTTGGGAGGCAGGAGGGGTGGGAACTGTGCTTCAGGATGACACCAGGGTGCCATGCTGGCCGTGCAAGGGGTACCCCCACTGTCACCCACCCACCAGCTCCTGCCTGGCGTGGGCACCCCAAGGGGCAGCTGTCTCTGCGTGGCACCTGGCCCTGTCTGTCCCCATGTGTGTGTCCCCCCAGGAGAGCCCAGTTGCTCTGGGGCTGGGAGGGGGCCAATCGGGGTGGAAGAGGGGGGGGGGGTGGTTTGGTTTTTTTTTTAAGGCAGTTTTTTATTCTTTTAAAGCCAAAACCCGCTCCAAGGGCATTTCGACAAGTTCCAACCGCGACCATCTGGTCCATTAAAATAAATCTGGCGTGCCTGGCTGCCCCCGTGCGCGGGGGGGCGGCGGCGGGGGCCGGGGGGGCCGGGGCCGGGAGAAGAAAGCTCCCAGCTGCTCTGACGTTTGAACGTAGATTGGCCACAGCTGGCCCCTGAAATGTGGCGCAAAAGCAACTTCTGCTTCGAATTAGACCAGGACGTTAGGAAATTCTGGTGGAAAGGCCAGCACGGCTTGTGAACGGGAAGCGGGGTGCCGGGGAGGGGGGGACAGCCCGGGGACCCCTGCGGGTCTGCCCGGGGTGGGTTCGGTGGTGCTGGGGGCGGGGGGCTCCGGCTGGGTTTTGAGGGGGTCTGTGGTCGGAGGCAGCGCTGAGGCGGGGGTCCCTGGGGACTGTCACCTCGCTCCGAGCCCCGGGGCTGGTACCGCGGGGGGTGCCCTGCCCTGGCCACCCCCGTGTCCCCGAGGGCGCCGCGACACTGTCGCGACAGCGACACCTCCTGGCAGCGCCGCCCTCGCCAGGCCGGGGGGCGGCGGGGTTTGGGGCTGGTGCCCCCCGTGTGCCGGCGCTGACGCCAGGCTCTGCCCGCAGGTCGTAACGAGCTGATCGCCCGCTACATCAAGCTGCGAACGGGGAAGACGCGGACGAGAAAGCAGGTGAGGCGTTGCTCTGCTTTTTCTCCTGGGGTGGGCTCGGGGCGGGGTGGGAGGCGGTGCCAGGTAAGGCCGAGGGGAAGCGGATTGTCCGGCGGCATCGCTCGTCCTCTGTGTCCCCTCCTCAAGCCACTGCTGCTGCCAGCAGGTCCCCCAAATGCGAGGAGCTTCGCCTGTGAGCGCAGGAGCCCTGGGGTTTCCTCTGTCCCAGGATGCTTTGAAACCGGGGCTGTGGGCCAGGCTCTCCAGGCAGTGTGTGTGTGTGTCTGTGTGTGCCTGCGTGGGTCTCTGCTGCGCCTTCTGGATCTGGGGACTGTTCCTATCTCTGCCCTTTGCCACTTGTGCCACAGCAAAGGCACTCCAAACCCCGTGGGCTGAGAGCAAGGCATCCCCACCCCAGCCAGGGATGCAGGGACCGGCTGTGTGGAGCTGTGGTGCTGGTCCTGGAGGTAGCGCAGAGCCCTTGCCCTGCTCTCACTGCCCTGCCTGGTTGAATGCTGCTGCAGGGATGTCAGCAGGGCAGGAGCACACGGAGTTCCCTGCAAGCCCTTGCTTCACCAAACCTGTCTGAGGAGTGGGCTGCTGCAGCCCTCAATGGGACTGTCCCTTTGTCACATGTCCAGTGGCTCTTCCTTCCCTTCATGGCGGCCCCCAGCTGGGAGCTGTCCTGGCTGAGTCCATGGCCTTGGATGCTTGGGAGCATCTCCCACCACAGGGAGATGGTGGGTTTGGGACACTTATTCTGGGACTGTCCCTACAAGAGAGGGATGCTGGTCCCCAGACACTGCAGAGGTCATTCCTCCAGGACTTGTGCTGAAAGGAGAGGGACCAGGGTCTGGCCACTGGTTTTGTGTTCAGACCAGTACCAAGCAGCACTTCATTTCTGGCTTAAGGAGGCCCCTCCTCCATGGGGGAAGGAGGAGATGCTCTGGGGGGATTCAGGAAAGGCATGGGAGAGAGCATGCCTGGCACAGATCCCTCTGTGCAGTCATCTCCTGGACAGCCTGGTGTCTCCTCTTGGACAGTCTGGCACTGATGGGAGCAGGTTCTTGCCAAAATCAGCCCTGAAGCCGTGTGGGTGCATGGACACCCACCCTTTCTGTGGATGGCTCTCCAGCCATGCTGTGCCTTTACTGCCTGCACATCAGCCCCTTTTCTTTAGATCTTGTTCTTACAGGGGACTGGACACAAAAACCCAACCTTTCTCACCTTTCCCACATGCAAAACCAGCAGGAGCCCTGGGGCAATGTGCCAGTCCCTCCTGAGTAACCCAGGGCACCAAACTTCCAGGCCGTATCATCAACTTATGGTGCTCCCAGGGCCTGGCAGGGTCTGTCTGTCCCCAAGAGGTGGTGAATCAATCCCCTCAACTGCAGCAGCTTTACACCAAGGAGCTTCACCCCATCCTGGGGTGGGCACAAACCAGCATCAACCAGCACCAGGGTGCCCCACGACTTTGCTTCCTGCACTGTTGGTGGGTGCAGGACCCTCAGCATCTCCAGGAGCAGCCGAAGCGCTGCCCCAGTTCTGCACACTCCCTCCCCCGGGGACAGCCTCCCGCCCTGCAGGGGGAACGCATCTTCACGCTCTCTGTTTTCCTTTCCGAACGCCGGCCGGGCGCTAGGTGTCCAGCCACATACAGGTTCTAGCTCGGAAGAAGGTGCGGGAGTACCAGGTTGGCATCAAGGTACGTTGGCGCCCTTGCCCAGGTGTCCCGGCGGTGTCTCTGTGAGCATGGGCAGCCCCTCTCCTTCCTCCTCCTTTCCTCTGGTTGACGGCTCTGCTGTTCCCCCTCTCCTTCTGCTCTCTCTCTGCAGGTCTCTAGCCACTTGCAGGTTCTTGCCCGACGGAAATCTCGTGAGATTCAGTCCAAGCTGAAGGTACGCCCTGCCTCGCCTGGCCCCCGCCTGCTGGCGACTAACGCACTCGGCTCTGCGGTGTGCTGCTTGCTTTCCTGTTTTACCTCTCTTTTTTTGGTGTTTTTTTTTTCTTCCCCCTCACTTGGCTCCTTAGGTGAGATGGTTTTTGCAGGCATCGTTGTGGGATGCCCAGAGAGAAGTGCAAGGAGGGGCAGCAGAGCCCTTCCCTTTCCTCCAGGAGGGTGAATGTGGGTGCCAGATCCCCTCTTTGCATCCAGGCAAGGACTCTGCCATGGGGAGATGTGAGTTTAAACCCTCCTCTGGTCATGCACGAGGGCTACTCTCTTTTGGGCCATCAGGGCTTCTCCCACAAGGAGAAAAGCCCTCCTGGGCAGCCAGTGAGACAAAGTGAGGTTCAAGCAAGGTGTGCAAAGGCCCCCTCCCCTCCACAACTGAGACCTGAGCCAGCTCAGAACATGCTGGAATGATGTGGGCAGAAGCAGGGGGCCCCAGGGGTCTCTGCAGGCTGCTAGCCCAGTGGCTTGTGGTGCACCAGGGTGTGAGCACAGCCCAGAGGCACCACAGGGATGAGTGGCAGCAGGTCCAGCTGGGGCCATGCTGCTGGGGATGGGGGCACAGTGCCAGGAGCCAAGGGAGCCAAGTGAGAAAAAAAATGGATCATTCTCTCTCTTCTGGTTGGCTTTTCTTTTCTTCCTTCCTTCTTTCCTTCCTCCTAACTGGAGCCCAACTAACTTTTCCATAACTGTTCCCACCAAACTTTGTGGTGGCAGTGGGGAGGGTGATGATGGGGGGGCATGGGCAGGACTGGGGGCATCACCAAAGGACCAAGCCCTGCTTGGGTTGGACCCATACGATGCGAGGAGGGGGACAGAGAGGTCCCCACTGCACAACCACCCACTGGGGCCAGCCAGCTCCTGGGATGTGCCTCACTTAATCTCTGCACTGTCACACAGGGAGCATCTCCTTGGGTAGCTCCAAGGGTGATTTGCTGTGTGAGTGGGAGCCCAGAAAATCTTCCAGCTTGCCAGCCTTGAGGTCCCAAAAGCATCACCAGCTCCCCCTGTCCTGGGTGCTGTGTCCATGTCCAGCACTGAGGCTGGCATTGGAGGCCACTGTCAGAGCTGGAGCATTTTCATCCCCAAAGCTTTAACAAACTCCAGCTCATGCTGCCTGGAGCCTACCAAGATGTGCCTCCCAAAGTCCTTCAGCAGGAACCCCATGAGCAGGATGCCAGGAGGGTTCCTACAGCCAGGAAAGAGGACCTGAAGCTTATTTTGGGTTGCTCCTTTGGGCCTGTATGTCTTAAATCCAATCTCTTCCCCAAGACTGACCCCAGGGTCAGTCAGGGAAGTGAGGGGGTGCAGCAGGGTCAACAGCTGCAGAAGCCTAAATAAAATAAAATAAAATAAAATAAAATAAAATAAAATAAAATAAAATAATCTTTCCTTGCCACATGGCATGGTGTAAAGCAAAGGGCAGTTGAAGTTGAGTGACCCCAGGGGTCCATGGCTGTGCTCTCCATCCCAACCCATGCTGCCAGCAGGATTCTGGCACAGAGCAGCCAGGACAGAGATCCCCCTGAACAATACTTGGAGCATACAGAGCATCCCTTCTCAAGATCAGTGCAGGCAGCCCCCTGTCCTCAGCCAGCACTGTCCTGTGGGATGAAAACACTTCCACGAGCAGTGTCTGTGTTTGTGAGCTGCAGTCCCCAGAAGTTCTGTGTTTGTGAGCTGCAGTCATGAGCGTGTTCCTGCTCCCAGCATGTGGCTGCACGCCCGCCCTCCTGCCCTGCCCCAGGTGAAAATAAACGAAGCATTGATCCCTGGGGAAGGTTCAGAGGGAAAGCAGAGGGTGTGCACTGGGGCCAGCATGAACGTGTCCTAGCAGTGCAAGTGGAGGAGCAGCCCTTCTCTGAGCAGGACCTGGGAGCCCTGGAGCTTCTGCCCAGCAGTGCTGTGACCTTTGGAGAGAAAGGAGGAACAATTGGGCTCCTCTGTCAGTGCACACACAGCACAGGGGGATTGTGCTTGGGGTTTTCCTTGCAGTGCCTGTGGGGGAGTTGGTGCCCACATCCCAGGGCATCTCAGCAGCTCTTCCTCTCTCTGGAAACCTCTGAGGTGGCTGTAGAGGATATTAAAAAGCCAAGAAAGGCACAGGCCTGGCTCACCACAGTGACCTCTTAAAAGAGTGGGTGGCTTTGGCGTCCCATTCCTGGTGGGATTAAGCCTGGGCATCAGTGGCCACCATGTGCATGCTCCAGTGACCAGGCAGGTCAAGGGCTTCACTGCCCACCTCGGGCTGTGGTGATGAGCCAGGGTGGGGATACCCAGCTGTGCTGGTGGCAGCTGGGGTAGAGTTAATTCTCTTCACAGCACTTCACGGCCACCCCATGCCTGTGCTGTGGAGAAAATGAACTCTACCCCAGCTGACACCAGCACCGATTTAGGGGAGGTGTACAGAGTACCCAGAGGCTCCCCTGACACTCTAACCTTTTTTTTCTTCCTTTCTTTTTCGGACAGGCCATGAACTTGGTAAGTTGAGCTTGAGTCTGTAATTCCCTTTGTTCCACATTGTGTTATGCCCTCTCCAATGGAGGGGCTAAAACCCCTCCACATCCCCAAGGGGGGAGGGCCCCCAGCAGCAGTGGGAGGGGGCATTTTCCAGAGCCATCAGCTTTTGCCCAGAGGATATTGGCAAGCTTCAAATGTTAATTAACGTTTGAGAGGGGGTGGGGGGATCCCTCTGCACCGGTCCCTCGGCTGGGCTGTGGGATTGGCTGCCGGCTTTGCAAAACCTGTCAGGCACGCTGGGATTGAGGGAGCTCAGTCTGCCCCTGTAACCCCCGCTTCCCTGCTGTCCCCCCTTTTCCCTCAGGACCAAGTCTCGAAGGATAAGGCTCTGCAGAGCATGGCTTCCATGTCCTCGGCGCAGATTGTGTCGGCCAGCGTCCTGCAGAACAAGCTCAGCCCCCCCCCTCCTCTTCCTCAGGCTGTCTTCTCTGCTGCCCCCAGGGTGAGGACAGCCCCACGCTCCCCACACGGGCACACCCCGGGGTGGTGGGGACACCATGAGCTGCACACGGGGCAGGGGGGTGTTCCACAGCCATTCTCAGCCGCGGTGGCAATACAGGGCTCCCTGCTGTTTGCAGCAGGTGAGGAGGGAAATGTTGGGAGTGGGGAGAGTCAGAAGCCACTGACACTTCCCTGTGTTGTTTTCCCAGTTTTGGAGTGGGCCTATCCCAGGACAGCCTGGACCCTCTCAGGAGTAAGTACAGACCCCTCCACACCTGGCACCAGCAGGACCCCACCTTGGCAAGGGGCTGGGGTATTCTGGGCTTGGTAACCTGATGATGCTTTTTCCTTTCCAGCATTAAACCGTTTGCACAACCAGCTTACCCCATCCAGCCACCCATGCCTCCATCACTAGCCAGTAAGTCGTGTCCTTACCCCCTTGGAGGGAACCCAGTGTCCCTGCCAGGTCATATTTGTCCTCTGTCCCCTCCCACACATAGTGCCACCCACCTGTGTCTCTACTGGGGAAAAGCCTGGGTTTAAATCCAGCAAAAAGCTCCACAGTGAGCAGGACCGTGCTGCTCCCAGCTGGGTCCTCTCCAGTCCCGTTCCTCCCAGTACATCCCACGTGGGACGGTCGATACAGGAGGGTGGGGGATGCAGTGGGGGCAGCAGCATTGCAGGGGGGGCTCAGCCCAGTTCCTGGCTGCCCCTCCACCCCCGTGTCACTGCTCCTGCCCCAGGTTACGAGCCCTTGGCTCCGCTCCCGCCAGCTGCCTCTGCCGTGCCGGTCTGGCAGGACCGCACCATCGCCTCCACCAAGCTCCGGCTCCTCGAGTACTCCGCCTTCATGGAGGTGCCCCGGGATGCCGAAACGGTAACGGTCCCCTCCTCCTGCCCGCCCCGCCCCGTGCCTGCTGGCCTCTTGCTCTCACCTGACCTCTCCTGCTGCTGTCCCCTCCCCGCTCCCTACAGTACAGCAAACACCTCTTCGTGCACATCGGCCAGACAAACCCCTCGTACAGCGACCCCCTGCTGGAGGCCGTGGACATCCGCCAGATCTACGACAAGTTTCCTGAGAAGAAAGGTGGCCTCAAGGAGCTCTATGAGCGTGGGCCCCAGAACTCCTTCTTTCTCGTCAAGTTTTGGGTATGCTGCTGGGAGGGTTAGGGTGGGGAGGGTCATCCTTGAGCCACAGGCTCGTTGTGGGTCGGGCACTCTGCTGGCAGAGCAGGAGTGTCCTGGGCAGCTCTGAAAGCTGGTATCCCTCATCCCCATCGAGAGCTGCGTGTGCTGGGGCCTCATGGCACCCTCTCCTGTCTCCAGGCGGATCTGAACAGCACGATCCAGGACGGGCCAGGGACCTTCTATGGTGTCAGCAGCCAGTACAGCAGTGCAGAGAACATGACCATCACAGTCTCCACCAAGGTGTGCTCCTTTGGGAAGCAGGTCGTGGAGAAGGTGGAGGTGAGTTCCATGCATTGGGAAGGGGGCAGGGTTGGTGCACGGCGGGTCCTGGGATGGAGAAAGTCGCAGAGTTGGTTGTAGGACACATGAGTGCCTATACCATGTTTATGGGTGGGGTGGAGAGGACATTGCTGTGTCCCAGTTGGCCACCACAACCCGTGGGACAGCTGCTCACCCTGGCTGTCCCCTGCAGACGGAGTATGCACGGCTGGAGAACGGCCGGTTCGTCTACCGCATCCACCGCTCTCCCATGTGCGAGTACATGATCAACTTCATCCACAAACTCAAGCACCTCCCAGAGAAGTACATGATGAACAGTGTCCTGGAGAATTTCACCATCCTGCAGGTACCTCCCCTCCTTTTCTAGGGTGTGTGTCCCACCAGGAGTGTGGAGCCTGCCCTTGCATCGACCCTGCTGGCCCCATGTACACCTGGCTGTGCCTGAGCCCACGCAGCCCCTGAATTCCAGGGAGCAAATCTTGGTGGTGCAAACAAAGTGCCCAAGCCTGGACAAGTCTACCAGATAATGGGGAACAAAATTTTCATGGTACGATTAAATTGGCTGTGCCTGAGTTTCACCAAATAATCTGTAGCACTTTTTGGTGGTGCAAATGCAGTGGCTGGGCCTGAGCTAATGCAACCTCCCCCCAACAAGTTTTTGGTGGTGCAGTTCAGGTTGTTCCTGAGCCTGTGCAACATCCCCAGACTGTAGTAAATCTTGACGGTGCAGTTAAATTGGCCGTGCTACTGCCTGTGTGACCCCACAAATAATGGGTAACAAATCTTTACATGGTGCCAAGTGGCTGTGCCTGAGCCCATGCAAACCCCCCAGATAACAGCATCTGCCCTTGGGCACAGCACTCCCCTAACACACTCTGCTCTGCTGCAGGTTGTTACGAACAGGGATACCCAGGAAACCTTGCTCTGCATTGCCTTCGTTTTCGAGGTCTCCACCAGCGAGCACGGCGCCCAGCACCACGTGTACAAGTTGGTCAAGGACTAGGGGCCCTTGGGGACAGGCAGGGGCACGAGGGGCCTGCAGGGGAGGGAGGGGGCCATGCAGAAAAGTCACCCGTGCCTGTTGCCTTGTGAGAAGTCATTTGAAGCCAGGAGGAGAAGGAGGAGGAAGAAAAACAATAGCCAAAAAAAGACTGACTTGCGATCGCAGATGTTTTCTACTTAGGAACAGTTTCTTTTTTTTTTTTTTTTAAATAAAGAAATAAAATTAAAAAAAAAAAAAAAAAAAAAAAAAAAGACGAATGGGAAAGGAAGCGTAGGGAGAAAGGAAAGCCGCATCCGGCGCTGGACAGGGAGAGAGCAGCCCTCGGTGTTGCTGAAGGCCAGGATCCCACCGTGCCAGCAGCAGCAGGAGCGGGACGTCGGAGCAGAGACAGACCCCGCCTTTCACCCCCTCCTTTCAGCGCCAGCCTGGCTCAGGAGTGGCCCCGGTGCTGAGCACCGACGCTCAGCAGGATGCAGCACCGTGCCAGGTCTGAAACTGGTTGGCATGGCAGTGACAATGGCAGCGGCGCTGGCACAGCCCGGGGGACGCGGGGCGGGCACAGGGCAGAGTGAGGAGGGGGCACTGCCACTCCCCAGGGATGCTCCTTCTCCACGCCCAGCTGGGGCACTGGGAACCAGTGGCAGTGAAGGCGTGAGGGCATTGACAATGCAAACCGTGGGGTTTTATGGCTCCTTTTGGTTTTTTTCCTTTTTTTTTTTTTTAATGAAAGTGCTTTTTAATACTTTTTTTAAAAGACACCGTGCTTGTAATCAGGCTGATAGCCCTCTGCAGTGTCCAGGTGCTCCCCTCCCACCCTGCATGGGAAGTGTCTTGTTTAGGGAAAGGTTTGGGATGTCTCTATCTCTGCCTGGGTTTTGTGGGGGATGCCCTGAGCTATGCGTGTGCTTTCAGGAATTGCACTTGGGGGTGGCCCAGGCTCAGTGTCCCCACTGTGGTCGCTTGCTGAGGAGTCATGAGTAGAGAGCAGTGAGGGCAGATTAGCCTGATTTATTTTGCATATGTAAATTTTCCTTTTTTCAGGGTTTTTTTTTGTTCCTTCACCTTTTTGTGCCTTTTCTCTGTGATGACTGTTCCAAACTGCTCCGTCTGCTCTCCTGCATCCTGTGGGTAGTGGCCAGGGAGGTGACTCGTGCAGGGAAAGACATACTGAGCAATGCAGGGCCAAGCTGTCAGTGGGCAGAGTTTGGGACAGAGAGGACAGAGAAGGGACAGAGAACAGGAGGGGTGCCAGGATAAGGGGGCTGGGTCAGCTTGGAGGTACTTTTGTGGCTGCAGACCACTGCAGAGTGCCTGGTCCTGAGGCTGTGGCTGCAAGGGCAGAGTCTGGGGAAAGCAAGCCCAGGGTGCAGGAGGGTCACAGAGGGACAGAGGTGGCAGGGAGCAGGGTGGCAGGAGGCTGGCAGAGGGACACAGAGCCTGAGGTGGCCAGGTATGGATGGGTTTCTCATGTTGGCAGGGGAGTGAAGGCAGTGGGAAGGAGGGCAGGAGTGTTTGGGGGGGCACTGCAGCCCCTTCAGGAGGGGGACAGGGCAGGTTTAGGCTCAATGCTGCCAGTGCAAGGAGCAGGAATAGCCCCAGAGCTCAGGAAAACGCCTTGGCTGTCACTTTGATGCCACGTGTCCTGTGAGGCATGGGGACTTTGACCTCTTGCTGCTGGGAAAAGCCACCCATCCCTGTGGGATGGGGCAGAGCCACCCCAGCCCCATGCCAGGGGCTGGACTGAGGTGGCTGCTGTGAGCAGAGCAGACGGAGCAGGGGGGACAGAGAGAGGGAAAAACCCAAGGCCAGGCACTGGCAAACCATGCCAGGGCTGTGCTGGGGCTCTCTGGCCAAGTTCTCATATGTAGCATGTTTGTTGTTTTGTATGTTTTTGGGTTTGGTTTTTTTTTTCTTCTGTTTCACTCACTGATCTAAAACTCTGGGAATGAAAACTCAAAACTCCCCCGATAAAACACAGGCGTGCCCCACTCCCAGCCCCGATGGGGGACGAAGCTCTTTGTTAACTGGACCGGTTTGTGCCTCCCTCCCTCCCTCCCTCCCTCCCTCCCGCCTGCACCGAGCCCAGGGCTCACACTGCACCCCACGCACACAGACTGGTGCCCCCAGCAGCCCTGGCTGGGGTTTAGTCATGGTCCCAGAGACACTTTCTCAACTCCCCAGCCCCTCCGTTCTCCTCCAGTGTATTTATGAATTTCACATGAAGTACTGTTTTATTTTTTTAAAGACTTTGTAAAGCTTACCAGGGTTACAATCACCATTTTTAGAGCTGCGTCAGTCCACAATGTTAAAAATCCATTTTTTTATGTATTATATTTTTTGTGTATTTTTTTTAATCCAGCTGTGATGGGTTGTATCATATATTTGTTGTG
This sequence comes from Sitta carolinensis, assembly GCA_032173965.1. Classification (NCBI taxonomy): domain Eukaryota; kingdom Metazoa; phylum Chordata; class Aves; order Passeriformes; family Sittidae; genus Sitta; species Sitta carolinensis. Next base: position 3,151,159 of record CM063306.1, read on the forward strand.
TTTACTGTATCTGTCCAACTTCAAAGAGAGGAGACTGTGGAGCTCCAAGAAAACTACGGTCTGCTGAAAAAAAAACATTAAAATTATTTGTTCATGGGTTGGCTCAAGCAGTTCTGAAGTCCACATTTTATTTCTTGGGATTTTCTTCAACAGCCAGGACTATGAGAGCTACCCCTTGGCTGGGGAACGCTTTTCCTGGGATCTCAGTTGCGGTACCAGGATGCCGCATCCAGCTGTGTTTTGCTCCAGTTTGCATCACTGCTGCAGGGTTTGCTTGGGAAAGGTTGGGTTTGCCATGGCCGACGCTTCCCCGCAGCATCGCTGGCTTCAGGAACAGCCCTTGTAAGGGGGATCCCATCACTCACCACCACCCCTGCTGGCAGTGCCTCGGCTGTCCGGTACGCACACCCCATCCAGCACTCAGGGGACGTGTTTCACCACCGGCCGCTTTCCCCCGCCCTGCGAGCCGCCCGCACTGCACTATCCCCCCCGCACCCCCATCACACCCCGCACCCCATCACACCCCCCTACACCCATCACACCCCCCTACACCCATCACACCCCGCACCCCATCACACCCCCTTACACACATCACATCCCCCTACACCCATCACACCCCCTTACACCCTCACACCCCGCACCCCATCACACCCCCTTACACCCATCACACCCCCGACCCCATCACACCCCCTTGCACACATCACATCCCCCTACACCCATCACACCCCGCACCCCATCACACCCCCTTACACCCATCACACCCCGCACCCCATCACACCCCCTTACACCCATCACAACCCCTACACCCATCACACCCCCTTACACCATCACACCCCCTTACACCCATCACAACCCCTACACCCATCACACCCCCTTACACCCATCACACCCCGCACCCCATCACACCCCTTACACCCATCACACCCCGCACCCCATCACACCCCCCTACACACATCACATCCCCCTACACCCATCACACCCCGCACCCCATCACACCCCGCACCCCATCACACCTTACACCCATCACACCCTGTTACACCCATCACACCCCCTTACACCCATCACACCCCCTTACACCCATCACACCCCGCACCCCCATCACACCCCCTTACACACATCACATCCCCCTACACCCATCACACCCCCTTACACCCATCACACCCCCTTACACCCATCACACCCCCTTACACCCATCACACCCCGCACCCCATCACACCCCACACCCCCATCACACCCCTTACACCCATCACACCCCCCTACACCCATCACACCCTCCCCTGCCCCCTCCACCCTTCCCGGCTCCGTTCACCCCCCCGGCCCCGGTCCTGCCCCGGCCCGTCCTGCCCGGCCCGGTCCTGCCCCGGTCCTGCCCCGGCCCCGGTCCTGCCCGGCCCGGTCCTGCCCCGGCCCCGTCCTGCCCCGGCCCCGGTCCTGCCCCTTCCGCCCCGCTCCGCTGCCTGCCGGGACTCGTAGTCCCGCGGCCCCGCGCCGCTCCCGGCCCGCCGCAGGTCCGCTCTCGGCCCCGCCGATCGCTCCGTGCCGCGCTCCTCCCGGCCCCGCTCCGCCTGTTGCTCCGCTGCCGGGCCCGCTCCTCCGCTAACTCCGCTCCTTCTGTATCTCAGATCCTCCCATCGCTCCGCTCCCTCGCTTTCCCCCGCTGCCGGCCCCGCTCCTCCGGCAGCTCCGGTCGTCCTGTAGCTCCGATCCTCCCTCCCATTGCTCCGCTGCCCCGCTTACCCGGCTGCCGGCCCCGCTCCTGCAGCTCCGATGCTCCCGGTTCCCTGCTCCTGTCCCCTCTCTCCGGGTTCCCCGTGTTTGTCCCGTCTCTCCCGGTTCCCCGCTCCTGTCCCCTCTCTCCCGTTTCCCCGCTCCTGTCCCGTCTCTCCCGGTTCCCCGTTTTTGTCCCGTCTCTCCCGGTTCCCCGCTCCTGTCCCCTCTCTCCCGTTTCCCCGTTCCCGTCCCCTCTCTCCTGTTTCCTCGCTCCTGTCCCGTCTCTCCCGTTTCCCCGCTCACCTGTTGCCGCTGTCCCGCTCCTGTCCCCGCGGCATCCCTGGGGGAGCGGGGAGCGCCCCTGGGGGTTTAGGCTTAGTAGAAGCCGCCGGCATTAATTAGCGCGGCTCAGGAGCGGGAGGAGCCGCTCGGTAATCCCGCCAGGGCTGGCAGAGCCCGGCATCCTGGAGCTCCGGGGTTGCTCTTTCGAGCTTCTAAACCGGAAACTGGACGGGGGTCAGGCACGGGAGGAGCGGAGCTGGCGGAGCGCTGGGGCTGCTCCGGAGCTGCTGCCCCGCCGGGGTTTGGGGTCTCGAAAAGGATCCGTGGGATTCCCGAGTGGGGATGCGTGTGACGGTGTCCCGTGCCCGTGCCTCGCAGCTCCACTTTGAAACCAGGGTGAAAGTCCATCCTGGAACACAACTCACTGACAGGCAGAGAGGTTGAGCCCTGTACCCCATCCCTGGACCACCGGTGTCCCCAGCCAGTGGATGTAGGGTGACGTGGGTGGTTTGGGTACATGGATCCCTGTACGGGGGCAGTTTAGGGTTCGGGGTGGTCCTTGCGTGCAGGAAAGAAGGGGAAAGGCCTGGAGCACCCCGAGCACTCTCCCTTCCTTCCTGCCCTTTTCCTCGGCTCAGCCCTTCCGCCCTCCCAGCCTGGCTCCTTGGCTCTGTCCTGCAGCCTGCACCGGCTCCCGGGGGCTGTCACTCCAACCCGCTGCCTGCAGGTCCCCGCTCTGCCCGGCACTGCCCGCTGACCCCCGCACCGCCCCCACGAGCCATGGAGGGAGAGCCCACCCTGCGCCTCCGGATCTTCGACCTCAACTGCTGGTGAGTCCAGGCTTCGCCAGGTCCGTGCCAGGCTGGAGATGAGGGCACCACACTGGGAGAGGGGTCCCGCCCTGGGGTTACCTTCGTGGTGCTTCATTTTGGGGTCACACCACTCTCCCAGCCTCAGAGGGTCATGAGGGGCTTGGCTGGGTAGTGCTTCCTGTCCCCTCTGTGCTTGTTAGCCCCAGAAAAGCCCCCATTTGTCTCTCAGGTGAGGATGAGCTGCCTCAACTCTGCAGGCAGGAGAAACTGTCTCCAGACAGCCTCTCTGCATACTCCTCTTGTCCTCATGTCCTCGCAGGACTCTTTCCCCTTCCCGTCTTTCCCATGTGCACCCTGCTTCTCCTGGTACTCCCTCTTTCTCTCCCTCGTTTGGGTCACAGTGGGGCCCAGCAGCCCCCATCACCGTGTCCCCAGCAGGCTCTGAGTGTCACCCCTCCCTGGCAGGGCCATCCGCTACCTGAGCAGGCGGCGGCAGGAGCGCATCCGGCTCATCGGGGACACGCTGCGCCGGGAGGGCTTTGACCTGGTGCTGCTCCAGGAGGTGAGGGCAGTTTGTGAGCCAAGTGCACCCATTCCCAGCCTGGGAGAGGAGCGTGACTGTTCTCAGCCCATCCCACTGTTCTCCAGGTGTGGAGCGAGCAGGACTACAGTGACCTGATAGGGAAACTAGCAGGCTGTTACCCCTTCTTTCACTACTTCCGCAGGTGAGAAGGGCAAGGTCAGCCCCCCCGGGGCTGTCTGTGGGGCTGTGCCAGGGCTGTGCCATGTCCTCGGGATCTGCCACTTGCAGAGACCACTGCAGGTCCTTTAGGTCACCTCTGTTGCTGTAGGAGACCTCATGCCTGGGCAGTGGGATGCTCGCAGGAGCACAATGGGATCCAGGCATCCAGGGAGTCCTCCTGGCTCAGGGCTAGGGCGAGGCAGAGATTTTGGGCACCAGGTCTCCTCACTGTGCTTTTTTCCCTCTCACAGTGGGGTGATTGGCAGCGGCCTCTGCGTCTTCTCCAGGTTCCCCATTCTGGACACACTCCTCTACCAGTACTCACTGAACGGGTACCCCTACATGGTGAGTGGGGTGGGGGGCACCTGGCACCGTGGTGTCCATACCCACAGAGCCTCAGTAGCCCTGACCCGCCCTTCTTCCCCTCGGGCAGCTCCAGCACGGGGACTGGTTCTGCGGCAAGTCCGTCGGCCTCGTCATTATGAAGATCTCAGGGATCATCTTCAACGTCTATGTCACCCACGTGAGCATCCCAGGGAAGAACCCAGCAAGGGGGGAACAATGGGGAGGAGGGGAATGAGTGGCCATACCCCTCTTTTACTGTCCCTTTGCTTTAACCACTGCTCTCCCCCCTCTGCCCTGGACTTTGCACTGATTTAATAAAATATTGCTTGGGGCAGGGGGCAGGGACCCATAACCTGGGTGTGCCTTGGGCTGAGCATCACAGACACTCCCCAGTGGGGATGACATAAGGACAGAGGTGTTGGCAGGGGCTGTTTGGAGGGGTTGGGTGGCTTTGCAGGAGCCTGGAGCAGGGCAGGTGTCGGTGTGGGAGTCACAGCCCCTTTGCTTTCCCTCTCTCTCCAGCTGCATGCCGAGTACTGCCGGGACAAGGATGCCTACCTGCCCCACCGCCTGGTGCAGGCCTGGGAGCTGGCACAGTTCATCCGGTGAGCAGCTGGGGGGTGTCCCCCTGCAGGTGCCCAGGACCTGTGTGCTCACACCTGCCCCTGGGGCTCGCACTGCAGAGAGCTCCCACTTGCACCAGTCCCAGTCAGGAATAAGGAGGAGGAGCACTGGGCAGGTCCCAGTCGCTCCAGTCTGGTGCCAGGCAGGGCAGGGAAGGACAGCCACCTCTGTCCCCACAGACACACCTCAAAGGCAGCAGACGTGGTGCTGCTGGGAGGGGACCTGAACATGCACCCTGAAGATGTGGGCATCCGGCTGCTGCGTGGCTGGACGGGGCTGCGGGATGCCTTTGCTGAGGCCACGCACTTCGAGGTGAGCTGAGGGGCTGAGGGGGTCCAGGGCACACCAAGATCCCCCCACCCACCCAGGCTCTTGTCTCAGGGCTGTAAGAACGGCTGCACCCTTGTCCCTGACAACTGCTTCACTGACAAGTCCGAGATGCTGCCCTTCCCACTGGGCATCCGCATTGATTACATCCTCTACAAGGTAACGGGGAGCCTTTGCCCAGCAGCTGAGAGTGGGGGTGAGGCACTGCTGTGACCCCCTTGTCCCCTCACCCAGGCCATCTCCAGCTTCACGGTGAAGTGTGAAGAGCTGAAGACCACCACGGGGACAGCCCCAGGCATGGACATCCCCTTCTCAGACCACGAAGCTGTGATGACAACACTGCACATCCAGAGGCAGGGACAGCCTGTGGGTGCCACCCCTGGCACAGCTGGTGAGTCGGGGGGGCTGCTGCCAGCATCCACCGTGTGCTGGGGAATGGACTGGAGGAGTTGGATGGAGTTCTTTGGGGATGTTTCCCCTTGTAGTGCTGCTGGTGGAGGGCTGCAGAGCCCTGTGTGCTGGGGGATGGACTGGAGGAGTTGGATGGAGTTCTTTGGGGATGTTTCCCCTTGTAGTGCTGCTGGTGGAGGGCTGCAGAGCCCTGTGTGCTGGGGATGGACTGGAGGAGTTGGATGGAGTTCTTTGGGGATGTTTCCCCTTGTAGTGCTGCTGGTGGAGGGCTGCAGAGCCCTGTGTGCTGGGGGATGGACTGGAGGAGTTGGACGGAGTTCTTTGGGGATGTTTCCTCTTGGGGTGCTCCTCGTGGAAGGCTTGCAGAGTGGTGGGGATGGGGAGAAGGGTTGAGGGGTGGTAGGGGTGGGTACAGGGATGGTGTATGGGGGTCCCACCCTGCTGAGGGCCCTCTCCCCACAGACCTGGCCCTGGCAGATGTGCTGACAGAGGCACGGACCGAGGTGGGCATGGGGCTGCGGGCGGCGCAGCGGCAGCGCTACTCCTGGGGCAGGATGGCCGTGCTGGCCCTGCTGCTGCTGCTGCTCCAGGCCACGGCTGCACTGGGCACACTGGCCGGACTGGGCACAGAGCAGCCCTTCCCCAAGCTCTCCTTCTGCCTGCTGGCCTTCCTCGCCCTCGGCCTCCTCGTCCTCGCCACCGCTCTGCACCTGTTTCACACCATGGAGGTGAAGATGCTGCACGGCGCCCAGGAGCAGATGCGGATGGCACTGCGGGCCCTGCAGGAGCGTCCCAGCGAGGGCTGAGCTGAGGCTGTGGGGGCCCCACAATGTCCCCTTGGCCCCACCATGTCCCTTTTCTCATCCTTGTTTTTAGCTGACTTCAGGTCTTAGGTGAGCAGCACTGCAGCCAATGCAGTAGTGCAGGTTTGACAGCTGCCTCTGGGTGAAAATAAGATTTCTGGCGTAGATTTATTGCATTGAACCCTGTGAGAACCACGACGGAGGCAGATTTTTATTGCTGTCTTTTTAAATACACCCTTTTGTACACGGAGGGACCTAATGGCCTGGCTGGAAGGCTTGAGACACTGAAGCTCCCCTTGCCTGGGGTGGCCTCAAAGTTTACACTGGTGGCTGTTCTGGCAGCCAGTCCTGAACTCTGATGGAAAATAAAGGTGGTATTTTAACCTTTGGCACTAGGTTGGGGGGGCTTTATTTGAAGGGAGAGGCTTTGCAGCAGGATTGTAGGGCTGGTACAAACAGGGAGGGCTGGAGGAGGTGCTGAGGGGAATGGCAGCATGAGGGCTGAGCACAGGGTGGTGTTGCTAAGAGAGGAACCTACACCTGGGACCCCCATCCCAACCCATCTGGGGCTGCCATGAGCACCATTTGGCCACAGAGGCCACCTTGCAACAGCCAGGGACTCCAGGGACATCTGAGGTCTGTGCAAAGGCCAGTGTGGCATTGCCAAGCAGAAGAAATCTCAAAGGGGCAAGGAGGGCACAGCCACTGGTGTCCCTTGTCCTTGGTGTTAAGAGTGCTGGCCCTGAGCGCAATTCCCTTAGGAGCTACTGGATAAAAAGCTCTTCCCTGGCCCAAGGGGCTCATGGTGGGGTTCTGACCCTGGTTTCCTGCAGCAGCTGGGGCAGTGTGGACGTGGCACCCAAAAGCAGTGGTGCAGAGCAGCTGGATTAGCCCAGTCTGTCTGCCACTGTCCCCAACTGAGACACCCCTTGAGATGGCCAGTCCAGGCTGGGATGGATGCCCTCAGCTGGGAAGGATGTCCCAGGGTGGCTTTGAGGGACCATTCCTGAAGGTGCCCCTGCACAAATGGCATCTGCCCTGTGGCCAGTCACCTCCTTGCTGCTGGGAGCCACCACAGCCCCCCTCTGCAGTCCCCTGCAAGTCTCATTTTCCAGCAAGCACAAGGCAAAGACAATCCAGCCAGGCACAGGAATTCCCTCTCAGCACCCCAAAGCTGAGTTCTGCTCGGTGTCTCCTCATGTGGGCATCCACCAGTGGGTCTGGCCCCTCTGTGACAGACTTTGGCAAGCAGGGAGCTGGATTTGCTGTGGCAGCTGCTGGCTCCTGCAGGCAGCTGGGGCATTGCCACCTCCAGAGTGACTCCAGCTCCGAGTGATGCTCTGCCCAGGACTCACACACACACACTCTGCTTGTCCCCCAGGGGGATCTGGGGTCTGTGCAGATCCAGGGGCTGTGCAGATCAAGGCTGCAGCTCACTGAGCCTCTTCTCCTCCTGCAACTGGATGAGGATGTTCCGCTTGTTCACCACCTCCACCAGCTGCTTCAGGATCTCCTGCTCAGCCTTCTCATCCTCAGGTGTCTTCAGGGTATCTGTGGGTGCAGGGGGCCAGAGTAGAGCTGGGAAGGCCACAAGCCCTGACCTGCTCCCTGTGCCATGCAAAGGGATCCTGTCCCTGACACGTGCCAGCACTCACCCTCCTTGTTCATGTAACTCCGGAGCTTCTCGTCAAGCTGACACTGCTGCTCCTCCAGCTTCAGTTCCTGCACCCTGTGGGGAGGAAAAGGAAGTGCTGGGTCCTGGGTTCACAGGGGACTGAGGTGAGCTGAGCCCCCACACTGACCGGGAGCATCCCCCAGGCCTTACGCGATCATGAGGTCCGACTCCTCGGTCATCAGATTGTTCTTCTTCTGGACCAGGTACAGCAGCTGGTTTGTCCACTGTGTCTGCTGGTCACCCGGGCTCTCTGCAGGACAGGGGAATGGTGAGCAGGGTGCAGAGCCCCACTGCAAGGCCACAGTGCTCCATCCACCCTGGCCTTACCATTCTCATCCTGGAGTAACTTCTCCAGCTTGATGCCCTGCTGCTCCAGTTCCCGGAATGTCACCTCGATCTCCTCCAGCCTCCTCTGGATGGCCTGTAAGAGAAGGGCAGCACTCACCTGCAGGCCAGCACCTGCCAGCATGTGGCCACCAGCAGCAGGACAGAGGGGACAGGGTACAGTGCCATGCTGGGGACCTGGCTCTGCCCTGTGGGGATACCTGGGCTCTGCAGAACCTCTTCATCTGCGACTCCCGGGCCCGGCGGGCCAATGTGCGCTTCCAGGTGGGGTATTTCTCCTCTTCCCTGGGGTCTGGGTACTGTGAAAGGGGCAGGGGGTCAGTCCCTGCACCAGGCACCTCCTGCCTTGGCAGCCACAGCTGAGCCAGACCCGAGGCTCTGTGAGAGGAGCAAGAGCCCCAGCTACCACCGGTGCTGGTGGTGCCACCATTCCTTGAGGAAAATCCTCACCAGCTCTTTCATGATGCCAAGGCCTGTGCCTTCCTCCTCCTCTTTCTCCTCCACCTCCTCCTCCTGCTCCTCCTCCTCCTCCTCGCTGTCACTCTCCTCCAAAACTGCTCAAGAAAAGAGCTGTTTCAGAGCAAGATGTGGGACACAGCAGGGTCCTGGAGGGACTGAGAGCTCTGCTCACCTAGAGACTCCAGTTTGTACCACCTACCTTTGTCCATGTCGAGTTCGTCCTCCTCCTTCCAGGCGCCTTGTCCTTGCCACAGGGCAGGGAGGGCCTCAGGTGCTGCTGGGAGCTGCTGACGAGCTGGCTTCAGTGGAGGCTCGGGCTCTGCTTCACTGGTGAGGTTCAGTGTGGACAGACTGAGCTTCTCCAGTGGCGTAAGGACGATCTTCCTCCTGCCCCCACTCTCCTCACCCTCTGCTGTGCGTTGGGGCTCTGCTCTGGGAGCCTCCTCTTCCCCCACATCCCCCCCAGGCTGTGCCAGCAGCTCCTGCTCCTCCTGCTCCTCCGTGTCACCAGCACCTGCAGTGTCCTCAACCTCCCCAGGCTCTTCCCCTGCCTGTGGGGCTGCTGCAGTGGGCTGAAGGGGACTGGGTGCCCACTCCATGGGGAACACATGTGAGCTTCCAGCATCTGAGGGTGGGTGGGCAGCAGCACCAGCATCCTAGGGCAGAGCCAGAGCAGAGGGGTGATGCACCACAGGGCCACACCCGACCATCCCCCTGCACATTTCCTCCATCACCTAAAGGGATTTAAGGTGATTTACCCCATCAGGCAGCGCTGAAGCCTCATCCCTGGGCAGGTCCACGCTGGGTGGATTGGGGTAGTGCAGCGAGCAGTAAAAATGACCTGGGGGGAGCGGGGACGGGGGGGGGCGAACTCGTGAGACAACCTGCAAGGTGGAGAAGCCGTGCCCCGAGCATCCCCTCTCCCTGAAGCCTCCTCACCATCCTCCTCGTCGAAGGCGTAGTCGCCCAGGCGCAGGGTGGCCCCGCAGCGCCGGCACTGGAAGCAGCCGCGGTGGAAGAAGCGTCCCTCGGCGCTGGCTCGCTCCAGGATGTACACACGGCGGCCGCAGAAGTAGCAGGCGTCGCTGTTCTCCCCTGTCCTCTCCCTCGGCGGCTGCGGGGCGAGAGGACAGGCCGGGGTGGCACCGGGGGCTTGGCACCCACCCTGCCCCGTGGCTGTGCCGGCAGCCATGGGGGCACGGGGCAGGGCTTTGCCCCCCTCGCAGCGCTGGCTCTGGGTGCTCGGGATGGCTGAGGGAGCGGCAAGTCTTGGCTCCGGAAAACCAGTTGGGTCAGGAAAGAGGCAGGGAGGAGCTGGGAACCCGTGGGCGTTCGCTTGTGCAGCCTTGGTCCCAGCCCTTGGCTTGGCCCTGCCAGCCACTGGTGTCCCCCCGCACGGTGCCCACCTGCCCTGAGCTGGATCCTCCATCCCAAGGTGACACAAGGACCAACCTGCCCTGGGTCCAGCACGATGGTTTGTGGCAGCTCGTGGGCACTGTCCAGAGTGTCTCCATCCAGCCCCGTGTCCAGCTACAAGTGACCCAAGGGGAGGGTCAGCCCCCCACTCTCCCCCCAGGACAGCCCCCCGTGGGGCAGCTGGGGCAGACCCACCTCAGCCTCCCTGCGGCTCTTCTTGGCCTCAGTGTCCTTCTGGGCACTGTCCTGCCAATCCAAAGGGGGTGGTTAGGGTGAGGAGTGCCACAGGATTTTGATGTGTCACGAGGGTCTGGGTGGGGGTCCCTCACCTGGGCACGTTTGTGTGCCAGGTTCCGGCTCTTCTGCAGCTTGCTGAGGAAGAGGAGGGCCCCTCGTGTGCCACGGGGAGACAGTGGCTTCTTGCTGACCTCCACCTCTGCACAGGACATGGTTATTTTGGTGGGACCCACACAACAAAGAGGAGAGCACCCAGCCAGCCCCAGTGCGGCTCAGGATGGGACAAAACCCCCCAAAATCTCACACCTGTAGAGGTCCTGAAGACTTGATAGAAGTGGCTGAGGTAGGTGATGAGGTCCAGGCGGTCAGGCTCTGTCATGGTGGCCATCTCAGCACTGGAGAGCACAGGCTGGATGCCCAGCTCCTGTTCTGCTATGTCCAGCACCATCTGGTGGGTCTGAATGGCATTCTGGGGGTCCACAGAGTCGAAGTCACTGTGGGGAGACACAGCTGCCATCAGGGTGGGCTCTGCAGGGTGGAGGGGTTCGGGGGCTCCCAGGCACTCACACCAGGTCCGGGCGGAAGCGGTGGATGAGGGCACAGAGGGCCAAGCCACTGGTCCAGGAGGTGCTGAAGTTGGTCACGTCCACACCAGGGTACCCAGCCGTGCTGGCCTGGCACCAGCTCAGCAGCTCTTCAAAGACAGCTCCAGGGGCTGCAGGGGAGGCAGAGACAGGGGACACCCCCCAGTCCACCTCCTGCCTCAGCATCCGTGCTTTAGCAGGGAAGGGACCCCATGGGAGCAATCTGGGACACCCCCTGTCCCCCCACAGCCATCCCCACAAGTCTCAATAAATATGCTGATAAAGCATCAGTCAATATTTCATGGCTCAGCATCAGTGCAGGCTGGGGGGGCACAGAAGGCGGGGGGGGCTGTGTCCCCACCTGGGCCACCAGCAGAGGGGATAGAAACCATTGGTGACACCAGGACAGCCTGCTGGACACCAGCCAGGGCACAACAAACAAGGATGGGGAGGGAGATCAGGGCAGCAGCCACTTGGGCACGGGCTGCTGGAAGGAACGGGGCGGGACTGGCTGCTCCTACCGCTGCTGAGCCGGTTGTCGTTCCTCCTCTTGTGGTCCACCTCCACCATGCCCACCAGATAGAGGTCCCTGACCTGCCAATGGGGACATGCCAGTGGTGGGTCAGCACCTGTACAGAGCCAACGACAGCTCACAGGGAGCTAGCCCTGGCGAGGGGCACACCTGGACACCCCCACACAACCCTCCAGAGCCCTCCGCCATCCATTCAGTGTCCTGGGGACTAACAGCTTCAGTCTCACACCCTTTGGGGACAGGAGACTGGGTAAATTAGTGTCACAACGACAGCCAGGCAGGCTGGGCTGGCTGGCTGTCCCACGGCCAGGTACCTGGCTGGCTTTGATTGCCTGCAGGTTGATGTTGGGGTAGCGCGTGGCCGGGTCGATGCTGTACTGACTGACGTTCTTGTTGGTGTTGTCTGGCGATGTCTGCGAGAGGTGCTGGTAGATGCTCTCCCTGAGTGAAAGGGACAGGGCTGGCGTCACTGCTGCCATCCTCACGTGCTCCAGACCCAGCCAGGCGGGATGGGGACGCTCACCTCTCGGCCAGCACCTCCAGAGGGGGCGTCCCCCCCGCCCACCGCCGCACCATCCACGCTGCGTCGAAGGCGGCGAGGAAGCCCCTGGCCACCCCGGTGCCCAGAGGCCAGAAGGGCTGTGAAGGGAAAAGCAGAGCTGGGACTGGAGTTGCGTGGCTGGTCAGGGCAGCTGGGAGGAGGCTGGGAGCTGTCAGGCTTGGCCGGGGATGAAAGAGGGAGCGGCAGCAGGACGCGCACGGAGAGGAGGGGTGGCCGTCTCCTCCCCAGACAGCACAGCTGCGTCTGGGGAGGGGCCGGGCTGCTCCTCCAGCCTGAACCAACCCCAAATCTCTGGTGGGGCTGGAGAAGGGGATAGCCTCCCCAAAACATCCCACTACTGGGAGCCTGCCCAAGGATGGGGCGCACCCGACAATTGGGATGAGAAGCACTTAGGGAGGGAAAATAAACTGCAACCAATGCATCTTGCAGGGAGAGGGAGATGGGGGCACGAGGCGGTGCTGCAGGGGAAGCTCTCACCTCCACCAAGCAGTCGCCCACCAGCCCCAGGAGCAGCCGGCTCCCGTTGTGCTCCCGCACCAGCGCCGCGTTCTCCGAGCGAGTCATGCAGGTGAAATCGAACATGTCAACATCCGGCAGCTCCCGGTGGTTGAGGGCAAACTCCAGCTCGGGCAGGCAGTAGTTGGTGGAGAAATTGGCAGCTTCTTTAGCATAGCTAAGGAGGGCGTCCCGGTTCACATTCTCTGGGGACAGGAGGCTCTCGATGTCCGCTTTGTCCTGTGGGGATGGGGTGAAGCTGACTGGGATGTGGGAGGTGATGTTTGTCCCTCAGCCTGGGAGCACCCAGCTCTAGGGTGCAGCTGTGCCACTGCACTCTCAGTACCCTGGAAGGATTTTTCCTGTGGCACAGGCGACAGCTGCTGCAGTCCCTGCCACCCCAGGGGTGTGCAGTCAAACCAGCACCCACGATTTGCATCCCACTTTCAAGGCTTTCAGGTGCCCATTGCTGTGAGATCCCAGGGCCAGATCGTGCCCTTCTCACCTGGAGGATGACCCCCTTCTTGAGCAGGCTCTGCTTCTTGGCCGTCATGACGAAATAGTGAGTGTCATCCTTGTAGTACACGATGTTTTCCAGGTCAATGCCTGGTGACAGGGAAGGGGATAAGCCAGGGCCACAGGGTGTCCCAGCACTGGGCCCAGACCCCAGATGTCCCCTGCAGTGTCCATGTGGGGACATGCACCCCATTACTGGGGACATCCTGGGGCTGAGCCTCCAGCTCCCTCAGGAGGGGGCAGGAGCCCCGAATGCCCCACATGAGGGGGTTGGCACCACGGGACCACCAACCTGTTTTGTTGTAGAGGTTCTGGAAGAACTTCTGGTTGTAGATTCGGGCCACGCCGCTGATCTCAGCCACCTCCACCTCCGCCCGGCTATGGCGGTTGATGAAGTTGGTGGTGATGCCAATGGCCAGCTTCCCACGCGTCTCCTTCCGCTTGAACCCTGCAGGAGGGGAGAGGCATGAGCCCCCACCCAGCCCCCCACGCTGGCCCTGGGGCTGCAGGGGCACCTCTTGTCACCTTCAGGGACAAATTTGCCACCGCCAGCTGAGATGAGGACGTCGAACTCGTAGTGGGAGAGGGGAGATGAACTGGGCTGCAGCACAGCCTGCCAGCCACCTGCAGGGAGAGGGGTGGTCATGAATGTGCTGCTCCCCAGGGAGCAGGGAAAGGGCTGTATCTCATTCCCCCAAAAAAGGCATGCCCTGGGCTAGCAGAGGGAATGGGGGCTCAGAGTGGCCACCCACAAACCCCCTCCTTGTCCCCAGGAATGCCACCCCCCCGCAGAGATACAGAGATACGTACCTGCCTTGCCCGTGGGGGGAACAAGACCCTCAAACCGCACATTGATGTGCACCTCCACCCCCAGGAGCAAAGCCACCTTCAGCAGGATCAGCTGGAGCTGCCGGATACCTGGGAGGGGAGAGAGGTACTCAGGGCTGCTCCCCTGAGCCCCTGGACTCCCCTCAGCCAGGAACCCCAGAGCCTGCTGCCCCTACAACTCACTGATGTGGTCCAGCGTGCCAGTGCAGAAGCGCCCGTAGAACTTCTTGGCGCCCAGGGCGCGCAGGTCGTGGATGGTGAAGGGCCACAGGTGCAGCACGTTGTTGCGGGAGAAGGAGTCGCGCTTCTCCAGCAGCACCACGCGGGCCCCCAGCAGCGCCAGCTCGATGGCCACCCGCAGCCCACAGGGGCCAGCGCCCACCACCAGGCACTGCCACGGCACAGGCACAGGTGAGGGGGGTGGGCAGCCCCAGAGCAGGGCTTGGGTGAGCCCCCCAGCACTGCCAAAGGCAGCACCTCCCCTCCTGGCCCTCCTCAGTACTCCCCTTGTCTGCCTGATTCTACCTGCAAACCAGGGTGCCCCCCACCCCTGAACCTTGCCTTCACACAGGGAAATGGCAGCAATTAAACACTGGATGAGATAAGGGGCAGGTCTGCTGCAGCCCTGACATGGGTTTGGTCTCCTGACGGCTTCTGCACAGGGCTGAGACAACAGGGCACAGCTGTCAGGACAAAAGCCATCATCTGTGGGACAGGGAACAGATGTCCCCAAGGAGACTTCCTACTTGGGATGCTCCTGTCTCCCAGAGAGGACAGTTCCCAGTTCCCTCAGTCCTGCCATGGGACGTCCCCAGCAAGAGGCAGCTGGGAGGAGGAAGGACGCTGCTGGCTGGGTGGCACTGAGGTGGCATCATGCCATGGGGAGCTGAGCAGTGCTAATTAACATCCTGTCCCATTAAACTCCGTCAACCTCCCGCCTGGCACATCCTGCATCCTCCTGGGATGAGAGCCAGAGTGTCCCACAGGGTGTTCTCACCCAAGACAAGGACACGGGGCAGGGAGAGACCCAAACCCCTCACCCCACACCCCGGGTACCTTGGTGCCAGCACAGGCTGTGCCCTGGTCGTAGTCCTTGTGCCCAGCTTTCTTATCCAGCTTGCTCCACAGGGCTTTGGCATTCCAGTAGTTGAGGGCAGCCTTGAGGCCGTGGTAGAGCTGCAGCCCACTGCCCTGCAGCCCCAGCTGCTGGCACAGCTCCAGGAAGCAGCCCAGCACCTCCCGGCACTCCCCGGCTCGCAGGAACCTCTCAAAGATGGCATGGGCCGGGTTGCCCGGCTCGTCAGCTGGCACACTCATCCCGTGTCACCCAGAAGCCTGGCAAAGGGACAGCAGAGGTCAGCAGGGAGGGGACCCTCCTGGATCCCCACCCCCAAACGCCTCCCATACCCCACCTGCTGTCTCAGAGCCAGGTTTCCCAGCGGCAGGTGCTGTTGGGTGGTGATGGCACTGTCAAAACTGGCACACTTTGTGGCAGCAGCTGATGGAACTGTCCCCAGATGCTGAACCCTGAGAGCCACGGTGCCACCCTGGCGTCAGGGCAGGGGATGAGGAGGGCTGTGGCAGCAGAAAGTGGCTTCCACCATGCAGCGGGTACCTGCAACAGCCAAGAGCAGAGCGAGTTGTTTTGGAGGAAAGATATCACTTCCTTCCTCTGCAGCCTTGGCCTCACTAAGGGGGGATGGGAGGGACCTCCTGGCTTTAAGAATCAGCCACACAGCTGCTGCAAAAACCAGCAAGACCAGCCCTGGGGCTGGAGGGAGTGGGGTTGGATCCATCCCACCAGCCTGGCTTCTGCAGCTGGAGTGGGCTGACCTTCTCCCCCATCTCCCCCTCTACCACTCCTGGAGTGGGTGGAAGCAGATTAGCACAGAGGAAGCACCGGTGAGGAAATCAAATAAAAGTCAAAATCACCCTACAAACAGCCCCACCGTGCCACGGAAGCCGTGGGAGGAGGGGTGCAGCACATTCCCGCTAGGCATCCCAAAACCCCTGCCCCTGGCATCTCCCAGGGGTCCAGCTCTCCTTGCATCTGTATCCCACTCCCAGCACTGCCAGCCTGTGCCCTCTGTCTTGCCAGCCCGAGCACAAAGAACAAAGTTTTGCCTTTTCCAGCCACTGTCGCCAAGCCCCGGGGCTGTGAAAGGCTCCCCCAGCGGATCAGACACGGTGCTGCCAAGGAGGATCGCTGGAAAGGCTCGGGAAGGCGCAGATCCCACCTTTGAACCGCCGCTCTTTGCCCTCTCGCTCCTGAGTGTTATCGTGGGCACGTGGCAGCACCAGGAAGGCGCTGGCCAGCCCTGCAGAGGGACAAGGATGCCGTGAATAAATTAGGCTGCCCTCAGGAGGAGGGGGCTGGGGGCGTGCGGAGAAAGGAGTCACTTAAACGCTTAAATTTCGGCTGGCAAGACCGAATTCTAGCTGGATTTTAAGTTCAGTCTCACTCAGGACTTTCCCGACACCAGAACGTGCCTTGCAAAGCAGTTCTGCAGGTCACCTTCCCTCCAATCACTTCTGCAGGTCACCTTCCCTTCCAGCATCGAACTCAGGAAATCCGGGCATTTTAACCATTTCCTTCCTGGGCAGACACAAGGCACCCGGCGGGCACAGCAGGGGCTGGCACCCACCGGAGTGGCAGCGTGGGGACAGAGGGCATGGCCCGTGAGACCTGAGGACAGGTTTCTGCTTTTTCCCTGAGCGCTGCTGGTGGGACAGGATGAGCCAGGGAAACTGAGACAGCACTGCGAACCTCCGTGGAGAGTCTGCAGTGCTCCCACCCGTCCTTCTACCACAGAGGCTGCCCAGGCAGCACGGGCTGGCCGGGCACCAGTGCCCCGTGCAGATGGATTGTCCTCCAGGAGCTCAAGTCAGTGTGCTGGCACCTGCCAAGGTCCCCACACAGCAGCCCCGGGGAGATGGCACAAAGGCTGGGAGCATCTGCTCCAGCCTCAGCAGCCCCTGGCCCTGAAAAGAGCCCATCTCTCGGCCTTGATTCCCTCTGGACATGATGCCAGGGGGAGCATGCTGCCCGGGAAAGCTTTCCAGCCCCTATGCTTTGGCAGGGAGGCTCAGAGGAGGCAGAACAACAAGCCTTGTGTTACACAGCTTCCTACAGAAAGGATTATCCTGCCAGCACTCTGGCACACTCAAACCCCCTGGACAACTGCAAGCAAGGTCAGAGACTCCCAGGAAAACTCAGTTCCTGCAGACTGGATACAAAACCCCAGCTTTCAGCCCACAAAGAGCAGTGGCAGTGGAGGAGGGCACATTCTGAGCCAGGCTGCCTCTGGCTTTGCTCCTTCCATCAAAGCCTTTTGCAATTTTTCCTTTAACAGTGTTCCTGCAAGCAGGAGGGAGGAGGGGGGTGGGGGGTTGCAGCCAGCCCTGACTCATCTCATGTCGGCTTTGGTTGGCTGCAGAAATTCCTATGGGGCCATCACCCGGGTCTGACACATGGGGAGCACCCCTGGAGCAGGGACACCCATCCCACCCTGCAGGTCAGGGTCTCCCTCCTGCCCTTGCAAGAGAAGCAGCCTCTTGGGAGAAGGTGGGGGAAGCTGCCTGGAAGCTCACGTGTCTTCCAGGCACATGGAAATAGGGTGGGGAAGGACACGGCTCCAGAGCTGAGGAAAGCTGGGAGGATTTTCAGCGGCTCGCCTCCCGACTGCTGCCTGTGCTGGCTCCCTGTAGGGACAGGCTGTTCTGGGTTTGGGATCAGCCTGGACACCACAGGCCAGGCTGCTGAGCTGGGCTGAACCCCAGCAGAGCCCCCCCAGTGAAAGGCAGGATGGAGGGTTTCTTGTGGCCCCCCACCAGCTTGGCCAAAGCCCTTGCTTTCAACCTCCAGCTGAGCTGGGAGGGTGTCAGGAAGGGGTGAAGGCACTGGAAGCTTTTACAAACATTATTGTGCTCAGGAGAAACATCCCAGATGTGGGACTGGGCAGGGAGACCACCCTGGCCAATGCCATGGAAAATTAACTTGATTTGGGTGGGTTTTAATTCTTGGAGGGAGGGAAAAATCTCTGTCAGCTCCTCTGGTTGGAGGCAGGGATGTGGGTGCATGAGCACACCCCAGCATTGCAAGGCCCCAGCATGGAGCTGTGGGGAAGAAGGGCTCAGGAGAGGGGACAAACCTGCATTGCCCTTTGCTGGGGATCCACACACCACAGCCTGGCCACGTCCCGGGGAGCCCTGGGCACACACAACACTTGGGCAGGAGCCAAAGTGCCCCCCGATTTCTACTGCTCAGCCTGTCCCCCCTGCCCAACACCAGCCCACGGAGGGACCTGCCTCTTGCAGCTGAATTTTGGTTAAAAGAGGAAGTCTGGTCACGGCCAGGCTTCACACTCCACATCATTTTCCTCTTCCTGCTTCTCCTTTACCCCAAAGCACATCTGCGACAAAGACTTCTCCGTGATGATGCACAGAGCATCCCTCATGGATCTTAGCAAAGCTCTTCCCACCCCACCCTACTCATCACTGGGAGCACTGGTGATCCTGGGAATGGAGCAGGAGGAGCAGGGACTGCTCTCTTTTCCCTTTGTCCCGAGAGCAGCAGAGGTCAGGGGCTGGAGGGGAAAAGCAGGACAGAGCAGGGGGAACGCCGCTGCCCCGGGAGAGGATGTAGGGAAGGGCCAGCCGCAGAAAAAGCGCTACCCTGCCACGGAGCGCCCCAGGGACGCGCAGGACATGGGTTCGGGGGGACTGAGCCCTCCCCAGCACGGCAGAATCTCCCCTCGGTTTTGCCAGCCCCGTCCCCGCCTGGCGCAGCGATGCTCCCGGCGGGGCGGGCGGAGGGCACCGGCGGTCGGGATGCTGGCACCGAGCTGGGGGGACACGGAGCTGGGGGGGGGGCAGCAGAGCCATGATCCCCCCACACCCAGGGATGCTCTGCCCATCCTCACCCCCCACTCACCTCCACAGCCCCTCGAAGGGGGAAACTGAGGCACGGACCGGGGCGTGGGGAGGGACCGGAGCTGGGCGCAGCCGGGCGACAGCGAGCAGGAAACGAGCTCGGCTCCGCAAGCAGCAGCTGCCGGCCGGCCCGGCCCTCCTCTCCTTTGCCCTCCCCTCCTCGGCCTTCCCCTCCCCTCGGCTGCCCGACCCTCCCCCGCGGCCGGGGGGACCCAGGCCGGGCGGTGCCGCTGCGGATTTTGCGCCGGGAGGTTCGGAACAGCGGGACGAGCGACACAGCGCAAACCCGGCTGGTTTTTTTTTATTTGTATTTTAGGGTGAGAAACCAGACTTTTCGCCACGCAAACAAAAAGACTCGGGTGATGAAGTCAAACCGCTTCAGCCCCTTCCCGCGCCGCTGTGCTGCTGCTCCCCCAGCAGCCACAAACGGGCCAGGGGCGTGGGGGGACACCGGAGGATGCAGGGCGGGGGGACCCACCCCGTGCCAGCTGCGGACCCCGACCGCCACGGCTGGCGTGGAAACTTCTGGGATTATGTTTCCGTTTCGCCCTGGGGGGAACGGTCCCAGTGGGGTGAAGGTACCTTGGGGCGGGCCGGGGAGCCCCCGGGGTCCCGGCAGATCGCTGCTGGCCGGGTGCTTTTTGGGGTTTCTGGTGGCGATGTCGTCGGGGTGCTGCTGGACATTTGCCGTGTGCGGGGCCGGGTGTCCCGGGCTGTGACGCACCGGGACAGCTCGCCACGACACCGTGGACGGTGACTCAGGGACACGGGGCGAGCGGGCGTTGGTTACCCGGTCACCCTGAGTCACCCGTGGCACTGCCGGCGGCTACAGCAAGCAGGGTGACCAGCGCGGCACCTCCATCCCTCCCCTCTGCAGCTCCTTCCTGGGGGTCCTGGTGCGGAACCCCCACCATGGCAGCTCGGCCGGGCTGTTCTGGTCCCTGCAGAGCTGCTGGCTGTGCGGGCAGTGGAACCCAGCCGTGTTTCGGGGCCGCGAGAGGCTGGGGCGGACACGGAAACGGGGCGTCTGTGTCAAAGCGAGCGCTTCTCCCCGGCGGTCGGAAACAGCTCCCTCTGTTTGTCAGCACTTTGTGGTGCCGTGGGAAAGGCTGATCACCGACCCGCGCCTTCCAGCCCAGCGTTGTCCCCCGGGCAGCAGCAAAGGAGCGTTAGATGTGAATTACAGCAAGGACTGAGGGCATGTGGTGGCACTGAGGGACGCGGGTGCCAAGCAAACCCACGGCCATGGGCAGCCCGAGCTGTCCCCAGCGCAGGGGATGTGTGGGAGCACACCTGCACCCCTTGATGTTCTGAGAACAGGCAACTCACAGCATCTGTGAGAGCTTCTACAGCTCCCTGAACCCTTTGTGATTATATGGAGGTGCCAACCATACCTTTGATCCTACCACAGCTCCTACCTTAGATCCTACTCCCTCCTCTGTCATTACAGTTCCCCCATTTTTCCTGCCATTTTATTATTCTAGTGTTTTGGTGTTTTAGGACGTGGGGAAGGAGCAGAGATGCTCTCAGCTCCCCCTCCCCAGCCCAGCTAGGCCTTGGATGATGCTGCAGACTGTAGCCGCTGCAACTCCAGGACACGGACGAGGAGGAGGAAGGCGACGCTCAGGAGAAGCAGCCAGAAGAAAACCCAGTAGTGCTGTGGGAAGAAGAGCCATGGACGCCACAGCTCCGCTGCAGACCCCTTGGACCTGGGGAGAAGGTGACCAGGGACACTTGTCATGCGTGGGAGAGAGCAAATCCCGCCTCCACCCCATGTGGGGACAAGGAGGATGTTTAACTCAGCCCCAAACCTCACTGGCCCTTTTACAAACCCACAGGAGGACAACCCACAAAGCATGGGCAAAACTGAGGCACGGTGGGGTTGAGCTGGGGCAGCCAAGCAACAGCCCAGCCTTCCACCACTGAATCCCCCTGCCCAAGTGCTGGCCACTGGGGACCACAGAGAGGCCAGCAGCCTCTTTGGGGGGATGCTGGGCACACACAGGGTGCTGCTCACGTCAGTCCAAGCTGCTCTGGCTCCTCGTCCCCTGTGCTTGAGCCTCTGCCCTCTTCCTCTGCCCCCAGCTTCCCAGTCACAGCGCTGTCCTGGCCCTGTGGCTCCAGTTCAGTCCTGAGGAGGGAGGGGATGGGGTGGGTGCTGTCCCACTGGGCCAGTGGCAGCTGGTGCCATGGCTGCCCAGCCACCCAGTGCAGTTACCTCTGTGTGCTGGGCCAGTGCTGGGCCCCCTCTGGCTCTGGGTCAGCTGCTGGGGCTGCTCGGCTGTCAAGGCTGGCACCTGGCTGGGCACCAAAGGTGGGAGCATCAGTGGGGACACAGCACACAGCTCTGAGTGTCCCCATGGCACCACCAGCTCCCCAGTGTCCCCACAGCACACAGCTCTGAATGTCCCCATGGCACACAGCTCCCCAGTGTCCCCACAGCACACAGCTCTGAGTGTCCCCACAACCACAGCTCAGAGTGTCCCCAGGTCACACAGCTCCTGTGTCCCCAGGTCATACAGCTCAGAGTGTCCCCAGGTCACACAGCTCTGAATGTCCCCATGGCACACAGCCCCACAGCACACAGCTCCTGTGTCCCCAGGTCACACAGCTCCTGTGACCCCATGGCACACAGCTCCTGTGACCCCATGGCACACAGCTCCTGTGTCCCCAGGTCACACAGCTCCTGTGTCCCCATGGCACACCCCCTTACCAAGAGCTGCTTGGGGATGACGGCGATGCTGACTCTGCGCCGGGCAGACCCCTGCAACAGAGGGGCTGGGGGTGAGCGTTGTGCAGCTGCCTCTCTGCTCCTCCTTCCCCATCACCTCCCCAGCACGGGCAAGGGACACCACGGGACACTGCCAGCTACCACTGGAGCTACAGGGGAAGCCAGGGAAGGTCAAAGCCAAGAGGTTTGTGCCCGTCATTGCTGCTGCAAGCTGTCCTGGTGGGGCTGCCTAACCCCCTCCCCTACCTCTTGAGCTATAGGGGGATCAGTGCTGGATTCAACACTGCTAAAGAACAGCCAAGCCTGTGGCTCTTGCACTGTGACACTTCAATGGGAGAAGGATCTGCCTAAGATCTCTTGCACAGGCAGCCCCCAGCTTGCTGGGCACCCTGTCTGTCTACCAACAGGCTGCTCCCACATTTTGCCTCATCCCTGGCACTTCCAGCAGATCTTCCCTGCAGCAAGCAGCTGGCTGCAGTGACATTGTTTGAGGACAAGTGAGTGCGTGGGGACAGCCAGTTAAGGGAGGGGAGCAGGGCATGGGGAGTCAGTGGCTCTGAGACTCCTGAACTGGGACCAGTTACCTGCTGGAAAGTTCTCTTCAGGGGGTGAGGTCTCAGCCGTGGCTCCACATCATCTGGGAGCAAAGAGAAGCCACCTTACATCATCCCCAAAGATGGGGCTGATGCACAGATGGTCACAAAGCTCCCTGCCACTGAAAGCTGTCCTGGCCACGTGCTCTGTGCGTGGCACAGGTGGTGCCTGGGCAGGGGGACCTGGTCCCGTGCACAGCAGTGGCACATGTGGGGCTTGGTGCTCAGGAACAGAGTCCTATTTGTGCATGGGGCCCCACTGCCCCGCATTCCCAGCTGGGTTACAGCTCTCTGGTCACCAGCACCTGCTCCCACACTCATCTGTGTTCCTCTGTCCCCTCACAACTGTCATCAGCTGTTCACTTCGCCCCCCCATCAGCTGTTCCCCACTCCCCGTCCTCAACCCACACCACCCACTGGCTCTGTGGTGCAGGGTCACACTGACCCCCCCCGAGGGGCTCGGGACCAAATCCTGCAGGGCTGCCCCGTGCAAGCCCTGCCCCGGCCCCGGCGGCAGAGCCCACCTCACCCTGGGTCTCGGCCAGCTGCCGGTTGCGGGAGTTCTGCTGGATCAGCCGCTTCATCTCCTCCAGCTCCGCGTGCTCCCGCAGGTGGTGCCGCTTCAGGTTCTCCACGTGCTGCACCATCACCTCCGCTGCTCGGCTCAGCCGGGCCTCCTGCGGATCAGGGCCCCCCTCTCCTAAGGAGCCAGCTCTCTGCCAGTCCCTCCCTGTGCATCCCATGGTGCCTCCACCCAGGGAGTGCAGGTGCCTCCCCTTCCTGCTCCCAAGGGATCCCTCGCACCCTGGTAAGTGCAAACATGAGGTCAAGGAGGAGGGGGAGGGACAGACCCCAGCAAGCCCAGGGGTGAGTCCCCCAGCCCGTCTGTAGCACCCCCCATCACCCCCAGCCCTGTACCTGGTGTACAGCCCCCAGCTTCTCTGCGGCGCTGGTTGCCCGCTCTACAGCTGCTGACAGCACGGCCAGGTTGTGCTGCAGCTGCTCCAGCGTCTCCTTGCAGCCTGCACTGGCACAGGAGCGGCCCAGCCTCTGTGGGGGGAAAGGATGGAGCTGCTGGAGCTGGCACTTTGAGTTGTCCAAACCCCCCTGGGGCTGGATGATCCCAGCACGTGCCAGCCCCCTGCCCTGGTGCCCTCCTACCTCCAGGGCAGCTCGGCACTGCCCCAGCTCCTCCTGGATGTTTTCCTCTGCTGCATCCCGTGCCCGTTTCTCCACCTGCACCCGTTGCTGCAGGGTGAACATGTCGCAACGAAAAGCCAGGGCGAGGTGGGCAAAGGCTGCCTGCGGGGTGGGGAGGTGAGAGGTGGGACAGGGGGGCAGAAGGGAACCACCACGTGCTGCTGTCCCCAAGGCACAGACAGACCTCGCAGGGCTAATGACAACCAGCACTCGCCTTGCCCCAGCACCCGTTAGGCTGCTGCATGCCGGGGACAGTGCCTTGAGATGCCAGCCGGGGGAGACTCGTCCCCCAGGCAGCCGATAACGCATGGAAATCCTGAGCCCTCCTGGCAAGAACACGCGCCGGGCAGACGCCAGCCCTCGCTGCGGGTCCCGGCTGCCGGCTGAGCCTGACTCAGCCCTGGCACTCGCAGGGAAATTATTTTTATTAGCGTGGCTCCTGCCGCCTCCCCGGCTAAGGGCGCTCTTCAGCAGCTGCAGAGCACTTTGTGGGATTGCAAAGGGCGGACTCATGGAAATGCAGCTGCCTCCCAATGCCAAAAGCATCTCTGGGAAAGGCTTTATAAGGTGGCTGCCAGGGGACTGCGGTGCCTGAGGGAGCAGGGCGTGGGACTGTGAGCCAGCAAGGTGTCTGTCCTCGTGTCCCCCTTCCCCGGCCCACCCACAGCCCCCAGCTGCCCTCACCTCCAGGTCCTGCTCTGTCAAAGCCACCCTGCAGAAAGAGAAGTGCTGTTAGGGATGGAGGCACCATGGGGGCTGCATGCTGAAAATGCCCTTGCTCAGCTCCCAGGGGTGCCAGCCACCACGAGAAGTGGGGAGCCTATCCATTGTGTGGACAGCAACTCTTGTGCAATGGAAAAGGAGGAAAGTCCAATCCCTGAGCCGTGCTGTGCCCTGGGACCCCCCTGTCCAGAAGCCCTCTCAAGGGATGCAGGTGCTCACTGGTCTTACCTGTGCAAGCCAAGTCTGTCCAGCACTGAGAGCTCACTGGGGACACTCAGCAGCGGCTCCTCCAGGGTTTCTGCATCTGCAGGAAGGCAGTGGGGTCACAAGAGACCACACATGAGGGCTTTCCCTTGGCCTTCCCTCCTGCCCATGCTTTGGAACCATCCCAATCCTTCCCCCAGCATCAGGGGGGCTTTAGGTCCTCCCAGGCCAGTCTCCCCTTCCCCATGTCCCACCAAGTGAGATGACCCCCATCAGAACATGTTCCCATGCTCGTCCCCAACTACTTCAAACTTTCCTCTAAGGGGACCCAGCTGGGCTGTGGGATGGGGACTCACCCACCTCCTTTAGTCCTGTCACTGTCCCCAGGGTGCACAGCCCGCTCCTGCAGGGCCCTTCCTGGCTCCTGAGAGGCACAAAGGTGCTGTTGGAGCAAACCTCTGCCTGGTGCTGCACAGCACCTTGAGAAGACCAGCACAGAGGGGCTGGGGGCCTGGCTGAGCTCAAGGAACCAGGCAGGGAGAGCCCCCCACCTGCTGCCCTCCCCTCCCTCTCACCTGGC
Source organism: Sitta carolinensis (assembly GCA_032173965.1). NCBI lineage: Eukaryota > Metazoa > Chordata > Aves > Passeriformes > Sittidae > Sitta > Sitta carolinensis. Next base: position 3,175,827 of record CM063306.1, read on the forward strand.
TGCCTTGCTCCACACTCTGCTCGCTCCCGGCCAAAACTCCACCTGGGTGTCCCTGGGGACCGCTCATCCTGCCTGGGGACAGAAAGATGGTGGGAGCTGGGCAGCAGGGTCCCCTCCCCAGCCTGACACCCCTTCAGGAGAGACCTCCAAAGCTGCCACTGGCACTTCTGCAGCCTGCAGGCTCCCAAGGGATGTGAGCTGGCAGGTAGCCCCCCCCCCCCCCAAAATATCGCTGTGGGATTAAGGGAGCTTGGACCTAAACTGTGCCAGGACAGGGGCAGGAGGGCAAGGGAGCCAGTGCAGAGGGTGGGTTAGAACTGTGAGGCAAATCCAGGGGATGGGGTTGGGGTCCCAGGGTGGGAAGGGGTTGCAGGCAGGTGCTGCCAGGCCAGAGAAAACCCTCCTGCTGATCAGGGAGGGAGGGTGGAAAACCCACCCTTCTGACCACATCCCCGCCTGGCTGCCCTTACCTTCATCCAGAGATGTGGGGAGCCCGGACAGCTCTGCCTGCTGCTCCCTGTGGAGGGAATCCCGGGTAAACCCTAAAGAAACTCGGGAAGCATCGGCAGCATCCCACCCCCCACTCTCCCCCAGCTCCCTCGATGGGGCTGCTCCGGACCTGGATCCTTCCCGAGCATCCTCCACCGCCTGCTCCGTCCCCGTCCCGCTCTGCCTGCCCCGGGCGAGCCGCCCCCTCCGCTCCTGCCGCCGCCGCAGAGCCCCACAGAGGACCCGCCGAAGCCGTTTCCAGCCAGCAATGAGTCACCAGCCACTGCCGTACTTTGCCTCAGCACTGTCGGTTTTTTTTTTTCTTTTTTCTGCTCCGGCTGCCAAGCGGACCTCGCTGCGAGCTGGCCTCTTCCAGCATCACAACAAACCCAGAGCCCAGGCACCATCTCACAGCACCCCATGGGGATGGCAGGCCCCCCTAAAAGTGCTGTGGGACAGGTTTATCACCCCAAAACCCCTGTCCCGGGAGCCAGGAGGTCTGACAGCTCTGTAGCATCCCTGCTCACTGCTGCTGGAGGCCACCAGGGATGGCAGGTCACCCGTGCGTGGGGATACAGGGGCTGCTGTGCCAAGAGCCCTCTGCAGCCGCACACCGGAGCCCAGCACCAGCTGGGAGAGGGGTTGAACCCCCAAACTTTTACCCCTGGCTCTGGAAAGGGCTGCAGCAGGGCTTTCCCCTCACCTCCAGGCCAGCCCGAGAGCAGCGGCTGCAGGAGAAGGGGCCACCATGCCAAAACGATGCTCAGTGTCCCCTTGCCTGGCACTGCCATCACTGTCCCATCCTTGCTAGCCCTCCAAGGGCCTCTGGGTGAGCTTTTTGTGCACGTACCTGCCAGGTGAGGGACTGGGTCGGCAGCTCGTCCTCTGCCGCTGCCGCCGCCGCCGCCCCTGGGCCGGTGCGGGCGCCTCCTCCTCGCCCTGTGCCACCGGGGTCCCTTCCAGTGGCTTCATTTGTGAAGTGCAGGGGCTCCAGGACCAGCACACCTATCGGGAGAGACCCACATTAGCTGCGCACAGATGGAGAACGCCTCTAAATGTTATATTTTTAAAGCGTTTTCTCACCCAGCAGGAGCTTCGAGCTCCTCTGCTTAGCGTGGAGGCATCTGTGGGAAAAGAGGTGGGGAGGCCCGCTGTGATTCAGGAGGAGGCTGGTGGGATTTGGGCGGGCATGGAGCAAAGCGAGTGAGAAATTCAGTACAAGCCTTGTTTCTGGGCAGGGCTGAGGCTGGACTTTCCTGCTTGCCCACCCCCATTTCCTTCCCCCAGGGCAATCCTCAGTTTGGGCTTGTGATGTGGGTCAGCTTCACGGGGGGGAGGTAAATTTGCAGCCACCAACCAGTGCGAGCACTCAGTGCAGGGCGAGAGCAGCCCCTGTTCACCAGGCTGCGGACAGGACAACCCCCGAGCTCCCAGAGAGACAAATATAAAAGGTTTCCAAATATAAGGGAGCTTGGACAACTCATTTAAGCTGTTTTACAGTGTTTAAAGAATCAGAGAAAGATGCAGGAAGTCCACAAAGTCCCTTCCCCCAGCCCAGGGTGAAGTCTCTATGCAAAAGGGACTGTCCCACAGGGGCTCCACACAGGCTGTGCCCATGGATGTGCAGATATTGGACAGATGGAGAATTTTTTTGCCCAGGACAGCAAATGCAGGAGAGATCTTGAAGCCCCACGTGCCTGTGCAAAGCGTTGACGGAGCTCAGTCTGGATCGCCCCAGCCCCAGGCAGGGCCAGCACCCAGCTCCCGGTGCCTGTCCAGCTCTGGCGAGGGTGTAAAAAGCAGCCAAAAGCCAGCCCATTTCACACCTATGCGGTGGGGATTGTCGCTGACACCTCCGCCCGGGGGCTCCGGCGCCTGCAGCCAGCAGGGATCAGCCAAACCCCTCCGGCCGGGGAGCATCGGAGCGCTCTGGAGGGCTGGTCCCTGCTGCAAAGCGCTCGATCCCTCACAGCCGCGGCAGACCCCGCCGGCTGCTGCTTCCCCGCAGCTCTGACAGCCCCACAGACGCTCGCTCCTTATCTTTGCGTTTCAGGCGGAAAAGATACGAGACACGCAGCTGGTTCGGCACAAGGAGCCCCCTGAGATGCCGGACCGGGCGCTTTCCCTCAACTCGGCCACAACCAAACGCTCCCCGGGCCATCATTACCTGCCCGAGCTCCTCTCAAGCGGCCGAAGGCAGATGCTGGGGTCCCCCAGCTCGGGGCCGGCACTCAGCTCAGTCGGGCCCCCATCCCCTCGGAGGGGGTCCGGGCACCCGGCGGGGCCGCAGTCGGGGGCTCGGGGGTGCGGGACCCGCCCGGCGCTCGCTGCCCGCGGCGGAGCCTCCCCGGCGGGCACAGCAACCGCATCTGCGGCAGACGGAGCTGCCGGCGACGAGCCCGAGGAGAGAAGGCCTTTAAAGGAGATGCATGAGAGCGCCTGGGAGCTCCCCGCGCCGGCCAGGGCGGGCGGAGTGGTCTGCAGGTGGCCAGGAAACCTCTGCTTTTGGTGCGGGGCCAGATCCTACCCCCGCTCCGGGGAGGTGGCAGAGCTGGGAAAGAGCAGGAGTGCTGCTCGGTGCCCGGTGTCTGCGGGGCAGGGCAGAGCTGAGCCTCAGCAGCTCCCTGGCAGGCGGCTCCGGGCCCGGTGGGGGCACTCAGGAGAGATGGGGACCCCCCCCCCCTCCCCCCGATTTCGGGGCGACCAGCACCAGGCTAAGCCGGGATGGCTGAGGAGGAGCCGCTGTAGCATCTTATCCGGTGATGCAGGGAAGCCGCTCTGCCCAGGACCCCCATCCCTCCTGGCCCTCTCAGCAGCCCCACCTTCCCCCGGCCATCCCCCAGCCCAACCCCTTGGCTCAAATCCACACGTCCACTAAAGCCGATTTCTTCCCCTAATGAGCTTACAGCGAGCCGGGCTCCATGCTCAGCACTGCCAGGAGGCAGCTGCTGTTGCCCCCCCATGCCTGGGGAGCCCTGTGGACCCCTGGGCTCTGCAGACCCCTTCAGCCCTGAGAGGGAAAACAGCATCTCCCAGTGCCAGGGCAGGCTTGGCCCAGGCTCTGACCCTCCTGCCAGAGTGAGAGCACAGAAGGCAGCCCAGGGCCAGGGGTTCCAAAACAGGAGCAGTGAAGGATGGACACCTTTGCAGAGAGCCCCAGGAGCAGCAGCTGGCACCAGGCAGCACATCAGGCTCCTTGGCCTCTGCTCTGGTGTCCTAGCAGTCCCAGGGCTGCTCCGAGGGGGACAGACCCAAGGGCACCACTGCACTGGTGCCTCTGTTCCCTCCTACTCTCAGGGGAATGCCCCTGTTCACAACCCACCCCTCAAACAGCCTCTAAAAGTATTTGCTAAAAGCATGCAGGGATTTTTAAGCATTCTTATTTTTAAGCTGGGAGCAGCTAAATCGTGACTGCAGGCTAGGTATCACAGAGCCTCAAGCAAGGAAAAGCAGCCCAGTTCCCCTCACACAGACCTGTTCAGCAGGGAGGAAGGAGACCCTGCTGGGAGATCTCCAGCCCGGGGGGGTGGGTGGCAGCATGTGGCTGTGGGCTCTGCCTCTGTCCCGTCCTCCTTCCAGCCAGGTCCCTCACAGCAGCTCCCAGGGCACCTGAAGCTGAGCTAAACACGCAGCTCAGATCACAGAGAGTGTGCTCATCTGGATTATTCACTTCTTGGAAGGAAGCTGCTCAGACTGACACTGCCACTGATGCAGCAAGCGTGATTTACAGGTCTGGGCAGGGGCCTGACCACAAAACAGCACTCCAGCCCTCCCTCAAATTCACCTTTCTGTGGCCCTGGCTTGACAGAGACCTGACAGCCACCAGGCTACCCAAGAGAGAACATGATTCCTGTTTTGTGTTAAAAGGTTATTGGGAAAAAAACCCCAAAAATAAAACAGACAAGAAATAAAACTGCTCTTTTTATTCAGCTTTAAATCCCAAGTGAAAAAAAAAAAAATATTGCTGAGCCTCCCCCAGAGCAGTTCAGCCTCACATTTGGGTGTCACAGCCCCCAGGTCTCCAGGCAGAATTGCATCAGCATGTTGGGGATTACACAGGAGATTAGCAGGCTGTCACTGGACATGCAGCTACCTCCAGGGAGAAGTGGGGTGACCCTGGCACTGCTGCAGGAGGGACACAGCAACAACCTGGAGCTCCTGCCTGGGGAGGGATGCAGGCCATGCTCAGGAAAACCCTGAGTTTCAGCCCTTTCCAACAAGGGGCTGCATGGCCCAAGGCTCCCACATGGCTCTGGTGTTTAACATCCACAGACCCCACACCCCTGCTCACCCCAGAGGTTCTCTGCTGCCTGACCACAGCCCCACAAAGGCACCTGGGGAGTGGAGGAATCATCCTGTCATGAAAACTGGTTCCAAAATCCCTGTGGAGGGTGTGGGAGCAGCAGAGTGGCCAGACAACCCATGCCATTGCATAGGATGGATCTCCTTCCAAAACCCCAAGAACTACTAGGCCCAAAAGGGAATTCCCCTCTGTGATGAGAAGTAAAACTCTACAAACAGAAGAGGAAGTAGATAACCAGTGCCAAGTGTCACAAGTGAACTGGCTGAAAAATCACACACTGCCTTTACCTCCAGCCTAGGAAAGGTCTCAGACAAAGTTTCAGATATTCCCTTCACCATCACCACTCTGAAATCAGGACAAGGACAGAGCCAGTCCTGGCACTCCCACCACCCTTGGCCAAGGTTCTGCTGCACTATCAAATCTGACTGATGCTTTGTGCTGCATCCACCTCTCTGCACTGTTCAGGATGGATTTTAAAATCCTTGAAAAGGTCAAGAAGAGTCAAAAGTAAAGTTTTCTGTGCAGCCTCATATAAACAAGCAGTGTCCCCAGGGTTTGCTCCCAGCTCTCCTTACGTGACTGTGACCTGCACAGACACCTCAGAGGAACCCACAGCACATCAGCTGCAACCAAGAGCAAAGCCAGGGCTACGAAGGCTCTTGCCACAAGCCAGTGGTCACCTCCATGTGAGCCACAGCCAGACAGAGCACTGGGGACAATGACACCGAGGTCACTTGGGAGAAGCTCTGCAGGGAAACTGCAAAGATCAGAGCCTGCTACCTAATAAAGCCAGAAGAGCAGGCTTAGACCTTGATGATCATGGCACAATTTCTATTTATGTCGTATTTTGGGCAGCCCTACAATAGCTTCACTATACTCAGCCACTAACTCACTGGAATGCAAACACATCAACAATCTGGCTCCCTGGAGGTTTCTATCCTCCAGCTAATGCGGACTTTGAAGCCTCATCAGTCCACTGGCACCTAAAATAGCTTAAGAGATTCTTACATAAAGAAATCCGTGCTCTCAGCCTTAAGAGCGTCACCTAATGCTTCAGAGTTTCCTTCCTCTGGCTGGGATCTGAACATTATTGAGCAACCCTGAAGCAGCCACACGTCACACCAGCATGTTATAATTCTCCTTCTCCCTTTGTAGATGTTCATGGATTTTTAAATAGCTCCTGAAGTGTGTAATGTTTCAAAACCTCTATTGAAACCCTAGCTCTACCTGCCTGAGTCTCCACTCTCTCCCAACCTTTTCTTTCCAGTTCTCAGACCAGGAGGAGCCTAGATGAGGTTTCCAGTGGGTACTTTCAAGAATACAGAATAGAACTTTGAGCAGAGTCGTGCCACACAGCACTTTCTATTAGGGCAGTGAGCAGTGTCATCATCACCAGAAATGTGTCACACACAGCAGGGCCCCTCACAGGCCAGGCAAACAGGAAGGAAAAGTGGCTTTAAAGCAGAACACTCAAAATTCCCAGCTAAATTCAGCTGGAATTCAGCTGAATCCCAAGTTCCCTGCACCCAGAGATCTGTAAATCCCAGCAGATCAGACACACAAAGCAGCAGCCCAGCCTGCACCACTCTGAAACCAGCCTGGCTGCTGGGGAGGAATGTGGACGTGCATGGAGCTCATGCCTTGGAATGAGCGGAGGTAAAATCAAGATAGTCCAGAATTATCAACTTCATGCAGCCTCAAATCAATGCCTGTCCTGGTTCAGTGATGTGTTTTGGGCAGGCAGAACTCAGGACCTGGAATTCCCCCAGGGGTTGTGTCCTGCCTGGCCCCACAGCCCTGCCAGGTCACCTTGCTGAGGGTGGCAGGCTGAGGGAGAACAGACACAGAAATGCCTGGAACCCCATTAATTGTTCAACCAAGACCCCTCTGAGCCCCAGGGAGTGTGGGGGGCTGGGATGGCACTGCCCAGCAAGAGCCCCCTCACACCAGGTGCTGCCGGGGAACAGACCCTGCTCCAGGGTCCCACCTCACCAGGGGGACCCCAGTGAGGGGTGGCTGTGGCTGCTGCTGTGCCATGGGTGTCCTCCACACAAGGAAGCTGTCACCTCACAATTCCTTTTGGTGGTCACCTGAAAAAGACAAAAATGAAGAACAGGAAAGGCATTGCCATACACAGCACTGCACAGCAGGCATGGCACCTTCTGGTTCTCCAGCCCTGGGGTGGCCAAGGTGCAGTGTCCCCCACGCCAGGGACCCCTGGCCCCACCTCACCTGGCCCCTTCCAGCACAGCCTGCAGTGATTTCTTCAGTGCTGCGTTGCTCCGGCCCAGGACAGCAGCCAGGCTGCTCCGGTGAGCTGGGGTGACCTGGGATGGAGGCAGCAGGAGCTCAGGGTGCTGCCCTGCCAGGAGCCCCCCTGAGACCTCTGGGCTGGGTCCCAGGAGCTGCAGGAGCTGAGCCTGGCCTGGCTCACCTGGCTCTGGTAGCCCGTGAGCACGGCTGTCACCAGCTTGGCGAAGCTGAGGGACGTGGTGAAGGCTGGGGCATGCTGGCACAGGGTCAGGACCAGGAGATCCAAGAGTTCAGGGGGCAGCACCTCCTGGAAAAGAGCCAGGAGCAGGTAGGAGAGTGGGTGCTTGCTCCAGCACTGCTGGAGTCATCAAGGAAACCCTTGGGTCAGGGTGGGCCCCTCACCTGCCGCCCCAGCACGGCCTGCAGTACTGGCAGGAGCTTCTCTGACAAAGGCAGCTCCAGGACTTGGCTGGAAGGACAGGGAAGAGGAAAGGTGCTGCTCCACAGCCTTGCTGGTGCTCCCAGACGGCTGGAGCCAGCTGGAGCCATCCAGGCAGGCGTGAGGCCAAAGCAGAGCTGTGGGCACTGCAGCCCCTCACCTTAGCACCAGCTGCACAGCCTGTGGCTCCAGGCACTCCTCCACCAGCTCACACATCAGCTTGGTCTGCTCAGCACCTGCAAGGGGCAAAGCAGCAGGGGAGAGCCTCCAGAGGCTGCTAAATCCATGGGGATGTGCCTGGCCCTTCCTGGCACCCCTTCACTGGTGGATGTGCCAGTCAGGACAGGTAGAAACCATGCAGTGCCCCCTTCTACTGCCCAGGATAATCCTGCTTTCTTTACCCAGCTGCAGTAAGGGTTTAAACAGCACCAGTCACTGGGAAAAGGAGATGCTACTGTGGCAGGGCCACCTCACCTGGCCTCACACCAGCACAGCCACCCTGGGACAGCTCTGGCCTGAGCATTAGGAGCTGTCAGGAGCCCTCAATCACAGAGGTATGGCAATTGTCCTTTGGGAAAAATTAAGCCAGAAGCCACCCTAGCCAACCCTCCCATTCCATCTCAGACATCTGTAAACCCATCTCCCATCCCAATCCCCAAGTTCACCTGCCCAGAAAAAACCAGCCCCACACCTCCACGGCTCCTAACACCTCTTCCACCTGACAAATGCCTCCCAGGAAACAGCACTCTGCAGCTGGGGCCCCTCTCCAGCTCCCAGAAGCAGCCACACCTCCCAGCAGCCCAGCACACCTTCCCCTGGCTCCTGCAGCACGGCAGCCACCAGCACACGGCAGAAGGGATGGGAGTACTTGGAGCAAAACGACGAGAGGGCAGCCATGAGGTGTCGGGAGGGCGGCTGGGTGAGGGACAGCACCTAGGGAGAGAAAAGGCAGGAGGTGGGGACAGTGGGGAGGGAAACAGGGAGCAGGAAACCTCCACTGCCCTGGCACGTACTCGCCTGAGGAAGAGCTGCTGTGCCAGGAGGGCAGCGCTGGTGTAGCTGAGGTCGGGGCTCAGAGCCAGCAGCCAGCTGCAGAAACGCACCAGGGAGGGCTCTGGGCACGTGGAGAGCTGGAGGAAGGAGCACAGCCCCTCGAGCTGGGGATGGCAGAGGGGATGGGCCATTAGGGACAGCAGCAGGCCCCTGCAGCAGCTGCAGCAGGGATGCTGGGGCTCACCTGGCTGGGGGAGCAGCTGTTCAGGATGCTCAGCTCGGCAGGAGCGCGCAGCTCGGAGTGCTGGAGGGGAACAGTAATAAAAATAAACCAACCCACAAAATAGAGCTCCAGGGCTTCTCCCTTCCCCTGTGTCTGCCAGCGTTGGGCCCACAGGCAGCCCCTCACACCTGCAAGGTGCAGGCAGGTGTCAGTATCCCAAGCACAAAGTGCCAGCAGGGCTTTTTATCCCCATCCAGCTGGCTCTGTGAAACCCACCTCCTTTTCCACCCCGAGGCCCTGGCATGAGCCTGTTTAGAGTATCAGCTCCAGGAGAGAGACAGAAGCAACCACTTACACTGGACTCCTTCAGCAGCAGCATTTTCAGCCCCTGTCCATGCATCTGAGGGAGATGAGATGAAGGAATGGGAATCAGGCTGGAAAGGCTCACGGGCTGGAAGGGGACAGCAAACCCTACACAGTACCTGCACAAAGGCCTGGACCTCTGCTGCCAGCTCTGTCTGGGAAGTCTTCCTGAGCTCCCCAACTGCACCCTGCTGGGAGCTGTCTGGAGCAGCCTTATCTGTGCTCCGAGCAGATGTGTCCCCTGAAGGCTCCTCAGGCACCTCCTCTTCCATCCCTGCCACGTCTCCACCTTCCTGGGGCCCCAGGGGCTCAAATGCCACCTCCTCCAGCAACAGCCTCTTCCCCTCTCTCTCACTGTCCGACTCCAGGATCTCCTCCGACACTGTTTTGCACTTCCCACCTTGAGGCACAGAGTCAGGGGCACCAGGCTGCTTGCTGAAGCACCAGTTCAGTTTTCTTTGCCCTTCTGGTTTCTTCTGGGCAATTTTCTGGCACAGGCCCTAAGCTGCTGCTGGCATGTGGCAGACAGGGCAGGGGGACGTGGGGAGCCCTCCTCTGCTCTTGGTCCCTGCTGGAGCAGATGCCCCAGGGTCTGCACCCAGGGATCCACATGGGAATCTTGCTCCAAGGCCTGCAGCAGCTGGTCAAGGCAGTGCCGTGGCACTGCATCCTGCACCACGAGGAGCAGGGAGAAGAGGTTTCTCTGGCACAAAACGGGCAGCAGCAGCAGCCGTGGCTTGCTGGAAAAGGAGAGGAGACTGGTCAGAGCAAAGGCCCACGTCCTGCCTCCAACCTGCCCCGTGGAGCAGAGTCCCACAGCACCAGGAAGCAAGAGGAGGCACCTAATGCCTTCCCCAGCGTTTGCAGACACAAGCTGGGGCACCAGCGGGTCATGGCTATGATCCCAACTTCACTTATGGACTGCTGCACCAGGGGAAGCGGACGTGCCCTCACAAATCGTGCACCTGACCCCCAAAACTCCCACAAAACACCGAGTTTTAGAAACATATCCAACTCACACAGCCAGGGTGTCCTCTGGCCCCTCCAGCGAGGGCTCCTCGGCGCACAGGGCCGCGGTGAGAGCCTGCCAGGGGAACGCCTGCCCCGGTCCCTCGCCGGGCTGGCCCCGCTGCAGCACCCGCAGCGCGGCCGCCGCCCCGGCGGGGCCGGAGGAGAGAGCGTGGAGCAGGAGGAGGCAGGGCCGGGGGCAGAGCGGCAGCCAGGGCGGGCACCGGGCCTCCATCGCTGCGGCGGGGGCTGCACAGCGGTCTGCGAGACACCGGGACACCGCACACGGTCACACACATGAGGGACAGCTGGACACAGTCACACACACGGGGGACAGCCAGACACAGTCACACACACACGGGACACCGGACATGGGGAACACACACAGGGGACAGCTGGACACAGTCACACACACAGGAGACAGCCACAGTCACACACACGGGGGACAGCCAGACACGGTCACACACACGGGGGACAGCCACAGTCACACACACGGGGGACACCGGACAGGGAACCACCACACAGGGGGACAGCTGGACAAGGAGACACACAAGGGGGAGAGCCGCACACGGGTCACACCCGGGGACAGACGGGACGCGGTGACACCAGCGAGAACAGGACACGGGTCACACTCGGGAGGCACGACACGATCACGACCTGCCCGGCCGTGCTCGGTGCCGACCCCGGCATCAACTTCGGGGGCTGCCCCTACCCGCCCTCCCCACCGAGGATGCGGGAGCGTCACTGCGGGCGCAGCCGGGCGGGAGCACCGGGAGCCGCTCCGTGCCCTCCAGCACAACAACTCCGCATCCCCAGCTCAACCCCGCTGCCCTCCCGGGGGGCGCGGCTGCTGGGGCCCCCAGCCCCAAGCACTGCCCCGGCCACTGCCCCAGGCACCGCCGCCCGCCCGCGGGGCAGTCCCGGGCACGCTCCTGGTGCCACCGCACCCACTCCTGGTGACACCGCACCCACTGCCGGGTGTCACCGCACTCACTCCAGGGTCCCTCCACCGCACTCCACTCACTCACTCACTCACTCACTCACTCACTCACTCACTCTCACTCACTCACTCACTCACTCCACTCACTCACCTCACTCACTTTCCGGGTCTCTCCACACTCACTCCCTCTTTCCCGGCTCTCCCCGCACTCTCTCCCGGATCTCTCCACTCTTTCCCGGCTCTCTCCACACTTTCCCGGATCTCTCCACACTCCCTCCCTCTCTCCCGGCTCTCCTCGCACTCATTCACTCCCGGCTCTCCCCGCACTCTCTCCCGGGTCTCTCCACACTCACTCCCTCCCTCCCTCTCTCCCGGGTCTCCCCGCACTCTTCCACTCTCTCCCTCTCTCCCCGCACTCTCTCCCGGCTCTCTCCACTCTCTCCCGGTCTCTCCACACTCCTCCACCTCCTCCGGATCTCTCCTCTCTCACCTCTCCCTCTCCCCGCACTCTCTCCGGCTCTCTCCACTCTCCGGCTCTCTCCCACTCACTCTCTCCCGCTGCCCCCAAGGCGCCTCTTCCGGCCCCGCCCCGGGAAACGCAAATCGTCCGCGCGCGAACGAGCTCATTGTGCGAATATTCCTTAAATTCCAACCCAAACACCGCCTATCCCCCCGGAGGGTGGATCCCCATGCCCACAGACGGCAGGCCCCCGGAAGCGTGGTGTTACACAACCGTTTTATTTCGTTATTCCCGGATCTGGCTAAAAAGTTTAAAACAGTGCCCCGCTGTTGCCCGGCCCGTGGATGTCAGATCCCCCCGCTGCCTCCCAGCCCACCCCACCCGTGGGTGTCCCACGGGTGCAGAGTGAGTACCACGGCAAGAGCACGGGGGCTGTGCCCTGAGCGTCCCCCGGTGCACCCATAAATGCCAGCCAGATTGCTTCCCCATCCCACGCCATCCCTGCAACATCCCCACGGCTGGAGCCACCCCAAAACAATGGCAGGAGTCAAAAGCAGAGGCTTCTGCCTCTCGGAGATGTGTCCTGGCCCCCAGCAGCACCCAGGCCCAGCGTGGCCCCCGCGGCTCAGTCGGAATCGCTGGAGCTGATAAGCATCTCGTAGACATATCTCGAGTAGGGAAGACCTGTATGAAACATGGCCACGGTAATACCCCACTCGATCACGCTTAAGTCTTCAGCCTCCTCATCAGAGCTCTCCGAGGAAGAAGGGATGAACACCTGCAGCAGAGGAGGGAGGATGAGCCACAGGCTCCCGGTGGTGCCCAGCCCCTCCCGGGATGTGCCACCCCACTTACGCGGGCATCCTCGGCCGCTGCCGCCTGTGCTGCCGGCGGGTAGGCAGCTCGTGCAGGTAGATGCACTCGGATCTGAAAGGGCAGTGGCCACGGAGGAAGTATTTGCACATGGTTTTCCTGTGGGTTGCAATTATAGTTGTGAGTGTAGCTCCCAGAGCAGCAAAGAGCCCACAGCCCTGCCGTGGCAGCAGTGCCACGCACTCACCCTGCCCGTGCCTTGAACGTTCTGATCAGCTCCTCCTTCTCAGCCACATCTGAGATCCAGTATTTGTGGGGGATGTAGTAACTGGAGGTGATCCGGCACTCTGGGCAGGCCCTGGATGAGGGTGATAGGTGCAGTTGGGTGTCCCAAGATGGGAGCATGGGTGGGGTTCTGCTGCCCTGGTCTCATCCAGCACCCCCATACCCATCATCACTCGGAAGCGCCTGTTCCCAAAGGGAAGTCGCGCCAATCCCAAAGCCACATCCCACAGCCAAGGAAGAATTTCAGGGCACAGGAGGGGGAACAGTGACCACCCTGCCACGTCCCCATCCCCACTCACTTATGACCGAGCTCTGGAAGTCCCTGCTGCGCCGCCACTTGCGGATGCACCCCAGGCAGTAGGCGTGGCTGCAGTTCGGGAGGATCCCGAAGAGCGCTCCTCTGGCAGAGCCTTCTCGTACACCCTGTCCATGCAGATGCCACACACCACGGCCTCACTCCGGGCTCTCAGCTCTGCGCTGGGGACCAGGGCTGCCACAGCACCTGGCTCTGCAGGCACCTGCAAGCAGAGCAGCACAGTATGGCAACCCCCTGGCTCCGTCACTGCCCGGGCCCTGGGGAATACCACAGGGTGACAGGGAGTGCCCGGCCACAGGAGACCCCAAACCCACCTTTGCAGGGTCAGTCCATGTCTCTGAAACTGCTTCTCTGGGGTCAGAGGAGTCTGGATCCAGCGCCGGCCCCTGCGGCTGGAAGCCTGCAGGAGGAGAGTTCTTAGAGGGGAAAAGCTCAGAGTGCTGGGTGGGCTGCTCAGAGAGTGCAGCTTCAGAAGTGACAGTCCCCACACTGGAGAGCTCTCCACAGCCCCAGCTTGGCCCAGGCTTGGGTCATAAGCAGAAACATGCACAGGCTACTTCACGTGCACAGGTTACTTCATAACCCCCCAGGGTCTTCACCCATTCATCTCCTGGGCAGCCTAGCCTAACCTGAGGCATCCCGAGATTTTGTGGGGACAAATTCTCCACTGATGGCCCCACGGGAGACATTACCAAGTGCTGGGATGTTCTCGTCTTTCTCTTCCACTTCTGCCTCTACTTCGGGGAATGTGAAGGCTGCACAGGTCATGCTGTGGGCAGGGTGGTCCGAGGTGCACTGGGCTCCCCTCTGGTCCTGGTCCACGGCTGTGGCCTCAGTGCCAGGCTCCTGGGGCATCAGACCATGTTGGGTCCCCACTGGTGCTGGCTCCTCCTGGACGTGCTGGTAGCTGGAGCAGCCCAGGGACAGAGAGAGAGGGTCCCATCAGTGCAGCATGACTCCTCCAGGCTCCCGCCCATCCTCATGGCATCACAGCCCTTCCTTACCTGCACTGCTCTCCATAACGGCAAAACCCACGCTGGAAGTACCTGCAGACCTGGGCTGATTTTCTGTCATGTGAGAAGCGGCAGCTCTGGCCCCACCGACAGAATCCGCGGGCAAAATTCCTGTTAACCAGAGGAGCCACATGGCTGGGGTCAGACCCTGCTCCAGCCCTGCCCTAGGTACCAGCTTTTCTTTGGGGGCGGACATATTTTGGAAGCCCCCCGGCTGGTGTGTGGGCTCCGGAGCCCTTGCCAAGGGCAGAGCCGGGGGGATCCAGCCCCATCCAACCTAATCTCCTGGTTAACTGCAAAGCAAAGGAAACCCAGGACAGGGACCGGGGGAGCAGGGGGAGCGAGGGCAGGGAGAGGGGCAGGAGCCCTTGGCTTGGGGCCGGCAGGAAGGGGGGTCTGGCTGGGGTGCTGCCGCCAGCCCCCCTCCGGAGGGGGCACGGGGAAATGGGGAGGGTGGATCAAGGCCGTCCCAATCCACTCCCACCCCCACAGCGAGGGGCCCCATCTCCAGCCTTGCTCCCCCAAAAGCTGTTCCCAGCCACCCCATCCTCAAGCCTTTACCTGCACAGGGGTCTCACACAGCTCGCCTCGGCCCTTAACGACGCAGATGCCATCACCGACTCTGGCTCCAGCTCTCGCCCAGCAGCGAAAAGGGGTGGGTCACCTCCCAGGACTATTTATTACCTCAGTGAGCCCCGAGTCCGGCCCTAGTAGCCGGGGACACGTGTTTGGGGCGGAGGACAAGCCCGGGCTGGCTGATAGCACCCGGCTGCTAAGCACTGTTTACATTGAGCCAAGGACTTCGCAGTTCCCGCTGCTCCTGCAGGGAGGAGCCCGGACGGGGGGCAACACTCCAGCGTGCATCACTAAATTCCGTATATTCTAATTCTTGTATCATTACTATTTCCCCTTCCTGTCCAGTCCTATTAAACTGTCCTTAACTCAGCCTGTGGGTTCCACATCTTTCTCCGTTCTCTCCCCCATCACACTGGGAACGGGGGATGATGTTTCGCTGCCTGTTGTAACCACTCAGGGTGCCCAGCCAGGTCCCCTGGGCCCCCTGCCCAGCAGCACCACGGCTCCAGGTGCTCCCAGCTGCATGGGACAGGCAGGGAGCAGTGGGACAGCTTCCCCAGGACACTCAAACCGGGCACCGGGGAGCCTGGGTGGTCTCGTCCTCCTCGAAAATTGTCAGGTGTTAGTTAACAGCCGAGGGCAGTTCCAGGACACCGCCCTGGAGATCACTGCTCCCCTTCAGTTTCCAGTAGGAGAAATGCAAGACCCTGGGAAGGGTTTTCTTTGTTTCTGTCCAAAGCACCTTCTCGGGGTGTTTTCAGCTCATTTACAGCTCCACCCGCAGCAATTGGGGCGGGAAGCACCCACCTCTGAGGCTGGGATCCTGCTCAGGACTGGCTCTTTCTGCTGCTTTAAGTTTGCAGGCAAGAAAACCACAGATCTAGGAATTACACAGCCCTCAGGAATCATGGCAAATCCCTGGAAATCACAGCAAATCCCATCGCCTCTGCTGGAAATTCTCCCAAGGACAGCCCCTCCCAGGTGCTGAGAGAAATCCACAAAGACAAGGCTGGACGCTAAAAGGTTCTTAAATATTTAGTTCAGATTTATTTAAACTCAAGTCAGTTTGTGGACACTATTTATATTATTAAAAACACTTGGAGGTTTGTACTTCTAGCAAAAATATACATTTCAGTTTGAGGGTTGTTATACTGTTGAGGAAGGAAGAGCAAAAAGTTTCCCAGGTGATGGGCACGAGTCCTGCATCGCGGTGGGGACACCGCCGGGGTTTTGGGAAGGACAAATCCCCGGGCTCCGACCAGCACACGCATGTCTCCAGTGCCTTCCCCCGGAGGGCTTCAAAGTGCTTCAGAAACGGTAATTCCCAACACCCCTGCGAGGTAGGGAGGGGAGGGCTGGCCAGGGAAACTGAGGCACGGCAAAAGGAGTTGGAGTGTGGCAGCAGGGGGAGGTTTGGGACTGGCCAGCCCTGTGATGGGGAGGGAAAGCCCAGTGCTCTTCCCCTTTGGGTTTTATAGGAATTATTGCACCAGGGAAATCTGCTACCCTGAAGAGGAGGAAAGTAAAATAAAACCGTATAATTTGCTCCCACAACCCCTCCTAGGGAATATCAGTATTTCAATAAGGCTGCGCAGGACACAGGGGACTATGAGCTGCAGACAGGGAAGTGTCACTTCTTAGGTGAGACACCATTATCCTGAAAGGGAAACTGAGCCCTTCCCAGGTCCATCCTCCCCCCACCAGGGGCCTGGCCTGGCCCAGGCAGCACGGTGGTGTTTCACTACACTGTGAGAAGTTGTGAGGTAAAGTCCCAGAATGGTGCTGGGCTCAGGCAGGCCCCTAAGCCTGGAGCTGTTCCCACTCTTGGGAACAGTGGCAGAGGAGGACTGGCAGATTCCCTGACACAGCCACGCTCACTGGGAAGCTCTTGCCCTTTGTGAGCATCCCAACTCACCCCCTCCCTGTTTATAAATCCTTGGCGTTAACAGCTGCAAAGCTCTCTGCAACCGATGCACTAACAGATCCTCTGCTCCTGCTCTGAGCAGACAGCATGTGACAACCCAGGTCCCTTTCAGAGAGGGGAAACTGAGGCAGGACACCAAACCCTGACCAGCTCAAGGCCCCTGACCCCCCACATCTTTTTTGTAACTCACGTTTGTGCAGAACAGCTTGTGGAAGCCATGGATTCTGTGCCTCTGCTCCGAAGGTGGATTTTAAGGAGTCAAATAATTTCCCTCCTACTTCCACATCCCAGCCTCTCTTATACTGAGATGCCAAGGGACATGTTCCCTATGGAACGAGGGTGCCAGGAGCAAAGGCTCCCAGACAGCACCTGGGAAGGCAGAGCTCACACAGTCCTGCTGCGAGACAGGAACACACTGCAGAGCACAGGGGGGGCTGCAGCTGAGGGTCTCTGATGGGACAGCCCTACCTGTGTTCAAATACTCCAGCTTATCTTTGAGAAAGAGAGAAACATCCTTTCATCACACTGCCCCAGACTTCACGGCACAGGACCACGTCCTCGGAGTGCAAACAAACAGGAGAATACAGACAAACATAAGTGCTGCTGGCGGCCCCGCTGGCCCTGCAGCCCCTGGGCCCTCCAAAGGACCAGAGCTCCCCACCCTGGGGACCCGGGGTGCCACAGTGACCTTGCTGCCTGAGCCATGTAAACTGGGTGGCCATAGGAATGGGAACAGCAGCTTTGCAGATTTGTTAGTGTGTGTTAACGGAAGCCCTGGCCGAGCAGGAGGCGGCTGCAAATCCTGACGGCATCTATGTACCGTATGTCAGGGTCACATAGAAAAAGAGTTTCCAGTAGGAGAAATGGAAGACACTGGGAAGGGTTTTCTTTGTTTCTGTACAAAGAGTCTTGATGGGAATCCATGGCTTCATTCTCATAAATAACAGGTCCTTAGTACATGTCCTTGTAGATCTCCTGCAGAAGTGGGTGCAGAGATGTCTCTGTCTCTGTCTTCTTGATCTTCTGCACCAGCTGGGCGTGCTCTGTCACCAGCTGTCGCAGGTCAGCCATCTTCTGCAGCAGCTTGGGGAAGAGGTACTGGGCATCCGGGTGGTTGGACTGCAGGTGGAACTCCAGGGCTCGCAGGATGTTGTCTTGGATCTCCTCCACCTGCTTCACGTTCATCAGGCCAGGGCGGTCTGTGGAGAGGAAGCAAGGTAGCTGCAGGGTCATGGTGCAGCCCTCCAAAGCGGAAAGGGGAAAGGGAGCCAGGGACTGTAACCCACCCACTGTGACTTCAACCTCATCAGCCAGAAAGGGGAGAAGTGTGCCCTTGGACAATGTATGCCACATGAGAAGATGCCACTTCTACACTCCTTGCTGCTGGTCCAAGCTTGCCAGGCATCACTGCCACAGAGAAGCTTTAGTTTTGGAAGTGTTCAGTTCTTCTCTCATGGCCCTGAGACATCCCTGGCTGACCTCAAGCCCAGCTGCAGCTCAGCTCCCCTAGCCCCCTCTGAATCTCCTCTAAGTAGGGAGGACTCTTCCTGACCCTGGCACTGCCGAGGGCACCCACTCACCTCCACACAGGATGATGGCAGCCACAAACAGGGACAGGTCACTGTCATCCAGCTCCAGGGCGTTGAACTTCACAGCAAACTCAAATTTGGGCTCCATGATCTCGTTGAAGGGCTTGCGCAGGCTGCGCAGGAACTCGCGGGTCACGAAGCCGTTCCCGTTGGCCACCAGCAGCCCATCCTTGTTCATGATGGAGGCCAGCATGGCAAAGATGGCCTCGTGCACCCCATACTTGAGCAGAGTCACTTGGTCGTTCAGGTAGAGGCCTATGAAGCTGGGGATGCTCTTGGCGAACTCGGTGAGCTCCCGCACAGTCTCCACCGTGGTGCACTGGCAGCGGTAGAAGACGTGCACCCCGATCTCCTTGTAGGGGGGGATGCCATTCACCAGCTGCTTCCACACCAGCCCCTTCTCTGCCTGCCACAGGGTGTCCATGTCATGGATCACAAAAGGCTGCTTGAACGAGAAACAAGTTAGGATCTGCTGTGGGGACTCGAGGTGCCAGCTCTGCCCAGGGCAGTTGTGTTTGTCTGCCTGTCCCTGTGCTGTGCCCAGGTAATCTGCACCCACCAACCACAGCACAAGTGTGCAGAGCAATGGGATTTTTCCCAGCAAAGGGCAGGACATGCAGAGCCCACCTGGCTGCAATGGGAATGGTTCATGTGGAGAGAACAGTCCCCTGTGCTGGCCATGGCCAACCCCACCTGCCCTGGGAGGGAACTTACTGGGCT